>CM038677.1:608313358-608913358 GCA_021605205.1 Aegilops longissima | reverse complement strand
TTGAGCGATGTTTAGCCCAGATATTAATTTTTCTCCTCTGAACAACAACGAAAACATCGCTGCAGCTATTAACTGGGCGGGCTGTGGCCCGTCTAGCCCAGGCCAGATATCCAACCCAGATATTAATTTTTTTCAAGCTGAAAATGGCTAGCCCAGCTATACCTTTTTTTAAGAATACCCAGGCAAGGTCAAGTTGTTATTCTCCACCCCGCTAGGTGCAACATCTTGAGCTTGCGTTGGTTTTCCCTGAAGTGGAGAGGATGATGCAACGGAGTAGCGTAAGTATTTCCCTCGGTTTTTGAGAACCAAGGTATCAATCCAGTAGGAGGCCACGCGCGAGTCCCTCGTACCTACACAAAGCAAATAACTCCTCGCAACCAACGCGAATAGGGGTTGTCAATCCCTTCACGGTCACTTATTTAGAGTGAGATCGATAGAGATGATATATAATAATTTTGGTATTTTTTTGGTATAAAGATGCAAAGTAAAATAAAAGGCAAAGTAAAAAGGAAAGCAATAATAAAGCGAGGAAGATTAATATGATGAGAATAGACCCAGGGCCATAGATTTCACTAGTGGCTTCTCCCAAGAGCATAAGTATTTTACGGTGGGTGAGCAATTCTTGTTGAGTAATTGATGAATTGAGCATAGTTATGAGAGTATCTAGGTATGATCATGTATATAGGCATCACGTCCAAACAAGTAGACCGACTCCTGCTGCATCTACTACTATTACTCCACTCATCGACCGCTATCCAAAGATGCATCTAGAGTATTAAGTTAATGAAAATAGAGTAACGCCTTAAGCAAGATGACATGATGTAGAGGAATAAATTCATGCAATATGATAAATACCCCATCTTGTTATCCTCGATGGCAATGATACAATACGTGCCTTGCTGCCCTTACTGTCACTGGGAAAGGACACCGCAAGATTGAACCCAAAGCTAAGCACTTCTCCCATTGCAAGAACTACCAATCTAGTTGGCCAAACCAAACAGATAATTCGAAGAGACTTGCATAACCAATCATACATAAAAGAATTCAGAGAAGATTCAAATATTGCTCATACATAATCTTGATAATAAACTCACAATTCATCGGTCTAAACAAATACACCGCAAAAAGAAGATTACATCGAATAGATCTCCACGAGAGAGGGGGAGAACATTGTATTGAGATCCAAAAAGAGAGAAGAAGCCATCTAGCTACTAACTATGGACCCAAGGTGCAAGTAAACTACTCACACTTCATCGAGAGGCTATGATGATGATGTAGAAGCCCTCCGTGGTGGATTCCCCTTCCGGCCGCTCGGAATAGGCCCCAAGATGGGATCTCGTGGATCTGTAAAGTTGCGGCGGTGGAATTAGGTTTTGGCTCGTGTCGATCTGTTGGGGTGCGTGAGGTATATATAGGAGGAAGGAGTACGTTGGTGGAGCTTGAGGCCCACGAGGCAGGGGCGCCTAGGAGGCGCCCTCCACCTCGTGGCCGCCTCCCTCCTTTCTTGACCGAGGGTCCAAGTCTCTGGATCTTATCGATGAGAAAATAACGTTCTCAAGATTTCATTCCGTTTGGACTCCGTTTGATATTCCGTTTCTTCAAACATGAAATAGGCAAAAACATCAATTTCAGGCTGGGCCTCCGGTTAATAGGTTAGTCCCAAAAGTAATATAAAAGTGGAAAATAAAGCCCAATATAGTCCAAAACAATAGATAATATAGCATGGAGCAATCAAAAATTATAGATACGTTGGAGACGTATCAGGCATCCCCAAGCTTAATTCCTGCTCGTCCTCGAGTAGGTAAATGATAAAAAGAGAATTTTTGATGCGGAGTGCTACTTGGCATAATTTCGATGTAATTCTTCTTAATTGTGGCATGAATATTCAGATCCGAAAGATTCAAGATAAAGGTTTAATATTGACATAAAAATAATAATACGTCAAGCATACTAACAAAGCAATTATGTCTTCTCAAAATAACATGGCCAAATAAAGTTATCCCTACAAAATCATATAGTCTGGCTATGCTCTATCTTCACCACACAAAGTATTTAAATCATGCACAACCCCGATGACAAGCCAAGCAATTGTTTCAAACTTTTGATATTCTCAAAACTTTTTCAATCTTCACGCAATACATGAGCGTGAGCCATGGATATAGCATTATATGTGGAATATAATGGTGGTTGTTTAAATCATGCACAACCCCGATGACAAGCCAAGCAATTGTTTCAAACTTTTGATATTCTCAAAACTTTTTCAATCTTCACGCAATACATGAGCGTGAGCCATGGATATAGCATTATATGTGGAATATAATGGTGGTTGTGGAGAAGACAAAAAGAGGGAAGATAGTCTCACATCAACTAGGCGTATCAAAGGGCTATGGAGATGCCCATCGGTAGATATCAATGTGAGTGAGTAGGGATTGCCATGCAACGGATGCACTAGAGCTATAAGTATATGAAAGCTCAACAAATGAAACTAAGTGGGTGTGCATCCAACTCGCTTGCTCACGAAGACCTAGGGCAATTTGAGGAATCCCATCATTGGATTATACAAGACAAGTTCTATAATGAAAAATTCCCACTAGTATACGAAAGTGACAAAACAAGAGACTCTTTATTATGAAGATCATGGTGCTACTTTGAAGCACAAGTGTGGTAAAAGGATAGTAACATTGTCCCTTCTCTCTTTTCTCTCATTTTTTTATTTGGGCCGTTTCTCTTTTTTTATGGCCTCTTTTCTTCTTTTTTTTCGTCCGGAGTCTCATCACGACTTATGGGGGAATCATAGTCTCCATCATCCTTTCCTCACTTGGGACAATGCTCTAAAAATGATGATCATCACACTTTTATTTTTCTTACAACTCAATGATTACAACTCGATACTTAGAACAAAATATGACTCTATATGTATGCCTCCGGCGGTGTACCGGGATATGCAATGATTCATAAGTGACATGTATGAAAGAATTATGAACGGTGGCTTTGCCACAAATACGATGTCAACTAAATGATCATGCTAAGCAATATGACAATGATGGAGCGTGTCATAATAAACGGAACGTGGAAAGTTGCATGGCAATATATCTCGGAATGGCAATGGAAATGCCATGATAGGTAGATATGGTGTCTGTTTTGAGGAAGGTTCATGGTGGGTGTATGATACCGGTGAAAAGTGTGTGGTATTAGAGAGGCTATCAATGATGGAAGGATGAGAAAAATGCGTATAATCCATGGACTCAACATTAGTCATAAAGAACTCATATACTTATTGCAAAAATCTACAAGTTATCAAAGCAAAGTATTACGCACATGCTCCTAGGGGGATAGATTGGTAGGAAAAGACCATCGCTCGTCCCCGACCGCCACTCATAAGGAAGACAATCAATAAATAAATCATGCTCCGACTTCATCACATAACGGCTCACCATACGTGCATGCTCTCAAAAGAAAGTCTTACAAATCTTGAATACCAAGCATGTTATTATTTTTAAGCAAATTACCATGCTATTTAAGACTCTCAAAATAATCTATGTGAAGCATGAGAGATCAATAGTTTCTATAAAACAAATCCACCACCGTGCTCTAAAAGATATAAGTGAAGCACTACAGCAAAACTATAAAGCTCAAAAGATATAAGTGAAGCCCATAGAGCAAAACTATAGAGCTCAAAAGATATAAGTGAAGCACATAGAGTATTCTAACATATTCCAATTCATGTATGGCTCTCTCAAAAGTAGGATGAATGTGGTAAACTAACAAGCAAAGACGCAAATAATACAAGACGCTCCAAGCAAAACACATATCATGTAGTGAATAAAAATATAGCTCCAAGTAAATTTACCGATGGAAGTGGACGAAAGAGGGGATGCCTTCCGGGGCATCCCCAAGCTTTGACTTTTTGGTGTCCTTGGATTATATTGGGGGTGCCATGGTCATCCCCAAGCTTAGGCTCTTGCCACTCCTTGTTCCATAATCCATCAAAAGATTTCACCCAACACTTGAAAACTTCACAACACAAAACTCAACAGAAATCTCGTAAGCTCCGTTAGCGAAAGAAAACAAAAGACCACTTCAAGGTACTGTAATGAACTCATTCTTTATTTATTTTGGTGTTAAACCTACTGTATTCCAACTTCTCTATGGATTATAAACTATTTTACTAGCCATAGATTCATCAAAATAAGCAAACAACACACGAAAAACAGAATCTGTCAAAAACAGAACAGTCTGTAGTAATCTGTAACTAACAAAAACTTCTGGAACTCCAAAACTTCAGACAAAATAGGACGACCTAGGCAATTTGTTTATTGATCAGAAGAAATTGGAAGCACTATTTTATCACGTTCTGGTGATTTTTAACAATTGTTTTCGTGAACAGAAAGTTTCTGGAAATTACAGCAAGATCAAATAACTATTATCCAAGAAGATCCTATAGGTTTAACTTGGCACAAACACTAACTAAAACATAAAACCACATCTAAACAGAAGGTAGATGGATTATTTATTCCTAAACAGAAACAAAAACAAAAAACAAAAAATAAAATTGGGTTGCCTCCCAACAAGCGCTATCGTTTAACGCCCCTAGCTAGGCATAAAAGCAAGGATAGATCTAGGTATTGCCATCTTTGGTAGGCAATTCTTCAACGAGGCATCTACCTTCCTTAGAAATTTATTTATTTCTAGTAATTATCAAACTTTTAGGCAAAAGATCGAAAAATTCATTCGTAGCAAATGGTTCCTTAATGATAGCAAAAAGATTGGGATGAATACTTATAGATTTAAGATCCGCGGTTTCCTTACTAGAGGATTCACCCTTATTTTTAGGAACATAAATGAGCTTAGCAATTTTAGTAGGTGGACTTGGAGTATTTTTTATGGAAGAAAAAGCGGTTCCCAAGTTGGTAATGATACCCTCAAGTTTATCAATTCTAGAGGAATCTTGATTTATTTTCTCATTAACTATGGGTTCCTTCTCCTTAATATTTTTCAAAGTTACTCCTACCTTAGATCCATATTGGGTAATTTGATTGTGGATCTTTTTATCTAAATTTTCAATTAACTCAACGGTAGCAACTTTATTTTCAATAATTTCAAGTCTTTGCATTACATGCTCCAAGGTTAACATAGTTCCATTAACCAAAAGAGGTGGTGAGCCAAATAAATTATCATAGCATTATAAGAATCAATAGTATGGCTACCCAAGAAATTCCCTCCGGTAATGGTATCGAGGATATATCTATACCAAGGATTAGCACCTACATAAAAATTGCGGAGAAGAACTGAAGTAGATTGCTTCCTGGTAGATCTGTTTTGAGCATTGCAAATTCTATACCAAGCATCTTTTAGATTTTCTCCCTCCCTTTGCTTAAATTTAGAACTTCATTCTCGGGAGACAACGGAGAAGATATAAAACTAGTCATGATGACAAGCAAGCGAAAGGGGCAAAAATAAGAAGGAGAACGGAAAAGAGAGGGCGAATAAAACGGCTAGGATGAAGTGGGGGGAGACGAAAACGAGAGGCAAATGGCAAATAATGTAATGCGAGGGATAATGGATTGTGATGGGTACTTGGTATGTTGACTTTTGCGTAGACTCCCCGGCAACGGCGTCAGAAATCCTTCTTGCTACGTCTTGAGCTTGCGTTGGTTTTCCCCGAAGAGGAGAGGATGATGCAGCAGAGTAGCGTAAGTATTTCCCTCAGTTTTTGAGAACCAAGGTATCAATCCAGTAGGAGGCCACGCGCGAGTCCCTCGTACCTACACAAGCAAATAACTCCTCGCAACCAACGTGAATAGGGGTTGTCAATCCCTTCACGGTCACTTACGAGAGTGAGATCTGATAGATAATATTTTTGGTATTCTTTTGGTATAAAGATGCAAAGTAAAATAAAAGGCAAAGTAAAAAGGAATGCAATAATAAAGCGTAGGAAGATTAATTTGATGAGAATAGACCCGGGGGCCATAGATTTCACTAGTGGCTTCTCTCAAGAGCGTAAGTATTTTACGATGGGTGAACGAATTACTGTTGAGCAGTTGACAGAATTGAGCATAGTTATGAGAGTATCTAGGTATCATCATGTATATAGGCATCATGTCCGAAACAAGTAGACCGACTCCTGCCTGCATCTAGTACTATTACTCCACTCATCGACCGCTATCCAGCATGCATCTAGAGTATTAAGTTAATGAAAACAGAGTAACGCCTTAAGCAAGATGACATGATGTAGAGGAATAAATTCATGCAATATGATAAATACCCCATCTTGTTATCCTTGATGGAAACAATACAATACGTGCCTTGCTGCTCTTACTGTCACTGGGAAAGGACACCGCAAGATTGAACCCAAAGCTAAGCACTTCTCCCATTGCAAGAACTACCAATCTAGTTGGCCAAACCAAACGGATAATTCGAAGAGACTTGCAAAGATAACCAATCATACATAAAAGAATTCAGAGAAGGTACAAATATTGCTTATAGATAATCTTGATCATAAACCCACAATTCATCGGTCTCAACAAACACACTGCAAAAAGAAGATTACATCGAATAGATCTCCACGAGAAAGGGGGAGAACATTGTATTGAGATCCAAAAAGAGAGAAGAAGCCATCTAGCTACTAACTATGGACCCGAAGGTCTGAAGTAAACTACTCACACTTCATCGGAGAGGCTATGATGATGATGTAGAAGCCCTCCGTGGTGGATTCCCCTTCCGGCGAAGCTCTGGAACAGGCCCCAAGATGGGATCTCGTGGATACAGAAAGTTACGCCGGTGGAATTAGGTTTTTGGCTCCGTGTCTGATCTGTTGGGGGTACGTAGGTACATATAGGAGGAAGGAGTACGTCGGTGGAGCTTCGAGGGGCCCACGAGGCAGGGGGGCGCGCCCTAGGGGGGCCTCCACCCTCGTGGCCGCCTCCCTCCTTTCTTGACCGAGGGTCCAAGTCTCCTGGATCTTATCTGATGAGAAAATAACGTTCCCAAAGATTTCATTCCGTTTGGACTTCGTTTGATATTCCTTTTCTTCAAACTTGAAATAGGCAAAAAACAGCAATTTCAGGTTGGGCCTCCGGTTAATAGGTTAGTCCCAAAAGTAATATAAAATGGAAAATAAAGCCCAATATAGTCCAAAACAATAGATAATATAGCATGGAGCAATAAAAAATTATAGATACGTTGGAGACGTATCACTAGGCTGCAAATCTTTCCTAGGAGGGATGCATTAGGCTTAATAAGAAAATGGGCTTTAAGAAATAATAAATGGGATGTAATTATAAAAACTGGGCAGTAACTATAAAAAATGCACCAAACACATAATTACTTTATAAAATATTATTTTTGGATATTGAAAATTTTAATTTCATTGAGTGTTGCAAGCGCAATGTTTCGTTGGATTTTATGTAATATAAAATTATATTGAAATTGTATTTAATCTGACTAGAAATTTCGGGATTAAAATATTTTGGATCCCATCAAATGTGGGAAATTTTATTGAATTCTGTTTTAAACGGTTGGTTGAAATGGGATGTACTTTTAACAAACTGTAAATGGGATGCAGTAATTTCCATTAGAATTCAAAAATTGGCTGCACATTCTTACAAATATCAAATGGGTTATAAGTTCTCTGCCACACACTTGTGGCCTTACTAAGTTGACGGGTCCCCTAAAAAAAAAAGAGTTGACGCGTATGCAAGGCTTTGTCAACTTATAGTCAACACACAGTTCTAGCAGCGGTGGTCGTTGGATGTCCATCCAACGGATGCCGTGCTCTTCTTCAATCTCGGATATTCTAGCTTCACCCGCCCAAAAAATGATTCCTCTCCCTGACATCTGGGGCGCACCATTTCGGAAGCTGACCTGTGGGCCTACTAAGTTGACGCGTACCAAGGGCTTTGTCAACTTAGTCAATATAAACGATTCTAGCTGCAGTGACCGTACGATGTCCATCCAACGGCTGTCGTGCTTCTTCAACCTTTGGTCTTCTTGCTCTAGCCGCCCAAAGCAGCGCCGGTCATGCCACCTACTCCTCCCTCCCGTGGCCGGCTGTGCTGCCGCGGAGACCTCACCGCCCCCTACTACTCCCACCGCTGGCCAGGCCATCTCTCCACTCACCCACACCCCCGATTATTCTGCGGCGATGACAGCCTCACACCGCAGTCGAACCAGCGAACCCTCGTACTCCTCTCCGCGGGGTATCCATTGCCGCGTCTTCCCCGGCTCCGCGTCTTCCCCTTCCTAGGCCTCACTGTCGTCCACCGCCGTGGTGCTCTTGGCGCGGCGTGGTCAATATGGTCAACGACCGACTTCCATCGGAAGAGTACTGTACGTGGAGAGGCTGACAGCTGGGTCCACGGCCGCAACAAGGAAGTGCCTCCTTATTACGTGCAAAATAATTATTCCTCCACCTGACAGCGAGGACCCACCGGACGGGCCACCGTATTTCGTGAAAAAAACATTTCCCCCTGACTGCTGGGACCCACCAGCTACATCTTCGCATGCAAGGAAGTGCGTCCGGGCAAAAAAAAAATGATTCGCCCCCCTGACTGCTGGGACCCACCAGTTACATCTTCGCATGCAAGGAAGTGCCTGACAGTCGGGACCCACCTGGTCGAAGCGTACGTAGCGTTGTCATTCTGGTCGCGAACATGCATGTACATACATGTTGATGTAGAGGCGCCCATGTGTCGTAGTAGAGGCGCGCACGTAGCATGTACACGTACGTACAACGGTCAGGGTGCAAGAAAGTAAATACGGCCACGTACGTACATACGGGCGGGGTCTCGAACGCCTACTCGCGCGTATGTATGGCTAGGGCTCGTGTACATGGCTGGGTCGGAACAGAGAAATAGCGTCGTCGTCGTGTTCACAGGGAGCCAACCGGCTGGGTCGGAACGGAATGTGTCGTCATGTTCATCGGGAGGGCTTGGACGGAACAGCCGATGGAAACGAGGCCTGGCGTACCGTAGAATGAAGGAAACGGCCTTGTGTTCGACTGGCCATGGTCGAAATGGGATCCTGTTCATCGGGAGGGGTCTGGCGTACCGCAAAACGGAGGAAACGGACCTCCTACGGTCGAAACGGGGGTCCTGTTGATCGGGAGGGGTGCGGCGTACCGCAAAACGGAGGAAACGGACTTGTGTTGGAGCGCTACGGTCGAAACGTGGGTCCTGTTGATCAGGAGGGGTGTGGCGTACCGCAAAACGGGACTCCACGGGATACTTTTCATCTCCACCGTCGACCCCCTCCAGCCTCCACGGGCTACTGTTCATCCACCGTCGACCTCCTCCAGCCTTCACCTGCGACTGTTCATCCACGGGCTCTTGTTCATCCAGCCTCCACCGCGCTACTCCACGGCTCTTTGTTCAACCAGCCCTCTCCACAGGCTCTGCTCAACCACCCCTCCACGGGCTACTGTTCATCCAACCCTCCACCGTTGTGACGCCCGGGTAATTAAGCTACAGTAATCCGCACTAATGATGCCACGTCACCTCGGTTACCGTTGACAAATCTCGCGTTAGTTCAAATCCGATTCAAGTTCAAATTCAAAATAAAGTCAAACAATAAAAATTTTCAGATATTAAAACTAAAGTGTTCGGGTGGTTCCAATTAATTCATGAGTAATTATGGCGGAGAAACCACATTTTTAAAAAAGGTTTAAATGCACTTAAGTAATTAAGGTAGTAGGTAAAACAATTACTTAAATGCTTTTAAAAATAATAAACTATTACAAACCATTTTATTTTTGAAGAGCTAAATTATTGGTGGCAAAGGCACAATTTGTAACACTAAATTAGGTGCCACTTTTGTAATTTTGTAAAGCTAAAATAAAAGAGGAACTAAATTAAAACAGTAAAAAGAAAAGAAAAAGGAAAAAGGCAAAAAAAAAAAAGAGAAGCCCCCCATTGGGCCACCTGCCCACCGGTGGCTACCAGCCGCCCACTGCCCAGCCTGCCGCCCGGCCTATAGGCCACCCGCACCCCTGTAAAACCTAACCCCGCTCCCTCGCCCCTCCTCTCTCTCCCCACGACCCCACGCCCGATCCAGATCGGGATCGGGGCGACTCCGTGGCGCTCGGGCCTGTCGCCTCGTCCTCGCCACCCAGCGGCGCCGAGCACCGCCACCCCCCTCGCCTTCTCCTCGACGGACCCCCGCCCGACGCCACCACCCGTCGCCTCGCCTCCTCGCCCCTCCTTCGCCCGCGAGTCGCCGCCCGAGGCCTCTGCCTCGCCCGACCACCGCCGGACTCCCCTCTCGCCGACGCCGTTCGTCCCCGACGGACGCATCGCCCTCCTCCCCGAAGCTCCCCCTCGCCGGACGCTGCCCCGTCATCATCACCTCCCCGCCGGTCCTCACCGACCCACGCCGCGCCCGAGGGCCCTGCGCCCGCCCCGACGCGTCCTCGCCGGCGCCCTTCCCCACCGGCCTGCCTCCTCATCTCCGACGCCTTGCCGTCCCGTCCACCACCTCGAGCACCATTGCCCGTTCCTACATGCTCGGCGCCGCCGTCCCCCTCCCCCTCTCTTCTGAGTCGCCCGGTCACCACCAAATTTCACCAAGACCGCTCCGGCCGGTGGCGCCCGGCAAACCTCACCGGCGCCCCACCGCTACCACCGGGCGCCGCCACCGCCCTGCCTTGCTTCCTCCCCGCGAGCGCGGCTCGCGCGCCCACCCATGGCCTCGCCGGGGTCCTGTGCCCTTTTCCCCGTGCCCGCCAAGGCCGCCACGGCTCGTCTCGCCGGCGTGCACGGCGCGCTGCTCCCGTCATCGCTGCCACCGAGGCCCGAAGGCCGCCCTCGCCACTCATGGCCTCGGCGCCAAACACCAAGAATCAGATGCCCAAGACGCCGCTAGCGCCCCACCGGTTGGCCCCCTGTGCCTATGACAGGAGGGCCCCACACCACAGGAATGTTTAAGAAAAGAAGAAAAAGAAGGAAAGAAAAGAAATAAAGATAAAATGATTAATAAAATTAATAATTAATTAATTAATTAACTAATGAATTAATTAAGTTAATTAATCCGGGTTAATTAAATTAATTAACTAGCTTAATTAAACTGTAATTAATTAACCTAACCCTAATTAACCTAATTAGAGGATGACAGGTGGGTCCCCCTGGACCCACATGTCGAGTTGACTCAGACCAACCTGTTGATGATGACGTCAACATGACATCATCTTGATGTCATAAATGCATTTTCGAAATTAATTAAATAAATAATAAAATTCCAGAAATTAATAAAATCTTTTAAAAATCATATCTTTTAATCCGTAATCCGGATTAAAATATTTTCAACATGAAAGTTGCTCAGAACGACGAGGCGGATCCGGATACGCAGTCCGATTGTCCGCCACACACCCCTAACCTATCGAACCTGTAAACTTTCCTCTCGGTTCATCATCGACAGACGTCCGAACCGGAAAACTTTCCGGATGTTTCTTCGCCGATTTCGCTTAGCGCTGCGTTAGAACACGTCTAGCTCATCGTTGTCTGTTATGCACTTGCTCGCTATGTACTTACTGTTTCTTCCCCCCCTTCTCTCCAGAGACCCCGAGACCGATGTCGATGTCCTGTGATCGACTACGCCACCGACGACCCTCTCTCTTGCCGAGCAACCAGCAAGCCCCCTTGATCACAGATATCGCCTACTCTTATCTACACTGCTTGCATTAGAGTAGCATAGCATGTTCTTGCTTTCAGATACTCCTATGTCAGCTGCATAGCCTGTCCTTGTTACTCTGTTGTTACCTTACCGCAATCCTATATGCTTAGTATAGGATGCTAGTACTTTCATCTGTGGCCCTACATCCTTGTCCGTCTGCGCGTGCTATACTATCGGGCCGTGATCACTCGGGAGGTGATCACGGGTATATACTATATACTTTACACTATTACATTACGGTGGTACTGTTCGGAGATGAAATTTGAAAGGGCGGTGGTTCCATCCCGGTAGAGGTGGGCCTGGGTTCCCGACGGCCCCGATCGTTACTTTGTGGCGGAGCGACAGGCAGGTTGAGACCGCCTAGGAGAGAGGTGGGCCTGGCCTGTTCGGCGTTCATCGGATACTTAACACGCTTAACGAGGTCTTGGTATTTGATCCGGGTTGGCTACGAGCTTATACGCACTAACCATCTACGCTGGAGTAGTTATGGGTATCCCGCGTCGTGGTATCACGAAATACTTCAGACGTCACGACGAGCGGCGCGCGCCGATTGGACTGGAACGCTGATGGGCTAGGTCGGCTTCCGGCCACAGACGCATACGTGCAGGTGTGCTCGAGGCGATGGGCCTGACCCTGCGGCGCTTAGGTTTAGACCGCGTGTTGGCCTCTGTTGTGCCTAGGTGGGGCTGCGACGTGTTGATCTTACGCGGCGGGCATGACCCCGAAAGTGTGTCCGCCAAATGGGATCAAGCGTCTTTGGGTAAGATGGTGCACCCTGCAGGAAGTTAATCTATTCGGATAGCCGTGATCTTGATAATGGACGACTTGGAGTTGTACCTTGAGCTTATGACAACTAGAACCGGATACTTGATAAAACACACCCTTCCAAGTGCCGATATAACGGTGGTCGCTCTCGCTCGTGGATATGAGCAGGGATTGCGGGTAGGATTATTGCTATATGATGTTACTTGGAGGACTTCCGTTGTCCTCTTCATGCATGCAAGACCGGTGTCCGAAGCGTAGTCTTCGTTAAGACTAGCTATCCCCTCTTATTCGGCATTCTGCAGATTCGGTCCATCGATATGGCCTTTACACATATATCCATGCATATGTAGTGTAGCTCCTTGCTTTGTAGTACTTTGGATGAGTACTCACGGTTGCCTTGTTCCCCTTTTCCCCTACCTCTACTCGATTGCTGCAATCAGACGATGGAGCCCAGGAGCCAGACGCCACCGCCTGCGACGACTACTACTTTGAAGGCGCCTACTACTACGTGCAGCCCGCTGACGACGACCAGGAGTGACCTAGGAGGATCCCAGGCAGGAGGCCTGCTCCTCTTTCGATCTGTATCCCGTTTGTGCTAGCCATCTTATGGCACCTTGTTTAACTTATGTCCGTACTCAGATATTGTTGCTTCCACGACTCGTCTATGATCGAGCACTTGTATTCGAGCCCTCGAGGCCCCTGGCTTGTATTATGATGCTTGTATGACTTATTTTATTTGTAGAGTTGTGTTGTGATATCTTCCCGTGAGTCCTTGATCTTGATCGTACACATTTGCGTGCATAATTAGTGTACGATTAAATCGGGGGCGTTACAAGTTGGTATCGAGCCATCGCTGTAGGAATCCCCTTCCAACTCCTTGGTCAAGTCGAGTCTAGACATTGCAAAACTTTACTAACATGGCTGTGTGCCTTACGGGCCCACGTCGCCATCGGGTGGTATTAGGATCTTTTACTCCTCGATCTTTACTCTGGGATTCTGAACTCTCGTCTATTCGGGTTAAACGATTTTGCTAAAAACAAAACTAACTTTAGGTTCTCGCAAGTACTTTCTCCCGGAGAGCCCCTCACTTCAGATGATCGTCTGCTAATCAGAAGATTCCGAAGATACTCTCTCATGATCTCTCGAGACTTGTGCCCATCACTTTTGCTATTCCCGACCACCGATAAATCCGTATGGAAAACTACTTACACTTACCATTCATACGATCATCCCCCATTGACCTTGTTATTACAAGATACCCCGAAGTTTTCTCTATTGTTCCGGGAATACTTTGTGCCTACTGCCTAGCAGTTCTTTGCCACATGAATACCCCTTCAAATAAATCCTCGCACTTGTCGAGTATCCGCTCAACCCCAGTTGTTCAGGTGTTTCGCAAAAGTCTTTAAATTACTACTCGGTCTTCCGAAAATCCTCTGGAGCCTTGGCTCTTGAAATTCTTGCTTGCTTGCATTATGGTTAATCCCATAAGTCTCGTAGTCATATTGACATCCCTTGTCATTATCATTTTGAGTCTGTTGACTCAATATGTTTGCGAATACCCGCAATCATCATTGATTCTTATAAATTACCTTTCTGGCTGAGCTACCATTCTTTTAACTGGAATTGGTTCTCGACCAATCCAATTGCCGTTGATTGTACCCTAAGGCTATTCAACTTATCCACCCCTAAATCGAGCATTGCTTCGATCCCTTGATTTGGAAATCATAATTCCTTTGCATTTGACAATTGAGTTAGTCATTGTTTCTATAATCTGATCTCCTTGCATTCTTCTTCCTCTAGTTAAGTCTCGATGCTCACGCGGACCCTTGTGGGCCATCAGGTCCATTGTTGGATTTTATCCAAAGATCCTTCATATTCAATAACTTTGTGAGACCTTCCCGATACATAATGCCTTTGGTAAATTGTATCCTCTCGCTTTGTCAACCATGTTCTACCTCCGAGCTTGAGTTATTTACCCTCGAGTTGATGGTATACGTTCCTAAGATGCCTTGGTGGGTTGAACCTATGCCCTCCTTAATATGTGTGAACTCGAAAGTTTTCACGAGTCATACTCTTCCGGTATTTGCGGATAAAATTTCAACGCTATAACTTCATCGAAAGCGAGAAGTGAATGAAAGGGTATGCATTGGAAAAGTGGAGTCGACCTTGAACCTTATGTTCATGCCCATGGACACGATGTAGATCTTATCATTAAAGCTTCTCTTAAATAATTATTCCTTTGGTATAAGTTCATCTTATATCGAGGATCCGCCTTTGAAATCGTGGTTCCGACCATGTTCTCTTTTAAATACCATTTCTCGTGCAAGTTTAAGCACTTGTCTTTCAGAGAGCAATACCCCGTCCAACCTCTACTTTGATATGTCATCGAGTATTACCCCGGTATCTCGAGATTATCATGGAACTGCATAACTTCTTATGAGTTCTTCATCAAGTGCTACCTTCCCACAGTTTCCAATTTTTCACGGGCTCTGAGTTATTAAACACTCAAGGACAGCGATAAATGAACCGAGTCCGCACTACGGTTCAACAACTCTTCAGTAAGCTTCTATAAGTACGAGTTGGTACCCGACCACGCCATTCCTAGTCTGTTTGGCTATATCATTGTCGTGATGATTTTAACTGTGCTACCCGGTCCTTCTTCTCGGAGCACAATTTTCGGCGATGAATTAACCTTACGTCGATCCTCATCGTCATATCATTCCGCCTTGAACAACAAGCTTGGTTTCGAGTTTGTGTCGCACTTTGGTTCCAATAACCTTTCACTTCATCAATTACTTTGACTTGATGTCGCCGCCGATCGATTACATCATCATGAACTCTCGCGACAAAGGTGTCGTGATCGTCAACATTCTCGAGCTCATCCAGATATCAATTGAATTCATGATGAGAAATACCATCCTTGCCCTCGATGAATTGTATTATCATCGACCACTTTATTGCCTTCCCACCAACAAAAGCTTGTTCATGTTTGGTGTTATACCTTGAGTTCCTTGCTACCCATGCATTTGTTCTTCTTTACCTTGGAGTGTTACCATCTTTTATGACAAGAATGTCGAGAGGATTACTCCACCTCTTAAGAAATTCTTGGTATTGAGTTGCTTCTCACCATCACCATTCTTTCTTGGTCCCCGTGTTGCTTCCAACCGGTGTACCAACAAGTGCACGGTGCTGTTTGAATTCTGCCCTTCTAGCAAGCCTCTTGCTTTGAAGTGAAATTCTTAGACTATCGATTATTAGATCACCATTCTGACATTGGTCGTGCAACCCAACCCATATTTTGGGCGCACCTTACGACCAAGGTTTAATTGTGTGTGTTTCCTCGAGCATACTTCCTTATATCATTTGATATGACAAATGTTATCTCCTTGTTCACTTAATTGTGGAAATCCATCTTTGGGAATCTCGATGAATTACCATTGAGTTCACCGACACCACCTTGTCCTCTCCTTGGGTTAATGATGGACTCTTGTTAGCGGAAATCACTACATAGTTCATTTCCCGAGAATCTTACAATGTCATCTCGTCAATTGGCGTTGCACCTCTTCTTCTCAGGTATCCTAAGTCTGAGGTATCCTGACACCAATTGGATCTGAATCTCGGTCAGATATGATGGTTGGGACCACTTTCCAAGAGTAATGATGTTGGTCCTTTGATGACCCGGTAGCATGATGTCATGCCTAGCACCCCCCCCCCCGGCTGGAGGACCTATCATTATAGATTTCCTTTTCAGCAGGGTTATCCATTCATCCATGAGGGAATTGTAATACTGATTCTACAAGTTATTCCTGATGAATCCTTCGTGATTCCAAAGACTGATCTTCACCTGAAGACCATGTCAATGCTATCTCGAAACATGTCTGTGGTACTCTGATTTTCAACAAGAACATTCGAAGCCCAAGGCTAAATGTTTCTTGCTCGAGTATCCGAACACCGTTGTATGGGTAATGTCATGAAATTCCTCTCCCCTTACATAAAGGGTTTTCTACGTTATATACTATCGTGGATATCATGCTCTGCCTGTCCTTGGGAAGGATATGCCCTGGAAATATGTGTTTAAACACATTTTCCTTTCCATTGTTCTGTTTAATATGATAATCATATTTTACTTTCCATTGGTTATTTGAACCTTTCTTGTGACCTATATAATCTAAGCAGTGATAATCCCCTGCTTAGGTAAGCACCTCATTGTACCACTCTGTAAATAAGACCTATTACTATTGTTGATGACATTCGTAACCACCGATGGACGAGAACCTTGCCTATTGGTCCGCCTCGCTCAACGAAAGGGGAAAATGGTTCTCTTCGTCCCTCGCCCTTGGTACCTATGTTGTTGCCGACATGACCCTCGGACTCTCCTCGACATGCCTTGCTTACATGTTCGTGCAAGATGTCACCGACCTTTCTACTTTTAACCACATGGTGGGCCCATAACCCACATTTCACAGGATCGAAACCTGACTGTCCTGTACACCCCGATTTCCAAAGTTATTCCTCGACGTGGCCTCGTATGTAATTCACGGGCCACCGTCATAGTGATCTATTCGGTATCGACGCGATACTTACTCTCGCTACTCAACCCCTTTCTCACTCTGGTTCAAAGCTTCGAGCCGCTACCTACCCGCTTGAGCCTATTATGGTACCTTCAGACCTTACTCTCGAGGTATTTCATATGTTCAACTCGAGAGATAATCTTATACTAATTCATGGGTTAGCCCTGCATTGTTTCCCTTAAAAGTATTATGTCGTAGTGAGCTGCCCTTACCTTCGTAAGTACGATAGAGTTCCCAAGAAATGATGACCAGTTTATCATGATGCATCGGAATAAAGGATTGAAGACATCAACGAAAGGGATTACCTTCTTCGAGAAGATCCGTTAGATTATCGTAACCGGACCTTTCCCCCTTGTCCCTCTTAAATCTCGGACGAGATTTCTTGTAGTGGAGGAGAATTGTGACGCCTTGGGTAATTAAGCTACAGAATCCAAGACTAATGATGCCACGCCACCTCGGTTACCGCTGACAAATCTCGCTAGTTCAAATCCGATTCAAGTTCAAATTCAAAATAAAGTCAAACAATAAAAATTTTCAGATATTAAAACTAAAGTGTTCGGGTGGTTCCAATTAATTCATGAGTAATTATGGCGGAGAAACCACATTTTTAAAAAGGTTTAAATGCACTTAAGTAATTAAGGTAGTAGGTAAAACAATTACTTAAATGCTTTTAAAAATAATAAACTATTACAAACCATTTTATTTTTGAAGAGCTAAATTATTGGTGGCAAAGGCACAATTTGTAACACTAAATTAGGTGCCACTTTTGTAATTTTGTAAAGCTAAAATAAAAGAGGAACTAAATTAAAACAGAAAAGAAAAGAAAAGGAAAAGGCAAAAAAAAAAAAGAGAAGCCCCCATCTGGGCCACCTGCCCACCGGGCGGCCTACCAGCCGCCCACTGCCCAATTGCCCCCCGCCTATAGGCCACCCGCACCCCTGTAAAACCTAACCCCGCCTCCCTCGCCCCACTCCTCTCTCCCCCCTCCCCACGACCCCACGCCCGATCCAGATCGGGATCGGGGGGGGGGCGAACCTCGCCGTGGCGCTCGGGCCCTGTCGCCTCGTCCTCGCCACCCAGCGGCGCCGAGCACCGCCACCCCCTCGCCTTCTCCTCGACGGACCCCCGCCCGACGCCACCACCCGTCGCCTCGCCTCCTCGCCCCTCCTTCGCCCGCGAGTCGCTGCCCGAGGCCTCTGCCTCGCCCGACCACCGCCGGACTCCCCCCTCGCCGACGCTGTTGTCCTCGACGGACGACGCCTCCTCCTCCAAGCTCCCCTCTCGTCGGACGCTGCCCGTCATCATCACCTCCCGGGTCTCACCGACCCACGCGCGCGCGCCCGAGGCCCCTGCGCCGCCTGACAAGCGTCCTCGCCGGGCGCCATTCCCCACCGGCCTGCCTCCTCATCTCCGACGCCGCCGTCCCGCCCACCACCTCGAGCACCATTGCCCTGCTCCTACATGCTCGATGTGAGCGCCTCCGTCCCCTCCCCCCTCTCTTCTGAGTCACCCGGTCACCACCGGCCCCCACCAAGACCGCCGGCCGGTGGCGCCCGGCCAAACCTCGCCGGGCGCCCCCGCTACCACCGGGCGCCACCACCGCCTGCCTTGCTTCCTCCTCATGAAGGCTGCTCGCTACCACCCATGGCCTCGCCGAGTCTGTGCCCCTTTCTCTGCGTTCGCCAAGGCCGCCACGGCTCGTCTCGCCGCTGCGTGCACGGCGCTGCTCTCGTCATCGCTGCCACCGAGGCCTCGAAGGCTCGCCCTCGCCACTCATGGCCTCGGCGCCAAGACAAGAATCAGATGCTCAAGACGCCGCTAGCGCCCTTGGGTTGGCCCCCTGTGCCTATGACAGGAGGGCCCCACACCACAGGAATGTTTAAGAAAAGAAGAAAAGAAGGAAAGAAAAGAAATAAAGATAAAATGATTAATAAAATTAATAATTAATTAATTAATTAACTAATGAATTAATTAAGTTAATTAATCCGGGTTAATTAAATTAATTAACTAGCTTAATTAAACTGTAATTAATTAACCTAACCCTAATTAACCTAATTAGAGGATGACAGGTGGGTCCCCCTGGACCCACATGTCAGGGTTGACTCAGTCAACCCTGTTGACTGATGACGTCAGCATGACATCATGCTGATGTCATAAATGCATTTTCGAAATTAATTAAATAAATAATAAAATTCCAGAAATTAATAAAATCTTTTAAAAATCATATCTTTTAATCCGTAATCCGGATTAAAATATTTTCAACATGAAAGTTGCTCAGAACGACGAGGCGGATCCGGATACGCAGTCCGATTGTCCGCCACACACCCCTAACCTATCGAACCTGCAAACTTTCCTCTCCGGTTCATCTGTCTGACAGACGTCTCTAACCGGAAAACTTTCCGGATGTTTACCTTCGCCAAGATCGCATAGCGCCATGCTAGAACACGCCTAGCTCGCTCGTTGTCCTGTTATGCACTTGCTCGCTATGTACTTACTGTTTCTTCCCCCTTCTCTCCCAGAGACCCCGAGACCGATGTCGATGTCCTCGTGATCGACTACGCCACCGACGACCCTCTCTCTTGCCGAGCAACCAGGCAAGCCCCCTTGATCACCAGATATCGCTTACTCTTATCTACACTGCTTGCATTAGAGTAGCATAGCATGTTATCGCTTTCAGATACTCCTATGTTTGCATAGCTCGTCCTTGTTACTATCAAGTTGTTATTTTACCGCAATCCTATATGCTTAGTATAGGATGCTAGTATTTTCATCCGTGGCCCTACATCCTTGTCCGTCTGTCGTGCTATATTATCGGGCCGTGATCACTCGGGAGGTGATCACGGTATATACTATATACTTTACACTATTACATTACGGTGGTACTGTTCGGAGATGAAATTTGAAAGGACGGTGGTTCCATCCCGTAGAGGTGGGCTGGGTTCCCACGGCCCCGATCGTTACTTTGTGGCGGAGCGGCAGGCAGGTTGAGACCGCTTAGGAGAGAGGTGGGCCTGGCCTGTTCGGCGCTCATGGATACTTAACACGCTTAACGAGGTCTTGGTATTTGATCTGGGTTGGCTACGAGCTTATACGCACTAACCATCTACGCGGGAGTAGTTATGGGTATCCCGCCGTGGTATCACCGGCACTTCAGACGTCACGACGGAGCGGCGGCGCGCCAGATTGGACCGAACGCTCGATGGGCTAGGTCTGCTTCGGCCACAGACGAACGTGCAAGGCGTGTTTCGTAGGCGATGGGCCTGCACCCTGCGCGCTTAGGTTTAGACCGCGTGTTGGCTCTCTCACAGCCTAGGTGGGGCTGCGACGTGTTGATCTTACGCGTCGGGCATGACCCCGAAAGTGTGTCCGCCAAATGGGATCAAGCGTCTTTGGGTAAGATGGTGCACCCGCAGGAAGTTAATCTATTCGGATAGCCGTGATCTTGGTAACAGGACGACTTGGAGTTGTACCTTGAGCTTATGACAACTAGAACCGGATACTTGATAAAACACACCCTTCCAAGTGCCGATATAACCGGTGGTCGCTCTCGCTCGTGGATATGAGCAGGGATTGCGGGTAGGATTATTGCTATATGATGTTACTTGGAGGACTTCCGTTGTCCTCTTTCATGCTGCAAGACCGGTGTCCGAAGCGTAGTCTTCGTTAAGACTAGCTATCCCCTCTTATTCGGCATTCTGCAGCTTCAGTCCATCGATATGGCCTTTACACATATATCCATGCATATGTAGTGTAGCTCCTTGCTTGCAGTACTTTGGATGAGTACTCACGGTTGCCTTGTTCCCCTTTTCCCCTACCTCTACTCAATTGCTGCAATCGACGATGGAGCCAGGAGCGACGCCACCGCCACGACGACTACTACTCAAGGCGCCTACTACTACGTGCAGCCCACGACGACGGCGACTGGGAGTGACCTAGGAGGATCCCAGCAGGAGGCCTGCTCCTCTTCGATCTCAGATCCCAGCTTTGTGCTAGCCATCTTATGGCACCTTGTTTAACTTATGTCCGTACTCAGATATTGTTGCTTCCACGACTCGCCTATGATCGAGCACTTGTATTCGAGCCCTCGAGGCCCCGGCTTGTATTATGATGCTTGTATGACTTATTTTATTTGTAGAGTTGTGTTGTGATATCTTCCCGTGAGTCTCTTGATCTTGATCGCATACATTTGCGTGCATAATTAGTGTACGATTAAATCGGGGCGTTATAAGTTGGTATCGAGCCGATCGCTCAGAGAATCCCCTTCCAACTCCTTGGTCAAGTCGAGTCTAGACATTGCAAAACTTTACTAACATGGTTGTGTGCCTTACGGCCCACGCCGCCATCGGGTGGTATTAGGATCTTTTACTCCTCGATCTTTACTCTGGGATTCTGAACTCTCGTCTATTCGGGTTAAACGATTTTGCTAAAAACAAAACTAACTTTAGGTTCTCGCAAGTACTTTCTCCCGGAGAGCCCCTCACTTCAGATGATCGTCTGCTAATCAGAAGATTCCGAAGATACTCTCTCATGATCTCTCGAGACTTGTGCCCATCACTTTTGCTATTCCCGACCATCGATAAATCCGTATGGAAAACTACTTACACTTACCATTCATACGATCATCCCCCATTGACCTTGTTATTACAAGATACCCCGAAGTTTTCTCTATTGTTCCGGGAATACTTTGTGCCTACTGCCTAGCAGTTCTTTGCCACATGAATACCCCTTCAAATAAATCCTCGACTTGTCGAGTATCCGCCAACCCCAGCTTGTTCGTGTGTTTCGCAAAAGTCTTTAAATTACTACTCGGTCTTCCGAAAATCCTCTGGAGCCTTGGCTCTTGAAATTCTTGCTTGCTTGCATTATGGTTAATCCCATAAGTCTCGTAGTCATATTGACATCCCTTGTCATTATCATTTTGAGTCTGTTGACTCAATATGTTTCTGAATACCGCAATCATCATTGATTCTTATAAATTACCTTTCCGGCTGAGCTACCATTCTTTTAACTGGAATTGGTTCTCGACCAATCCAATTGCCGTTGATTGTACCCTAAGGCTATTCAACTTATCCACCCCTAAATCATCATTCTTATACGGTGGGTCACGCCACCAACCAAAGTTGAAATTCTTCAATTTGAGTTTTTTTTCATTTTGCAAATTCCTCAAATTCTTGAACTTTGCAAAGTATTCACTCTTTCCATCTGTGTTCTTCATTGACTATATATATTTGAGTTTTCATGTCCTCTACAATATTCACTTATAGCTATTTCTTCAAGTTGATTTTCTTATAAGTGAATGTGATCAGACCCGTCCCCCTCTATGCTAAACTCAACCCAGTCTGTTCACAAATTCTTCATATGCATTCTATTTGAAACCCGTTCAAAATCTTCATTGTGTCCTTGTCAGCTGAAGAATTTGCGAACGAAACATTAAAATTTTCGTATCTGAATTTTCGGCTTTTGCCGCTCAAACTATTCTGCATCCCACGATAGGATTAATCTATTCACTCACGATCTAACACGATCTCCACTTTACAGTGCATGGGTGACGCATGTCGCTATGATGGGAAGGGTCAGGGGCACGTTCGTCCAATTTCTTCGGACGAGCGGTTTTTCACCTCGGCTATAAATACCCCTCGCCCTCCTCAGACCTCATTTACTCCGCTTGATCTCACTCCCCTCGCTCGAGCTCTCTGACCTAGCACCACTGCTACCTTCCATCATCGCTAGTGAGGAAGAGCTTCACTGCCTCGACCTCGTCGCCGTCGTACTCGCGTCGGCCTCGGAAATCTTCACTCTGTCGTCGCCGTAGCTGTCTTCCGCCGCCAAGTTAGGGCATGGAAGATCTGAACGGACGAACTTCTCCACTCCCACTCCCAGTTTGTTGTGTTCTTCGTCCAGGGTAATTAAAATCTGATTTTACTGCCCTACTTTGATTCTGATGATTTCCACAAAATCTTCAAAAGGTGTTTATTCTTCAACTTCCATACTCTTAAACACCTTGTTGCATCTGTTCTTGATCTGTTTCTCTAAGCTACGTTTTTTTCTTAAGATTCCTCAATTGTCTGGATTTTTCAAATCTACACAACTCTGGAACCTATGTCAAGAATGCTTAGTGAAATTCCTCAAGACACTCCTGGTCTAATTCCTCAAACTTGATTCTTTTTGAAAAATTTCTGAGAACACATATGACCTCTCCAAATTCTTCGCACCTATACTCTGTTCACAGGTACACATGTCCGCTGCTAAATCACTAGGTTCTCATCAACTTAACTCATTTGCAGTGTTCCTTGAATAAAAGTTTCATACCTCCTCAGAAACTTCGATTGTTCAAAATCTTCAAGTGAAGAAAATGGCTGATGGTAAAAGACCTCAGAAGGGAGGAAAGAGGCAAGAAAAAAATATTGCTTTTGAAATCCCTGAAGACATATACGATGAATATTGCACTCCTAATGAAGCTAAGCATGGCAAGGAGAACAAAAATCAGCGAAGGTGCACATTCATTGGATTGAGAGAAGCTGGACAAGAGAATGGAGGGAGTATTGATATGTGACTCGTAAGTACATGAAGAAATTCGCTGTACACCCTCCATGTCCAAGACCTCCATTGGCTCCAGGCCAAGAAGCTAATCCCTCTAGCATCAGAAGAGGTGAGGAATTTCCCAAGGAATGGGCCAAGCGCCAAGCTAAACTGGCCAAAATGGCAAAAGAAGCAGTGAAGAAATTTAATGAAGATTCTGCTGCTGCTGCTGCTACTGAGGCCTCTACTAGCAAGCCTAAGAAGGCCATGCCAAAGAAACCAGATGTGAAGCCGAGTTCCTCAGCTGCAATGCCCTCATGGCCAAGCTCTTCAAATCCCTCACGACCTATTCCTCAAGCAACATATTCACAAGCAGCTCCATCTCCCTCAGTTGGAAAATCCTCAGCTGCGACTGCAAAATCCTCAGCACCTGTGCATCTTGCCACGTGCCAAAGGACTACACGAATCTCCATTTCTTCAGGAGCTTCTGCAAGTTCCTCAGCTCCGCCTCAGTCTTCAACTGGTCCAACCTTGCTGAAGAAAAAGGTTGCTGCTGGACGTGGCTCAAAGCCAAGTCCTCACAAGAAGCAGGTTGCCTTCAAGTTCCGTCAAGTGACGATGAGGCTAATGCTGAAGAATTGGGTGAGATCATCAAAGACAGGCAACAAAGGGCCGCTAGAGCCAAAGGCAGTGAAGTGCCACTCTTACTGGATCCGAAGAAGATCCTTGACTTCATTGATCTATGGCACAAGGACCCCAACACTCCTCTGCCTGAATTAAACCTCACGCCTGGCCAAAGTCATATGTTAACGGCCTTCATAGGCGAAGAAAAATGGAAATTTGAGAAGGCTAGGCAAGTGAAGAAAGCTCAGTACAAGAAGGAGCATTTTCTGAAGAAGAATGTTGCTAGCATGTCTCCTGATGAACTTGTGAATCTGCAAACTGAGATCAAAGCTCTCGGTGATGAATTTGACGCATACCGTGCAGATTGGCTAGGTGCCAAAGTCAGATTTGTCAGAATGGTGAAGGGATTCAAACCAAATGTCGCAGCTTCATCACAACAAGAAATTCCTCAGGCTGAGGCATCTGCTCAGCCTACTGAAGAGAATGCCAGCATTGCTGATGAAAATCAGTCTGTTGAAGAATCTAAAAGTACCAGGGCTGATGAAATTCCAGCTCCTGAAGAAACTGCCAGGCAACATCCATTGTTACGCCTGAAGAACAAACCAGGCCAGATGAAGCAATTGCTACCAAGAACCCGAACAAGCTGTGGCAACTGCATCGGGCCAGCTCAAGAAATCGAACCAATTTCATCTGCTCCTCCTGCAAAGTCATCACAGATGAAAAGTATCAACCTTTCTTCTGCATCAGAAGCAAAGAAGACCAAAGCTGCGGAGAGGGCAGCAGTGAAGAAAAGGAAAGCATCTGCAACTGCAAAGTCTTCAGCTCCTAAGAAAGTGAAGACTTTGACGAGTTCATACACCAACCCTATTGATGATGTTCCTCTCTCAAGTATGCCATCAAAGGAGATTGTTCCCTTTGGTCAGAAATATGTCATTCCAGATGACAGTGATGAAGAGAATCCTTCTGCTGCTAATTCAAAGCAGTTGGATGAAGAAATTGAAGTGAATGATCTCCCTTCAACTCCGCTGGTATCATCGCACATGCCTCAGTTCATAGCTGAAGAGGCAGACGTTGAAGAAATTGATGAAGAAGATGCGGATGTGGACATTGGGTCTACTACACCAGTTATGAACGATGATTATTGGGAAATTCATCATCCCAATTCACCATTGACCACACCTCTACATCAAGTTCCTCAGTCCCATGTTTAAACCGAAGAAATTCACACTGGCTCTGAAGGACATCAAACATCACTTCACTCTATTCCTGAAGAAGTTCCAGCCGCTAGTGCTAAAGAAATGGAGGCCAAGGCTGCTGCTGATGAAACTGCTACTGAAATTTCTCAGCCTGTGGCTCTAGAGCTTGTGCATCAAGAGGCTGTGAAGAATTCAACTGTTAATCTTCAGCCCAAGCCACATAATCCTCATGTCAAGAAGCATAAATTCAAAGCTTATGATTTCTTTGTTGAGCATCATTTCTTCACAGATTATAATCCTTATGACTCTGCAAGACTTTTGACGCAAGCGCTTCTGGACAGCTAGCCAAATGAACTTATATTCCTCACTGCTTTTCGATAAGGACAAGATATTTGATCATGAGAAAATTCCTCATGTGGATATGGAGTCTCTTCCATGCTTCACCCCTATCCTCAGTGTTCTTCATGACGCTGGGCTACTCAACTTCTGCACCGACATCTGCGACTGGAATGAAGAACTCATTCTTCAATTCTATGCCACATTACACATCACTGGAAATGTTGAAGATGTGAATTCATGGGTGCTAGACTGGATGACTGAAAACACTCATTACAAAACACCGGACTCTAAATTGCTTCACGCCATCCCAGTCAATCCTCCTGCTGAAGGTGCAAGGCTCATCTATGCAGAACCAGAACTCTCAGATCACTTAATGCAAGTGCTGATGAAGCCTGGCCAAGCTCCAAGGACCACATTCCTCGTGAAGGAATTGCTCTATCACTACGGGAAACAGATAATTTGCCGTCTGTGGATCACAGACGGCAAATACCTAAATCTAGACATCAAAGATTTTGCCGTCAGGAAGCAGACGACAAAGATAAGTCGGCAAAGAATACTTTGCCGTCAGCTTTTCATCGGGTAGACGGCAAAGATTTCACTATCAGCAAATCTCCCTCTTTGCCGTTTGCCCACGAGCCCACGAACGGCAAAATCGGTATCTTTGCTCTCAGCTATACTCACTCTTTGTCGTGAGCCTTGTAGATCACACATGGCAAAGAAAGTAGTATATTAAAAAAAACAGCGTTGTAGTCAACACATGCGAGTGGACTGCCCTATCATTTCCATCTTTTTTGAGCGGGGAGTACAAAATGCAACGCCTAATCTGACCGTGCCTAGTGCCACCTTTCATTCAATGTTTGTGGAGTACAAAATGCAAACAGGACCCCGAAAGCACTAAAGTTATAGAACAGTCCTAGAAATTAACACAAAGAACCCTATAAGATAAAAGCAAAAAGCAATCAAGTCCTCTTGTGCTTGCCCGGCCCGACACTAGTCGCCATGTCGCTGGCAGGCCCTATAGGGAACGTAGCATGCAATTTAAAAAATTTCCTACGATCACGCAAGATCTATCTAGGAGATGCATAGCAACGAGAGGGGAAGAGTGTGTCCACGTACCCTCGTAGACCGAAAGTGGAAGCGTTAGCTTAGCATGGTTGATGTAGTCGAACTTCTTCGTGATCCAACCGATCAAGCACCGAACGTACGGTACCTCCGAGTTCAGCACACGTTCAGCTCGATGACGTCCCTCGAACTGTTGATCCAGCAAAGTGTCAAGGGAGAGTTTCCTCAGCACGACGGCGTGGTGACGGTGATGGTGATACGATCCGCGCAGGGCTTCGCCTAAGCACTATGACAATATGACCGGAGGAGTAAACTGTGGAGGGGGGCACCGCACAAGACTAAGAGAACAATTGATGTACTTTGGGGTGCCCCCTGCCCTCGTATATAAAGGAGGAGAGGGAGGAGGCCGGCCCTAGGGTGCGTGCCAAGTGGGGGGAAACCGACTTGGACTCCTAGTCCTAGTCGCCCCCCTTCCTTCTTTCGAAGGGGGAAAAGGGAAGGAGTGGGAGAGGGAGAAGGAAAGGGGGGCCGCGCCCCTTCCCCTTGTCCAATTCAGACTCCCCATGGGGGGCGTGCCACCCCTTGTGGGCTGCCCTCTCTCTCCCCTATAGCCCATGTTGGCCCATTACTTTCCGGGGGCTCCAAGAACCTCCGGTACTCCGATAAATATCCGAAACACTCTGAAACCATTCCTGTGTCCGAGTACTATCATCCAATATATCAATATTTACCTCTCGACCATTTCGAGACTCCTCGTCATGTTTGTGATCTCATCCGGGACTCCGAACAATCTTCGGTCACCAAAACATATAACTCATAATACAAATTGGCATCGAACATTTAGCGTGCGGACCCTACGGGTTCGAGAACTATGTAGACATGACCGAGACTCCTCTCCGGTCAATAACCAACAACAGAACCTGGATGCTCATATTAGCTCCCACATATTCTATGAAGATCTTTATCGGTCGAACCGTTATGACAACATACGTTATTCCCTTTGTCATCGGTATGTTACTTGCCCGAGATTCGATCGTCGGTATCCACATACCTAGTTCAATCTCGTTACCGGCAAGTCTCTTTACTCGTTCCGTAATGCATCATCCTGCAATTAACTCATTAGTCACATTGCTTGCAAGGCTTATCATGATGTGCATTACCGAGAGGCCCCAGAGATACCTCTCCGATACTCGGAGTGACAAATCCTAATCTCGATCTATGTCAACCCAACAAAACACCTTCGGAGATACCTGTAGAGCATATTTATAATCACTCACTTATGTTGTGACGTTTGATAGCACACAAGGTATTCCTCCGGTATTCGGGAGTTGCATAATCTCATAGTCAAAGGAATATGTATATGACATGAAGAAAGCAATAGCAATAAAACTTAACGATCATTATGCTAAGCCAACGGATGGGTCTTGTCCATCACATCATTCTCCTAATTATGTGACCCCGTTCATCAAATGACAACACGTGTCTATGGTTAGGAAACTTAACCATCTTTGATTAACGAGCTAGTCTAGTAGAGGCTTACTAGGGACACTATGTTTTGTCTATGTATCCACACATATATCAAGTTTCCGGTTAATAAAATTCTAGCATGAATAATAAACATTTATCATGGTATAAGGAAATATAAATAACAACTTTATTATTGCCTCTAGGGCATATTTCCTTCAGTCTCCCACTTGCACTAGAGTCAATAATCTAGTCCACATCGTCATGTGATTTAACACCAATAGTTCACATCTTTATGTGATTAGTTCACATCGCCATGTGACTAACACCCAAAGGGTTTACTAGAGTCATAATCTAGTTCACATCGCTATGTGATTAACACCCAAAGAGTACTAAGGTGTGATCATGTTTTGCTTGTGAGAGAAGTTTAGTCAACGAGTCTGCCACATTCAGAGCCGTATGTATTTTGCAAATTTTCTATGTCTACAATGCTCTGCATGGAGCTACTCTAGCTAATTGCTCCCACTTTTAATATGTATCCAGATTTAGACTCAGAGTCATCCGGATCAGTGTGAAAGCTTGCATCGACGTAACTCTTTACGATGAACTCTTTATCACCTCCATAACCGAGAAATATTTCCTTAGTCCTCTTAGGTAACTAAGGATAACTTTGACCGATGTCCAGTGATCCACTCCTGGATCACCATCGTACCCCCTTGCCAAACTCATGGCAAGGTACACAACATGTTTGTTACATAGCATGGCATACTTTATAGAACCTATGGCTGAGGCATAGGGAATGACTTTCATTCTCTCTCTATCTTCTGCCGTGGTCAGGTTTCGAGTCTTACTCAATTTCATACCTTACAACTCAGGCAAGAACTCCTTCTTTGATTGATCCATTTTGAACTCTTTCAAAATATTATCAAGGTATGTACTCATCGAAAGTCTTATCAAGCGTCTTGATCTATCTCTATAGATCTTGATGCCTAATATGTAAGCAGCTTCACCGAGGTCTTTCTTTGAAAAACTCCTTTCAAACACTCCTTTATGCTTTCCAGAAAATTATACATCATTTCCGATCAACAATATGTCATTTACATATACTTATCAGAAAGGCTGTAGTGCTCCCACTCACTTTCTTGTAAATACAGGCTTCACCATAAGTCTGTATAAAACCATATGCTTTGATCACCGTATCAAAGCGTATATTCCAACTCCAAGATGGTTGCACCAGTCCATAGATGGATCGCTGGAGTTTGCACACTTTGTTAGCACCTTTATGATTGACAAAATCTTTTGGTTGCATCATATACAACTCTTTCTTTTAAGAAATCCATTATGGAATGCGGTCTTGTTAACCATTTGCCAGATTTCATAAAATGTGGCAATTGCTAACATGATTCGGACAGACTTAAGCATCGCTATGAGTGAGAAAATCTCATCGTAGTCAACACCTTGAACTTGTCGAAAACCTTTCGCGACAAGTCGAGCTTTGTAGATAATAACACTACCATCAGCGTCTGTCTTCCTCTTGAAGATCCATTTACTCTCAATGGCATGCCGATGATCGGGCAAGTCCACCAAAGTCCACACTTTGTTCTCATACATGGATCCTATCTTAGATTTCATGGCCTCAAGCCATCTGTCGAAATCTAGGCTCATCATCGCTTCCTCATAGTTCGTAGGTTCGTGATACATCTCCGTTGTATCTACTTCTCCAAACACTTTTGTCCTTGTTTTGGACTCTAACTTGCATGATTTGAATGGAACTAACCCGGACTGACGCTGTTTTCAGCAGAATTGCCGTGGTGTTATCTTTGTGCAGAAACAAAAGTTCTCGGAATGACCTGAAACTTCACAAAGATTATTTTTGGAATTAATAAAAAATACTGGAGAAAGAATCAAGGCCAGGGGGCCCACACCCTGTCCATGAGGGTGGGGGCGCTGCCCCCTCGGCGCCCCGCCTCGTGGGCCCCCTGGAGCTCCACCGACCTCAACTCCAACTCTATATATTCACGTTCGGGGAGAAAAAAATCAGAGAGAAGGATTCATCGCGTTTTACGATACGGAGCCGCCTCCAAGACCTAATCTCTCTCGGGAGGGTTGATCTGGAGTCCGTTTGGGGCTCCGGAGAGGGGAATCCGTCGCCGTCGTCATCATCAACCATCCTCCATCATCAATTTCATGATGCTCACCGCCATGCGTGAGTAATTCCATCGTAGGCTTGCTGGAGGGTGATGGGTTGGATGAGATTTATCATGTAATCGAGTTAGTTTTGTTAGGGTTTGATCCCTAGTATCCACTATGTTCTGAGATTGATGTTGCTATGACTTTGCTATGCTTAATGCTTGTCACTAGGGCCTGAGTGCCATGATTTCAGATCTGAACCTATTATGTTTTCATGAATATATGTGAGTTCTTGATCCTATCTTGCAAGTCAATAGTCACCTACGATGTGTTATGATTCGCAACCTCAAGTGACAATAATCGGGACCACTCCGGTGATGACCATAGTTTGAGGAGTTCATGTATTCACTATGTGTTAATGCTTTGGTCCGTACTCTATTAAAAGGAGGCCTTAATATCCCTTAGTTTCAATAGGACCCGCTGCCACGGAGGGTAGGACAAAGATGTCATGCAAGTTCTTTTCCATAAGAACGTATGACTATATTCGGAATACATGCCTACATTACATTGATGAATTGGAGCTAGTTCTGTGTCACTCTATGTTATAACTATTGCATGAATAATCGCATCCGGCATAATTCTCCATCACCGATCCAATGCCTACGAGATTTTCACATATTGTTCTTCGCTTATTTACTTTACGTTGCCACGGTTACAATTACTACAAAACTATCACAGTTACTTTTGCCACCGTTACCGCTACTATCGTACTACTTTGCTACTAAATACTTTGCTGCAGATATTAAGTTATCCAGGTGTGGTTGAATTGACAACTCAACTGCTAATACTCGAGAATATTCTTTGGCTCCCCTTGTGTCGAATCAATAAATTTGGTTTGAATACTCTACCCTCGAAAACTGTTGCGATCCCCTATACTTGTGGGTTATCAGTTCGTCATGGTCTAGTAACATGACTTCCAGAACATGATTACCGTACCACTCTGGTGCGGAACGTGCTCTGGTTCGGTAGTAACTTGATCCGAAGGTTCATGATCATTATCATTAGCTTCATTAGCTTCCTCGCTAATTGGTGTAGGCATCTCTGGAACTGATTTCTGTGATGAACTACTTTCCAATTCAAGAGAAGGTACAGTTACCTCATCAAGTTCTACTTTCCTCCCACTCACTTCTTTCGAGAGATACTCCTTCTCTAGAAAGGATCCATTCTTAGCAACAAAGGTCTTGCCTTTGAATCTGTGATAGAAGGTCTACCCAACAATTTCTTTTGGGTACTCTATGAAGACGCACTTCTCCGATTTGGGTTCAAGCTTATCAGGTTGAAGCTTTTTCACATAAGCATCGCAACCCCAAAGTTTAAGAAATGATAGCTTAGGTTTCTTGCCAAACCACAGTTCATACGGTGTTGTCTCAATGGATTTAGACGGTGCCCTATTTAAAGTGAATGCACCTGTCTCTAATGCATAACCCCAAAACGATAGTGGTAAATTGGTAAGAAACATCATAGATCGCACCATATCTAATAAAGTACGATTACGACGTTCAGACACACCATTACACTGTGGTGTTCCACGTGGTGTGAGTTGTGAAACTATTCCACATTGTTTTTAAATGAAGGCCAAACTCGCAACTCAAATATTCGCCTCCGCGATCAGAGCGCAAAAAACTTTATTTTCTTGTTACGATGATTCTCCACTTCACTCTGAAATTCTTTTGAACTTTTCAAATGTTTCAGACTTGTGTTTCATTAAGTAGATATACCCATAATTGCTTAAATCATCTATGAAGGTCAGAAAATAACGATACTCGCCGCGTGCCTCAACACTCATCGAACCGCATACATCAGTATGTATTATTTCCAATAAGTCATTGGCTCGCTCCATTGTTCCAGAGAACGGAGTTCTAGTCATCTTGCCCATGAGGCATGGTTCGCAAGTATCAAATGATTCATAATCAAGTGATTCCAAAAGTCCATCGGCATGGAGTTTCTTCATGTGCTTTATACCAATATGACCAAAACGGTAGTGCCACAAGTATGTTGCACTATCATTATCAACTTTGCATCTTTTGGCATCAATATTATGAATATGTGTATCACTACGATCGAGATTCAATAAACCATTAACATTGGGTGTATGACCATAGAAGGTTTTATTCATGTAAACATAATAACAATTATTCTCTGTCTTAAATGAATAACTAGATTGCAATAAACACGATCATATCTCGTTCATGCTCAAGCAAACACCAAATAACATTTATTTAGGTTCAACACTAATCCCGTGAGTATAGGGAGTGTGCGATGATGATCATATCAATCTTGGAACCACTTCCAACACACATCGTCACTTCACCCTCAACTAGTCTCTGTTTATTCTGTAACTCCTTTCGAGTTACTAATCTTAGCAACTGAACCGATATCAAATACCCAGGGGTTACTACGAACACTAGTAAGGTACACATCAATAACTTGTATATCAAATATACCTTTGTTTACTTTTCCATCCTTCTTATCTGCCAAATGTTTGGGGTAGTTCCGCTTCTAGTGACCATTTCCTTTGCAGTAGAAGCACTCAGTTTCAGGCTTGGGTCCATCTTTGGGCTTCTTCACGGGAGTGGCAACTTGCTTGCCATTCTTCTTGAAGTTCCCTTTCTTTCCCTTTGCCCGGAAACTAGTGGTCTTGTTAACCATCAACACTTGATGCTCTTTCTTGATTTCTACCTTCATTGATTTCAGCATCACGAAGAGCTCAGGAACCGTTTCCGTCATCCCTTGCATATTATAGTTCATCACGAAGTTCCAGTAACCTAGTGATAGTGACTAGAGAACTCTGTCAATCTCTATCTTATCCGGAAGATTAACTCCCACTTGATTCAAGCGATTGAAGTACCCAGACATTCTGAGCACATGCTCACTGTTTGAGCTATTCTCCTCCATCTTGTAGGCAAAGTACTTGTCAGAGGCCTCATACCTCTCGACTCGGGCATGAGTCTGAAATACCAATTTTAGCTCTTGAAACATCTCATATGCTCCATGGCGTTCAAAACATTTTTGAAGTCCCGGTTCTAAGCCGTAAAGCATGACACACTAAACTATTAAGTAGTCATCATATCGAGTTAGCCAAACATTCATAACGTATGCATCTGCTCCTGCAATAGGTCTGTCACCTAGCGGTGCATCAAGGACATAGTTCTTCTGTGCAGCAATGAGGATAATCCTCATATCACGGACCAAGTCCGCATCATTGCTACTATCATCTTTCAACTTATTTTTCTCTAGGAACATATCAAAAATAAACGGGGAGCTATATCGCGAGCTATTGATCTATGACACAATTTGCAAATACTATAAGGACTAAGTTCATGATAAATTAAAGATCAATTAATCAAATTACTTAAGAACTCCCACTTAGATAGACATCCCTCTAGTCATCTAAATGATCACGTGATCCAAATCAACTAAACCATGTCCTATCATCACGTGAGATAGAGTAGTTTTAAATGGTGAACATCTCTATGTTGATCATATCTACTATATGATTCACGTTCGACCTTTCGGTCTCCAGTGTTCCGAGGCCATGTCTGTACATGCTAGGCTCGTCAAGTTTAACCCGAGTATTCCGCACGTGCAAAATTGTCTTGCACCCGTTGCATGTGAACGTAGAGCTTATCACACCCGATCATCACGTGGTGTCTCGGCATGATGAACTGTCGCAATGGTGCATACTCAGGGAGAACACTTGTACCTTGAAATTTTAGTAAGGGATCATCTTATATTGCCACTGCCGTACTAAGCAAAATAAGAGGCATAAAAGATAAACATCACATGCAATCAAAATATGAGACATGATATGGCCATCATCATCTTGTACTTTTGATCTCCATCTCCAAAGCACCATCATGATCTTCATCGTCACCGGCTTGACACCTTGATCTCCATCGTAGAGTCGTGGTTGTCTCGCCAACTATTGCTTCTACAACTATTGCTAACGCATAGTCATAAAGTAAAACAATTACATGGTGTGTGCATCTCATACAATAAAGCGACAACCATAAGGCTCCTGCCAGTTGCCGATAACTTTTACAAAACATGATCATCTCATACAACAATGTATATCACATCTTGTCTTGACCATATCAGATCACAACATGCCCTGCAAAAACAAGTTAGATGTCCTCTACTTTGTTGTTGCAAGTTTTACGTGGCTGCTACGGGCTTCTAGTAAGAACGTTCTTACCTACACATCAAAACCACAACGATGTTTCGTCAAGTTTGTTGTTTTAACCTTCGACAAGGACCGGCCGTAGTCAAATTCGATTCAACTAAAGTTGGAGAAACAGACACCCTCTAGCCACCTTTATGCAAAACAAGTTGTGATCCAACCGATCAAGCACCGAACATACGGTACCTCCGAGTTCAGCACACGGTTAGCTCGATGACGTCCCTCGAACTCTTGATCCAGCAAAGTGCCGAGGGAGAGTTTCTTCAGCACGAAGGCGTGGTGACGGTGATGGTGATGTGATCCACGCAGGGCTTCGCCTAAGCACTACGATGACCGGAGGAGTAAACTGTGGAGGGGGGGGGGCACCGCACACGGCTAAGAGAACAATTGATGTACTTTGGGGTGCCCCCTGCCCCCGTATATAAAGGAGGAGAGGGAGGAGGCTGGCCCTAGGGGTGCGCCAAGTGGGGGCGAAACCGACTTGGATTCGTAGTCCTAGTCGCCCCCCTTCCTTCTTTTGGAGGGGGAAAGGGGAAGGAGTGGAAGAGGGAGAAGGAAAGAGGGCCGCGCCCCTTCCCCTTGTCCAATTCGGACTCCCCATGGGGGGGGCGCCACCCCTTGTGGGCTGCCCTCTCTCTCCCCTATGGCCCATGTTGGACCATTACTTTCCTCGTGGGGGGGAAGGGGGGTCCGTAACCTCCGGTATCTCGATAAATATCGAAACACCAAACCATTCCGGTGTCCGAATACTCTCGTCCAATATATCAATCTTTACCTCTCGACCATTTCGAGACTCCTCGTCATGTCCGTGATCTCATCGGGACTCCGAACAATCTTCAATCACCAAAACACATAACTCATAATACAAATCGTCATCGAACTTTAAGCGTGCGGACCCTACGGGTTCGAGAACTATGTAGACATGACCGAGACTCCTCTCCGGTCAATAACCAACAGCGTAACCTGGATGCTCATATTGGCTCCCACATATTCTACGAAGATCTTTATCATTCGAGCCGTTGTGATAACATACGTTATTCCCTTTGTCATCGGTATGTTACATGCCCGAGATTCGATTGTCGGTATCCACATACTATTGGGAAACATAGTAATTTCAAAAAAAAATCTACGATCATGCAAGATCTATCTAGGAGATGCATAACATGTTGGGGAACGTTGCAGAAAATAAAAATTTCTACGCTTTCACCAAGATCAATCTATGAGTTCATCTAGCAACGAGAGAAAGGAGTGCATCTACATACCCTTGTAGATCGCGAGCGGAAGCATTCAAGAGAACGGGGTTGAGGGAGTCTTACTCGTCGTGATCCAAATCACCGATGATCCTAGTGTTGAACGGACAGCACCTCCGCGTTCAACACACGTACGATTGAGGAAGACGTCTCCTCCTTCTTGATCCAGCAAGGGGGGAGGAGAGGTTGACGGAGATCCAGTAGCACGACGGCGTGGTGGTGGATGCAGAGTGATCTCGGCGAGCCGCCGAGCTCCCACGAGAGGGAGAGGCGTTGCAAGGGGAAGGGAGGCGCCTATGGCATGGGTGCGGCTGCCCTCCCTCCCCACCCTTTATATAGGCCCACTAGGGGGCGCCACCCCGGGAGATGAGATCTCCAGGGGGGCAGCCAAGGGCAGGCTTGCCCCCAAGGCAAGTGGAGGCGCCCCCCACCCTAGGGTTTCCAACCCTAGGCGCAGGGGGGCCCAAGGGGGGGCGCACCAACCCACCAAGGGCTGGTTCCCCTCCCCACTTCAGCCCACGGGGCCCTCCGGGACAGGTGGCCCCACCCGGTGGACCCCTGGGACCCTTCCGGTGGTCCCACTACAATACAGGTGACCCCCGAAACTTTCCCGATGGCCGAAACTGCACTTCCTATATATAATTCTTCACCTCCGGACCATTCCGAACTCCTCGTGACGTCCGGGATCTCATCCGGACTCAACAACTTTCGGGTTACTGCATACTCATATCTCTACAACCCTAGCGCCACCTAACCTTAGTGTGTAGACCCTACGGGTTCGGAGACATGCGACATGACCGAGACGCCTCTCCGGTCAATAACCAACAGCGGATCTGGATACCCATGTTGGCTCCTACATGCTCCTCGATGATCTCATCGGATGAACCACGATGTCGAGGATTCAAGCAACCCGTATACAATTCCCTTTGTCAATCGGTACGTTATTTGCCCGAGACTCGATCGTCGGTATCCCAATACCTCGCTTAATCTCGTTACGGCAAGTCACTTTACTCATACCGTAATGCATTATCCCGTGACCGGACACTTGGTCACATTGAGCTCATTATGATGATGCATTACCGAGTGGGCCCAGAGGTACCTCTCCGTCATACGGAGTGACAAATCCCGCCTCGATTCTTGCCAACCCAATGACACTTTCGGAGATACCGTAGTGCACCTTTATAGTCACCCGATTGCGTTGTGACTACGCTTATACACCCAAAGCACTCCTACGGTATCCGGAGTTGCACAATCTCATGGTCTAAGGAAATGATACTTGACATTTGGAAAAGCTCTAGCTAAACGAACTACACGATCTTTGAGCTATGCTTAGGATTGGGTCTTGTCCATCACATCATTCTCCTAATGATGTGATCCCGTTATCAATGACATCCAATGTCCATAGTTAGGAAATCATGACTATCTGTTGATCAATGAGCTAGTCAACTAGAGGCTTACTAGGGACATGTTGTGGTCTATGTATTCACACGTGTATTATGATTTCCGGATAATACAGTTATAGCATGAATAACAGACAATTATCATGAACAAAGAAATATAGTAATAACCATTTTATTATTGCCTCTAGGGCACATTTCCAACAGTCTCCCACTTGCACTAGATTCAATATTTCTAGTTACATTGTGATGAATCGAACACCCATAGCGTTCTGGTGTTGATCATGTTTTGCTCTAGGGAGAGGTTTAGTCAACGGATCTGCTACATTCAGATCCGTATGTACTTTACAAATATCTATGTCTTCATCTTGAACATTTTCACGTATGGAGTTGAAGCGACGCTTGGTGTGCCTGGTCTTCTTGTGAAACCTGGGCTCCTTGGCAAGTGCAATAGCTCCAGTTTTGTCACAGAAGAGTGCGATCGGCCCCGACGCATTGGGTATGACTCCTAGGTCGGTGATGAACTCCTTCACCCAGATAGCTTCATGCGTTGCCTCCGGGGCTGCCATGTACTCTGCTTCACATGTAGATCCCGCCACGACGCTTTGCTTGCAACTGCACCAGCCATCGCCCCACCATTCAAAATATACACGATCCGGTCTGTGACTTAGAGTCATCCATATCTGTGTCGAAGCTAGCGTCGACGTAACCCTTTACGACGAGCTCTTTGTCACCTCCATAAACGAGAAACATATCCTTAGTCCTTTTCAGGTACTTTAGGATGTTCTTGACTGTTGTCCAGTGTTCCTTGCCTGGATTACTTTGGTACCTTCCTACCAAACTTACGGCAAGGTTTACATCAGGTCTGGTACACAGCATGGCATACATAATAGACCCTATGGCTAATGCATAGGGGATGACACTCATCTCTTCTTTATCTTCTGCCATGGTCGGGCATTAAGCCGAGCTCAATCTCAGACCTTGCAATACAGGCAAGAACCCTTTCTTGGACTGATCCATATTGAACTTCTTCAATATCTTATCAAGGTATGTGCTTTGTGAAAGACCTATGAGGCGTCTCGATCTATCCCTATAGATCTTGATGCCTAATATGTAAGCAACTTCTCCAAGGTCCTTCATTGAAAAACACTTATTCAAGTAGGCCTTAATGTTGTCCAAAAGTTCTATATCATTTCCCATCAAAAGTATGTCATCTACATATAATATGAGAAATGCTACTGAGCTCCCACTCACTTTCTTGTAAACGCAGCTTCTCCATAAGTCTCAAGATAAACCCAAACGCTTTGATCATCTCATCAAAGCGAATGTTCCAACTCCGAGATGCTTGCACCAGTCCATAAATGGATCGCTGGAGCTTGCATACCTTGTTAGCATTCTCGTGGTCGACAAAACCTTCCGCTGCATCATATATAGTTCTTCCTTAAGATGGCCGATAAGGAATGCCGCTTTTGACGTCCATTTGCCATATCTCATAATCATAGTATGCGGCAATTGCTAACATGATTCGGACGGACTTCAGCTTCACATGGAGAGAAAGTCTCATCGAAGTCAATCCCTTGAACTTGTCGATAACCCTTAGCGACAAGTCGAGCTTTATATATGGTAACATTACCATCCGCGTTCGTCTTCTTCTTAAAGATCCATTTGTTTTCTATTGCTCACGATCATTGGGCAAGTCTCCAAATTCCATACTTTGTTTTCATACATGGATCCTATCTCGGATTGCATGGCTTCAAGCCATTTGTTGGAATCTGGGCCCGCCATCGCTTCTTCATAGTTCAAGGTTCACCGTTGTCTAACAACATGATTTCCAAGACAGGTTGCCCTACCACTGGTGCGGAACGTGTCCTTGTGGACCTTTGAAGTTCAAGAGGAGCTTGATCCAAGTATCTTGATCATCATCATTAACCTCCTCTCTTGTCGGTGCAGGCACCACAGGAACATCTTCCTGAGTTGCGCTACTTACCGTTTCAAGATGTAATACTTCATCAAGCTCTACTTTCCTCCCACTTAATTCTTTCGAGAGAAACTCTTTCTCCAGAAAGGACTCGTTCTTGGCAACAAAGATCTTGCCTTCGGATCTTAAGTAGAAGGTATACCCAATGGTTTCCTTAGGGTATCCTATGAAGACGCATTTTTCCGACTTGGGTTCGAGCTTTTCAGGTTGGAGTTTCTTGACATAAGCATCGCATCCCCAAACTTTTAGAAACGACAGCTTAGGTTTCTTTCCAAACCATAATTCATACGGTGTCGTCTCAACGGATTTAGACGGTGCCCTATTTAAAGTGAATGTTGTTGTCTCTAGAGCTCCCCAAAATGATAGCGGTAAATCGGTAAGAGACATCATAGATCGCACCATATCCAATAAAGTGCGATTACGACGTTCGGACACACCGTTACGCTGAGGTGTTCCAGGCGGCGTGAGTTGTGAAACGATTCCACATTTTCTTAAGTGCGTACCAAATTCATGACTTAAGTATTCTCCTCCACGATATAATCGTAAGAACTTTATCTTTCGGTCACGTTGATTCTCTACCTCATTCTGAAATTCCTTGAACTTTTCAAAGGTCTCAGACTTGTGTTTCATTAAGTAGACATACCCATATCTACTCAAGTCGCCGTGAGAGTGAGAACATAACGATATCCTCCATGAGCCTCAACGCCATTGGACCGCACACATCAGTATGTATGATTTCCAATAAGTTGGTTGCTCGCCCATTGTTCCGGAGAACGGAGTCTTGGTCATTTTGCCCATGAGGCATGGTTCGCATGTGTCAAATGATTCATAATCGAGAGACTCTAATAGTCCATCAGCATGGAGCTTCTTCATGCGCTTGACACTAATGTGACCAAGGCGACAGTGCCACAAGTATGTGGGACTATCGTTATCAACTTTACATCTTTTGGTATTCACACTATGAATATGTGTAACATCACATTCGAGATTCATTAAGAATAAACCATTGACCATCGGGCATGACCATAAAACATATCTCTCATATAAATAGAACAACCATTATTCTTGGATTTAAATGAGTAGCCATCTCAGATTAAACGAGATCCGATACAATGTTCATGCTCAAAGCTGGTACTAAATAACAATTATTGAGGTTTAAAACTAATCCCGTAGGTAAATGTAGAGGTAGCGTGTCGACGGCGATCACATCGACCTTGGAACCATTCCCGACGCGCATCGTCACCTCGCCTTCGCCAGCCTCCGCTTATTCCGCAGCTCGCTTTGAGTTACAAATATGAGCAACCGCACCGGTATCAAATACCCGGGAGCTACTACGATAATCGGTAAGGTACACATCAATTACATGTATATCAAATATACCTTTGGTTTTGCCGCCTTCTTGTCCGCTAAGTACTTGGGGCAGTTCCGCTCAAAGGACCACTTCCCTTGCAATAAAAGCACTCAGCCTCGTGCTTGGGTCCATTGTTTGACTTCTTCCCGTAATCGGCTTATCGGTGCGGCAACTCCTTGCCATCCTTCTTGAAGCTCTTCTTACCCTTGCCTTTCTTGAACTTAGTGGTTTTATTCACCATCAACACTTGATGTTCCTTTTGATCTCTACCTCCGCTGATTTCAGATTGAATATACCTCAGAATGGTCTTTTCCATCCTCGCATATTGAAGTTCATCACAAAGCTCTTGTATCTCGGTGGAAGTGATCAAGGATTCTGTCAATGACCGCGCCATCCGGGAGATTAACTCCCACTGAGTCAAGCGGTTGTGCAACCCGGACATCTTGAGTATGTTCTCACCGACAGAACTATTTTCCTCCATCTTACAGGTGAAGAACTTGTCGGAGACTTCATATCTCTCGACCCGGCATGAGCTTGGAAAACCATTTTCAGCTCTTGAACATCTCATATGCTCCGTGTTGCTCAAAACGCTTTTGGAGCCCCGGTTCTAAGCTGTAAAGCATGCCGCACCGAACGAGGGAGTAATCATCAAGACGAGACTTCCAAGCGCTCATAACGCCTTGGTTCTCTCGATTGGTGCTTCACCTAGCGGTGCTTCTAGGACATAATCTTTCTTGGCAGCTATGAGGATGATCTCGTGTTCCGGACCCAGTCCGATAGTTGATGCCATCATCTTTCAGCTTGGTTTTCTAGGAACGCGTTGAAGTTGAGGGTAACGTGGGCCATTTGATCTACAAGACATATTGTATAGATTTTAGACTAAGTTCATGATAATTAAGTTCATCTAATCAAATTATTTAATGAACTCCCACTTAGATTAGACATCCCTCTAGTCATCTAAGTGAAACATGATCCAAGTCAACTAGGCCGTGTCCGATCATCACGTGAGACGGACTAGTCGACGTCGGTGAACATCTCCATGTTGATCGTATCTTCTATACGATCATGCTCGACCTTTCGGTCCTCCATGTTCCGAGGCCATGTCTGTACATGCTAGGCTCGTCAAGTCAACCTAAGTGTATTGCGTGTGTAAATCTGGCTTACACCCGTTGTATTCGAACGTTAGGATCTATCACACTCGATCATCACGTGGTGCTTCGAAACAACGAACCTTCGCAACGGTGCACAGTTAGGCGGAACACTTTCTTGAAATTATTATGAGGGATCATCTTATTTACTACCGTCGTTCTAAGTAAACAAGATGCAAAAACATGATAAACATCACATGCAATCAAATAGTAGTGACATGATATGGCCAATATCATATAGCTCCTTTGATCTCCATCTTCGGGGCTCCATGATCATCTTTGTCACCGGCATGACACCATGATCTCCATCATCATGATCTCCATCATCGTGTCTCCATGAAGTTGCTCGCCAACTATTACTTCTACTACTATAGCTAACGGTTTAGCAATAAAGTAAAGTAATTACATGGCGTTGAATCAATGACACGCAGGTCATACAATAATTAAGACAACTCCTATGGCTCCTGCCGGTTGTCATACTCATCGACATGCAAGTCGTGATTCCTATTACAAGAACATGATATCATACATCACATATATATCATTCATCATTCACAGGCCCGTCGATGAGGGGGAGCGGAATGAGCGACCGCACAGGGCCTCCAAAATCAAGGGGCCCCCATCGTAGAAAAAACCAGTATATAAAGATGCGTTTCATTGGCTCACTTGATCGCTGAAAAACCAAGACGCATGTGCAGGAAAAACCAAGACGCATTTGGCTCCTGGAATGCTAGAGGCCCAAATTAGCCTACAACCCATTACCCGGATGGCAGAGCGGAAGCCTGGACTGGAGGTTCAGATTGAGAAAAAGATACAGATCGCTCAATTCCAAGAGATTGGAACCGAACAGCAGCAAACTGGGCAACTAGCGTCTCGCGAGTCGCGATTAGGGATGCCCTAGCAATTGTGCCGCCAGAGTTCGCTTGCCTCCGATCCGATCCGGACCATCCGGCGATCCCATCTTCCATCGGCTGAACGCTGATCATCTACTCATCTGATTGTGCGGGCGCGATTACATTGCCGTGAAGATCAAGACATAACGATCAACAGGACGCCCGCTGTGTTTTAATCTTCAAGACCAAGGTTATTTTTCCAACTTATTTTCTTGTATTCAAACGACCTACACATTTAGTCATCTAGTTGTTACTTTTGAAACTAATTACATTCTGTTTGATCACTTGTAATTTTGTTAGATTTTGTTCTTGGATCTTCATCATGTCTACTAGAATTAGGAAGCATGCTTCTGGTGCTTCAAAGCGTAAGAAGAAACAAAGACTAGATCATGAGGCTCGATCTCAAACAGGTTCCCTCGATTTGTTTGTCGTGAGAGAACCCCGACTTGATTCGGAAAATCAAACTGTGGATGTTAATGTAGATGATGGTCATGATGACAATGAAACAGAGGTTGAGGCTCATGATGCGTAAATTGATGATGGTATTGCGAAGAAGCGGGTGATGATAATGTTGCCGATGGGGGTGATGATGTTGATACGCCAATGAAGGTGATAATGCCAATACCACGGTGATGATAATATTGTCGATGACATCAAATATCCTTTTCCATTTGACATATTTGATCCAAGAAACTGGGATGCACTTGATCCTAAAATGATAGATGTTTTGGTGCAAAGGGTCCTAAAAGAGACTCATCTATTCAGCATGGTAAAAGGACAAATTGTCTAGAAGGTTTTCTGCAGATCATATACTAGAGTTCTCTCAAATGGGGAAAAGTGTGACAGAGAATGGCTTGTGTACAGCAAAGATCTTGACAAGGTATTTTGTTTTTGCTGCAAATTATTAAGAAAAGGGCTCGTGAGAGGGCAGTTAGCAAATGAAGGTTTCAAAGGATCGGGCTCATCTTGGTCATAGACTTAAAGAGCATGAAACTAGTAGAGAACATGTCACAAATATGACTACATGGTATGACTTGCGCCTTATGTTGGAGAAGAATCAAACAATTGACAAAGTTGCTCAATGAGAACTTGAGAAGGAAAAGGAACATTGGAGAAAAGTTTTGCTTAGAATCCTCTTGATTGTTAAATTTCTTGCGTAACACAATATAGCATTCCGTGGTAGTAATAGTAAGTTGTACCAAGACAGCAATGGAAATTTCTTAGGGCTTGTTCAAATGTTGGCTGAATTTGACCCAGCTTATAAAAGAGCATGTTGACCGCATCACGAATGATAAAATTCGTGATCATTATCTTGGTCCCTCCATACAGAATGAGTTAATCAATTTGCTCGCTGCTGCAATCAAGTCGAAAATTATTGAGAAGGTAAAAGAAGCAAAGTACTTCTCGCTTATACTTGACTGTACTCTGATGCAAGCCACCAAGAACAAATGTCTTTGATAATTAGGTATGTTGATGCATCTCCGATTCTTATTGCATTGAAGAATCTTTCTTAGGTTTTTGGATGTGAATGATACCACCGGGCAAGGATTGTTTGATGTTTTCTGTATGAATTGAAGAGTCTTGACCTTGATGTAGACAATGTGAGAGGTCGGGGATATGATAATGGGTCGAATATGAAAGGAAAAAATAAAGGAGTACAAAACAAAGTATTGGAAATAAACCGAAGAGCCTTTTATTCAGCTTGTGGTTGCCATAGTCTGAATTTGGCACTATGTGATATGGCAAAGTCTTGTCGTAAAGCAACGGATTTTTTTGGAGTTATCCAGCGTATCTATACAATATTTGCTAATTCTACTAAGAGATGGCAAATTCTGAAAGATAACATACCAGGATTGACTCTCAAGTCATTATCATCTACTCGTTGGGAGAGTCGTGTTGATAGTGTTCAGGCTATAAGGTTTCAGCTACCGGAAATAAGGGAGGCCTTACTGCAAGTGGCTGAAAGTGATAAAGATTCTTCGACACAAAGTGAAGCTCAATCATTGGCGGAGAATGAACTTGGTGGCTTTGATTTTTTAGTATCAATCATCATCTGGTATGAAATATTATCCGCTGTTAATTTGATTAGCAAAGAGTTACAGTCAAAGGATATGCTTATTGATATTGCAATTGAATCTGTAAAAGGCTTGCTTTCCTTTTTCAAAAAGTATAGAGAAACTGGCTTTTCAAAAGCATTGGAAGTTGCCAAAAAAATTGCAGTTGAGATGGATATTCATCCAAAGTTCCGCACCAAGCGTAAAATCAAAAGGAAAAAACAATTTGATGAGGGTGAAGATGATGCATCTATCGACTCACAATCTGCAGAGGAGTCATTTAGGGTCAATTATTTTATACGTGTTGTTGATCAAGCTATAACTTCACTTACCATTAGATTTGAACAATATGAGGGGTATGAAAAGATATTTGGTTTCTTGTTTACTTCAGATAGGCTGCGATCACTAGATGACAAGAGTTTGATGGCTGCTTGTGTTAATCTTGAAGATGCACTTAAGAGTGGAGAACATACAGATATTGATGGAGTTGAATTGTGTTGTGAGCTAATTTTCATCCAGGATTTACTTCATAAATCAATGGATCCTCTTGACATACTGAACTATTTGAAGAAGCGCTCCGCAATCTATCCTAATGTTGTTATTGCATACAGAATTTTGTTGACCATTCCTGTAACGGTTGCATCTGCTGAAAGGAGTTTTTTCTAAACTCAAGTTGTTGAAGTCCTACTTGCGTTCTACTATGACACAAGAAAGACTTAATGGATTGGCGACAATAGCACTTGAAAATGATGTCTTGGAGAAGATAAAGTATGAAGATATGATTGAAGATTTTATTTCAAGAAATACCAGACGGATGCTTCTTTTTGGTAGAACATGAGGTTACTGGTTAGTTTATTGCTTTCCTATCCCTTTACCTTTCTAGCTTTAATATTTGATATATGCCTAAATAAGGTACAGATAAACTGATTTGAACTTAGAGAGTATGCTTTGCGAATGTTAGTTCTTTTGTTATGTGAATTGATCAAAATTTGGGCCACATTTTGGTTTTCGCCCGGGGCCCCGAATTCCTGGAGACGGGCCTGATCATTCATCACAACTTTTGGCCATATCACATCACAATCACATGCTGCAAAAACAAGTTAGACGTCCTCTAATTGTTGTTGCATGTTTTACGTGGCTGCAATAGGGTTCTAGCAAGAACGTTTTCTTACCTACGTAAAAGCCACAACGTGATTTGTCAACTTCTATTTACCCTTCATAAGGACCCTTTTCATCGAATCCGCTCCAACTAAAGTGGGAGAGACAGACACCCGCTAGCCACCTTATGCAACTAGTGCATGTCGATCGGTGGAACCTGCCTCACGAAGCGTGCGTGTAAGGTCGGTCTGGCCGCTTCATCCCACAATACTGCTGAAGCAAAATAAGACTAGTAGTGGCAAGAAAGTTGACAACATCTACGCCCACAACAAATTGTGTTCTACTCGTGCAAAGAGAACTACGCATAGACCTGGCTCATGATGCCACTGTTGGGGAAGGTTGCAGAAAATAAAAAATTTCTATGCTTTCACCAAGATCAATCTATGAGTTCATCTAGCAATGAGAGAAAGGAGTGCATCTACATACCCTTGTAGATCGCGAGCGGAAGCGTTCAAGAGAACGGGGTTGAGGGAGTCGTACTCGTCGTGATCCAAATCACCGATGATCCTAGTGCTGAATGGACAGCACCTCCGCATTCAACACACGTACGGTTGAGGAAGACGTCTCCTCCTTCTTGATCCAGCAAGGGGGGAGAGGTTGACGGAGATCCAGTAGCACGACGGCGTGGTGGTGGATGCAGAGTGATCTCGGCAGAGCCACGAGCTTCTACGAGAGGGAGAGGTGTAGCAAGGGAAGGGAGGCGCCTATGGCATGGGTGTGGCTGCCCTCCCTCCCCTTTATATAGGCCCCTAGGGGGCACCGCCCCGGGAGATGAGATCTCCGGGGGCGGCAGCCAAGGGGGAGGCTTGCCCCCAAGGCAGTGGGCGCCCCACCCTAGGGTTTCCAACCCTAGGCGCAGGGGGCCCAAGGGGTCGCACCAGCCCACCAGGCTGGTTCCCCCCACGCCAGCCCACGGGCCCTCCGGATAGGTGGCCCCACCGGTGGACCCCGGGACCCTTCCAGTGGTCCCGTGACAATCGGTGACCCCGAAACTTTCCCGATGGCCGAAACTGCACTTCCTATATATAATTCTTCACCTCCGGACCATTCCGGAACTCCTCGTGACGTCCAGGATCTCATCCGGGACTCTGAACAACTTTTGGGTTACTGCATACTCATATCTCTACAACCCTAGCGTCACCTAACCTTAAGTGTGTAGACCCTACGGGTTCGGGAGACATGGAGACATGACCGAGACGCCTCTCCGGTCAATAACCAACAGCGGGATCTGGATACCCATGTTGGCTCCCACATGCTCCTCGATGATCTCATCGGATGAACCACGATGTCGAGGATTCAAGCAACCCCGTATACAATTCCCTTATTCAATCAGTACGTTACTTGCCCGAGACTCGATCATCGGTATCCCAATACCTCGTTTAATCTCGTTACCGGCAAGTCACTTTACTCGTACCGTAATGCATGATCCCGCAGACACTTGGTCACATTGAGCTCATTATGATGATGCATTACCGAGTGGGCCCAGAGATACCTCTCCGTCATACGGAGTGACAAATCCCAGTCTCGATTCGTGCCAACCCAACAGACACTTTCGGAGATACCCGTAGTGCACCTTTATAGTCACCCAGTTACGTTCTGACGTTTGGCACACCCAAAGCACTCCTACAGTATCCCGGAGTTGCACAATCTCATGGTCTAAGGAAATGACACTTGACATTTGGAAAAGCTCTAGCTAAACGAACTACACGATCTTTGAGCTATGCTTAGGATTGGGTCTTGTCCATCACATCATTCTCCTAATGATGTGATCCCATTATCAATGACATCCAATGTCCATAGTCAGGAAACCATGACTATCTGTTGATCAACGAGCTAGTCAACTAGAGGCTTACTAGGGACATGTTGTGGTCTATGTATTCACACGTGTATTACGATTTCCGGATAATATAGTTATAGCATGAATAACAGACAATTATCATGAACAAAGAAATATAATAATAACCATTTTATTATTGCCTCTAGGGCATATTTCCAACATAACAATGAGAGGGTAAAGTGTACCCACGTACCCTCATAGACCAAAAGCGGAAGCGTTTAGTAACGCGGTTGATGTAGTCGAACTTCTTCGCGATCCAACCGGTCGAAGTACCAAACGTACGACACCTCCGCGTTCAACACGCGTTCAGCTCGATGACGTTCCTCATGCTCTTGATTCAGTTGAGGACGAGGGTGAGTTCCGTCAGCACGACGGTGTGGCGACGGTGATGATGATGTTACCGGCGCAGGGCTTCGCCTAAGCACTACGACGATATGATCGAGATGTGTAACTGTGGAGGGGGGCACCGCACACGGTTAAGAGAAACTTGTGTGTTCTAGGGTGCCCCCCGCCCCCGTATATAAAGGAGGGAGGGGGAGGCCAGCCAGCCCTAGGGGCGTGCCCAAGGAGAGGGAGTCCTACTAGGACTACTAGTCCTAGTAGGATTCCTCCACAAGGAAGAGAGGGGGAAGGAAGGAGAAGGAGAGGGAGTAGGAAAGGGGGCGCCGCCCCCCTTCCCTTGTCCAATTCGGACTGCTAAGGTGGGGGGGGGGGGGCCTGCCCTAGCGGCCCTCCTTTCCCTCCAATAAGGCCCATGGTGGCCCATTAGTTCCCCCGGGGGGTTCCGGTAACCCCTACGACACTCCGTTTTTACCCGAAACTATCTAGAATACTTTCGGAGTCCGAATAAGATGGTACAATATATCAATCTTTATGTCTCGACCATTTCGAGACTCCTCGTCATGTCCGTGATCTCATCCGGGACTCCGAACAAATTTCGGTCATCAAAACACATAACTCATAATACAAATCGTCATCGAACGTTAAGCATGCGGACCCTACGGGTTTGAGAACTATGTAGACATGTCCGAGACACATCTCTGGTCAATAACCAATAGTGGAACCTGGATGCTCATATTGGCTCCTACATATTCTACGAAGATCTTTATCAGTCAAACCGCATAACAATATACGTTGTTCCCTTTGTCATCGGTATGTTACTTGCCCGAGATTCGATCGTCGGTATCATCATACCTAGTTCAATCTCGTTACCGACAAGTCTCTTTACTCGTTCCGTAATACTTCATCCTGAAACTAACTCATTAGTCACATTGCTTGCAAGGCTTATAATGATGAGCATTACCGAGAGGGCCTAGAGATACCTCTCCGAAACACGGAGTGACAAATCCTAATCTCGATCTATGCCAACCCAACAAATACCTTCAGAGACACCTGTAGATCATCTTTATAATCACCCATTTATGTTGTGTCGTTTGATAGCACATAAAGTGTTCTTTCGGTATTCGGAAGTTGCATAATCTCATAGTCTGAGGAACATGTATAAGTCATGAATAAAGCAGTAGCAATGAAACTGTAACGATCATAATGCTAAGCTAATGAATGGGTCTTGTCCATCACATCATTCTCCTAATGATGTGATCTCGTTCCTCAAATGACAACACATGTCTATGGTTAGGAAACATAACCATCTTTGATAAACGAGCTAGTCAAGTAGAGGCATACTAGGGGCACTTATGTTTTGTCTATGTATTCACACATGTACTAAGTTCCCAGTTAATACAATTCTAGCATGAATAATAAACATTTATCATGAAATAAGGAAATATATAATAACTTTATTATTGCCTCTAGGGCATATTCCCTTCAGTCTCCCACTTGCACTAGAGTCAATAATCTAGATTACAAAGTAATGATTCTAACACCCATGGAGTTTTGGTGCTGATCATGTCTTGCTCGTGGAAGAGGCTTAGTCAACAGGTCTGCAACATTCAGATCCGTATGTATCTTGCAAATCTCTATGTCCCCTTCCGACACTTGATGACGGATGGAATTGAAGCGTCTCTTGATGTGCTTGGTTCTCTTGTGAAATCTGGATTCCTTTGCCAAGGCAATTGCACCAGTATTGTCATAAAAGATTTTCATTGGACCCGATGCACTAGGTATGACACCTAGATCGGATATGAACTCCTTCATCCAGACTCCTTCATTTGCTGCTTCCGAAGCAGCTATGTACTCCGCTTTATACGTAGATCCCGCCACGACGCTTTTCTTGGAACTGCACCAACTAACACCTCCACCATTCAATAAAAAATATGTATCCGGATTGTGACTTGGAGTCATCCGGATCAGTTTCAAAGCTTGTATCGACGTAACCGTTTACGACGAGCTCTTTGTCACCTCCATAAATGAGAAACACATCCTTAGTCCTTTTGAGGTATTTCAGGATGTTCTTGACCGCTATCCAGTGCTCCACTCCGGGATTACTTCGGTACCTCCCTGATATACTTATAGCAAGGGGCACATTAGGTCTGGTACACAACATTGCATACATGATAGAACCTATGGCTGAAGCATAGGGAATGACTTTCATTTTCTCTCTATCTTCTGTAGTGGTCGGGCATTGAGTCTGACTCAATGTCACACCTTGTAACATAGGTAAGAACCCTTTCTTTGACTGATCCATTTTGAACTTCTTCAAAACTTTATCAAGGTATGTGCTTTGTGAAAGTCCAATTAAGCGTCTTGATCTATCTCTATAGATCTTGATGCCCAATATATAAGCAGCTTCACCGAGGTCTTTCATAGAAAAACTTTTATTCAAGTACCCCTTTATGCTATCCAGAAATTCTATATCATTTCCAATCAACAATATGTCATCCAGATATAATATTAAAAATGCTACAGAGCTCCCACTCACTTTCTTGTAAATACAGGCTTCTCCAAAAGTCTGTATAAAACCATATGCTTTGATCACACTATCAAAACGTTTATTCCAACTCCGAGAGGCTTGCACCAGTCCATAAATGGATCGCTGGAGCTTGCATACTTTGTTAGCACCCTATGGATAGACAAAACCTTCTGGTTGCATCATACACAACTCTTCTTCTAGAAATCCATTCAGGAATGCAGTTTTGACATCCATTTGCCAAATTTCATAATCATAAAATGCGGCAATTACTAACATGATTCGGACAGACTTAAGTATCGCTACGGGTGAGAAAGTCTCATCGTAGTCAACTCCTTGAACTTGTCGAAAACCTTTTGCAACAAGTCGATCTTTGTAGACAGTAACATTACCGTCAGCATCGGTCTTCTTATTGAAGGTCCATTTATTTTCTATGGCTTGCCGATCATCGGGCAAATCCACCAAAGTCCACACTTTGTTCTCATACATGGATCCCATCTCAGATTTCATGGCCTCAAGCCATTTCGCGGAATCTGGGCTCATCATTGCTTCCTCATAGTTTGCAGGTTCACCATGGTCTAGTAACATGACTTCCAGAACAGGATTATCGTACCACTCTGGTGCAGACCGTACTCTGGAAGACCTACGAGGTTCTGTATTTACTTGATCTGAAGTTTCATGATCATCATCATTAGCTTCCTCACTAATTGGTGTAGGAATCACTAGAACTGATTTCTGTGATAAACTACTTTCCAATTCAGGAGAAGGTACAATTACCTCGTCAGGTTCTACTTTCCTCCCACTCACTTATTTCGAGAGAAACTCCTTCTCTAGAAAGGATCAATTCTTAGCAATGAATATTTTGCCTTCGGATCTGTGATAAAAGGTGTACCAAACAGTTTCCTTTGGGTATCCTATGAAGACGCACTTCTTCGATTTGGGTTCGAGCTTATCAGGTTGAAGCTTTTTCACATAAGCATCGTAGCCCCAAACTTTAAGAAACGACAACTTTGGTTTCTTGCCAAACCACAGTTCATAAGGCGTCGTCTCAACAGATTTTGATGGTGCCCTATTTAAAGTGAATGCAGCCGTCTCTAAAGCATAACCCCAAAACGATAGCGGTTAATCAGTAAGAGACATCATAGATCTCACCATATCCAATAAAGTACGGTTACGATGTTCGAACACACCATTTTGTTGTGGTGTTCCAAGTGGCGTAAGTTGTGAAACTATTCCACATTGTTTCAAATGAATACCAAACTCGTAACTCAAATATTCACCTCCATGATCAGATCGTAGAAACTTTATTTTCTTGTTACGATGATTTTCCACTTCACTCTGAAATTCTTTGAACTTTTCAAATGTTTCAGACTCTTCATTAAGTAGATATAACCATATCTGCTCAAATCATCTAAAGGTAAGAAAATAACGATACCCGCTACGAGCCTCAACACTCATTGGACCACATACATCGGTATGTATTATTTCCAATAAGTTAGTGGCTTGTTCCATTGTTCTGGAGAACGGAGTTTTAGTCATGTTGCCCATGAGGCATGGTTCGCAAACACCAAGTGATTCATAATCAAGTGATCCCAAAAGCCCATCAGCATGGAGTTTCTTCATGCGCTTTATACCAATATGACCTAAATTGCAGTGCCACAAATAAGTTGCACTATCATTATCAACTTTACATCTTTTGGCTTCAATATTATGAACATGCGTATCATCATGATCGAGATTCAACAAAAATAGACCACTCAGCAAGGGTGCATGACCATAAAAGATATTACTCATATAAATAGAACAACCATTATTCTTTGATTTAAATGAATAGCCGTCTCGCATCAAACAAGATACAAATATAATGTTCATGCTCAATGCTGGCACCAAATAAAAGTTATTTAGGTCTAAAACTAATCCGAAGGTAGATGTAGAGGTAGTGTGCCGACGGTGATCACATCGACCTTGGAACCATTTCCCACGCGCATCGTCACCTCGTCCTTAGCCAATCTTCATTTAATCCGTAGCCCCTGTTTTGAGTTGCAAATATGAGCAACAAAACCAGTATCAAATACCCAGGCGCTACTACGAGCATTAGTAAGGTACACATCAATAAACATGTATATGAAATACACCTTTCACTTTGCCATCCTTCTTATCCGCCAAATACTTGGGGCAGTTCCGCTTCCAGTGATCAGTCCCTTTGCAGTAGAAGCACTCAGTTTCAGGCTTGGGTTTCTCTCCTGAGCGACAACTTTCTTGTCATTATTCATGAAGTTCCCCTTCTTTCCTTTGCCCTTTTTCTTGAAACTAGTGGTCTTGTTGACCATCAACACTTGATGCTCCTTTTTGATTTCTACCTCCGTAGCCTTTAGCACTGTGAAGAGCTTGGGAATTGTCTTATTCATCCCTTGCATATGATAATTCATCACGAAGCCTTTATAACTTGGTGGCAGTGATTGAAGAACTCTATCAATGACACTATCATCAGGAAGATTAACTCCCAGCTAAGTCAAGTGGTTATGGTACCCAGACATTCTGAGTATGTGTTCACTGACAGAACTATTCTCCTCCATTTTGCAGCTATAGAACTTGTTGGAGACTTCATATCTCTCAACTCAGGCATTTGCTTGAAGTATTAACTTAAACTCTTGGAACATCTCATATACTCCATGACGTTCATAACGTCTTTGAAGTCCCGATTCTAAGCCGTAAAGCATGGCACACTGAACTATCGAGTAGTCATCAACACGCGTCTGCCAGGCATTCACAATGTTTGCAGTTGCTGGCGCGGGTGGTACACCTAACCATGCTTCCAAGACGTAATTCTTCTGTGTAGCAATGAGGATAATCCTCAAGTTACGGACCCAGTCCGTGTAGCTCCCGCCATCATCTTTCAACTTAGCTTTCTCTAGGAACACATTAAAATTCAAAGGAACGGTAGCATGGGCCATTGATGTACAATAACATAGACATGCAAACTAACTATCAGGACTAAGTTCATGATAAATAACTGCCCTAGCGGCCCTCCTCTCTCTCCAATAAGGCCCATGGTGGCCCATTAGTTCCCGGGGTTTCGTAACCCCCCAGACTCGCTTTTACTCAAACTATCCGGAACACTTCCGGTGTCCGAATAACATGGTCCAATATATCAATATTTATGTCTCGACCATTTCGAGACTCCTCGTCATGTCCATGATCTCATCTGGGACTCCAAACAAACTTCGGTCATCAAAACACATAATTCATAATACAAATCGCCATCAAACATTAAGCGTGCGGACCCTACGGGTACAAGAACTATGTAGACATGACCGAGACACATCTCCGGTCAATAACCAATAGCTGAACCTGGATGCTCATATTGGCTCCTACATATTCTACGAAGATGTTTATCGGTCAAACCGCGTAACAACATACGTTGTTCCCTTTGTCATCGGTATGTAACTTGCCCGAGATTCGATCGTCGGTATCATCATACCTAGTTCAATCTCGTTACCGGCAAGTCTCTTTACTCGTTCCCTAATACTTCATCATGCAACTAACTCATTAGTCACATTGCTTGCAAGGCTTATAATGATGAGAATTACCGAGAGGGCCTAGAGATACCTCTCTGAAACACGGAGTGACAAATCCTAATCTCGATCTATGCCAACCCAACAAATACCTTAGGAGACACCTGTAGAGCATCTTTATAATCACCCATTTACGTTGTGACGTTTGATAGCACACAAAGTGTTCTTCCAGTATTCGGGAGTTGCATAATCTCATAGTTTGAGGAACATGTATAAGTCATGAAGAAAGCAGTAGCAATGAAACTGTAACGATCATAATGCTAAGCTAACGAATGGGTCTTGTCCATCACATCATTCTCTTGATGATGTGATCTCATTCATCAAATGACAACACATTTCTATGTGATCTCGTTCATCAAATGACAACACATGTCTATGGTTAGGAAACATAACCATCTTTGATAAACGAGCTAGTCAAGTAGAGGCATAATAGGGACACTTATGTTTTGTCTATGTATTCACACATGTACTAAGTTCCCGGTTAATACAACTCTAGCATGAATAATAAACATTTATCATGGAATAAGGAAATAAATAATAACTTTATTATTGCCTCTGGGGAATATTTCCTTCACATACCTAGTTCAATCTCATTACTGGCAAGTCTCTTTACTCGTTCTGTAATGCATTATCCCGCAACTAACTCATTAGTCACATTGCTTGCAAGGCTTATCATGATGTGCATTACCGAGAGGGCCCAGAGATACCCTTCCGATACTCGGAGTGAAAAATCCTAATCTCGATCTATGCCAACCCAACAAAACACCTTCGGAGATACCTGTAGAGCAAATTTATAATCACCCATTTACGTTCTGACGTTTAACATCACACAAGGTATTCCTCCGGTATTCAGGAGTTGCATAATCTCATAGTCAAAGGAATATGTATATGACATGAAGAAAGCAATAGCAATAAAACTTAACGATCATTATGCTAAGCTAACGGATGGGTCTTGTCCATCACATCATTCTCCTAATGATGTGATCCCGTTCATCAAATGAAAAGTTAGGAAACTTAACCATCTTTGATTAACGAGCTAGTCTAGTAGAGGCTTACTAGGGACACTTTGTTTTGTCTATGTATCCACACATGTATCAAGTTTCCGGTTAATACAATTCTACCATGAATAATAAACATTTATCATGATATAAGGAAATATAAATAACAAATTTATTATTGCCTCTAGGGCATATTTCCTTCAGGCCCTTGTCGCGGGCTCCACTCCCGTTTAGCCGCGTTCGGTCGTGCCTTGGTCGTCGCGCCTTGCTGCCCTCGCCCGCCACTCGGCCCTGCCTTGGTCGCCGCGCCTTGCAGCGCTCACCCGCCGCCGCCTGCCTAGCTCGCGTGAGCGGTCGCCGCCTCCTTGCTTCGCCGCGCGCTGCCGCCTTCCTCGCTTTGAGCAGTCGCCGCCGCCTTGCTCTCCCAGCCCGCCTGCCCGCCCTACTCGCATGACGGCGGCGCGCTGCTCGTGCCGCTCAAGCCATGGAGTGTGGTCGCTGCTGGCAGCGCCACTGCTCGCGACAACCGGTCGCGCCTTCTTTGGCGCCGCCCGAGCCGTGGGGTGTGGCCGCCCGCCTGGCTCAGCCCAGCTGCGCCCTGCCCACGCTGACCGTGGTGGGAGCCATGGGGTGTGTGTTGTGGGTGGGGTGGGTCAGCGAGTGGGGGTGCATATGTCCTGGGTTGGGTGGGGGCGTGCCGTGTGTGCGCGGGTGGGCCGTGCGTGGGGTGGTGGGTGTGGGAGATCGCGTGGTGTGTGTGGAGCAGATCTCGCCACCTCATCGATCCGTGGACTCGATCAGTGTGTTGTGTTTTCTCTTTGTCGTCTGCCTTTTTCTTTACAGACGGCAAAGAGTTCACTTTGTCGTCTGTTTAGAAAAATGCAGACGACAAAGTCTTTGCCGTCTTCAATTTTCTAAACTGACGGCAAAGTAAGATCTTTGTCGTCTGTAAAACCAAAATGCAGACGACAAAGTATGTTTGTCATCAGTTGTTCTTTTCCGTCAACAACTGTCGGCAAAATTTGACTTCGCCGTCTGCCCCGACAAAATGCTGACGGCAAAGTGCAGTATTGACGACAAATTAGCTGATTCCCGTAGTGTAGGTGCCAAGGACAATTTTTCGCACATTGACCAAAACCCTGAGTCCAATTAAGGGCCACAACTCTGATGAAGAAGAGGTTGTTGGCATAATGAAGAATCTACTGTTCAATACCATTCATGGTATTCCTATCAACTACCACGATTTCTTCAAGAGGACTTTGGCCAATGTTGCTCTATCACCTTTTGAGTTGAAGCCTTATGCTCCCTGGATCATGAAATTCATCAGATCAAGGTCTTCAATTCATTATAAGGCTGATTTTCTGAAAGATCGAGGATGTCGCCTAGGGGGGTGAATAGGTGCTTTAAAATAATTACGGTTTAGGCTTGAACAAATGCGGAATAAACCTAGCAGATAATTTGTCAAGCACAAAACCTACAACAACTAGGCTCACCTATGTGCACCAATAACTTATGATAAGCAAGATAAACTACTAGGTGATAGCAAGATATATGACAAGAAACAATATGGCTATCACAAAGTAAAGTGCATAAGTAAAGGGCTCGGGTAAGAGATAACCGAGGCACATGTGGAGACGACGATGTATCCCAAAGTTCACACCCTTGCGGATGCTAATCTCCGTTTGGAGCGGTGTGGAGGCACAATGCTCCCCAAGAAACCACTAGGGCCACCGTAATCTCCTCACGCCCTCGCACAATGCAAGATGTCATGATTCCACTAAGGGACCCTTGAGGGCGGTCACCAAACCCGTACAAATGGCAACCCTTGGGGGCGGTCACCGAACCCGTACACTTTGGCAACCCCTTGGGGGCGGTCACCGGTACCCGTCAAATTGCTCGTGGCGATCTCCACAACCTAATTGGAGACCCCGACGCTTGTCCGGAGCTTTACACCACAATGATTGAGCTCCAAACACCACCAACCGTCTAGGGCGCCCAAGCACCCAAAAGGAACAAACTCAAGGGCACCAAGCACCCAAGAGTAATAAGCTACTCAACTTCACTTCCATGTATCACCGTGGAGAACTCAAACCGATGCACCAAATGCAATGGCAAGGGCACACAGAGTGCCCAAATCCCTCACTCTCAAATCCCACCAAAGCAACGAAAGCTATGGAAGAAAATGAGAGGAAGAACAAGAAGGAGAACACCAAGAACTCCAAGATCTAGATCCAAGGGGTTTCCCTCACATAGAGGAGAAAGTGATTGGTGGAAATGTGGATCTAGATCTCCTCTCTCTTTTCCTCCCAAAACTAGCAAGAATCCATGGAGGGATTGAGAGTTAGCAAGCTCGAGGAAGGTCAACAATGGGGGAAGAACACGAGCTGAAAGGATAAGGCTCAATCGGGAAGAAGACCCCCTTTTATAGGTGGGGAAAAAATCCAACCATTACCCCACATCTCAGCCCGCAGAGAGCGGTACTACCGCACTAGGCAGCGGTACTACCGCTAGGCCCAGCGGTAGTACCGTTGGAGCTTTGCACAGAGGCTGGAAAGAAGGGGCAAGGAGGAGGAGGCCCGCGAGCGGTACTAGTAGCGGAGGTAGAGCGGTACTACCGCGCCTACTGCCGCTCCTACTACCGCCCAACCCGACACGAGAGCGACGCCCTCGAATCGAGGTGGTACCAGCGCCAGAACAGGAGCAGTACTACCATTGATGGCCATGAGCGGTACTACCGCTGAGAACAGTGGTACTACCGCGCTTGAGGCTGTCAGCGGTACTGCCGCTCAGGCCTGGCGGTACTTCCGCTGACACCTCCCAAGTGCCACTTCCACGAAAATAAATATACTCCAAGGAAAACCAAAACTGCCACAACATCTGCAATTGAGCTCTGAAATGAGCAAACCCAAGCTTGTTGGATAGATGACGACGAGTAGCATCCAACAACGACAGAGAAGAACTGACATAACCTCCAACAGAGAAGAACCGACATAACCTTCAACATCAAAAATATCATAGAAGATGCATGTGAACTCCATTGTCGATGAACTCGAGCTTGTCATCAAGATGACCATAAGCTCTAAGACTCACAAAGAGAACCGACAAAAAACCCAACATTGAAAACATCATAGAAGATGCATGTGAACTCTGTTTTCGATGAACTTGAGCTTGTCATGAAAATGACCATAAGCTCCAAATCTCACAAGGAGAAGAACCAAACAAGAACCAATAAAGATAATGCAAGGATGCAATGGTTTGAGCGCTCTATGACTGATACGATCAAGCTACTCATAGAGAGCCCCCCTTGATAGTACGGTAATCGATCCTATAATCCGTTCTCCCAACTGCCACCATGAGACCGGTAAAATATAAAACCTATCAAGGGCAAACCTTTGCCTTGCACATAGTCCACTTGAGCTAGATGATGACGATCTTGACTCCCTCAAGATGGAACACCTTTCTTGATTGCGTTGGCTCGAAGAAGATTAGTTGATTGCTCCCCCATACTCCACTATGGGTGAGCCACTCTTTGGCTCATCTTCTCCATTGACACCACAATGGACGGCAAGCTTCAAGGATGATCTCTTCATGATGCTCCTCTTGAACTTGCACACCACACTCTTGATGACGATCACCACTTGATGTCATCCTCTCCATGGGTTGTATGATATCTTCCTCTTGATGCAAGCCCATGGAAACATACCTAACCCCACATAGAACTCTCACATAGACCATGGGTTAGTACACAAAGCGCAATGGACAATGCTTACCATACCATGGGATCACTTGATCCCTCTTGGTACATCTTCTATGCTTTGTGAGTTGATCAACTTGATTCACTCTTGACTTAGTCTTCATCAACCTTGAATCTTTCCAACTCTCCTCATTTGGATGATGTCTTGAAGGTAAACATGAATGATCACACAATCTTCTTCTTCAAGACATGCTTGCAATAAGCTCAACACTCACATGACCAATCTTTGCATAATTCCTTAATAGCACCTTGGTCAACTCATAAACTCCTTGAAACCAACACATGGACTTCAAGAAATGCCTATGGACAAACCTTCAAATATAACTCAATGCAACCATTAGACCATAGAGAATGTCATCAATTAACAAAACCACACATGGGGGCATCGCATGTCTTTTCACTTTCAAAATCATCTCAGCTATTGGCCCCCAATTGAAGTCCTCAAAAGGACTATTTCCTCAGTTGATGAGAAGGGCAAGGTTGCTGACATTGATGAAGGCACTCGTCCATTGGATGGACAGTTTCGCAAAGCTGCATCCTATTCCACCAATGATGACTCTGCAACACAAGATTCTGCCGCAAAAGCTTCAAAGCAAAATCCTCAAGCTACTGCTCCGTGTGTGATGACTGATCGTGAGCTTCTCCTCAGTCTTCATCATAAAGTTGATCAAAATCACAAGTAGGTCAAGCGTCAATTTAGTGCAATTCTTCAGAACATGACAGTCACACAAAACTCAGTGAAGAACCACTATTACTTGCATCAAGTCTTCGACCGCACTTGGGCCATTCTTTCACATCACTACAGTGCTGAAGATCTCAAGGAGATGGACTTTCAACAGGACTTTGACTGGTCTCACCCACCTTCGAAGAAATTCAAGAAGGTCAAAGTTCCTCAACTGGTCGCCAGTTCATATTCTTCATCACGCGAGACGGATGAAGCTGAAGAGTTGGACGACACCGCGGCAGGCCCTACCTCAACGGATGACCCCAACAACGCTGGCGCTCCTCCATCGACATCTTGATGATATTCTTCAGGGGCGTTAGTCCTCATTTTTCGTCCCTTTTGGTCATTCGTTGACAAAGGGGGATAAATTTGAGTTAACCTTCAAGCGGGTCTATTATATGGGCGTTTTTTTGGTTAAGTTGCAACTCTTGCTCTTCTGAGGTGTTTGCTCTAATGAGTTGTAAACTTAAGTCCTATGGTGCTCTGACTCTTTTGAACTACTTTTCTGCATGCTTATTCCTTAAGTACCTTAATGCACGCATGCTGAATTCGTCATAGTCCATATTTCATCATGCATTTCAAATTCTTCATATCATATGTTAAATGCATGTATGAATTACAAGATATAGGGGGAGGTCTCCATGATTCTACTGAACAATGTGCATTTGCTATTCAAAGCAATTTCCTCACATATGCACATCTTCAGGGGGAGTTCTTCTATATCTTGCAATCAAATTCCTCAATTTCAGTATTTACACTTCATATGTTTATCCCCGTTGAAAACTTAACCTATATTGTCATCAATCACCAAAAAGGGGGAGGGGGAGATTGTAAGTGCATCTAGTGCCCCTTAGTGATTTTGGTGTATTGAAGACTTATTGGTTAAGGGAATAATGTGTTTGTGAGTGTACACAGGTCTATAAGTCTATGAGGAGTTTGATATTTACGATGAAAGTCGACCCCTAAAAATGAATGTCTTCAGTTGAAGACTTTGGTTTTCTTGAAGACTTTGAAAGTGAAGAAATTGGTGTGACCTTGAAGACTTGATATTCTTGCGAGGATTATGAAGCGTGAAGACTTTTGTTTTGGTAGTTTCATTTTATCTTTCTTGAGTCATAGGAAACACCGTACTGTTAAAGGGGGTCGAGGTAAAACTAAGGAAAAGTTTCCAAGTGATGCTCATCTCAAAATCCTACACCTACCCAATCCTTTCGAGTGAAGCCATTGGAAATCTCATACAGTTCAGTCAATTTCTTCAGTACCAGAGACGAAGGTCTTCTGGTCTCTAAGGAATTTGTTCTGACTGAGGAGTTAGGAATTCGCCAGTGCGGATTGCTTACAAGTGAGGAACATGATAGCCCTAAGGAATTTGATACTCAAATATCCGACCGTTACTATGCTACGCGCCAGCTGTCCCAAAATATCTACCCACCTAACGGTCATATCATTGAAGGGCATTTATGTCTTATCATGTCGGGCTGCTCCCTAGGCTATAAATAGCCGCCCCCTATAACTACCAGATGGTTGGCTGCTCCGAGAGAAACTGACACTTGTCATTGAGAGCATCCCATCCTCCGAGAACTTTGAGCGAAAATCATCAAGTGAGGAAAACCCAAACCCAAACACCTACAAACCCAAAGTGATTGAGCATCACTGAAGAGATTGTTCCTGCGTGGAACCAACGCTTGTTACCTTTGAGGACTGTGCATCCTCCAGACAGTTAGGCGTCATGGTCTAGAGCATCCAAGAGGAAACTGTGGATCGCCGAGTGACCGAGTCTGTGAAGAGTTGGAAGTCACCTGAAGACTTACCCCGAGTGATTGGGCGAGGTCTGTGTGATCTTAGCTCAAGGAGAATACAGTGAGGATTGTGTGTCCTCGGGTTTAAATACCTAACCGCTCCAACCAGACGTACAACTGTCACAGCAGTTGGAACTGGTCTACCAAATCATCGTCTTCACCAAGCTACTAGTTCTATTTCCTCAACTCTTTCATTTCCTCATTCATGTGTTGATGAACTTGATCGTTACTGTTTGAAGACTTTGACTGAAGACTTTCTCTATTTTCTCAATCCTATTTCTTCAGTCACTTTGTCTTCAGCCTGCTTATCCTGTTTACACGCTACTTGTACTCTGTGTATGTTTATTTCATCATGATGAATGTGCTATTGTTCTGTTATGCATGCATCTGAGTACTTATTCCACTGCTAAGTAGTTTGTTTCTTAGGAATTTCCTCACCTTGAAATTCCTCGATTTAATTTGTAAAATCGTCTATTCACCCCCCTCTAGTCGACTTAACGCACTTTCACATAGCACTATCCAGAAGGTGACTACGGCATGGCACATTATGGCATATTGGTATTCCTATATATTTGATTGATGGCCACTTGGCAATGGGAGAGAGCACTTCCATCAAGTGTATGAAGCAATTTGTAAAGACCGTGGTTGCAGTGTTGAGCCAGAGTATTTGAGAGCACCCGATGCAGGTATGCTCGGCTCAACTGATTGCATATGCACTGAAAGTGAAAGGACTACTCTGCAGCATGGAATGAACAATTCAAAGGACATGTGAAGGATGGCACCATCATCCTTGAAGTCGTAGCCGATCAGAAGACATGATTTTGACATGCATATTTTAGGATGCCTAAATCTTGCAATGACATCCATGTGCTTCGGCGATCACCACTCTTTGCACGGTTTTAGTTGTACCTGCACAATCGATCCACGCCAACAGTGTTGAATCAACTCATTAGGTCGTAAGCCGCGTCGTTTGGCTTGTCGTGTGCCTGAAGTCTAGGATTTCGCTGATTCCTTTTGACATGTGCACAGTTGCTCTCTGAAATTCAACAGAGTAGGCAAACCGTACGCATCTCACGACACATGGTTAGGTCGGGTGTTTAGCAACTTTGCGTAGTACGCTGCTTGATTTGGATCAAAGAGAACTATCTGAGAAAGACATGACTTGGCTTTTCTTCGCTTGGTTGCAACCCCACATGACACACCCAACCAGTTGAGATTTCTTTAATATCCTGCACACGAATGTCACCTGGCAGTGCACGACATGTGAATGAATGAAGGATACTGTATCCTTTCACATGGCAACAAGCCTCCGTGAGGCACAGACAGCTGTATATTCTATATTCAAGTAAAGTATTTTTTACACACTCATTCCAATGTTCAGCATCACGGCGATGTACAATTTTCATTTTATCTATATACCAAAGCAGTTGCACGATTCAAAGTTTCTATCAGTCAAAACTCCTTTTATTCTACGTGCACCACATCTGACAAATACAGATGCACCAGAACTAACACGAAACCCATTCTATCGTGCAGTGAGCAGCAGAAGCACAGCAGCAAGAAGAAACCTACCTGTTCACATCATCGCTCGATCCGTAGCTCGGATCACTTGCGAAACTGACCCCAGCAAACCAGGCAACGCGCATCAACTGAATCCCAAGGACCAGCACCCACCAGGTCACCAAGACACGAAGGCTCTGCACCATCCACCCGGGCGCAGCGATCTCGCCGGCCAGCTGGAGGCCCCTCATCAGCTGTAGCACCCGGTAGCCCTCGTAAACGACGGGGGCCACCAACCAGACAGGCGATCTCCAGTGCCATGTAAGCGTCTCAGTCAGCATCTGCACTGAAAGTAGCAACAGGTATGGCCCAAGCAGCACCAAGAACGGAATGAATGGTAGATGCGGCTGCAGAGCTCCACGGTGAGATGCAAGAAGCAGGGCCAGAGGAGCAACGAAGCCTAATACGCTGGCAACCAGATTCCACAATCTGTAAGAAGTTGGGATCTGCCTTGTCAGGTCGAATGAATTGTTCTCTGGACGCCCGCACGCGTCGGCCATAAGGAAGAACAGCATTGCTCCCATGTTAAAGATGCAGTCGAGTCCCACAAGGGATAGAAGGCCAGCGATGTTAGGGCCAAGGAACACTGAAGGCAATGGCAGCCACAGAGTTGGAACTATACCGGTAACCAACAGAACCGAAGGCCCTAACAGCCACATTGGTAGCTTAAATGTTGCTAGCTGCTTAGAAGGTTCATTCTTCACGTCCACAACATCCTGGTCACTCTGGAGGATTGGAGTCTCTGGAGCTTCTTCTGTATCAATAGCTTCAACAATATTTGTTCCCATGATAATGCTGGCATCGTCCTCCGCGGAAGCATACGGAAGAGAGGCCTCCCAAGGCAAATTTTTACTGCATCGCAATGCAATGTTTTTAAATCGGCCCAACTGCAAGGGGCTCCAATGATGAGAGTTGGGCAATCCCGTAAGTCTATTCTCATGAACCTGCCTCCTAACATATGCTTTGTTTAGTTTTATCTGTGAACAGAGCAAAGAAGCCATGGTACAGGATGTGAATTCCAACACTGCAAAATAATTAAAGAAGTGAAACAAATTAGTGCCTCCAATGTCTGGACCACGGAGAGGTCAGGTATCTAGCAGTTAAGATAAACTCAAACACACGCTAGCAACGAAATGAAATACAGTTAGATGTCATTTGACAACAGTAAAACAATGCTTGCCATTTGCGTCTTGGCATGTCAGTCAACCATTTATTAGATGGTACTGAACCAAAGATTGCTGGTCCATGTTATGAAAAGAGAGCGTGAGAGAAAAGGTAATGTCACAACGACGAATTGGAGAATCCACAGGCAGATCAAATATTCAACGATGTACAGAAATTCATGATTGCAGTTACTGTTTTGAGATACTTCTTATTCAACAGGTTTTTTTAGTAAAGAACTCCAGCTTCAGCTCTTGTGATTGTTTTTGCTAACTGATAGCTATAACTTGTAACTGGAAGCATACTTTTGACTTCCGAGGCAGGAACATGGTAAAACATGCAATCAAAAAATGGAACTCAGCTGCACCTCATTACAGAGTACAGACAAGTTGCTATCAAACATAAAGCTTAACAAGAGTCAAGAAGGCCAAGTACAAAGATTGAAGCCAAAAGACAAATACCTAAGCACGTAGGAATAAACTTAAAAATTGCAAGAATTATCTAGCACGCATGAGATTTAACATGTTGTAAATACAGCAAAAATTATAGAGTATGTATGAGTTATAAAACCAGACATACAAAGTCCCCCGCTTAAATTGCATGAAATTCAAGACAGTGGTAACTATTTAGGCCTGAATTCAATAATTCAGGAGATATAAAGATGCTACTTTACACAGACGTAAAGTGCTAGTTCTTCTCCCCAGCGGACACAATCCGTCGAAAAGGTTACTGGGGTTCCCAAGCTATTCAACACATCTGTGCAGCAACGGTACTAAACACCAGAAACTTAAGGATAACCTGTACTTTAAGTGTGTCATTTTGCATAACTACGAACAAGCTCTGTATTAACAGAAACAAAATCCCCATATCGGATGACTACACAGTATGTGCATCTAGCTACGCCTGATGGCAAAACCTACACCTTACAAACCTACATCTAGCTCTGTATCAACAGCTCGCCAGAACTGACTACCCACTAGCTTTGATCCTTCAGCGACCGAACCTCACAAATCACAAGGGTATACAGCTATGAAGTAACCCCCGCGTTCCCCTTCTCAAAATTTAGTGGTGAACGCAGGCGTCGGAGACACCGAGAACACTTCTAAACATTCCCAAAGCCTCGAATCTGGTCAGATCCGTAGATTTCGCCCGAGGCGCTGCTACCTTGCTGGGACCTTCTGTTCGGAGCTAGTTCTTATAGGTAACGTATAGACGGAACAAAGGGAAGGCTCTAACCTGATTGGATTTCCCTCGGCTTCTCGCCGGCCGGAGCTCCTCCGAGGTGAGGAAGCGTCCGAGCAGTTCTTCTCCCCAGCGGCGGACGCTCGGGTTGAGCGAGGGGTGGAAGAGGCAACCCGGCCCAAAACGCAACAATAACCACGGTGGGCCGAAGTATGGAAGGGGAGTGCCGTTTTGGCTCTGCGAGCATCCGCTCCTGGATGAACAGTAAATTCAAAATAATAAATAGATTAAAACCCCTAAAAAAGACTAAAAAGGTAAATTCAAAATAAATTCTCTCAAAAAATTAAATTCAAAATAAATATTTAAAAAAAAATCTTATTTTGTGTGTGGATGTTCATGTTACTCTAATAAGTATGCTTGAAATTTTGCATGCGAAACGGGATAGGAGTGCTTTGTCGATGAAGAAAACAGAGTTAAATGTAACATTTGGAGGTAACATTTGGCGTTTGATTTGTTTTTTCTCACAGGTCAAAATGCTTAAGCTTTTTCACTGAAAATCTTCAGGTAGCATTTGGATGTGATAGTGAACAAATCTATTTTTAATTTCTTTTTTACATTTGCAAAAGAAAATTTGGCAGACAAAAGTATATGCTACCAAGAGCAGAATTGGATTTCTCGTGTTTTGGCCCTTCTTTTGTGTGTTATAATAGTGTCCGAACGGAGGCCGTGTGAAATCTTGGTCTCTTAGGGACGCGGTTAATCTGGAGCTCATGTGACAAATCTGTTTTTTAGCAAACATTGACAAACGTTTTGATTCCTTGTAAAGTTCTCTAATGGAACGATAATTGTAGAAGACTTGGCAAAAAAATAATTTCGATCTTATTGTTCATCAATTTTGGAGCAACATGAAAAACATTTTGAAGCATCAACTTTGTGGTGGCTGGTTCCACCACAAGGAGCTAACCATTTAAAGTACGCTTAGTTCGCTATGGGAATAGGTTGGGAAACATTTTTTTGTAGGTGGGCCTAGTAGACTAGAATCAAATAAAAGAAGTTGAATGACTGTTGTTTGTGAGAACAAAGGAAATGGTCGTGAGTGAGGATAATTGATTGGTTCACTGTTTTTCATAGACAAGAATGGGTTTATCTTCAATTTCAAAAAAAAAATATTTATAGTAGTAACAGTGAACCCTACAATTTCAAGAAAATATTTAAGTGGTACCAATGAACCCAAGGAATATCAGGCCACTGAAGAAGTTTACAGGCAAATTTCATAAGTAGGCTGTTGTTTTGGATAAGCAATTTTTTTATACCTAGACTATTACTTTGACCAGGTGCAAGTTTCCTCGCTCATCCATTTGGATAAACAAATTTTATAAGCAAGAAAATTTTCTAGTTTGTAAACATTTTTCTAAATGATAAGACATTTTGACCTGGTGCAAGTTTTCACGTTCGTCCAGAGAAAGGCGGGGGCGAATGACATCAAGGAGGTTCGATGTACCTTTGTAGTCAGTGTGTTTTTTCATTTAATCGATATGGTGTATAGGTCGCTAAAAGCCAATATTTATAGGGGCAGGCTAAGGTTTAGTGGACTGAATTTTCTTTTGGTCAGTCGACTTGTTCCCAACCATTGGATATAAAGGGAACGGGAGATCTCCCTCTACCCTCTTGAAAAGTATCATTCATCGTATTTCCCATGATCTCGATTTGAACCGGCCACGATCGCCGGCCGAACCGACTGCCTTTGTCACCCGCGACCGCCTGCCGCCTTGCCCTCCCCTCACCGTCATGCTTTTCGTCGCCTTCGACCATCTCTTTAAACCGGCCAACCACCCGAATTTTCCGACGAACCCGTACACACAACCTGAATCATCAATCATCGGACTCGCCTTCACCGGCCGCCGCCGGCTACGGCTCGTTCCTGGAGAAGGCCTTGTTAGTGTACGGCTCGTTCCTGGCGGAGGCCTGGCAGCGGCCTCGGTGTTGCACACCGTTGCCCGCTTCCTTCTCCGCCGAATCGAAATCCAGGCCACTAATGTCCAGCAAATCTGATATTAATATTTTCGATATTAATATTACTCTCGGAAGGCAAAATGCACTACGCTGGTGGTCGACGGAATAAAGATAAAGCAGAACCTAGCCACAAAAATGCATAAAGAAAAATTAAAGTAATGAACCGATCAAGCAAGCAAACAAAAGTGTTTGTCTCTCCTCGGCCCTCTCAATCCATCCTCGATCGCCACCTCCAGGAAATCACTCACCCATGGTGCAGACGACAAACGCATCCCAGCCAAGTGCCCGCCACGGCCCTTTATCCCCACGCAGCCACACACATCTACCCATCGCGTCCATTTCCCACACTCCATCTCTCCAAATCGACGACCTCCCACGCACGCGCGCGCGCGCCTCCCCTGACCCCGCAGAGCTCCCCAGCCCGGCGCAGCAGCTGTACGCGAGCGATCGGCCGCCATGAGCGGCGGTGGCGCCGGCGACACGCTGGACAAGCTGGTGGTGTTCCTGGCGAAGCGCGACGGCGTCGACAAGCTGGTGAAGACGTACCAGTACGTGTCGAAGCTGGCGCACTGGGCGGCGGAGACGTCGCACCCGGGGCTGGCCGGGCGCGCCAAGAGCTGGGAGACGGCGGCCGGGCTGAGCCGCAAGGTGTTCCGGTCGGGGCGGTCGCTGACGGGGCTGAACGCGCTGCGGCGGTCCCCTGGGGAGTTCGGGGCGCTGGCCGTGCTGGCCAACGCCGGCGAGATGGTCTACTTCTTCTTCGACCACTTCACGTGGCTGTCCCGCGTGGGCGTGCTGGAGCCCTGGCTGGCGCGCCGCGCGAGCTTCGTGTCGGCGTTCGGGGAGTGCGTCGGCTACGTCTTCTTCATCGCCATGGACTTCATCATGATCAGGCGCGGGATCAGGCGGGAGAGAGCGCTGCTGCGCGGCGGCGAGGGGAAGGAGGAGAGGGAGGGCGAGGTGCGGAGGATCCGGGCGGACCGGGTGATGCGGCTCATGGGGACGGCGGCGAACCTGGCGGACCTGGTCATCGCCGTCGCGGACATCGAGCCCAACCCGTTCTGCAACCACGCCGTCACGCTGGGGATCAGCGGCCTCGTCTCCGCCTGGGCCGGATGGTACAGGAACTGGCCGTCGTGAGCTGAGCTCGGTCGGATTGGATAGGCATTTCGACCGGCAAGATGTACTATGTAAAAAATGTACGCTTACCGCGGTAATTATTTTCTCCTATTACGAGACTGTTATATGGCACAGTTCTGGCAATGGCAACACACTTCCAACCTCCTTCAGCGTAGACTACCATAACAGTCTTACCACATACCCTAGCTTGCTGACCCAAAGCAAATGGGGAAGAAGGTGCGAGCTCAAGTTAGATCACCTAATCTACGGGTGCAACGCCCGGTCAATAATTACTTCCTTTTGGATTCTTTTCGAGATATGTTACCACATACTGTATCACATATGCCATGCGGTCAATAATTACTTCGGCGGATACAGTTTTCGCCAAACATCAACTAGTTAGCGGTGACCAAGCTGAATCACCCGAAATGCCGAGGCGTCGTCGTTTCCAGGCCGGGGCGGGGCTCAACTGGTGAGCGCCGAGAGAACGCCGCCACCGCTCTTGGAGGCCATCACGACCTCCCAGCCAGGCCCTTTCAGGGGGATAAGAGGGGGGGCATCAGCGGCGGCGGGCGGTCCGGTGAGGTCGCTGCGGTCCATCACCTTCAAAAGGTCCTCGTCGCTGATGTCGGTCTGGATCATCCTGTCTTCCTCGTCCTGCTCGTCCCTCAGCAGCGCAAGCAGCTCCTCTTCCTGTATTTTCCAACAAAGCAGCAGAACAAATCAGTATTCATTCCCAGTTGCTTCGCTTTTGTTTTTACTTCTTTTGGTGTTCCATTTCTGAACAAACAATTTATGGAGTGGACTAAAACACAATCTATTCTCGAGGCGGAAATCTTTACATCTAAGACGTTAGGCTTCGCGCTATTCTGTTCAAACTGTCCCTTCCCTATCACAACGTGCTCTAGCTTCAGCTTTCCAAAAGCTCTCTTGATAATCCGTCCCTGCGGTAATAAGGAGGTGAGGAGCGATGCCACGAAATATAGCCTAGCAAGAGTCTGAAGGTCATCCATCCATACCTCAACAGAGTTGGATGTTGCCAACCGATAAACATGCACTGGGCGCGTTTGACCAATCCGGTGGCATCGATCCATGGCCTGCAAATCCATCTGAGGATTCTGCAGAATGAAGCAAATCTTCAGCGTATCAGAGCTATGAAAGGTAACTGAAAGGCGGGCATTTTAAGATTTTCACCAAGGAGCACGGCTACAAACAAAACATCCCATACGAAAAAAATGAATATCCAAACAGGGAGATGGCATGTGCAGGGAGAGTGTAAACTTTAACAACTGTTACTTGTGTATGCATACCTATATCGAGTATTACACTACAAACTCTCGAGATAGATAGGAAATTACCCAGTCACTGTCATACAGGATACATGTATCAGCAGAAGCAAGATTGATGCCAAGCCCACCAGCACGTGTGCTTAGAATAAAGACATTCATACTGCTGTTCAAGTCATTAAACTCTGCTATCTGCCACAGAAAAAAACAGTACCAAATAAAACCCATAGACAGCCATTAAATAACCAGAGAAAGATTGGCATGTAGCAATAAAATCAATATAAGGAACATTTATGGGTTAGACCACTGGTTCTCCAATAACAAGCAGTCATGTGCATTCAAGCCCAGGGTCCATAAACCACTGAACCGTCAGTTTGCTGTCCCCACCAGTTTGCAATCTAACCAGCTTGTAGTGAAATATTCAACTCCATCCAGTTTTGGTAATGATTAGCTGCCGATTAAGTGAGTCTTTTTCCCTCTAAATGAGATAGTTAATCCATGTATTTTTAACATGTTCGATTCTATCTGATTTTGCCCTATTTAAAGTTCTCCAAATAAATCCAGGCACCATGCAGATGCAGGCTCAATGGTTGCAAGCCTACTCGGGTGAGTGTGTTTTTCAATCACGTTCAAGACATTTGCTGAATCGGATTGGAGAGGGATGTGCGACTTCATCCAGTCTGGTAGCAATTAGCTGCCAATTCAGTCAGAGCTTTTTTCCTTTCAGCGAGATAACTAATTCACGTTGTAACAAGTTATGCTCAATTCTAGCAAATTATGCCCAGTTTACAGGAAGAGAACTCCGGAACCATCCAAGTAAAATGGTAGTACCTGGGAACCAACTCAGATGTATGTTTCCAAATCGTGTTTAAGCTACAACACATTTGCTAAACATGTATGTTAAACTAATATGCTGGTTGGATATGAGAATCCCCTGCTGTGGGATGTTAAATTACAACATACAGGTGTTTTAAGATTGTAAGATTTAATATGTACGAGCTCAGAACTGCTCATTTAAAATAATAATTGAACGCGTGTTATTGAGCTCGATGCTAAATTGCTCATGTGCTCACTTAGGAAATTAAAAGCATGTGCATATGCACATACATTAATACAGAAGTGCAATTCTTCGAGATGTAGTTGCTATCTAGTAAACTGGTAAGAAATCGGTAGACTACCACATTACCTGTCTCATCCTATCTTCCAATTTAACACTACCATCAATTCGGCAAATATTCAGGCCTTTCATATACAAATAATATTCAATTATGTCCAAAACTTTTGTCCATTGTGAAAATATTAGAACCTACAAACATATCAATTGGATTAGGATATAATTCATGAAAAATGTTCTAGTATGTGCATGAATGCAGAGTAAAGCTAAGGTACAAAGAAATGTAAAGGAGAACCATAAACCTTGTGCTTTTGTTTGAGTAGGGATTCCAGTAACCTGTCAAACAGCTGAAATTTACCACATTGTTCCAGAAGCTTATCGGTAGGTGGATAAAGGCCTGGAGACAAACAAATGAACAACAATTAGAAAAAATTAGCAAACAGAAACATAGAGTGTAACACAAATAGAACACGTTCAATTGGGTTATGGCTTATGGGACACACTTGTTGAGTCAAATGCAGCATTGAAAAGATCAGGATGGGCACAGTTCTTCCTCAGCTGAATCATTAGGTTATTTAGCTTCATCTTCATTCCAGGTCTCCGCAACACTACAATATAGGAAAAGATTGTCATATAAGAATTAATTGTTTACTTATACACAGATTGGACTGTGAGTGTGAAGGAAAAGATGCACGAGCTTACATATGCATACCTATGTCTGTGCTCTCAAACAAGTAGTTGTCAAATGTCTTTTCAATCAAGTGAGTCTGGATTTGCTTCTGATGTGCAGTCATGTTAGCATAAATGATTATCTCTTTCTTCCGTGGAAGCATCTGTTCCACATCCACCTTCATCCGTCTTAAAAGGAATGGCCGCAAAATGGCATGAAGCTTTGAAACAACAAGGACTCTTTTCTTCTCATCAGCTTCTTCCTGCTGTTCCTCGTCTCCTTTCCCAGAAAAATCAAACCTTTAACTAGACTTTTGTCAGATGAATTGAGGCAAAATAAACCAAATATATTCACGGAATGTTTAAACAGTACTCCCTCCGTTCCATAATTATTGTTGTGGTTTTAGTTCAAATTTGAACTAAAACCACGACACGAATTATGGAATGGAGGGAGTAACTTTAGTATCTTTATAATAAAAACTCCCATGAAGACATTAAAATCCATCTACTTACTTCCAATATTACTTACTCATAGCATGCATTTTTAGTAAACAAGAACATAATAAATAAGAAAAGGTACAACATAAAATTCTGCTAATGTTCATTAAATTGGCAGACATGGCATATCAGTACACAACATATACTGGGAGGAGGAAATGTTATAACATAAGCGGCTGACAAACAGGGAGGTGGCTACTCTGGCGCATTTAGACATCTACCAGAGAGTCCTGGCGGTGCCCCTGTGGCAAACAGTAGTTCCCCATTTCGGGAGTCTGTCAATGTGGGTTGTAATTGTTCTGCCATGTACCCATACAACAGGGTATCATTGTAACTAGCCATTTCTATATTATTGTTAATGCAGTGGAATTGAATAGTGGAATTGCTACAATTATACCAGATAATTGCATTGAATAGTGGAATTGCTACAATTATACCAGATAATTCATGCTTGGGAACTGATGTTGCGACTGTTTAATTTTTTCTTTTATACGATTCACAACTGATCAAATTTGATAGATTTCATTTGACTGTATCGTTTAACCAAAATATACACTTAAATGCCAAATGTTGATCACTTTATAGTAAATCCTGAAAAATGTTGGCTAAAAGAACAGCATATATGTGCTATTAGATTGCTACACAAATTGATATCACAACAACATCTAGGCATCCAGCCAATGGCACAGCCAAACATTTTCAAAGCTAGACACGGTTACATTGGAATGTTCAGGTCGCTTATATTTACTCATTTCTATATCAATAGAGGGAAAAAAGGCCAGGAGATAGAAACTGATGAACACAGGAACTGCTGCCAGAATATAGAGACTACAACAAAATGGCATATACAGAAATTACCCAAGGTTCCCACTCAAAAAAAAAAATTAGTACCCATGGTAAAGGGCAGCCAGTAGTGCATGTGTAAGTTCAGCGAATCATACCATGACTCAAATTCCTGATGGGACGAGAATATATCAGGCAAAATGAAATTCAATAACGACCACAACTCAGCCAGGTTATTCTGAAGAGGTGTCCCAGTCAAAAGAAGTTTATTGGCCATTGGTATGCGCTTTAACTTTCTCAATAATTTACATTTAGAATTTTTCAACCGATGTCCCTGCAAAAAGTATGGAGGCATGTTAATAAGGAATAGAGGAAAGGAGAGAGCCATAAATGGCTCCATCATGTAGATTTTTTTCTCAATAGCATGTGTTCATCACCTCATCCACAACAACATATTTCCACTTATAACGAGCAAGAAATTTTGCATCTGACATGGCCATCTCATATGAAGTAATTATTATTGGGAAATCGGGGCCAACAGTTTTGGGTCTGAATTTTCTCCTTATCTCTGCCCGAGCCACTTTATCTCCATGGTAAATCAGGCCAGTAAGAGATGGAACAAACCTAAATCAGGTATATTCACATAAGACAGCACTTTAAAAAAACTGAAAATAAAATTAGGATACTTTACCTTGAGATTTCATTCACCCAATTTGAGAGAGTGGAAAGAGGAGCAATTATCATGTATGGACCATGCATGCCATTCCCTTTAAGATGGGTAAGAAATCCAATTGTCTGGATTGTTTTCCCAAGGCCCATTTGATCAGCTAGTATCCCATTCAGCCCATTCTGCCACAGTGATATTAGCCACTTCACACCCTTTATCTGGTAAGATTTCAACTGTCCGCCAGTCATTAATGGTACAAGGTTGGCTTGCTCTTTTTCCCATCTTTCTTCTTCTGTGAGAGTGTCATCATAAGCAGAACGATCTTCGCGCGATCTTGTGAGCATTGCAGCCACTGCTGTCTTAGCCTTCTTCTGAACAACATTTTACTTTATTGGTACTTAGAAGTAGCAAGATGTTGTCAACAAACAATTATGATAAATAAGCGACAACTATTTCTCACACTTTCTCATATATTCAGATCCCTTTATTGCTATATCAGGTTATCCACTTTAGAATGATGACCAGTCCCCACTTAAGTACTGAAATATAAATGTTCACCATTATGGACCTATTACATTCAGATAACAATCAACAAGTCCAAACAATACAAAGTAACATTGGTCATGGAATGTTGGAATGCCTGAACTCTTACCTATGAAGGCAGCTGAACCTGTATTACAGCAAATTTTCAATTGAGATTTGTGAACTAGTATGTTATAACTTGAAAGGATGCTGCTACTAGAAAAGGCAATCAGGAATTTTGGGAAGTGAACATTAAGCGATCAGGACGGCACGCTCTATAGTATTCTTCAAGCGGCAACACATGTTTTAATCCTAAGTCCATTGAGAAAGTAAAAGACTACACAAAATACTGCAAATAAGCAAAAGTACATGGCAAACAAAACATCTCCATAATTTAGAAGACAGCCAAAGATTACAAACGAACATATTTACATGACAGAGGATAATATATGAAGTATGCACTCACATCATTGTATTGTGGCTTAGAATTTACTTTCCTCTTTCTGCCACATCCTTTCTTCTTGTCTTCCACAGACTCCTCTTCATCTTTAACTTCAACAAAATTCTGCTTAACCAACAGGCAACGGCACCATCATAATTTTTTTTAAACTAGCAATAAATATGAAGAAAAGAAAAAGGTCAGCAATGAGGGCCTCATACATCTGTAATTTGCTCCATCTTTTCAAGTAGAAATTCTGAATAAAGCTGTGTTTCTGTCAGCAGCTCATCCAACTTGCTAAAACATGCATTAGGATCACAAGCAACTCTTGCAGCTTGTTCTCTCTGTCTAGCCTCTTCTTCCTCTACCTTAAGCCGACCCTCGTATAGCTGCTCTTCCTCATTCGTCATCACCTCTGTAACGAAGGATGCGTCACCGTTCTTGGCCTCAAGGTCAATAGGTACAGATGAATTTGCATTAGGATCAAAAGCAACTCTTGCAGCTTGTTCTCTCTTTCTAGCCTCTTCTTCCTCTACCTTAAGCCGAGCCACATATAGCTGCTCTTCCTCCTTCATCATCACCTCTGTAATGAAGGATGTGTCGTCGTTCTTGGCCTCAAGGTCAATAGGTACAGATGAATTTGCATTAGGATCAAAAGCAAGTCTTGCAGCTTGTTCACTCTTTCTAGCCTCTTCTTCCTCTACCTTAAGCTGAGCCTCGTATAGCTGCTCTTCCTCCTTTGTCATCACCTCTGTAATGAAGGATGTGTCATCGTTCTTGGCCTCAAGGTCAATAGGTACAGATGAATTTGCATTAGCATCAAAAGCAAGTCTTGCAGCTTGTTCTCTCTTTCTAGCCTCTTCTTCCTCTATCTTAAGCCGAGTCTCGTATAGCTGCTCTTCCTCCTTCGCCATCACCTCTGTCATGAAGGATGCGTCATCGTTCTTGGACTCAAGGTCAATAGGTACAGATGAATTTGCATTAGGATCAAAAGCAAGTCTTGCAGCTTGTTTTCTCTTTCTAGCCTCTTCTTCCTCTAGCTTAAGCCGATCCTCGTATAGCTGCTCTTCCTCCTTCGTCATCCCCTCTGTAATGAAGGGTGCATCATCGTTCTTGGCCTCGAGGTCAATAGGTATAGATGAATTGGCATCCAAGAACACATCGGATGTCTCCTCTTTGGTAGAGTGCAATGGCTGCTCTTCAGCCTTCAACACCTCGACAATGGGGGGTACCAGTACCGCAACGCAGCTGGCCCCAAGCTTAACAGGCAGAGACATACTTGCATCAACAAAATCACTGGCTTCCTCATTCTCGGCTTCAAACATTTCCTAATTGTGCACAAAATAATGAGATCAGACTTAAGATTTGAAACTGTTGGAGAACCTCAACAGAATCTTTTTTTTACAAATATCGCCCCAACAAAAGCATACAGACCCCATCTAGATTGACGCGGATCTAGATGATGTGTCGGGCGTGCACCCTCACATGAAGAAATTGTGGAGGTTAGCAGGGTTTAACTAATCAATGGACAAAAACAAGTTTATACTCTACGTTCTACTTACCCAGTTGAAGTTGTTGTTGTTTTACTTATTCACACATATTCAAAATGTTGCAGTAATCAATTATCCGATTTGTTCTTTTGCATCAATAACAACCAAATAATGTACAATATCAGCAAGTGTATGAACTTCATGAAAAAGATCCATCATTCAACAACAAGCAGGGCCCACACATGATTCAGCTTCACATATTTCAAACAGAATCTGTAGCCAAAATATTTAATATATTTCAAACAGATTCTGTAGCCAAAAATTTAATATTGCACAGCATATGAAGAAGTTAACCTCTGGAAAAATCGCACATCAAACCAGCTGCAAACATCACATCATACTCAACGTGCTACAGTAACTGCGGCAGATACTATTGCAGTGCGATGTAGTAATACTATTAGTTTGAGAAGAGACTAGTAATTTCCTAGACCTGATGCTTTGGAAAAAACTTGTAATGGCAACTATGCAGACATGATGCTTTTAAAACTATGTTGTACAGTAATAGACAGTCTGCAGACTTGTTTTTGTGGCAGACCTGAGCCTTGTTTTAGAGTACCGAACCTTTAATGCCTAATTTGTATTGCAGGCTGATGCTTGCTAATCTGTCATGGGATTTCACGTCCGCTCGCAAATCCATCCATTGTACACCGTGTGTCTATTGCAAAGTACCACTTGCCAAAATGCATCATCCGTAGCAGTAGGCGAATGTGTAAATTCCCGTAGAAAAATACTACTAGTAGCAAACATACTACTGCCTACTCCCTCCGTTCCTAAATATTTGTCTTTCTAGATATTTTAAATGATCACCACATACGGATGTATATAGACATATTTAGAATGTAGATTCACTCATTTTGTTCCGTACGTAGTCACCATTTGAAACCTCTAGAAAGACAAATATTTAGGAACGGAGGGAGTAGAAAAGAAAAAATAGGAGGATTTACTAACAAAGAAGATGCACCAAAAATGAAAAAAAAGAGTACATGGACAGTAGTACAAATAGAAGAAAACATGACCAAGAGATTGATCTTTCGGTGCACATTGTTACCTCAGCCTTGATCTGGTTTGCTACCCAAACTTTGTCTACGTCTCCAAAATGACCTGAAAGAGGCACGATAGGGTCAGATTTTGTGCGGACAAAAAGGGGATTCAGGTTTAAGAGGTTGATATATTTCTAGGGTTTCATGAGAACAAGCAACTGGGAGAAGAGTCGCCATGGGAAGAGTAGGAGAGTCGCCATGGGAGGGGTGGGAGAGGCACCGGGGAGGGGGGTGAGGCGGAGAGGCGACGTGCGAGGAGAGGAGAGGAGCAACGGGGCAGGGGAGGAGAAGAGCAGCGGGGGAGGGGAGGACAGTAGTAGTTGCTGCCAGGGGGGAGGGAGGGGGGAGGGGTGCAAGGCGTTGCACATGGGGAAGGAGCGGGGAGGAAGAAGGGGGTGTTGGAGCTCACCTGCGTCGCCGTTGCCGTCACCAATCGCCGTCGCCATCGCCGTCGAGGCCGCCTCCTGCCCCTGCTCTCCTCTCCGTTCGGTGGGGAGGAAGCGAAGGGGAACGCGGGAGCAGGCAAGTAACCATTTCCAGTTCAGAGCTCCGCTTGATCCTAGGAATTTTAAACATTTGGATCGTAAGGATCCTTTTACTGTTGTAAGACCCTTTGAATCGTAGGATTAGAGTAACATTTTTTAACAACTTCAACTATTTTTTTACTTATTTTTTTCAGTTTCATAGGTTAAAGAGAAAAGTCCATTTTTCGACTCTCAATTCTTTGGTCTGATCACTTTTGGTCCCTCAACTCTAAAACCGGACAGGTTGCACCGCGAACTAACGAAACCAGACAAAAAATCGTCCCTTCTCTCGGCTGACCCAGTATTGATGCTGACTAGGCGTGGTTTTGACTAGTACACGCCGACGTGGCTATGTGACCCCATAAAATAGGCGTGGTTTTAAACTTGAAAATGTAATGTCATACCTATATATTGGCTGATTATGTATGATCACAATTTCTCACGCAAATTTTGCCATGGTTTTGTTTGTTTTTTGACAAATCTGAGAGTAACAATACACATAGTTCAAAGATTTAATCAAACATCACAGGTTCTCATACAAATTGATAGTTCACAATATTTCTGATATCACATAGTTCCACACAAATTTTGATAGGTTCATAACACAGAAAGAAGGGCAAACATAGTTTCACACAAACAAATTAGATAGGTTTTAGCAGAGACATAACAACATACATAGTTCCACACTAACTCTAGATAGGTCTAAGCAGAGGCATCACAACACACATAGTAGTACACTCAGTCCAGCAGCCTTGTGGGTAATTTCCTTGTCCTTTTTGCCTCCCTTCACTACTAGGGAAAAGCCTAGCAGCAGCGTGAGTTTTAGGCCTATCAGTAGCGCGGGACGATGCGCTACTGATAAGGCACTACAACTAACGTGTAGCAGTAGCGCATGTCGTCCCACGCTACTGCTATACATGGATAGCTGTAGCGCGCTTCAATGAAGAGTGCTGCTGATATTATCTGCAACGCTTTTTCCAGGGAAGTGCTACTGGTAAGGCGGCGCTACTGCTAACTTTTTTCCCCTTGCTACTACTAGTTTTATTAGTTTTTTTTCTGCATATTTGTTTTGTATTTGAATAGGCTTTATACAATAATCTTTAGCATATCATACACATACAAATGTAATCATAGCATATACATACAACTAGTCTCATCAAATCATGTCATCATCATAATCATCATCCAACACAAAGTGGTCTCTCGTCATCATCTCAAAAATAGCGATACAAGTCTCGATTACTTGCAAATACATCGTCATCCATCTAAACAATGATATACGCGAGAAGAGCTATCACTTTGAGTGAGAGCGGAACTATGCAATACATGAGTTCGTATCCCTCTCTCGCATTAGCGTGAACCTAAACTAACTACTGCCTGTCGCTCGGAAACCGGAAACCGGTACACCTGGGCCTGACACTCAGGCCACTCGTCGTATATATACCCTGGCGTAGCACTTCTTCGCCATCGATGGCGTGTTTGTTTATCTTCTTCATTGCCGGGTCCTTATCTGGATCTTCATAATCCTTTTCGTTCCGGCCCGGGAACAAGAATATCTAGTGAAACTTCTTTAGGAGGGAGGGCCTCATATTATCTATCTTCTGTAGTTTCTCATCGTTGATGGTGGCGGTTGTCCGTACGATGCAATCTATTTGATTGCCGCAGCACGCGCACGCTTCCTCGGGCGCGTTTGGCTCAAAATTGTCGTCGTCCGCCTCTGTGACCACCAGTCTAGTAGTCCTGAGTTTGTTAGGAAGCCGTTGCCTCTTTGCTTTCGGTTCTAAACCGGCTCCGCTCCCCGAGCAGCCGGTCTCGATCTCGGCCGGTCTCGATGCGGTCGAGTCTCGGCCGGTCTCAGTCTCAACACCGGCCTGCGTGTCGGTCTCAGTCCCCGATGCCACCGGTGGGCCCAGCAACAACATCGGTTGATCGTCGGCAAGGCTCAAAAATTCGTCTACCGCCCGGTAGACTTCGTCGCAATCACCAGAACCCTGTCCTTCATCGTTGCTAGCCATGTTTCCTACGATTAAATCTAGTCAATTAATTCTAGACCTAATAAAATGAATAATGACATAAAAAAGGCCTATTGTTTTGCAGGAACGTTGACTCCTTCCCGTTGTGGCAAATCCTGGGCAATCGATATGTCCTAGTTTGTAGCACAAGTCATGCCGAAATTCACGGAAAATTTCGGCATGACTTTTGCTAAAAAGTGGACAAATCGAGAACTTGAAATTTGCCAAAACAGAAATGAATCAACATTCTGGCAAAACACAGGCCACTCGGCTTCATTCCCTGGAAACAACAAAGCCACTTGGGCACAATCGAACCACTTCAATGAAAAGATATAACATGACCACTTCAATGAAAAGATATAATCAACAATAACTTGACTAGTTCTCTGTCAAAGCCCTAACTAAATTTTTGCACTAACCTAGATAATTAACCTAATTAAACTAGTTAACCTAACTACTTCTCTGTCAAAGCCCCAACTAAATTTTTGCCCTAACCTAGATAATTAACCTAATTAAACTAGCTAACCTATGCATGAGAGAGAGAGAGGAGGGGTGGGGGCTTACAGAGGATGGCTCCGGTGGTGGCGAGGGAGGCAGTGGTGGCGAGGGAGGCAGTTGTGGCGAGGGAGGATCCGGTGGCGCCGACGGCGGCTCTGGTGGCGTTGATGAGGCCGCGCGGCTCCGTGGTGTTGGGGGCGGCTCCGGTGGCGTCAACGGTGCACGGCTCTGGTGGCTCCGGGGGCGTCGACGTCGGCAGGAGACGGCGGCGAAGTAGGGCGACGACGAATCGGGGAGACGGCGGCGGGGTGGGTCGAGGGATTTGGGGGAGAAGTAGTGGCCGGGGGGAAATGGTTTTTTTGGTTAAGTCAAACTTAGGGGTAGCGCGTTTGGCAGAACGCGCTATAGCTAAGGTAGCTATAGCGGTTTTTACAAAACGCGCTACTGCTATAGCTATGTAATTTTCTTTCATTTTTTAATTTCCTTTTCTGTTTCTACAGCAGGGGTCTAGGAAACGCGCTGCAGCTACGTTAGCTATAGCGCCTCTTACAAACACACGCTACTGCTATGCCTTTCTCCGTTTTTCCGCTTTCTCATTTATTTTGCTTTACATTTTATTTTTTCCTTTCTCCTTTTTCTATTTCTTTCATTTTCATTTACTTTTCTATTTGTTTTAATTTTATTTTATTTCCATTAGCAGTAGCGCTCTTCGTAGGAAACGCGCTGCTACTTATGCCCTAGCGGTAGCGCGCTTCTTCCAAGCCCGCTACTGCTATGCGTAGCCTATCGTTCTAGCAATGGGAATATTAGTAGTAGCGCTTTTACCACTACATGTGCTACTGCTACGATTGTATCTGTAGCGTGGTTTTTTCTCAACCGCTACTGCTATCTAGCACTAGCGCCCTTTTTTGACCCGCGCTGTTGCTAAATTTCTGTGTATAAGGTTTTCCCTAGTAGTGCTTCCAGGTGCCTTGAACTGTGAATTAGCACTTCCTGATTTCACATTGACAGTGACACCTGAGTTAGAATTCACATTGACGGTGACACCTTTCATTGCAGCCTTTGAGGAGGACTTGTTCTTCTGAATAGTGTTCCCTTTCCCTTGGGTAGTAGGCTTAGGATGTTTGGACATGGGTACTGGTCTCTTTGTCCCTCTGGATGTTCCTGCAGCACTGGTACTCTGTTGAGAAGGCACAACATTTTCATGCAAATGTAATACATATTAGAGAATAAGCACATGCAATACACAGTAATCAGCACATGCAACCAAAACTTGTTACTTACCCTGTGTGCAGTAGCACTGTGTTGTCTACTTTGTTGCCCACCTGGCTGTCTATGGCATGTTGTTCTGTTGTGACCAACTCCTTTGCATTTACCACACCTGATGAGTGTCCCAGTCTTTGGCAATCTGGTCTTGGACACTTTTTTCTCAGTTTCCTCCTTCCTTCTCTCAGTACTTGGCCTACCAGGCATCTTGACATAACCAGGAGCTACAGGTCTAGGCCTTGGTGATATTGGCCAGCAATCCATGCCATTAACAGGTTGCAGACAATGTGCATATGTTCTCTTGAATGCCTCAACATAAAAACAGCTAGCAATGAAACTTGTCAAGTCACTTGTAATGGTGTGTATTGCTGCAATTGCATGTGCACAAGGCATACTAGATACTTTTTTTTGAGGGTAGGCATACCAGATACTTGCCAATAACCACAAGTGTAGTTATTTCTGTTTAGATCAACACCAGATCTGTAATGTTTCCTTTGGGTGACCTCAAACACATTATTTCCATTGCTAATAAGATGACAACTCCAGACCAATCTATGTACTTGTTCATCTTCTTATTTATAGTTGGGCATACAATTTCTAATGTCCATTTCTCACATTTTTTCAATCATTTCTTGAATCCTAACTATAACCTTTCGTCTAATTGCCTCAAGCATGGAAATGATAGGTAAAAATCTTGCATCTATGATCCATTTGTTGAAACTTTCACAAATATTGTTATCAACAGAGTCACAATTAGATCCTAACCTGAACCATGCCCTTGACCAGTGCTTGGGATCTAACCTGGTTACTGCCCTTGCACCTTCGACAGTCTCTCTTGCTAACTTTGCCCTTGCCAAGTTGAAAAGGTTCACCGAAGAAGCCTTTGCAAAATTCCAGAAAAGTTTCTGCCACTCTTTCACTCTGAATTCTTTTCTCCAATTGGCATACACATGTCTGGCACAATTTCTATGTTCTGCATGAGGGGCCCAATTCTGTACAGCTGTGATGATACCCTGCACACAAATTGTGTTAGACATTGCATCATATACATCATAGAGATACAACATATATTCCTACATAAATGAAAGACAACATATAACTTACCTTTTTGTTGGTCTGAAATGATTACCTAGCCTTCACCATCATATACATTGACATCTTTGAAGAGTAATGAGCAAAACCAGTCCCAAGAATCATTGTTTTCTTTCTCAACCACAGCCCAAGCAATTGGATACATTTGGCTATTCGCATCTCTTCCCAAAGCACATAACAACTCTCCATTTGTTGCTCCTTTGAAGAAGCACCCATCCAAACCAATGACTTTTCTGCAGCCTGGCATGAAACCTTGCTTTAAAGCATTCAAGCAAACATAAATTCTTTGAAATGTTGGAATTGCACAAGCTAGATCAAGCTTAACCATAACAGTGCTTCCAGGATTGCTCCTAAGCAACTCTTCCTGATAGTCAAATATCCTAGTGTACTGTTCCTTAGTTGCATCAAACATTTTTGTGCTTAAGCCCATATTTAATGACTACCTGCCTGAACTCTTCTTTTGAACCAAATTTCATGCCTAACACAAACTAGGGCACCGCTTCGCTGTCTTTGAACCTTGGGAAATCATCTGATTTCTTTCTTGTATCACCATCTTCATCGAAGGAGTCATCAAACTCAGATGAATCCTCATAGGGTGTATCATTGCCATCTTTCTCTTCTCTATTCCACAGCTTTTGTCGAACCAACTCTAGGCTGCACAAGATATACATCATCTAGTACTTATAACTGGCCTTGCTTCATCTTCTTCTTGTACTCTACATATTTCTTGTTTATCTCAATTCCTTCTTCATCTTCTTCCGAAGGACTCTCATCTCTAGGAACATAGTCGCCATCTTCTTCATCTATATCATCTTCGGCTGACGGCGCGGATGCCTGTACCACTTCTGTTGTTACTTGCTCCAATGGGACAATTTGTCTCTGCTCATTTTGACCATCTTCTTCATCTAATGGCAGAGCACGTGCCGATAAATGATATTCAGCAATGTTCTCTACATATACTTCAGCTAATCCATTCTCTTCAATTGCAGAAACCATGCTCAAACAGGACGCATCATCATGCAACAGACCAAGCCCATCGTGCAATTCTTTCCCAGGATATAGCCAGTGGAACTGCACTTCATCATCCTTCAAATCCTTCCAATGGTATTCCTTCAAAAAACCAACTATCTCCGGCAGTGACACTTTGTCTCGCTCCAAATGCGACATCCCGACAATGCCATCAGCATAGTGTACATACTGCCCATCATTCACAAAGTGACCACCGAAATGAAACCGTATGGGAAGAAATTCAAGAGGATCCATCTCACAGCCCTACATTAAGCAGATAACAAATTAACCTACTAATCCACAAACTGGCCATTTACTACAACTAACCGGCCACAAATCGATCTATTTTAGCACTTACTGACCTTGATTTGGAGCAGCTTCTTGTCTCCTGCCGCCACTCTACTCTGAGCCGGGGCTCTGTGACAGCAAGAGAGTAGATCTTCATGCGTCGCCGCCGCCACCGACCACCTTGGCGCTGCGCTCCCGCCGACCGACGTCGCCTGCGTCGCCACAGCCGCCGCCAAAGCTAGCTTGCGCCGCCGCCATCAACTGCCGCGGCGCTGCGCTCCCGCCTGTAACGCCCTCGATGCGGCTATATCTCCCACGTGTCGAAGCACGACTTAGAGGCATAACCGCATTGAAAGCAATGTCGCAAGTGAGGTAATCTTCACACAACCCATGTAATACATAAGGGAAAGAGATACATAGTTGGCTTACAGTCGCCACTTCACACAATACATAAACAAACATCCATCATCCAGATTACACTCAAGGTCCGACTACGGAACCAAAATAAAAGAAGACTACCCCAAATGCTACACAGATCCCGATCGTCCCAACTGGCTCCACTATCGATCATCGGGAAAAGACACATAGTAACGACCACGTTCCTCGTCGAACTCCCACTTGAGCTCGGTTCGCCACCTGCACCGCATCGTCGGCACTGCAACTGTTTTGGTAGAATCTGTGAGTCATGGGGACTCAGCAATCTCACACCCGCGAGATCAAGACTATTTAAGCTTATAGGAAGGACAGAGTTGTGAGGTGGAGCTGCACCAAGCGACTAGCATATATGGTGGCTACACTCGCAAAAGAGAGCGAGAAGAGAAGCAAGGCACGGTCGTGAAGCTAGTAGCGATCAAGAAGTGATCCTGAAACTACTTACGTCAAACATAACTCCAACACCGTGTTCACTTCCCGGACTCCGCCGAGAAGGGACCATCACGGTTATACACGCGTTGATGTGTTTTAATTAAGGTCAAACCGGGTTTTCTACAACCGACATTAACAAATTCCCATCGCCTCATAACGCGGGCACGGCTTTGAAAGATAATACCTGCGGGGTGTCCCAACTTAGCCCATTATAAGCTCTCACGGTCAACGAAGGATATTCCTTCTCTGGGAAGACCCGATTAGTCTCGAATCCCGGACTACAAGACATTTCGACAGCAATAAAACAAGACCAGCAAAGCCGCCCGATTGTGCCGACAAATCCCGATAGGAGCTGCACATATCTCGTTCTCGTGGCACATCCGGATAGGTCAGCCTACGAGTAAAACCAGCCCTCGAGTTGCCCGTGGTGGCCCCATGATCTGCCGGTTCGAGCCAAGACTCGAAGGAGCACTGGTCCGGGGTTAAATAAAGATGACCCTCGGCTCATGAAAACCGGGGAAAAGGCTTAGGTGGCAAATGGTAAAACCAATGTTGGGCCTTCTTTGGAGGAGTCTTATTCAAAGCGAACTGTCAAGGGGTCCCATAAATCACCCAACCGTAAGGAACGCGAAATCAAGGAACATAACACCAGTATGACGGAAACTAGGGCGGCAAGAGTGGAACAAAACACCAAGCATAAGGCCGAGTCTTCCACCCTTTACCAAGTATATAGATGCATTAATTATAGCAGGTATATTGTGATATCCCCAACAAGTAAACATGTTCCAACAAGGAACAACATCTCCATGTTCCAACAAGGAACCAACTTCATCTTCACCTGCAACTAGCAACGCTATAAGAGGGGCTGAGCAAAGTGGTAACATAGCCAAACAACGATTTGCTAGGAAAGGATGGTTAGGGGCTTGACATGGCAATATGGGAGGCATGATAAGCAAGTGATAGGCATCATAGCATAGGCATAGCAAAAGAGCGAGCATCTAGCAAGCAAAGATAGAAGTGATTTCGAGGGTATGGTCATCTTGCCTGCAAGGTTCTCAGAGTTGTCGAAAGCTTGATCCTCGTAAGCGTTCTCAACAGGTTCCTCGTTCATGTACTCGTCTCCCGGCTCTACCCAAAGCAAGAACACAAACAATGGAACCACAATAAATCACGGTGCAATGCACAAGCAACATGATGCAATACATGGCATGATATGTGAGATGTGATATGCAATGCGTATGCGTGCTCCGGAAGGAAAATGATGAACCAGGCATCATCTTGGAAAACCAAGTATGCCGCTGGAAATGTGAGATGATTTCGGTTGAAATCGATATAAAGATCACCGGAATCGGATGCACGGTTTGCAAATGACAAGCAAAACAAGAATGACACAAATCTGCCATTAGCAGCATGATGCCACATAGCAAGCAACAAGAAATTAAGCTACTGCACCCAAACGTACCAACAAAGCATATGGTAGTGATCTACTCAAGATTCTTGACAAAAGATGAACACTGAGCTACGGCTAAATCACACCATAACAGGTCCAAACAAGCATGGCAAAAGTGCAAAATATATCAGCTTCACAGACTTAGTGAAAATACTGAACATGGCAGAATCAGCATCAGGAAGCAATGTTTAGAGCAAGTAAACAGCATGTTACAGGAACTTATAATAGCAAAACAAGGCATGGCATGAATCTACTCAAAGCGTAGAGCAAAAGTCCATTACTGACCATAAGCCAAAAAGGATCAGAAAATGCAATAGCACCCATGTCAATATAGCAAGTTCCGTTAACAGATTCAGCAAACAGGACATGACATTGACAGAATTATGAAGGCATCTTCGCGAGCTCGATGCACTCACTACAGAGCATTTCATGATAAACTAAGCATACATCCATCAAGAAGACATGTCATAGAAGCTATACATGGCAAGAACAACATCATATCATACACGGATCAACTACAACAACCTTGGCAAAATTGAATAACATGTAAACAATCTGCCAGGAAACATTTTATAGCAAACGTAGAGCTCGATTGACTCAAGCTATGACACTACATAATTGCAAACAAGGGCATGGATGGATAGAGCATAACCATATGTTCAAAACATCCTTACTGAAGTATCTCAAAATATGCATGGAGCTCTCGGTAGCATCAAGTTAACATGGCATAAAAATATCAGCAAAACAGGGGCTGAAATCAGCAACATCATGAAGCCTAGTTTGCATGCTTTTGCTAGTCACCATAGAGATCACAAAAATACATGGCATACACCCCTGTAAAGATGGCATGGCATATTAGAAAACACATGTAGGACTCAAGTTCATAGGATGCACACATCAATCATGACAAAAATGACAAAAGTGCATGTTCTGATAAGAATCTGAAACTAACATCACATAGCCCTCTTCCAACAGCATTTCGGGCATCAATATGAGCTCAAATGAAAATGATGCAATGGAATGAAATGATCTACTCTTCGAGGCAAACAATTCGGTATGCTACACGCCCAAAACGGAGCCACGGGTGTAGAGTTATGGCATGATGAAAATGCAACAAAATATATCACAGATAATGACTTAGAGGAAATCAGGGGGGAGAAGTCAACCGTTGCGGATCTAGATCCGGGGCTCGGCGCGCGAACCGAGGCAGGCGGCGGTTCGCCGGAGGAGGGAGCCGGCGGGGTGGCGGAGAGGAGGCAGGGCCGGCCTGCGCGACGGGAGGCGGCGCGGAGGTGGCGGCGGGTGGCGGTGGCGGAGGCGTTGTGGCGGGCTGTGGCTGCATGGCGGCGGGCGGCGGGCGACGGCGGCGGCCGACGGGCGCGCTGGAGGCGACACGGGCGGGGTCCGCGGAATGGCGGGCGGTGAGGCGGGGGGTGGGCAGGGGTTTCCCCTGGCCCGGTGGTGCGGCGTGGCGGGGGGGCGCCACGTGGTGACCCGGATTGGCCGGGCGGCGGCGGACGAACACGTCCGGCCGTCCGGATTTCGTCCGGCGGCGCGGAGAGGAATTTCGTCTAGGGTTAGGGGTGGAATGATCCGGGATTTCGGAGGAGGGGGTGTTTTTATAGGTAGAAGGAGCTAGGAAGCTCCAAATGAGGTGTAGTTTTCGCCCACGCGATCGTGATCCGACGACGGGGAGCATGGAAGTGACTTAGATGGGTTATTGGGCTGTTTTGGAGGGGTGTTGGACTGCAACCCAAAAGAGGCCTTTGCGAGAGTGCGGTTAACCGTTGGAGTACCAAACGAGCTCCAAATGACCCGAAACTTGACAGGTGGTCTACCGGTGCTATACCAGGGCCACTTGGCAAGGCTCGGTCCATTCCGAGAAAGTTCAATACCCGCTCGCGAAAAAATGTAAAAGGGGACGCCGAGGAACATAGTAGTGCCGGATTGCAAAACGGACAACGGGGAAAATGCTCGGAATCATGAGACGAACACGTATGCGATTGCGATGCACATGATGACATGATATGAAATGCATGACATGGACAAAATGCAAAAATGAAGAAAAACCCAACCACGGAGGGAATATCATATCACAATGCCGAAAATGGCAAGAGTTGGAGTTACAAATATGGAAAGTTACATCCGGGGTGTTACAACACTCCACCACTACAAGAGGATCTCGTCCCGAGATCTAGGACTGAAAGAACTCCGAATATTCGGAACGGAGGTGATCCCCACGCTCCCAGGTGGCTTCTCGGTCGGAATGGTGTGACCACTTCACTTTCAGGAATTTTATTGACTTGTTGCGAGTCTTGCACTCGGTTTCTTCAAGAATAGCAACGGGGTGCTCATGATAAGAGAGATCTTCTTGGAGGTCAATTTCTTCGAAGTTGATAGTGCGTTCAGGAGTCTTGAAGCACTTGCGAAACTGCGACACGTGAAACACATCATGCACGTTCGCGAAGTTGGACGGAAGCTCAAGTTGATAGGCGAGATCGCCTCTTTTGCCAATGATCTTGAAAGGACCCACGTATCTAGGGGCAAGCTTCCCTTTGATACCGAAGCGACGAGTGCCTTTCATTAGAGAGACGCGGAGGTAGACATGGTCTCCGATTTCAAAAGCCACATCACGGTGCTTGTCATCATAATAGCTCTTCCGGCGCGATTATGCGGCTTTGAGATTCTCACGAATGACTTTGCACATTTCTTCGACTTCGTGATCAAGTCGTTGCCAAGAAGTTGGCGTTCACTGTCTCGGACCAATTGAGAGGAGTACGGCACTTTCGCCATAGAGAATTTCGAATGGGGCCTTGCCGAACTCGCTTGGAAGCTGTTGTTGTAGGAGAACTTCGGCATATGGAAGACAATCTTCCCATTTCATACCGAAGGAAATGACACAAGCCCTGAGCATATCTTCAAGGATTTGATTGACTCACTCGACTTGGCCACTTGTTTGAGGATGGAAAGCTGTGCTGAAACGAATGTTGGTGCCCATGGCCTTCTGAAAAGAATCCCAAAACTTGGAGGTGAAGATGCTTCCACGGTCTGAAGAGATCAATTGTGGAATGCCGTGCAAGGAGACAATTCTTGAGGTGTATAGCTCTGCCAACTGAGCTGCTGTGATGGATTCTTTGATAGGAAGAAAATGAGCCACTTTAGTAAGCTTGTCAATGACAACAAAGATAGCATCATTTCCACGCTTGGACTTAGGAAAACCAGTAACCAAGTCCATCTCGATATGATCAAACTTCCATTCTGGAATAGCAAGAGGTTGGAGGAGACCCGCTGGTCGTTGGTGTTCTGCTTTCACTCTTCTGCAGACATCACACTCATTCACAAATTGAGCAATTTCTCGCTTCATTCGAGTCCACCAATATGACTGCTTGAGGTCATGGTACATCTTCGTACTTCCAGGATGAATGGATAGAAGGGAATTGTGTGCCTCGTTCATAATGACTTTACGTAGATCACCCTTAGGAACCACAATCCGGTCCTCGAAGAAAATAGTATCTTTGTCATCAATGTGGAAGCACTTGTATTTGGAAATGCCCTTGTCGATACCACGTTTCACCTTTTTCACCATGGTATCCAGGAGTTGAGCCTCACGAATTTGGTCTTCCAAAGTAGGAGAGACTATGAGGTTGGCAAGAAAGCCTTGAGGAACAACTTGAAGATTCAGCTTGCACAAAGCTTCACAGAGATCCGGTTGGAAGGGCTTGAGGATTAAACTGTTGCAGTAAGCCTTCCTGCTCAAAGCATCTGCAATCACATTGGCCTTGCCCGGAGTATATTCAATACTTGGGTTGTACTCTTGAATCATTTCGACCCATCGAGTCTGCCCGAGGTTGAGGTTGGGTTGAGTGAAGATATACTTGAGGCTCTTGTGATCGGTGAAAATGTCCACTTTCCTTCCCAACAAGAGATGTCTCCATGTTATCAATGCATGGACAACTGCCGCCAACTCAAGATCGTGAGTGGGGTAGTTCTTTTCGTTGGGCTTCGGTGGCGAGAGGTATAGGCCACAACTCTCTTCTCTTGCATTAACACAGCACCGAGACCTTGAAGAGAAGCATCACAGAAAACTTTGAATGGCTTGGATTCATCAGGAGGAGTTAAGACAGGAGCTGTGACGAGTTTCTCTTTGAGAGTATTGAAAGCAACGTCACACTCAGGAGACCAGACATACTTCACATGCTTCTGGAGGAGGTTGGAAAGAGGCTTTGCAATCTTGGAGAAATTCTCAATGAATCTTCGGCAATAGCTTGCAAGATCAAGAAAACTGCGAAGCTGCTTGACATTCTGAGGAGGTTCCCAATTCACAACTGCAGACACCTTCTCGGGATTAACAGCGATGCCCTTGGCGGAGATGATATGACCAAGGTAAAGAACTTCATCAAGCCAAAATTCACATTTGGAAAACTTCAGATAGAATTGATGCTCTCGAGCTTGTCGAGCACCAATCACAAATGTTTGGCATGATCCTTCTTATTCTTGGAGAAGACCAAAATATCATCAAGATAGACCAAGACGAATTCATTGGTGTAGGGGTTGAAGATGAAGTTCATCATTCGAGAGAACGTTGGAGGAGCATTGACAAGGCGAAAGACATGACGGTATATTCATAAGAACCAAAGCTTGTTCGAATCTTTGTCTTGGGAATATCTTGTTCACGAATGCAAATTTGATGATAACCCATACGAAGGTCAAGCTTGGAGAACACTTTAGCACCTTTGAGTTGATCGAAAAGCTCATTGATGTTGGGAAGTGGATACTTGTTCTTGATAGTCTTCTTATTCAATGGATGGTAATCGGCGCAAAGTCGGTCCGTGCCATCCTTCTTCGGACAAAAGAACACCACAACCCCAAGGAGATGAACTCGGTCCGATCAAACCCAGACGCTCTTGTTCATCGAGCTGCTTCTTCAATTCCTTCAGCTCATTAGGTCCAAGCTTGTATGGGACGCTTGCAAACGGGTTCCGTGCGGGCTCAAGATCGATAACGAATTCAAGCGGCGGTGAGGAGGCATTCTGGAAGCTCTTCCGAAAGACATCTTGGTACTCACAAACGATGGAATCGAGAGATAGCATCCAATTCGCCCTTCTCATTGAGAGAAAACAACCGAATGGTTTCATCACGAAGCGCATAGATGATCACATCATTAGAACAGTGAGTCAATTGAATTTCCCGGCAGCACAATCAAGCTGAGCTGTGTCTGAGAAAGCCATCCATCCCAAGAATAAGATCAATATCCGAGTCACCAAGGACAATTGGTTTAGCAGAAATCTATAGTCGCCCATCTTGATACCGACATTCGGAACCAACAAACTAGAACTCATGTGCTTGCCCGGGGAAACAATTGCTAGAGGTCTATCCAAAAATTCCGAAGTGAAATCATGCTTGGCAAAAAACGGTCTTGACATGAAGCAATGCGATGCACTAGTATCAAATAAGACTTTTGCAGGAATATCATTAACCGAGAGATTACCCATAATCACATCAGAGGAATCCTCTGCTTGAGCTGCATTCATCATATTCACCTTGGCATGCTTTGGATTATGCTTGACCACTGCATTGCTGGAAGATCTCACAGGAGGAGGAGGCGGAAGGCGCCTTTGGTTGAAGCACTTGTTCGCATAGTGACCTTTCTGCGACATTTGTTGCAAGTCACCTCGAGAGCGTCACGGTGATAAGGAGCATTTGACCTTGGAGCTTGAGAATTTGACTTGTTCGATAGCTCTGGGTTGGGTGGGTGGGAAGATCCACGACCACCTGAGTTCTTCTGCGATAAGGTGATTTAAACGGAGGAGGAGGAAGGTAGAACTTCGCTGCTTAGCTGCCACTTGAGAGGAAGAAGAAGACTGAACTGCAGCCCCGATTCTCTTCTTAGAAGCCTCACATTTGAGCTGGGCAGCTTCTTGCTTGAGTGCCATGTTGTAGAATTCATCATACTTTTCGGCTCAAAAGCACGAGAGCTAATTGCAGATCTTCTCCGAGACCACCTCTAAATTGATAGATCATACTCTTTTCATCGTGGACGTCTTGCTTAGCAAAGCGAGCGAAGCTCGAACTGGATATTGTATTGATACACGACATGTTGCCTTGCTTGAGATTGCGGAACTCCTCACGCTTGCTCTCAACAACACTTTTGAATGTGGTGAGCTTTGAAGTCTCATGAACTCATCCTGTAATGACACGACCTCCTCTGGAATCTTTGTATTCTTGGAACCACTCAGCAGCTTGGTCCTTGAGTTGAAACGAAGCAAACTTGACAAAGTCCTCGTGTCCGACATTGCTACATTCAAAATGTTTGCAGATGTCCACAAGCCAATCGTCGGCGTCTGTGGCCTCGCACGTAAACCGAAAGACTTCGCTGATTAGCGAGGAACTGATTGAGGGTAGCAAAGTGTGGCTGGTTGTTGCCTTGGCCTTGATTTCCTTGGTTGCCTTGCCCTTGGGTGCGCTCTTGCAAGAGTTGCAAAATCATCGAGCATTTGCATTGGTGGCTGCCATGATAGTTGCCATGCCTCCGGAGGCGGAGGTGGAGGTGGAGGTTTGGTGACTCCCATCATTGCGATCCGGATTCAGACGTTGGCGGAGCCATCTCAAGAGGGTGACATCCGTTAGCACTTTGATAGACAGATAGACAAGTTGAATCAACGGATAGAAATTGCAACATATAGTCTTCACAATAAACATTCGAACAAGGATGAACGAATGAATTCCAAAAGCTAACATCACACGTCCATTAAGGTGAGAAGCCACTTGATAAAGGGTTGATGAAAAACAATAACAAGGTACGACTGGAACAAATAAGTGGTAAGGATTACCCAATCACGAACCAAATATCTCAAGGGAAGAAATGCTAAGAGCTACTTGAATCCCACCTATAAACTCCGAAACTTTACGGTTATGCAATCTGGTGTTGGGGATACAGGGACAAAAATATATCACCCAAACTAACAATACCTAGATCCAATTGTATCCATTCGTCAACACATAACCAAGAAACCTTCGAAATCGTGTACCTCGACCTTGAAAAGCATCCGTTATCTGAGTCATGGCAATACTCCCGAGCTCGCCCGAAGATCGGGTTATCGGGTTATCTCACCAACAATCTGTATAAAAGAGATTTTCGATGTCGGCAAAACTCAGTATTCAGAACTGCAATGATAAAATTGTGACGACAACACCTCGGAGCTCAACTCCCGGGACACCGCCACAACCCCTAAATGTCGAGGCACCAAGAACAATGTTCTCGTCACAAAACCATCGGAACGATTCCAAGATACCCGCGTGATCCTAAATTTTTTAGTGAAATTTGAGGAGAGAAGAGTCAAAACTTCTACGTCAGGAGACCTCACCAGAGCGACGAAGGGACTGGGGAGTAAAAAGAATCCTACTCTCTGATATATATAATCCTAAGACTCAAAACATTTTTGTTCTAGACTCAACAACGCCAGCAAACAATCAAGTAGGGACTCCTAAGTCGGGGATGGCTCTGATTACCAACTTGTAACGCCCTCGATGCGGCTATAACTCCCACGTGTCGAAGCACGACTTAGAGGCATAACCGCATTGTAAGCAATGTCGCAAGTGAGGTAATCTTCACACAACCCATGTAATACATAAGGAAAGAGATACATAGTTGGCTTACGACGCCACTTCACACAATACATAAATAAACATCCATCATCCAGATTACACTCAAGGTCCGACTACGGAACCAAAATAAAAGAAGACTACCCCAAATGCTACGGATCCCCGATCGTCCCAACTGGCTCCACTCATCGATCATCAGGAAAAACACATAGTAACGACCACGTTCCTCGTCGAACTCCCACTTGAGCTCGGTTGCGTCACCTGACCGCATCATCGGCACTGCAACTGTTTTGGTAGAATCTGTGAGTCACGGGACTCAACAATCTCACACCGCGAGATCAAGACTATTTAAGCTTATAGGAAGGACAGAGTTGTGAGGTGGAGCTGCACCAAGCGACTAGCATATATGGTGGCTACACTCGCAAAAGAGAGCGAGAAGAGAAGCAAGGCACGGTCGTGAAGCTAGTAGCGATCAAGAAGTGATCTGAAACTACTTACGCCAAACATAACTCCAACACCGTGTTCACTTCCGGACTCCGCCGAGAAGAGACCATCACGATTACACGCCTTGTTGATGTGTTTTAATTAAGGTCAACCGGGTTTTCTACAACCGACATTAACAAATTCCCATCTGCATCATAACCGCAGCACGGCTTTGAAAGATAATACCTGCAGGGTGTCCCAACTTAGCCCATTATAAGCTCTCACGGTCAACGAAGGATATTCCTTCTACGGGAAGACCCGATCGATCTCGGAATCCCGAACTACAAGACATTTCGACAGCAATAAAACAAGACCAGCAAAGCCGCCCGACAGCCGACAAATCCCGGTAGGAGCTGCACATATCTCGTTCTCGTGGCACATCCGGATAGGTCAGCCACGAGTAAAACCAGCCCTCAAGTTGCCCGTGGTGGCCCTTGATCTGCCTAGATTCGGCCAAGACTCGAAGGAGCACCGTCCGGGGTTAAATAAAGATGACCCTCGGGCTCGCGAAAACCCGGGGAAAAGGCTTAGGTGGCAAATGGTAAAACCAATGTTGGGCCTTCTTGGAGGAGTCTTATTCAAAGCGAACTGTCAAGGGGTCCCATAAATCACCCAACCGTAAGGAACGCTAAATCAAGGAACATAACACCAAGATGACGGAAACTAGGGCGGCAAGAGTGGAACAAAACACCGTGCATAAGGCCGAGTCTTCCACCCTTTACCAAGTATATAGATGCATTAATTATAGCAGGTATATTGTGATATCCCCAACAAGTAAACATGTTCCAACAAGGAACAACATCTCCATGTTCCAACAAGGAACCAACTTCATCTTCACCTGCAACTAGCAACGCTATAAGAGGGGCTGAGCAAAGCGGTAACATAGCCAAACAACGGTTTGCTAGGAAAGGATGGTTAGGGGCTTGACATGGCAATATGGGAGGCATGATAAGCAAGTGATAGGCATCGTAGCATAGGCATAGCAAAAGAGCGAGCATCTAGCAAGCAAAGATAGAAGTGATTTCGAGGGTATGGTCATCTTGCTCGCAAGGTTCTCGAGTTGTCGAAAGCTTGATCCTCGTAAGCGTTCTCAACAGGTTCCTCGTTCACGTACTCGTCTCCCGGCTCTACCCAAAGCAAGAACACAAACAATGGAACCACAATAAATCACGGTGCAATGCACAAGCAACATGATGCAATACATGGCATGATATGTGAGATGTGATATGCAATGCGTATGCGTGCTCCGGAAGGAAAATGATGAACCAGGCATCATCTTGGCAAACCAAGTATGCCACTGGAAAGGTGAGATGATTTCGGTTGAAATCGATATAAAGATCACCGGAGTCGGATGCACGGTTTGCAAATGACAAGCAAAACAAGAATGACACAAATCTGCCATTAACAGCATGATGCCACATAGCAAGCAACAAGAAATTAAGCTACTGCACCCAAACATACCAACAAAGCATATGGCAGTGATCTACTCAAGATGCTTGACAAAAGATGAACACTAAGCTACGGCTAAATCACACCATAACAGGTCCAAACAAGCATGGCAAAAGTGCAAAATATATCAGCTTCACAGACTTGGTGAAAATACTGAACATGGCAGAATCAGCATCAGGAAGCAATGTTCATAGCAAGTAAACAACATGTTACAGGAACTTATAATAGCAAAACAAGGCATGGCATGAATCTACTCAAAGCATAGAACAAAAGTCCCTTACTGACCATAAGCCAAAAAGGATCAGAAAATGCAATAGCACCCATGTCAATATAGCAAGTTTCGTTAACAGATTCAGCAAACAGGGCATGACATTGACAAAATTATGAAGGCATCTTCGCGAGCTCGATGCACTCACTACAGAGCATTTCATGATAAACTAAGCATACATCCATCAAGAAGACATGGCATAGAAGCTATACATGGCAAGAACAACATCATAGCATACACGGATCAACTACAACAACCTTGGCAAAATTGAATAACATGTAAACAATCTGCCAGGAAACATTTTATAGCAAAAGTAGAGCTCGATTGACTCAAGCTATGGCACTCCATAATTGCAAACAAGGGCATGGATGGATAGAGCATAACCATATGTTCAAAAAATCCTTACTGAAGTATCTCAAAAAATGCATGGAGCTCTCGGTAGCATCAAGTTAACATGGCATAAAAATATCAGCAAAACAGGGGCTGAAATCAGCAACATCATGAAGCCTAGTTTGCATGCTTTTGCTAGTCACCACAGAGATCACAAAAATACATGGCATACACCCCTGTAAAGATGGCATGGCATATTAGAAAACACATGTAGGACTCAAGTTCATAGGATGCACACATCAATCATGACAAAAATGACAAAAGTGCATGTTCTGATAAGAATCTGAAACTAACATCACATAGCCCTCTTCCAACAGCATTTCGGGCATCAAGATGAGCTCAAATGAAAATGATGCAATGGAATGAAATGATCGACTCTTCGAGGCAAACAATTCGGTATGCTACACGCCCAAAACGGAGCCACGGGTGCAGAGTTATGGCATGATGAAAATGCAACAAAATATATCACAGATAATGACTTAGAGGAAATCGGGGGAGAAGTCAACCGTTGTGGATCTAGATCTGGGGCTCGGCCTTGAACCGAGGCAGACGGGCGGCTCGCTGGAGGAGGGAGGCCGTGGCGGCGAGAGAGGCGGGCGGGTTGGCGGGGCGGCCGGAGGCGGGCGCGAGGTTGCCGGGCAGCAGGCGGGCAAGCGGCCGGGGGCGGCGGCCGGCGGCGGGCGACGTGGGCCGGGGGCGCGGGAGGCGACTGGGCGGGGTCCGCGGAGCAAGCGGCGGCGGCGGGCGCGGGGCGTGGCAGGAGGGCCCGCCTGGGTTCAATGGCGGCGGCGGCGCGGCTGGGGGGCGCGCCACGTGGTGCCCCGGATTAGCAAAGCGGCGGACGGACACGTCCGGCCGTCCGGATTTAGTCCGGCGGCACGGAGAGGGATTTCTGAAGGAAATATGCCCTAGAGGCAATAATAAAGTTATTATTTATTTCCTTATTTCATGATAAATGTTTATTATTCATGCTAGAATTGTATTAACCGGAAACATAATACATGTGTGAATACATTGACAAACATATAGTCACTAGTATGCCTCTACTTGACTAGCTCATTAATCAAAGATGGTTATGTTTCCTAACCATAGACATGTGTTGTTATTTGATTAATGGGATCACATCATTAGGAGAATGATGTGATTGACATGACCCATTCCGTTAGCCTAGCACTTGATCGCTTAGTATATTGCTATTGCTTTCTTCATGACTTATACATGTTCCTGTAACTATGAGATTATGCAACTCCGTTTACGGAGGAACACTTTGGTGCTACCAAACGCCACAACGAATCGGGTGATTATAAAGGAGTACTACAGGTGTCTCCAAAGGTACATGTTGGGTTGGCGATTTGAGATTAGGTTTTGTCATTCCGATTGTCGGAGAGGTATCTCTGGGCCCTCTCGGTAATGCACATCACTATAAGCCTTGCAAGCAATGTAGCTAATGAGTTAGTTACGGAATGATGAAATACGTAACGAGTAAAGAGACTTGCCAAGAATGTAGATTTAACTAGGTATTGGATACCGACGATCAAATCTCGGGCAAGTAACATACCGATGACAAAGGGAACAACGTATGTTGTTATGCGGTTTGACCGATAAAGATCTTCGTAGAATATGTAGGAGCCAATATGAGCATCCAGGTTCCGCTATTGGTTATTGACCGAGAATAGTTCTAGGTCATGTCTACATAGTTCTCGAACCCGTAGGGTCCGCACGCTTAAGGTTTCGATGACAGTTATATTATGAGTTTATGAGTTTTGATGTACCGAAGGAGTTCGGAGTCCCGGATGAGATCAGGGACATGACGAGGAGTCTCGAAATGGTCGAGACGTAAAGATCGATATATTGACGACTATATTCGGACTTGGAAAGGTTCCGAGTGATTCGGTATTTTTCGGAGTACCGGAGAGTTACGGGAATTCGCCGGGAGAAGTATTGGGCCTTATTGGGCCATACGGGAAAGAGAGAGGGGTTGCCTAGGGCAGGACGCGCGCCCCCCAAGGCCTTGTCCGAATTGGACTAGGGGGAGGGGCTGCGCCCCCTCCTTCCTTCCCTTCTCCTTTCCCTTCCTTCTCTCCTACTCCTACTAGGAAAGGAGGAGTCCTACTCCCGTGGGAGTAGGACTCCCCCTGGCGCGCCTCCTCCTCTTGGCCGCCCCTCCTCCTTGCTCCTTTATATACGGGGCAGGGGGCACCCCACGACACACAAGTTGATCTACGGATCGTTCCTTAGCCGTGCGGTGCCCCTCCACCATATTCCACCTCGGTCATATCGTCGTGGAGCTTAGGCGAAGCCTGCGCCGGTGAAGCATCATCATCGCCACCACGCCGTCAGGTCGACGGAACTCATCCCCGACACTTTGCTGGATCGGAGTCCGGGATCGCCATCGAGCTGAACGTGTGCTGAACTCGGAGGTGCCGTGCGCTCGGTACTTGGATCGGTCGGATCGTGAAGACGACGACTACATCAACAGCGTTGTTATAACGCTTCGCCACGGTCTCACGAGGGTGCGTGGACATACACTCTCCCTCTCGTTGCTATGCCATCACCATGATCTTGCGTGTGCGTAGGAATTTTTTGAAATTACTACGTTCCCCAACAATGGTATCGAGCCTGGTTTTATGCGTTGATGTCATATGCACGAGTAGAACACAAGTGAGTTGTGGGCGATATAAGTCATACCGCTTACCAAAGATGTCATACTTTGGTTCGGCGGTATTGTGAGATGAAGCGCCGGACCGACATTACGCCAGACGCTTACGCGAGACTGGTTTCACCGCTTCGAGCACTCGTTGCTTAAAGGTGACCGCGGGTGTCTCATCTCTCTCACTTTAGTTGAACCGAATGCGGCTACGCCCGGTCCTTGCGAAGGTTAAAACAGCACCAACTTGACAAACTATCGCTGTGGTTTTGATGCGAGGTAAGAACGGTTCTTGCTCAGCCCGTAGCAGCCACGTAAAACTTGCAACAACAAAGTAGAGGACGCCTAACTTGTTTTTGCAGGGCATGTTGTGATGTGATATGGTCAAGACGTGATGCTATATTTTATTGTATGAGATGATCATGTTTTGTAACCGAGTTATCGGCAATGGCAGGAGCCATATGGTTGTCGCTTATTGTATGAAATGCAACGCCATGTAATTGCTTTACTTTATCACTAAGCAGTAGCGATAGTCGAGAAGCAATAGTTGGCGAGACGACAACGATGCTACGATGGAGATCAAGGTGTCGCGCCGGTGACGATGGTGATCACGACGGTGCTTGAGATGGAGATCACAAGCACAAGACGATGATGGCCATATCATATCACTTATATTGATTGCATGTGATGTTTATCCTTTATGCATCTTATTTTGCTTTGATTGACGGTAGCATTATAAGATGATCTCTCACTAAATATCAAGAAGTGTTCTCCCGAGTATGCACCGCTATGAAAGTTCTTCGTCTTTGAGACACCACGTGATGATCGGGTGTGATAGGCTCTACGTTCAAATACAACGGGTGCAAAACAGTTGCACACACGGAATACTCAGGTCAAACTTGACGAGCCTAGCATATACAGATATGTCCTCGGAGCACGGAGACCGAAAGGTCGAACGTGAATCATATAGTAGATATGATCAACATAGTGATGTTCACCATTGAAACTACTCCATCTCACGTGATGATCGGACATGGTTTAGTTGATTTGGATCACGTAATCACTTAGATAACTAGAGAGATGTCTATCTAAGTGGGAGTTCTTAAGTAATATGATTAATTGAACTTAAATTTATCATGAACTTAGTCCTGGTAGTATTTTGCAAATTATGTTGTAGATCAATAGCTCGCGTTGTTGCTTCCCTATATTTGTTGCTTTCATATGTTTATTTTAATATGTTCCTAGAGAAAACTATGTTGAAAGATGTTAGTAGCAATGATGCGGATTGGATCCGTGATCCGAGGTTTATCCTCATTGCTGCCTGTAAGAATTATGTCCTTGATGCACCGCTGGGTGACAGACCTATTGCAGGAGCGATGCGCACGTTATGAACGTTTGGCTAGCTCAATATGATGACTACTTGATAGTTTAGTGCACCATGCTTAACGGCTTAGAATCGGGACTTCAAAGACGTTTTGAACGCCATGGACCATATGAGATGTTCCAGGAATTGAAGTTAATATTTCAAGAAAATACCCGAATTGAGAGATATGAAGTCTCCAACAAGTTCTATAGCTAAAAGATGGAGGAGAATCGCTCAACTAGTGAGCGTGTGCTCAGATTGTCTAGGTACTTCAATCGCTTGAATCAAGTGGGAGTTAATCTTCCAGATAAGATAGTGATTGACAGAATTCTCTAGTCACCATCACCAAGTTAGTAGAACTTCGTGATGAACTATAATATGCAAGGGATAACAAAAGTAATTCCCAAGCTCTTCGTGATGCTGAAATCGACGAAGGTAGAAATCAATAAAAGAGCATCAAGTGTTGATGATTGACAAGACCACTAGTTTCAAGAAAAGGGCAAAGGGAAAGAAAGGGAACTTCAAGTAGAATGACAAGCAAGTTGTCGCTCCCGCGAAGAAGCCCACAACTGGACCAAAGCCTGAAACTGAGTGCTTATACTGCAAAGGAAATGGTCACTGGAAGCGGAAATGCCCTGAATATTTGGTGGATAAGAAGGATGGCAAAGTGAACAAGAGTATATTTGATATACAGGTTATTGATGTGTGCCTTACTAGTGTTTATAGTAGCCCCTGAGTATTTGATACTTGTTCGGTTGCTAAGATTAGTAACTCGAAACAGGAGTTACAGAATAAACAGAGACTAGTTGAAGGGGAAGTGACGATGAGTGTTGGAAGTAGTTCCAAGATTGATATGATCATCATAGCACACTCCCTATACTTTCGGGATTAGTGTTAAACCTAAATAAATGTTATTTGGCATTTGCGTTGAGCATGAATATGATTTGATCATGTTTATTGCAATATTGTTATTCATTTAAAGTCAGAGAATAATTGTTATTCTGTTTACATGAATAAAACCTTCAAATGGTCATACACCCAATGAAAATAGTTTTTTTGGATCTCGATCATAGTGATACACATATTCATAATATTGATGCCAAAAGATGCAAAGTTAATAATGATAGTGCAACTTATTTGTGGCACTGCTGTTTGGGTCATATTGGTGTAAAGTGCATGAAGAAACTCCATGCTAATGGACTTTTGGAATCACTTGATTATGAATCACTTGATGCTTGCGAACCATGCCTCATGGGCAAGATGACTAAGACTCCGTTCTCCGGAACAATGAAGCGAGCAACAGATTTGTTGGAAATCATACATATTGATGTATGTGGTCCGATGAATATTAAGGCTCATGACAAGTATCATTATTTTTCGACCTTCACAGATGATTTGAGCAGATATGCGTATATCTTCTTGATGAAACATAAGTCTGAAACATTTGAAAAGTTCAAAGAATTTCAGAGTGAAGTGGAAAATCATCGTAACAAGAAAAATAAAGTTTCTACGATCTGATCATGGAGACGAATATTTGAGTTACGAGTTTGGTCTTCAATTAAAACAAAGTGGAATAGTTTCACAGCTCACGCCACATGGAACACCACAAAATAATGGTGTGTCCGAACGTTGTAACCGCACTTTATTGGATATGGTGCGATCTATGATGTATCTTACCGATTTACCACTATCGTTTTGGGGTTATGCATTAGAGACAGCTGCATTCACGTTTAATAGGGCACCATCTAAATCCGTTGAGATGACACCGTATGAACTATGGTTTAGAAGTAAACCTAAGATGTCGTTCCTTAAAGCTTGGAGTTGCGATGCTTATATGAAAAGGTTTCAACCTGATAAGCTCGAACCCATATCGGAAAAGTGCGTCTTCATAGAATACCCAAAGGTAACTATTGGGTACACCTTCTATCACAGATCCGAAGGCAAGTTATTCGTTGCTAAGATGGATCCTTTCTAGAGAAGAAGTTTCTCTCGAAAGAAGTGAGTGGGAGGAAAGTAGAGCTTGATAAGGTAATTGTACCTTCTCCCGAATTGGAAAGTAGTTCATCACAGAAATCAGTTCCTGTGATTCGTACACCAATCAGTGAGGAAGCTAATGATAATGATCATGAAGCTTCAGATCAAGTTACTAACGAACCTCGTAGGTCTTTCAAAAAATAAGATCCGCACCAATGTGGTACGGTAATCCTATTCTGGAAATCATGTTACTAGACCATGATAAACCTACGAACTATGAGGAAGCGATGATGAGCCCAGATTCCGCGAAATGGTTTGAGGCCATGAAATCTGAGATAGGATCCATGTATAAGAACAAAGTATGGACTTTGATTGACTTGCTCAATGATCAGCAAGCCATGTTAAATAAATGGATCTTCAAGAGGAAGACGGACACTGATAGTAGTGTTACTATCTACAAAGCTCGACTTGTCACAAAAAGGTTTTTCGACAAGTTCAAGGTGTTGACTACAATGAGATTTTCTCAACTGTAGCGATGCTTAAGTCTGTCCGAATCATGTTAGCAATTGCCACATTTTATGAAATCTGGCAAATGGATGTCAAAACTACATTCTTTAATGGATTTATTAAAGAAGAGTTGTATATGATGCAACCAGAAGGTTTTGTCAATCCTAAAGGAGCTAACAAAATGTGCAAGCTCCAGTGATCCATCAATGGACTGATGCAAGCATCTCGGAGTTGGAATATACGCTTTGATGAGTTGATCAAAGCATATGGTTTTATCTGACTTTTGGAGAAGCCTGTATTTACAAGAAAGTGAGTGGGAGCACTACAACATTTTCGATAAGTATATGTGAATGACATATTGTTGATCGGAAATAATGTAGAATTATTCGCAAAGCATAAAGGAGTATTAGAAAGGAGTTTTCAAAAAATACCTCGGTAAAACTACTTACATATTGAGCATCAAGATCTATTGAGATCAAGACGCTTGATAAGTTTTTCAATAACTACATACCTTGTCAAGATTTTGAAGTAATTCAAAAATGGAACAGTCAAAGAAAAGTTCTTGTCTGTGTTGCAAAGGTGTGAAATTGAGTAAGACTCAAATCCTGACCACGGCAGAAAATAGAAAAGAGAATGAAAGTCATTTCCTATGCCTCAGTCATAGGTTCTATAAAGTATGCTATGCTATGTACCAGACCTATTGTATATCTTGCTCTGAATTTGGCAAGGGAATACAATAGTGATCTAGGAGTAGATCACTGGACATTGGTCAAGAATATCCTTAGTGAGGACTAAGGAAATATTTCTCGATTATGGAGGTGATAAAAGAGCCCGTCGTAAAGAGTTACATCGATGCAAGTTTTTTACACTGATCCAGATGACTCTAAGTCTCAATCTGGATACATATTGAAAGTGGGAGCAATTAGCTAGAGTAGCTCCGTGCAGAGCATTGTAGACATAGAATATTTGCAAAATACATACGGCTTGAATGTGACAGACCCGTTGACTAAGCTTCTCTCACGAGCAAAACATGATCATACCCTAGTACTCTTTGGGTGTTAATCACATAGCGATGTGAACTAGATTATTGACACTAGTAAACCCTTTGGGTGTTGGTCACATGACGATGTGAACTATGGGTGTTAATCACATACAGATGTGAATATTAGTGTTGAATCACATGATGATGTGAACTAGATTATTGACTCTAGTGCAAGTGGGAGATGAAGGAAATATGCCCTAGAGGCAATAATAAAGTTATTATTTATTTCCTTATTTCATGATAAATGTTTATTATTAATGCTAGAATTGTATTAACCGTAAACATAATACATGTGTGAATACATAGACAAACATATAGTCACTAGTATGCCTCTACTTGACTAGCTCATTAATCAAAGATGGTTATGTTTCCTAACCATAGACATGTGTTGTTATTTGATTAATGGGATCACATCATTAGGAGAATGATGTGATTGACATGACCCATTCCGTTAGCCTAGCACTTGATCGCTTAGTATATTGCTATTGCTTTCTTCATGACTTATACGTGTTCACTGTAACTATGAGATTATGCAACTCCGTTTACGGAGGAACACTTTGGTGCTACCAAACGTCACAACGAATCGGGTGATTATAAAGGAGTACTACAGGTGTCTCCAAAGGTACATGTTGGGTTGGCGATTTCGAGATTAGGTTTTGTCACTCCGATTGTCGGAGAGGTATCTCTGGGCCCTCTCGGTAATGCACATCACTATAAGCCTTGCAAGCAATAGAGCTAATGAGTTAGTTACGGAATGATGCATTACGTAAACGAGTAAAGAGACTTGCCAGTAACGAGATTTAACTAGGTATTGGATACCGACGATCAAATCTCGGGCAAGTAACATACCGATGACAAAGGGAACAACGTATGTTGTTATGCGGTTTGACCGATAAAGATCTTCGTAGAATATGTAGGAGCCAATATGAGCATCCAGGTTCTGCTATTGGTTATTGACCGAGAATAGTTCTAGGTCATGTCTACATAGTTCTCGAACCCGTAGGGTCCGCACGCTTAAGGTTTCGATGACAGTTATATTATGAGTTTATGAGTTTTGATGTAGCGAAGGAGTTCGGAGTTCCGGATGAGATCAGGGACATGACGAGGAGTCTCGAAATGGTCGAGACGTAAAGATCGATATATTGGACGACTATATTCGGACTTCGGAAAGGTTCCGAGTGATTCGGGTATTTTTCGGAGTACCGGAGAGTTACGGGAATTCGCCGGGAGAAGTATTGGGCCTTATTGGGCCATACGGGAAAGAGAGAGGGGCTGCCTAGGGCAGGCCGCGCGCCCCCCCAAGGCCTAGTCCGAATTGGACTAGGGGGAGGGGCTGCGCCCCCTCCTTCCTTCCCTTCTCCTTTCCCTTCCTTCTCTCCTACTCCTACTAGGAAAGGAGGAGTCCTACTCCCGGTGGGAGTAGGACTCCCCCCTTTGGCGTGCCTCCTCCTCTTGGCCAGCCCCTCCTCCTTGCTCCTTTATATATACGGGGCAGGGGGCACCCACAACACACAAGTTGATCTACGGATCGTTCCTTAGCCGTGTCGGTGCCCCCTCCACCATATTCCACCTCGGTCATATCGTCGTGGAGCTTAGGCGAAGCCCTGCGCCGGTGAAGCATCATCATCGCCACCACGCCGTCGTCGACGGAACTCATCCCGACACTTTCTGGATCGAGTCCGGGATCGTCATCGAGCTGAACGTGTGCTGAACTCGGAGGTGTCGTGCGTTCGGTACTTGGATCGGTCGGATCGTGAAGACGTACGACTACATCAACTGCGTTGTTATAACGCTTCCACTTACGGTCTACGAGGGTACGTGGACATACACTCTCCCCTCTCGTTGCTATGCCATCACCATGATCTTGCGTGTGCGTAGGAATTTTTTTGAAATTACTACGTTCCCCAACAATTTCGTCTAGGGTTAGGGGTGGAATGATCCGGGATTTCTGAGGAGGGGGTGTTTTTATAGGTAGAAGGAGCTAGGAAGCTCCAAATGAGGTGTAGTTTTCGCCCACGCGATCGTGATCCGACGACGGAGAGCATGGAAGTGACTTAGATGAGTTATTGGGCTGTTTTGGAGGGGTGTTGGACTGCAACCCAAAAGAGGCCTTTGCGAGAGTGCGGTTAACCGTTGGAGTACCAAACGAGCTCCAAATGACCTGAAACTTGACAGGTGGTCTACCGGTGCTATACCAGGGCCACTTGGCAAGGCTTGGTCCATTCCGAGAAAGTTCAATATCCGCTCGCAGAAAAATGTAAAAGGGGACGCCGGGGAACATAGGAGTGCCGGATTGCAAAACGGACAACGGGGAAAATGCTCGGAATCATGAGACGAGCACGTATGCGAATGCGATGCACATGATGACATGATATGAAATGCATGACATGGACAAAATGCAAAAATGAAGAAAAACCCAACCACGGAGGGAATATCATATCACAATGCCGAAAATGGCAAGAGTTGGAGTTACAAATATGGAAAGTTACATTCGGGGTGTTACACCGCCGACCGCCGCCGCCGCCTGCGTCACCACAGCCGTCGCCAAAGCTAGCTAGGGTTGGGACACGGTTCGAAGAAAGGTATCGAAAGGGGATCGAGGGGCTCAGCTTGGGTCGGGTCTTTACGTGACTGGAGAGAGAGATGCGCCACGTGGGCAACGACTAGTCAAACCCGGGCTGAGTCAGCAGTGAAACCGTGTCGGGTCTACGGAGGGACGATTTTTGTCTGGTTTTGTTAGTTCGCGGTGCAACCTATCCGGTTTTAGAGTTGAGGGACCAAAAGTGATCAGACCGAAGAATTGAGGGACGAAAAATGGACATTTCTCTAGGTTAAATGCAACCCTATCTCTTGCCCCTCCGATGTTTTTGCAGTTTTCTAAATTTGGTACAGGGGTAGTATCTACCGTCTCTCCTAAATACTCTAAAACTCTTGTGTATATTTCCCGTGTACTATCCAGAGGCACCTCCTAAAATATTCCAGTATTTTAAACCATACAAGACTTCACAAGTGATGTTTTTTTTACATTCAAAGATTTCTAGTAAAACAAATAAGCCATCAATGATCAATCGAACTGCCAAGAGTTTGTGAGTTCCAGGTCAATTATTGCAACCAAAATGCGCAAGCCAGATTTTATTTTTCATTTGGGGGGGGGGGTGAATTGGATTGAATTGCTTGTTTCATCCATATGCAATATTGATATAGCGCAAAAGAATCTGTGAAACTCGAATTCGAGCTCCCAAGCGTATTTTTTTATTTGTGTACTACTTTTTTGGGATGATCTATAAATACTAAGTAGATGAGCTTTTCTTTCTTCTTAAGCTCTACTGTTGCCTAGCTAGTGTAGTCCATGTCATGATACTTCAGGCCATCTTGGTAGTCAAATAGCTTGGAAATATCACCCACCAGCTGGTTGTACAGATTGACCAATGATACGTCTCCATCGTATCTATAATTTTTGATTGTTCCATGCCAATATTCTACAACTTTCATATACTTTTGACAATTTTTTATACTATTTTTGGGACTAACATATTGATCCAGTGCCCAGTACCAGTTCCTGTTTGTTGCATGTTTTTTGTTTCGCAGAAAATCCATATCAAACAGAGTCCAAACGGGATAAAAACTGACGGAGATTTTTTTAGAATATATGTGAATTTTGGGAAGTGGAATCAACGCGAGACGATGCCCGAGGGGCCCACGAGAATGAGGGGCGCGCCCCAGGGGGTCAGGCGCGCCTTGGGCCCTCGTGGCCACCCTGTAAGGCGGTTGGTGCCCTTCTTTCGCCACAAGAAATCCAATATCCGGATAAAAATCGTGTCCAAAATTCAACCCAATCGGAGTTACGGATCTCCGGGAATATAAGAAACGGTGAAAGGCCAGAATCGAGAGCGCAGAAACAGAAGGAAACAGAGAGAGATCCAATCTCGGAGGGGCTCTCGCCCCTCCACCGCCATGGAAGCCAAGGACCAGAGGGGAAACCCTTCTCCCATATAGGGGGAAGGTCAAGGAAGAAGAATAAGAAGGGGGGGGGCTCTCCCCCTCTCTCCCGGTGGCGCCGGAACGCCGCCGGGGCCATCATCATCACCGCGATCTACACCAACACCTCCGTCATCTTCACCAACATCTTCATCACCTTCCCCCATCTATCTACAGCGGTCCACTCTCCCGCAACCCGCTGTACCCTCTACTTGAACATGGTGCTTTATGCTTCATATTATTATCCAATGATGTGTTGCCATCTGCTACCTCTTGAGCATACGCCCTTGAAGAGGAAAGGGTGATGCAGCAAAGTAGTGTAAGTATTTCCCTCAGTTTTGAGAACCAAGGTATCAATCCAGTAGGAGGCCACACGCAAGTCCCTCGTACCTACACAAACAAATAAGAACCTTGCAACCAACGCGATAAAGGGGTTGTCAATCCCTTCACGGCCACTTGCAAAAGTGAGATCTGATAGAGATGATAAGATAATATTTTTGGTATTTTTATGATAAAGATTGAAAGTAAAGATTGCAAAATAAACGGCGACAGAAATAGCTAGTTGACGGGAGATTAATATGATGGAAAATAGACCCGGAGGCCATAGGTTTCACTAGTGGCTTCTCTCAAGATAGCATAACTATTACGGGGGGTGAATGAATTACTATCGAGCAATTGATAGAATAGTGCATAATTATGAGAATATCTAGGCATGATCATGTATATAGGCATCACGTCCGCGACAAGTAGACCGAAACGATTCTGCATCTACTACTATTACTCCACACATCGACCGCTATCCAGCATGCATCTAGAGTATTAAGTTCATAAGAACAGAGTAACGCATTAGGTAAGATGACATGATGTAGAGGGATAAACTCAAGCAATATGATAAAAACCCCATCTTTTTATCCTTGATGGCAACAATACAATACATGTCGTTTCCCCTTCTGTCACTGGGATCGAGCACCGCATGATTGAACCCAAAGCTAAGCACTTCTCCCATTGCAAGAAAGATCAATCTAGTAGGCCAAACCAAACTGATAATTTGAAGAGACTTGCAAAGATAACAAATCATACATAAAAGAATTCAAAGGAGATTCAAATATTGTTCATAGATAATCTTGATCATAAACCCACAATTCATCGGATCTCGACAAACACACCGCAAAAAGAGTTACATCAAATAGATCTCCAAGAAGATAGAGGAGAACTTTGTATTGAGATCCAAAGAGAGAGAAGAAGCCATCTAGCTAATAACTATGGACCCGAAGGTCTGAGGTAAACTACTCACACATCATCGGAGAGGCTATGGTGTTGATGTAGAAGCCCTCCGTGATCGATTCCCCCTCCGGCGGAGCACCAGAAAAGGCCCCAAGATGGGATCTCACGGGTACAGAAGGTTGCGGAAATAGGGTTTCGTGGTGCTCCTGGATGTTTTCGGGGTATATGGGTATATATAGGAGGAAGAAGTAGGTCGGTGGAGCTGCGAGGGGCCCACAAGGTTGGGGGGGGGGCGCCTCCCTACCTCGTGGCCTCCTCGTTCATTTCTTGACGTCCACTCCAAGTCCTCTGGATCACGTTTCTTCCAAAAATCATGCTCCCGAAGGTTTCATTCCGTTTGGATTCCGTTTGATATTCCTTTTCTGCGAAACACTGAAATAGGCAAAAAAAACAGCAATTTGCACTGGGCCTTGGGTTAGTACGTTAGTCCCAAAAATAATATAAAAGTGTATAATAAAGCCCATTAAAATCCAAAACAGATAATATAATAGCATGGAACAATAAAAAATTATAGATACATTGGAGACGTATCAAGCATCCCCAAGCTTAATTCATGCTCGTCCTCGAGTAGGTAAATGACAAAAACATAATTTTTGATGTGGAATGTTACCTAGCATATTCTTCAATGTAATTTTCTTTATTGTGGCATGAATGTTCAGATCCGAAAGATTCAAGATAAAAGTTTAATATTGACATAAAAATAATAATACTTCAAGCATACTAACTAAGCAATCATGTCTTCTCAAAATAACATGGCCAAAGAGAGTTCATCCCTACAAAATCATATAGTTTGGTCATGCTCCATTTTTGTCACACAAGAATGCTCTCATCATGCAGAACCCCGATGACAAGCCAAGCAATTGTTTCATACTTTAGTAATCTCAAACTTTTTTCAACTTTCACAGAATACATGAGCATGAGCCATGGATATAGCACTATTGGTGGAATAGAATAATAATGATGGGGGTTATGTGGAGAAGACAAAAAAGGAGAAAGTCTCACATTGACGCGGCTAATCAATGGGCTAGGGAGATGCCCATCAATTGATGTCAATGCAAGGAGTAGGGATTGCCATGCAATGGATGCACTAGAGCTATAAATGTATGAAAGCTCAACAAAAGAAACTAAGTGGGTGTGCATCCAACTTGCTTGCTCACGAAGACCTAGGGCATTTGATGAAGCCCATTGTTGGAATATACAAGCCAAGTTCTATAATGAAAAATTCCCACTAGTATATGAAAATGACAAAACAAGAGACTCTCTATCATAAAGATCATGGTGCTACTTTGAAGCACAAGTGTGGAAAAAGGATAGTAGCATTGTCCCTTTTTATTTCTTTTTTCCCTTTTTTGGGCCTTCCCTTTTTTTATTTGGCCTTTCTTTTTTTATTTGGGACAATGCTCTATTAATGATGATCATCACACTTCTATTTATTTACAACTCAATGATTACAACTCGATACTAGAACAAAATATGACTCTATATGAATGCACCTTGGTGTGTATGCGGGATGGGCAATGAATCAAGAGTGACATGTATGAAATAATATGCATGGTGGCTTTGCCACACATACGATGTCAACTACATGATCATGTAAGGCAATATGACAATGATGAAGCGCGTCATAATAAACGGAACGGTGGAGAGTTGCATGTCAATATATCTCGGAATGGCTATGGAAATGCCATAATAGGTAGGTATGGTGGCTGTTTTGAGGGAGATATAAGGAGGTTTATGTGTGATAGAGCGTATCGTATCACGGGGTTTGGATGCACCGGTGAAGTTTGCACCAACTCTTAAGGTGAGAAAGGGCAATGCAAAGTACCGAAGAGGCTAGCAATGATGGAAAGGTGAGAGTGCGTATAATCGATGGACTCAACATTAGTCATAAAGAACTCATATACTTATTGCAAAAATCTACAAGTCATCAAAAACCAAGCACTACGCGCATGCTCCTAGGGGTATAGATTGGTAGGAAAAGACCATCGCTCGTCCTCGACTGCCACTCATAAGGATGACAATCAAAGAACACCTCATGTTTCAAATTTGTTACACAATGTTTACCATATGTGACGCCCCTGATTCAATCGTACACTAATCATACACGCAAACGTGTACGATCAAAATCAGGGACTCACGGGAAGATATCACAACACAACTCTAAAACATAAATAAGTCATACAAGCATCATAAACAAGCCAGGGGCCTCGAGGGCTCGAATGCAAGTGCTCGATCATAGACGAGTCAGCGGAAGCAACAATATCTGAGTACAGACATAAGTTAAACAAGTTTGCCTTAAGAAGGCTAGCACAAACTGGGATACAGATCGAAAGAGGCGCAGGCCTCCTGCCTGGGATCCTCCTAACTACTTCGGGTCGTCGTCAGCGGGCTGCACGTAGTAGTAGGCATCTCCGATGTAGTAGTCTTCATCGACGGTGGCGTCTGGCTCCTGGGCTCCGTCGTCTAGTCGCAGCAACCGGGTAAAGAAAGGGGGAAAAGGGGGAACAAGGCAACCGTGAGTACTCATCCAAAGTACTCGCAAGCAAGGAGCTACACTACATATGCATGGATATATGTGTAAAGGGCCATATCCGTGGACTGAACTGCAAAATGCCAGAATAAGAGGGGGATAGCTAATCCTATCGAAGACTACGCTTCTGGCAGCCTCCGTCTTGCAACATGTAGAAGAGAGTAGACTGAAGTCCTCCAAGTAGCATCGCATAGCATAATCCTACCCGGCGATCCCCTCCTCGTAACCCTGATAGAGAGCGACCACCGGGTTGTATCTGGCACTTGGAAGGGTGTGTTTTATTAAGTATCCGGTTCTAGTTGTCATAAGGTCAAGGTACAACTCCAAGTCGTCACATTATCAAGATCACGGCTATTCAATAGATTAACTTCGCAGGGTGCACCACATTACCCGACACGCTCGATCCCATTTGGCGGACACACTTTTACGGGTCATGCCCGGCGCGGAAGATCAACACGCCGCAGCCCCACCTAGGCATAACAGAGAGGTCAAGACGCGGGTCTAAACCTATGCGCACAGGGTGCGGGCCCATCGCCTTAGCACACCTGCATGTTGCGTGGGCGAAAAGCGCACCTAGCCTAGTGGCGTTCAGTCCAATCCGGCGGCGCTGCTCGTCGGCCGACGTCACGAAATGCTTCGGCTGATACCACGACGCCGGTTACCCATATCTTGTCCCACGTGGCGGTTAGTGCGTATAAGGTCAACGACCCAACTCAGATCAAATACCAAGATCTCGTTAAGCATGTTAAGTATCCGCGAACGCCGAACAGGGCCAGGCCCACCTCTCTCCTAGGCGGTCTCAACCTGCCCTGTCGCTCCGCCACAAAGATCCACTCGCGGGTACTCCTACGAGCCGACCCGTCTTTAATCACCACATGTATCATGTATAAGTATAAGTATATACCCGTGATCACCTCTCGAGTGATCACGGCCCGATAGTATAGCACAACAGACGGACAAGAATGTAGGGCCACAGATGGAATACTAGCATCCTATACTAAGCATGTAGGATTGCAGGTAAAGGTAACAATAGTAGTAGCAAGGACAGGCTATGCATCAGGATAGGTATAACGGAAAGCAGTAACATGCTACACTACTCTAATGCAAGCAGTATAGAGTAGAATAGGCGATATCCGTGATCAAGGGGGGCTTGCCTGGTTGCTCTGGCAAAAGAGAGGGGTCATCAACTCCGTAGTCGAACTGGGCTGCAGCAGCGTCGGTCTCGTAGTCTACCAGAAAGAAGTAACGGAGGGGGAACACAATAAATAACAGAGCAATCAAATGTAACACAAAGCAAGACGCGACAATATGTGGTGCTAGGGGTGACCTAACGTAGTGGTAGGTCATACCGGCGAAGGGGGGAAAACATCCGGGAAAGTATTCCCGGTGTTTCGCGTTTTCGGACAGATGAACCGGAGGGGGAAAGTTGCGTGTTTGCTATGCTAGGGATGTGTGGCGGATGAACGGGTTGCGTATCCGGATTCGTCTCGTCGTTCTGAACAACTTTCATGTTGAAAGTATTTTCATCCGAGTTACGAATTATTTTATATGATTTTCTAAAGATTTAAACATTTTCTGGAATTTAATTAATTATTTAAATCCAACATTATCCAGAATAGTAAATGATGACATCAGCATGACATCATGCTGACGTCAGCAGTCAACTGTGAAGTTGACTGGGTCAACTAAGTGTGGGTCCCGCATGTCATACACTTTTTAGTTTAAGTAGGGTTTAGCTAATTAATCAAGTTAGTTAGTCTAGTTAACAGATTAGTTAATTTAATTAGCTGATTAGGTTAATCTAATTTGAATTAATTAAGTTAATTAATCCATTAATTTAATTAAAATTTTAATTATTATTTATTTATTTATTTTATTTATTTCCTTTTTTTAACGTTTCAGGGGATAGGCCCCACATGTCATTGGCCCTAGGGGCCTTAGTGGGTGTGGGCTAACGAGTCTGGCGAAGGGTGCAGACACCAGATCCACCGGGGATGGGAGCATCGTGCGCACTGAGAGAGGCGGCGGCGACGGGCGCGCTCATTTGGAGCCAAGGCCGACGCGAGCGGCGTGTGGGTGGAGCAAGGAAAAGGCCGGGCGCGGCCAAGGCGGATCCAGCGCGAGTAGGGCGAGTTGGGCTGTAGAGGACGTTGCGGGACGACAGCGGAGTAGAAACAGCAGCAGCATGGGGCCGACGTGGTCAGGGAGGTAGAGAAGCAGCAGCAGCAGCAAAGAAGCAGAGAGCGATCTTGGCCGGGCGGGCGCGAAAAGGGAGGGTCGAGCGGGCGTGGGCACGACGACTAGGCGGGTGCGGGCGGAGTGTGTGCAAGGGACCTGGGGCGCGACGAGGGGCACGGTGACCGCGCCATCAGCGACCAGCGTAGTGCAGTGCGCGGGAAGAGAGGAGGGAGTGGAGGCCGTAGGTGGAGGCTCACAGGGGGCCGGTCGAGGAGGGCAGCGGGCTTGAGGAGGAGGATGAAGACGACGGCGGGGCAGCTCCGATGAGGACGTTCCGGCGAGGTAGCGGCGACGGCGGTCCGAGGAGGCGAGACACGATGGAGTCGGCTCGAGGGAGAGGTGGGGAGGCGTCCGGCGAGGTGGCATCGGTCCAGCGGGTGGAGGTGGTCGACGACGGGGCCGGTGCGGCACCGGGCGGCGGCGGCGGGGGCGAGTGCCCCGATCCCGATCTGGATCGGGAGGAGGAGAGGAGCATGGGGATCATGGGGGAGTGGGAGGTGCTGCGGGTGGGGCTAGGGTTCGGTGGGGAGTGGGGGGTTAAGGGAGTAAGGGGCGGATGGGCGGTGGGCTGGCGGATGGGTCGATGGGCGGCCGGATGGGTCGGTGGGCGGCCGGTGGGCGTTGGCTTGGTTTAGTTGGCGGGGTTCCCCTTTATTTATTTTGTTTGTTTTTCTTTTCTTATTTTTTCTTCTACGGATTTATATTATTTTAGTTTTATAAAACATAAAAGTTGCACCTAAATTAGTATTACTAATTATACCTCGCTCACAAAAAGGTCTAACCCCCAATTAAAATAGTTTAGTATTTTATAAAATACAAAAGGCATTTATTTAGTTGTTTTAGCTACTGCTTAAATCATTTTAGAGCATTCAAACATTTTATAAAAGTGTGGTTTCTTCACCATAATTACCTATGCTTTATTTGTCACCATTTGTACCTTTTAGTTTTGACATTTGAAAACTTTACTGGTTTGACTTTATTTTAAATTTGAATTTTGAATCGGTTTTGAACTACGCGTGATTAACAACAGTAATCGAGGTGACGTGGCATCATTTGGTGAGGGTTACTGTAGCTTAATTATCCGGACGTCACACCATACGTGCATGCTATGAGACTTGCAAACTTCAACACAAGTATTTCTTAAATTCACAACTACTCAACTAGCACAACTTTAATATCACTATCTCCATATCTCAAAATAATCATCAAGTATCAAACTTCTTTTAGTATTCAATGCACTTATATGAAAGTTTTTATTATATCCATCTTGGATGCCTATCATATTAGCATTAATTTATAGCCAAAGAAAATTACCATGCTGTTCTAAAGGACTCTCAAAATAATATAAGTGAAGCATGAGAGATCAATAATTTCTATAAAATAAAACCACCACCGTGCTCTAAAAGATATAAGTGAAGCACTAGAGCAAAATTATTTAGCTTAAAAGATATAAGTGAAGCACATAGAGTATTCTAATAAATTCCGATTCAAGTGTGTCTCTCCCCAAAGGTGTGTATACCAAGGATGATTGTGGTGAACTAAAAATTAAAGACTCAAATCATACAAGACGCTCCAAGCAAAACACATATCATGTGGTGAATAAAAATATAGCATCAAGTAAAGTTACCGATGGACGAAGACAAAAGAGGGGATGCCTTCCGGGGCATCCCCAAGCTTGGGCTTTTGGTTGTCCTTAGATTTTACCTTTACGTGCCTTGGGCATACCCAAGATTAGGCTCTTGCCACTCCTTGTTCCATAATCCATCAAATCTTTACCCAAAAACTTGAAAACTTCACAACACAAAACCCAACAGAAAATCTCATGAGCTCCATTAGCGAAATAAAACAAACCACCACTTTAACATACTGTAAAGAACTCATTATTTATTTATATTGGTGTTAAACCTACTATATTCCAACTTCTGTATGGTTCATAACCTCCGATACTAGCCATAGATTCATCAAAATAAGCAAACAACACACGAAAAACAGAATCTGTCAAAAACAGAAAAGTCTGTAGTAATCTGTATCTAACGCAAACTTATGCAACACAGAAAAATCTACCAAAATAGGACGACCTAGATAATTTGTTTATTGATCTACTGCAATTGGAATCAGTATTTTATCACGTTCTGGTGATTTTTAACAATTGTTTTCGTGAGCAGAAACTTCCTGACTTTTTCAGCAAGATCAAATAACTATCATCCAAGAAGATCCTATAGGTTTTACTTCGCACAAACACTAGTTAAAACATAAAACCACATCTAACCAGAGGCTAGATCCAAAATTTATTACTAAACAGAACCAAAAAGCAAAAAACAAAAATAAAATTGGGTTGCCTCCCAACAAGCGCTATCGTTTAACGCCCCTAGTAGGCATAAAGGCAAGGATAGACCTAGGTATTATCATCTTTGGTTGATAATTCTTCAATAGAACACTTATAGCCTTTAGGGATTTCCTTCTTCTTATTAATGATCAAACTCCTAGGCAAGAAATCAAGAAATTCATTTGTAGCAAACGGTTCCTTAATGATAGCGAAAAAGTTGGGATAGACACTTATTGATTTGAGATCCACAGTTTCCTTACTAGAAGATTCATCCTTATTTTTAGGAACATACATAAATTTGGCAATCTTGGTAGTAGGAGGATTTGGAGTATTTCTTACGGCAGAAAAAACGGACCCTAAGTTGGTAATAATACCCTCAAGTTTATCAATTCTAGTGGAATCTTGATCTATTCTTTCATTAACTATGGGTTCTTTTTCTTTAAAATGTTTCAAAGCAACTCCTACCTTAGATCCATATTGGGTAATTTGGTTGTGGATCTTTCTATCCAAATTCTCAATCAATTCCACAGTGGCAACTTTATTTTCAATAATTTCAAGCCTTTGCATCACATGTTCCAAAGTTAGCATAGTTCCATTAACCAAAAGAGGTGGTGGGCCAAACAAATCGATCATAGCAATATAAGAATCAAAAGTATGGCTACCCAAGAAATTCCCTCCGTTAATGGTATCCAAAAACGATGGAAGTAGATTGACTATTCCAAGGAGTGATGCCTACATAAAAAATGCGAAGAAGGACGAAAGTAGATTGCTTCCTAGTAGATCTATTTTGAGCATTGCAAATTCTGTACCAAGCATCTTTTAGATTTTCTCCCTCCCTTTGTTTAAAATTAAGAACTTCATTCTCGGGAGACAAAGGAGTAGATAAAGGACTGGCCATGACGGCACACAGTACACAAGAAGCACGCGAAAAAGAGGCGAATGGAAAGAGAGGGCGAATAAAATGGCAAGGGTGAAGTGAGGGAGAGGAAAACGAGAGGCAAAATGGCGAATAATGTAATGCGAGGGATAAGAGTTTGTGATGGGTACTTGGTATGTCTTGACTTGTGCGTAGAATCCCCGGCAACGGCGCCAGAAATGGCTCGTTGATGGGAGATCAAATCTTGACTTGACTTGGTGTAAACCTCCCCGGCAACGGTGCCAGAAATCCTTATTGCTACCTCTTGAGCATGCGTTGGTTTTCCCTTGAAGAGGAAGGGTGATGAGGCAAAGTAGCATAAGTATTTCCCTTGGTTTTGAGAACCAAGGTATCAATCCAGTATGAGGCCACACGCAAGTCCCTCGTACCTACACAAACAAATAAGAACCTTGCAACCAACGCAATAAAGGGGTTGTCAATCCCTTCACGGCCACTTGCAAAAGTGAGACCTGATAGAGATGATAAGATAATGTTTTTGGTATTTTTATGATGAAGATTGAAAGTAAAGATTGCAAAATAAACAGCAACAGAAATAGCTAGTTGACAGGAGATTAATATGATGGAAAATAGACCCAGAGGCCATAGGTTTCACTAGTGGCTTCTCTCAAGATAGCAAAAGTATTACGGTGGGTGAATGAATTACTGTCGAGCAATTGATAGAATAGTGCATAGTTATGATAATATCTAGGCATGATCATGTATATAGGCATCACGTCCGCGACAAGTAGACCGAAACGATTCTGCATCTACTACTATTACTCCACACATCGACCGCTATCCAGCATGCATCTAGAGTATTAAGTTCATAAGAACAGAGTAACGATCGTGCAAGATGACATGATATAGAGGATAAACTCAAGCAAGTATGATATAAACCCCATCTTTTATCCTCGATGGCAACAATACAATACGTGTCGTTTCCCCTACATCCTTTGGGATCGAGCACCGTATGATTGAACGCAAAGCTAAGCACTTCTCCCATTGCAAGAAAGATCAATCTAGTAGGCCAAACCAAACTGATAATTCGAAGAGACTTGCAAAGATAACAACTCATACATAAAAGAATTCAAAGGAGATTCAAATATTGTTCATAGATAATCTTGATCATAAACCCACAATTCATCAGCTCTCGACAAACACACCGCAAAAAGAGTTACATCGAATAGATATCCAACAAGATCGAGGAGAACTTTGTATTGAGATCCAAAGAGAGAGAAGAAGCCATCTAGCTAATAACTATGGACCCGAAGGTCTGAGGTAAACTACTCACACATCATCGGAGAGGCTATGGTGTTGATGTAGAAGCCCTCTGTGATCGATTTCCCCTCCGGCGGAGCGCCGGAAAAGGCCCCAAGATGGGATCTCACGGGTACAGAAGGTTGTGACGGTGGAAATAGGGTTTCGTGGTGCTCCTGGATGTTTTCGGGGTATATGGGTATATATAGGAGGAAGAAGTAGGTCGGTGGAGCTGCGAGGGGCCCACGAGGGTGGGGGCGCGCCTCCCTGCCTCGTGGCCTCCTCGTTCATTTCTTGACGTCCACTCCAAGTCCTCTGGATCACGTTTGTTCCAAAAATCATGCCCCTGAAGGTTTCATTCCGTTTGGATTCTGTTTGATATTCCTTTTCTGCGAAACACTGAAATAGGCAAAAAAACAACAATTTGCATTGGGCCTTGGGTTAGTAGGTTTGTCCCAAAAATAATATAAAAGTGTATTATAAAGCCCATTAAACATCCAAAACAGATAATACAATAGCATGGAACAATCAAAAATTATAGATACGTTGGAGACATATCACCATCCTATGATGTCTGAGTAGATTTTCGTTGTCCTATCGGTAATTGGTGAATTGTTGTGATTGGTTTAATTTGCTTGTGGTTATGTTTCTATCCTTTGGTGCCCATCATATGAGCGCGCGCGTGGATCACACCATAGAGTTAGTTGTATGTTTATAGGACTATGTATTGGAGGGCAAGAGTGACAGTAGCTTCAACCTAACATAGAAATTGATGCAAATGGGATTGAAGGGGGGCCAATATATCTTAATGCTATGGTTGGGTTTTACCTTAATGAACGTTAGTAGTTGCGGATGCTTGCTAATAGTTCCAATCATAAGTGCATAGAATTCCAAGTCAGGGACGACATGCTAGCAGTGGCCTCTCCCACATAAAACTTGCTATCGGTCTAGTAAAGTAGTCAATTGCTTAGGGACAATTTCGCAACTCCTACCATCACTTTCCCACACTCACTATACTAACTTTATTGTTTCTTTATCTAAACAGCTCCTACTTTTTATTTACGCGCTCTTTATTATCTTCCAAACCTATCCAACAACACTTACAACGTACTTCTAGTTTCATACTTGTTCTAGGTAAAGCGAACGTTAAGCGTGCGTAGAGTTGTATCGGTGGTCCATAGAACTTGAGGGAATATTTGTTCTACCTTTAGCTCCTCGTTGGGATCGACATTCTTACTTATCGAAAGAGGCTACAATTGATCCCCTATACTTGTGGGTTATCAAGACCTTTTTCTGGCACCATTGCCGGGAGTTATAGCTTGGGGTGAATATTCTTGTGTGTGCTTGTTTGCTTTATCACTAAGTAGTTTTTATTTTGTGCTCTTGTTTTCTATCTTTAGTTATGGGTAGGAAACGCAAAATACAAAAAAAAATTAGCTGTACCTACTGAACCAATGGTTGAAGAACCACTCAAAATCTATCACACTCCTGAAGCTTTTTACTTGGATCTTATTTGATCCATATATGCTCGTGCTGAAACCCTAACTAGCTTAGTTGAGGGAAAATCTTTAGATGAGCATGCTTGCTATGTGCGGCACCACATATCTGAAAAAGGGAAGCTTTTAGTGGATCAAATTCATCGTTTGCAGTGCTATGCTTGGAACTTATGTGAAATATATGATTTTACTTGTTGTTCTGAAAACCCTAAGAAACACCTTCCCTACTAATGTGAGTTTAGTGATAATGGAATCATATCTTTGTATGATAAGGGTGTTTATAATTACTATGATGTTCAACAAATTGAAGAATTTGTTGCTTTTAAGGGTGCTTATGAAATTGCTTCTTTGATTGAAACGTATGATGCTACTCTTTACAAATCTGAAATTTTTGCCATACTTAAATATTGTTATGATAATTATGCTTCTAATGCCTATGTTAAACCATATACTGAGGACTCCTCAGCTGACCAAGAACATACTAATATTTTGCAGGAGTCTATGGAAGAAGAAATTGATGAAACTGTGAGCTCATTGGATGAAAAAGATGACGAGGAGAGCAAAGAACAAAAGGAGGAAGATCGGATTAGCTAACCGTGCCCACCTTCTAATGAGAGCAACTCTCCAACTCATACATTATTTAACTTCCCTTCGAATTTACCGAAGGATGAATGCTATGATGATTGTTATGATCCCTTTGATTCTTTTGAAATATCCCTTTTTGATGATGCTTGCTATACTTGTGGCCAAGATGCCAATATGAATTATGCTTATGGAGATGAACTTGCTATAGTTACTTATGTTAAACATGAAATTGTTGCTATTGCACCCATGCGTGATAGTCCTATTATTTTTTTGAATTCTTGCGACTACACTATATCGGAGAAGTTTGCCCTTATTAAGGATTATATTGATGGGTTGCGTTTTACTACTACACATGATGATTTTGATAGATATAATATGCATGTGCTTGCTGCTCCTACTTGCAATTATTATGAGAGAGGAACTATATGTCCAGCTCTCTATGTTTCCCACACGCACTAGTAGAAAAACACCTATTAGTCCCGGTTCGTAAGGGCCTTTAGTCCCGATTCATGAACCGGGACTAATGGGTCGTTACTAGTACCTCCCCCCTTTAGTCCGGTTCTAACACGAACCGGGACAGATGGTCCTCCACGTGGCCGGTGCGCCGAGCCCAGGCAGGGGGGGCCTTTGGTCCCGGTTGGTAGCACCAACCGGGACCAAAAGGCATCCACGCGTCAGCATTCCAGTGGCTGGGATTTTTTTTTTTTGAAAGGGGGGTTGGGGGGGTTTTGGGGGGTTAATTTAGGTGTTTCATATATTGTGTTAGCTAGCTAATTAATAGAGAGAAGTGTCCTCTCTTTTGTCCGTGCTTGGTCGACGCTACGTACTATACATACGTATAGAGAGGACTAGCTAGTAAGCAAACGAAGGAAACAGAAGATCGTCATGAACATATATGCATACAGAGGGAAGTGATATCGACCACCTCTCCTTCTCCGAGAGATTGGTCGAACAACAAGTTCTCGTATATCTATCCGACACTACCGGCTACATATATACAACAATTATCTTTTACAAAAATAATCTCCTAACATACGGACGCGTGGTCCACATAGTATTCTCCGTCTTCAGCGATCACGTGGTCAAGAAAGAATGCTGCCAATTCCTCTTGAATTGCTCGATGCGATCTGGTGCTAGTAGTTCATCCCGCATCCGAAACATCTAATTTTAAGAAGGGGTCAATACATATATATATGAATGAATGAAACTCAACACAAATGATGGTAATAAAATAAAATTGTGAATATTGTTATTTACGCACTTCATATTGTTTGTCGAGTAGCCCGCTCACAGTCGTGTGGCGGATGGACTCATAAATGTAGTATCCACGAAATCATTCCCTTGTTCCTTCCACAACCACTTTACAAGAAATAGAGGTCAATCAAACTGATAATTATCAAGCATGTTAAATGGTATTGATGAAACTAGCGCTTGAATCACTAGGAGATCGTGGAATATGCTACTATAGTACTTACTTTGGTGTCTAAATTGCAGCTTCTTGGCAGTCCCCGAGCTTTTTGGTGAATTTTCTCCAAACCCTGCCATACAAAGAAAACAATTACTTGATATCAGAAATGAACAAAGTTGCTGATATGGTGGATAATGATCGATTTAACTTACTTCTCGAGCATTTCAGTCATGTCCGCATACTCCTTGGGATCTTTTCGTTTGGAGTCTAAGACAGTTACTACTCCCTGCTCAAGCTTAATCTCTAGGAGAATATAGTGGTACCTGCGCATGCATGCATAACTCATCAATATTACATTACTATAACCTGGACTAATATGGGAAACCGAATATGCCACAAGACAGTAACACTCACTTGAAGTTGTAAGGAAAGAGTATTATATCCTTGTGTTCATTTATTACCAACGATTGTAGCAAGTTGGCCTCGGTATTTTCGGCATGAAATTCAACCTCAGTTGCATCTATGAGATATGTGTTAATGAACCCAATGGAACCCACTTGTCTTTTCTCCAATTCGGCGATCTTCAATCTGCATAATATAGTGAGGATAATTATAGATACATGCAATGAAAGAGCTGAGTTATATAGAGAGACTTAATGACAAAAGTAGTACTACTTACAGACAGTAGCAGGTGACCGTTGCTTTATCGAGGGCCAATTGATTGAAAAACTGATAGAACTCCTCAAATGGAATAGGCATCAGTTCAATTCCAACGAGGTCATGCTCCTTTTTAACTCTCACATACAAAGTACTCCTCCCCTCAGACTCTCTGCAGGTTTTCATGTACCAATCATGCAATCTTCGCATCATCGTTGATAGAGAGCTTTCATCTTTGACGAGAGGCTTCCCGTACTCGTATCTTTGTATCTGCACTTCCAAGAAATCATAACATCGTCGGGCAGGTAATCTTGAGATTGCCATAACCGGCACCATCCTCGGATCGGCGATGTCGCTAGCGAGCACCTTGAGCGGGGGCATGATCGCTGCTTGTTCGCCGAGCTGGGCAATTTGTTTCCCAGCTCGTCGTTCTTCATTCTTTGATCACTTTGAGTACGCCCCGACCTCTCCGCTTGGCAAATGCCTTTCCAATAATGCGCTCATAGTTGCCTTTGGCGGAGACTTGGGTGGTTTCCTCGGGGCAGCAGTGTGCTTCGCTTTCACGGATCTACCTTCTCCTCCGGAGGTGGGCGTCTCTTTGCTTTCAACCTTGCAAACCAGTCATCCACTTGATCTGCGCAATCTTTGCGTTTTCCTCCTCGGTCCTCTCGTGCGGTAACTTCTCTAGAGTCTTGAGAGAAGGACCGTATCAGATTCCTCCGCCTTTGGCTGTCTTGCTAGACGCCGGCAGAGCAGAGCGGAGCGGATGTCTTTTTTGCTTTCTTACGAGGTGGAGGAGAAGGACTACGACGCCACGGAGCAGCAGAAGCGGCGGGTCTCTTCCGCCCTTGCCGACGAGGCGGAGAAGGAGGAGGCTGGCTGCTCGGCGCGCCTTGGCGCAGGTGGAGAAGGAGGCGGAGTGCCTCCACGCCGGAGAAGGAGGCGGAGTGCCGCCACGCGTGCCCTGATCGTCACTCGCCGGAGGAGGAGGCGGAGGAGGCGGAGTGCCTGACTCGCGGAGGAGGAGGAGGAGGCGAGGCGTCCAGTTCGGAAGGTTGATGAGCTCCTTCCGCCATAGGCATGGAGTCTTGAGCGAACCCAGCCTAGTCTCCCCTTCACGGTAGGGTGGTCAAGCGGAGGTCCTCAAATCCTCCGTTATTTCATCCACCATCACCTTAGCATATCCTTACAGAATCGGTGGCGGTGATAAGTTGTGCGGGTCCACTAGGATAAACTTGGCCAACAGCCGCCTTGACCGTCAAAGTCATCCATCGCGCCATAATGTGGCAACTTTGAGACTCCGTGATACCATCCACGGGATAGCCGCGAGAGCCGTCAAAACATGCTCCGCTGAAGCATCTCGGTGGAAGCCACACTGCTTCTCCGCTGAGATGGCGGGGTAGCAGGGGAAGCTTGGCAGGTCGTTTGCTGCGATCTGCTGCTTCTCGTTCCTCTTCTCGTTCCTCTAGCCCCATTACCCTTTCGTGCAGCGCTGCAGTTGGTCCTGCTCCGGTTTCTTCCTCCTCTCGTGGGTTTTGTAACCCCTGCGTCCGGAAAACCAACCTTCCACGAAAGGGAGCTGGCGTGCCTCGTGTCCGTCCGAGGTGCTCGGGATTCCCAAGGGCCATTGTGAGCTCGTCCTTCTCCCCCTTTGGAAGAGCGTCCCTTGCTGCGCTGCATCGATATAGTGTCGAAGCTTCTGGTGGTATTTGCAGTTGCTCGTCCGTCCTTGGCACTTCCTCATTACATAGGTCCAAGGTTCCGCCAGCCCGAAGAACCAAGTCCAAGCAATGGTCAGCGATTACATTGTCTCGGTTCGATCCCTTTATCAAGCAGATCATGCTCAGCCTTGGACCACTTAGGCGGGCTTTGAGGTAGCCACGACCCGTGCGATGGTGAAGCTTCTTCTTCGCAGCATTTTTCTTGTTTGTCGCCGACATCTTCTTACTCTTTTCCGATGTCTTGTGCGCCAAAAATGCGGGCCAGTGATCTTTGATCTTCTCATATTTGCCGATGAATTCTGGTGTCTTATCTTTCTCGACAAACTGGTTCAGCTCTTTCCTCCACCTCCTCATTAGGGTTGCCATCTTCTTAAGAGCAAAAGACTTGATTAATTGCTCTTTAACGGCTTCTCCGGATCCTCCTCTGGCGGTAGGGTGAAATTTGCCTTCACTCGGTCCAAAGATCTTCTTTCGCATATCATTGACATAAGACACCTCGGGGTCTTCCTCCTTAGGCTTATACCATTGATGGATGCTGATCGGGATCTTGTCCCTAACAAGAACCCCGCACTGAGAAGAAAATGCATTCCTTGTCCGCATGGGTTCAATCGGTTCGCCGTCGGGCGCGATTTCTATGATCTCAAACTTTTCATCCGAGCTCAACTTTTTCTTCGGGCCTCGTCTCCTTACCGAAGTTGTGCTCGATCCGGAGGGCTAGAAATTATAAGGAAGAAAGATGAGAGTAATTAATATGTGTACATATACCAAAAAAATGGATGCATCAATTAACTAGTCAGCACAGGCTTAATATATATATACCTGGCCGGACTCGGTTCGGTCACCGGAGCAGTCAGCACGGTCTCCTTCTGCTTGTACCTCCATTGTGTCACCAGAGCCAAACATAGTCCTGTTCTTGTACCAACATTAATGGGTCAAAGCCATCATGAACATAGCCCTCTTCTTCACCCAGTACGGTGTCGTTGAGAAATGACGCAACTTCATCACTTCCTTGTGCGATTATGTGCCCCAACATCGCCACATTTCTTCGTCTCGGAAGTGCTCCATAGTTTCGCAAATATTTACAACATGTCAATTATTATTCAAACATGGTACAGATGGATATATATATATATATATATATATATATATATATATATATATATATATATATAAAAGTGGCAAACTTAGAACTAGCTAGCTAATCACAATAAGGAATCATGTTAGTTTGGGTGGCCTCGAGAGAGTTAATTTGTCGGGTAGGGGCGGCGGGAGGGGTAGGAGACCAACATCGTTTTCTCTCTAGGGTTTGGGGTCGCCTTGACACAACGCTTCAAGGGTTAATTTGGGTGGCCTCGAGAGAGTTAATTTGTCGGTAGTGGTGGCGGCGGGAGGGGTAGGAGACCAACATCGTTTTCTCTCTAAGGTTTGGGTGTCCTCGACAGTTTTGGTCGAGCGAGAGAGGCCGAGGGGTGCTGCCGTTGTATAAGTTATCACGGTCGAGAGGGGTATATATATCGACCGCCACTCATGTCGAAGTTATCTCGAGGGGTTATATCGACAACCACGCGACATACATATACATGGGAAAATAATGTTATCGGGAGGGGTATGGTACCCCCCTCGTGTTGAAGTTTCTTCTTTCTCCTCTATTCCTTTCTTCTTCTTCTACATACAATACTAAAGAGGAAGAAGAAAAAAAAAGAAAAAAAAGAGAGAAGAAAGGAAAGAGAGAAGAAGAAAAATAGAATTTTTTTCTATTTTTCTTCTTCTCCTCTATTCCTTTCTTCTTCTCTCTTCTTTTTCTTCTTATTTCCTCTTCTTATTTATTTCTCCTCTTCTTCCTCTCGTCTTCTTCTCCTTTCTTCCTCTTCTTATTTCCTTTTTCCTCTCATTCTTTTAGTATTGCTTGTTTTAAAAAAATGTTCAAATAGAAAATTTGAAAAAAACCAAAGGTCTTGCCTAATGCATTGTTCATATGAATATACAAACATTTGCATATTTCTACAATAATTAATATCACCAAAAAAATCTATGAACAGAAAAAAACATTAATACACATATGAACAAAAATACATATATGAAGAAAACATGCTCTGAACAATTTTTTGTACATTTTGAACATCTACATACACATATAATACATACATACACATATACATTATATATATATGAACAAAAAATTAAACTAATAAAAGTGAAAAAAAACAGAGCCGGTGCTTGGGCTTGGCTCACAATGGGGCGACTAGATGACGATGGCGACGGTGGGGCGGCGAGGCGCCTGGCGCTGGGGCGGGACGATGGGGCAGGGGCTCGGGCGGCGCTGGGGCGGACGGGCACAGGCTCGGGAGGCCGGAGACGAGGACGGCGCTGGGTTGGGGGCGGCGGCCTTGGCGGCGGCGGCGACGACAGGTGGAGCAACTGGCGGCGACGGGTAGGGGGATGACGGGGCGCGCGGACAGCGTCCGGGCGGCGCATGGACGGCGTCTGGCGGCGTCAGACAGCGGACGGCGTCTGGGCGGCGCGGACGGCGTCTGGGCGGCAGGCGGCGTTGATCTGGGCAGCCTGGCGGCGTCGATGAGCTCGGCGTCGTCGGGCGGGCCGGGGGGCAACTGGCGATGTGTTCGTCAAATTTTCCTAAGTGCTGTATATATAGCAAGAGCATTGGTCCCGGTTCGTAGCACAAACCGGGACTAATGCCCCCCTTTAGTCCCGGTTGGTGCCACCAACCGGGACCAAAGGCCTCTTTTTCGGCAGCCCAAAGGGCGGGAAGCGGCGGCCTTTGGTACCGGTTGGTGGCACCAACCGGTACCATCGCTTCTTTAGTCCCGGTTGGTGGCACCAACCGGGACTAAAGGCCCCTGTGCTGCACGCGTCGGGGCCAAAGTTTAGTCCCACCTCGCTAGTTGAGAGGGGCGCGCAGTGGTTTATAAGCCCCACTGCCGCACCCCTCTCAACCTCCTCTCCATTACAGGCTTACGGGCCTACTTGTTACTGCTATGTCTGATGGGCCTGCTGGTCCTGCTGCGGGCCTGAATCCTGACCCATGGATGGGTTTCTAGTCGTATTCAGGCTGTGGTGGCCCAGTAGGTGGCAATTTTTTTGTTTTTTCGTTTTCTTTACTTATTGTTGCTATTTTTTTATTTTTTCCAGTTTTTTTGTTTTGTTTTCTGCATTATTTATTTTCTTTTATTTTTTGCTTTATTTTTAATTCTTTTTGCTTTTAGTTTTAGGAAAATTATAAACTTTCTGTTATTGCCGTTACTTTTCAAATTTGAAAACACTTTTTTTGTTTTTTGTTTTCTTTCTTGCTTTATTTATTTTATTTTGTTTCTACTTAGAACAAAATACTTATTGTTGCTATTTTTAATTATTACGAGGGCCGAACCATAAGACATTAAAGCATTTCGTATTCCCACATATAGGGCATGGACAACACATAAAACCATTCTGCTTGTTTGCCTCAGCCACTTCGAGAAAATCATGCACGCCCTTAATGTACTCGGAGGTGTGTCTTGAAACGTACATCCATTCCCGGTTCATCTGCGTGCATTATATATAATTAAGTATGTCAATAATCATTACAGAACATCATGAATAGATAATTAAGTGACCAAATTAATAGAAGTTCATCATCACATTAAAACCAAAGTACATACATAGTTCTCATCTAACAACATAAAGCTCTGCAGAGCATCTAAATTAATTAAACCATACACTGAAACTATGTAAAACATTTCAATGCGAAAACAAATGCGATCATAATCGCAACCAGTGTAACAACTGATCCAACGGCATAATGATACCAAGCCTCGGTATGAATGGCATATTTTCTAATCTTTCTAATCTTCAAGCGCATTGCATCCATCTTGATCTTGTGATCATCGACGACATCCGCAACATGCAACTCCAATATCATCTTCTCCTCCTCAATTTTTCTAATTTTTCCTTCAACAAATTGTTTTCTTCTTCAACTAAATTTAACCTCTCGACAATAGGGTCGGTTGGAATTTCCGGTTCAACAACCTCCTAGATAAATAAAATCTATGTCACGTTGGTCGGCATAATTGTCATAAACAATAAATGAACCAATAGTTATGAAAAGATAATATATACCACATCCGAATCATAGACGGGGCCGAGGGCCGACGGGCGGATACCAAAATCATCGCACTATATAAGATGCAATAATAAAAGTAAGAAAATTATACAAGTATCTATATAAACATACAAGTAAGAATTTTTTCCTTTCAGAAAGAAGATAAGATAAGAACAAGAGGCTCACCACGGTGGTGCCAGCAATGACGAGATTGGCGCAGGCGATCGGACGGCGGTGAAGACGGGACGGACGTGACGGACCGCTAAACCTAGACAAATATTAAGGAAAATGGAGCTTGGAGGTCGAGCTTGAGAGGAGAAAGCTTAAGTAGTGTGGCTCGGGCATTCCATCGAACACCTCGTGTGCATAGGAGGTGAGCTAGAGCACAACAAAGCTCTCCCTTATGCCCACGAAAAGCAGAGCCTTGGGAGTGCTCGCTTTCATGGGCGGGGTATATATAGGCAACTAATTGGTCCCGGTTGGTGACTCGAACCGGGACTAAAGGGCAGCCTTTGGTCCCGGTTCGTCCCCCACCGGGACCAATGGTGGTGGGCCAGGCGAGGCCCATTGGTCCCGTTCGTCCCACCAACCAGGACCAAAGGTCCATCTGAACGGGACCAATGGCCCACGTGGCCCAGCCGGCCCCCGGGGCTCACGAACCGGGTCCAATGTCCCCATTGGTCCCGGTTCTGGATTGAACCGGGACTAATGGGCTGGCCGGGCTTGGACCATTGCCCTGTTTTCTACTAGTGACGATAAAATTGCAAGAAACTATTTATGCTATGTATTGGCCTGTACTTTATGTGCATGAATTGTTCTTTTATGACATGACGATGCATAGGAAGAGAGTTAGACTTCGTCATTGCTTGATATATGTTACTTTGTTCTCACTACTAAATTACAAATCATTGTTAATTAAAATTGGCTTTGATATACCATGGGATCCGGGTGGATCCATTACTTGAGCACTATATGCCTAGCTTAATGGATTTAAAGAAAGCGCTGCCAAAGAGACAACCCGGAAGTTTTAGAGAGTCATTTATTTCTTTTGAGTGCTTTTATAAAGTACAATTCCTTTGTATCATAAAAATAATGTGCCAAGATTTGCCTATAGGATGTTTACATTGCTTGTTGGTTTGTGCGGTGTAGAAACAGAAACTTTGGCTGTAGTGCGTGATTTTACATTTTTTACTAGAACGTCAAACGGATCTGAAACTTTTCGCACTGTATTTCTATACAAATTTTTTATTTTTCCTATTTTTTTCAGAATTTGTGGAGTACCAGAGATATGGTGAATGTTCAGATTACTACAGACTGTCCTGTTTAAGACAGATTCTGTTTTTGATGCATAGTTTGCTTGTTTTGATGAAACTATCGATTTCTATCAGTGGATTAAGCCATGGAAAAGTTACATTACAGTAGCTACAATGCAAAAACAAAATATGAATTGTTTTGCAACAGTACTTAGAGTATTGATTTTCTTTATTATACTAACGGATCTTACCGAGCTTTCTGTTGAGTTTTGTGTGGATGAAGTGATCAAAGATCGAGGAGGTCTCGATATGAGGAGAAGGAGGAGAGGCAAGAGCTCAAGCTTGGGGATGCCCAAGGCACCCCAAGTAAATATTCAAGGAGACTCAAGCGTCTAAGCTTGGGGATGCCCCGGAAGGCATCCCATCTTTCTTCAACAAGAATCGGTATGTTTTCGGTTTCGTTTCGTTCATGTGATATGTGCAAATCTTGGAGCGTCTTTTGCATTTAGTTTTCACTTTTATTTTATGCACCATGCTGGTATGAGATAGTCCATGGTTGATTTATAGAATGCTCATTGCACTTCACTTATATCTTTTGAGATGGCTTTATAGAATGCTTCATGTGCTTCACTTATATCATTTGAAGTATGGATTGCCTGTTTCCCTACACATAGAAAACCGCCATTTGTAGAATGCTCTTTTGCCTCACTTATATTTGTTAGAGCGTGGGCATATCTTTTGTAGAATGAATTAAACTCTCTTGCCCCACTTATATCTACGTAGAGAGATGACATGAATTGGTCATTCACATGGTTAGTCATAATATCCTACATAAAACTTGTAGATCACTGAATATGATATGTTTGATTCCTTGCAATAGTTTTGCGATATAAAGCTGGTGATATTAGAGTCATGCTAGTGGGTAGTTGTGGATTGTAGAAATACTTGTGTTGAAGTTTGTGATTCCCGTAGCATGCACGTATGGTGAATCGTTATGTAACGAAGTTGGAGCATGAGGTATTTATTGATTGTCTTCCTTATGAGTGGTGGTCGGGGACGAGCGATGGTCTTTTCCTACCAATCTACCCCCCTAGGAGCATGCGCGTAGTACTTTTTTTCAATGACTAATAGATTTTTGCAATAAGTATGTGAGTTCTTTATGACTAATGTTGAGTCCGTGGATTATACGCACTCTCACCCTTCCATCACTGCTAGCCTCTTCGGTACCGTTCATTGCCCATTCTCACCTCGAGAGTTGGTGCAAACTTCGCCGGTGCATCCAAACCCCGTGATACGATACGCTCTATCACACATAAGCCTCCTTATATCTTCCTGAAAACAGCCACCATACCTACCTATCATGGCATTTCCATAGCCATTCCGAGATATATTACCATGCAACTTCCATCATCATCATATACATGACTTGAGCATTTATTGTCATATTGCTTTGCATGATCGTAAGATAGCTAGCATGATGTTTTCATGGCTTGTCCGTTTTTTCATGTCATTGCTACGCTAGATCATTGCACATCCCGGTACACCGCCAGAGGCATTCATATAGAGTCATATCTTTGTTCTAGTATCGAGTTGTAATATTGAGTTGTAAGTAAATAAAAGTGTGATGATCATCATTATTAGAACATTGTCCCATGTGAGGTTATAAAAAAAAGAGAGACCAAAGAAGCCAAAATAAAAAAAGGGGCCAAAGAAGCCCACCAAAAAAATGAGAGAAAAAGAGAGAAGGGACAATGTTACTATCCTTTTATCACACTTGTGCTTTAGAGTAGCACCATGTTCTTCATATAGAGAGTCTCTTGAGTTATCACTTTCATATACTAGTGGGATTTTTCATTATAGAACTTGGCTTGTATATTCCAACGATGGGCTTCTTCAAATGCCATAGGTCTTCATGAGCAAGCAAGTTGGATGCACACCCACTTAGTTTCAGTTTGAGCTTTCATACACTTATAGCGCTAGTGCATCCGTTGCATGGCAATCCCTACTCCTCACATTGACATCAATTGATGGGCATCTCCATAGCCCGTTGATTAGCCGTGTCGATGTGGGACTTTCTCCCTTTTGTCTTATCCACACAACCTCCACCATCATATTCTATTCCACCTATAGTGCTATGTTCATGGCTCACGCTCATGTATTGCGTGAAAGTTGAAAAGGTTTGAGAACGTCAAAAGTATGAAACAATTGCTTGGCTTGTCATCGGGGTTGTGCATGATTTGAATATTTTGTGCGATGAAGATGGAGCATAGCCAGACTATATGATTTTATAGGGATAACTTTCTTTGGCCATGTTATTTTGAAAAGACATGATTGCTTCATTAGTATGCTTGAAGTATTATTGTCTTAATGTCAAATTATAGACTATTGCCTTGAATCACCCGTGTCTTAATATTCATGCCATGATTAGATTACATGATCAAGATTATGCTAGGTAGCATTCCACATAAAAAATTATCTTTATTATCATTTACCTACTCGAGGACGAGTAGGAATTAAGCTTGGGGATGCTGATACGTCTCCGTCGTATCTATAATTTTTGATTGTTCCATGCCAATATTTTGCAACTTTCATATACTTTTGGCCACTTTTTATACTATTTTTGGGACTAACATATTGATCCAAAGGCTCAGATCAGCCTGTTTGTTGCATGTTTTTTGTTTCGCAGAAAATCCATATCAAATGGAGTCCAAATGGGATAAAAACCGACGGAGATTTTTTTGGAGTATATGTGAATTTTGGGAGGTGGAATCAACGCGAGATGATGCCCGAGGGGCCCACGAGGGTGAGGGGCGCGCCCCAGGGGGTCAGGCGCGCCCTGAGCCCTCGTGGCCACCCCGTAAGGCGGTTGGTGCCCTTCTTTCGCCGCAAGAAAGCCAATATCCGAATAAAAATCGTGTCCAAAATTCAACCCAATCGGAGTTACGGATCTCCGGGAATATAAGAAACGGTGAACGGCCAGAATCGAGAGCGCAGAATCAGAAGGAAACAGAGAAAGAGAGAGAGAGAGAGAGAGAGAGAGAGAGAGAGAGAGAGAGAGAGAGAGAGAGAGAGAGAGAGAGAGAGATCCAATCTCGGAGGGGCTCTCGCCCCTCCGCCGCCATGGAAGCCAAGGACCAGAGGGAAAACCCTTCTCCCATCTAGGGGGAAGGTCAAGGAAGAAGAATAAGAAGGGGGCCCCTCTCCCCCTCTCTCCCAGTGGCACCGGAACGCCGCCGGGGTCATCATCATCACCGCTATCTACACCAACACCTCCGTCATCTTCACCAACATCTTCATCACCTTCCCCCATCTATCTAAAGTGCTCCACTCTCCCGCAACCCGCTGTACCCTCTACTTGAACATGGTGCTTTATGCTTCATATTATTATCCAATTATGTGTTGCCATCCTATGATGTCTGAGTAGATTTTCATTGTCCTATCGGTAATTGTTGAATTTTTTTGGTAGAAAGACTGTAAGGGAACCCCCTACAGTATAATTGATGCAACAAACCCAAATTGCAAGTACCATGCCTTGAACCTGGGTGGGTAGGAAGGCATCAACCCCTTCCCACCACAAGGCTATGCCTTAGTCTGCGGTAATTGGTGAATTGCTATGATTGGTTTAATTTACTTGTGGTTATGTTGCTGTCCTTTGGTGCCCATTATATGAGCGCGCGCGTGGATCACACCATAGGGTTAGTTGTATGTTGATAGGACTATGTATTGGAGGGCAAGAGTGACAGAAGCTTCAACCTAGCATAGAAATTGATGCATACGGGATTAAAGAGGGACCAATATATCTTAATGCTATGGTTGGGTTTTACCTTAATGAACGTTAGTAGTTGCGGATGCTTGCTAATAGTTCCAATCATAAGTGCATAGAATTCCAAGTCAGGGACGACAGGCTAGCAGTGGCCTCTCCCACATAAAACTTGCTATCGTTCTAGTAAAGTAGTCAATTGTTTAGGGACAATTTCGCAACTCCTACCATCACTTTTCCACACTCGCTATACTAACTTTATTGTTTCTTTATCTAAACAACCCCTACTATTTATTTATGTGCTCTTTATTATCTTGCAAACCTATCCAACAACACCTACAAAGTACTTCTAGTTTCATACTTATTCTAGGTAAAGCGAACGTTAAGCGTGCGTAGAGTTGTATCGATGGTCGATAGAACTTGAGGGAATATTTGTTCTACCTTTAGCTCCTCGTTGGGTTCGACACTCTTATTTATTGAAAGAGGCTGCAATTGATCCCCTATACTTGTGGGTTATCAACCAACTGCCCATTCTCCTTCTTTAGTTTGGTCACCACTCTCTCATGAGCCTGCTTGTCCACACCCCCTCCCACAATTGTACTCATGATACATGTCCCAGAGCTTTGTTATACACTTTGACTATGTCAGGCCAAGACCCATCGACCTAATCCAACACCCCATTGTTAACACCTCCCTGCAAATGCAAAACAAAATTCAGGTAAGCACTATCTAGATGCAGACTCAGTAAGCACTACCACTAATGACTCACATTGACATTAGTCTCGGAAAAGGCACTACCAAACTACAAACTAGATTCGTGAACACTAAATTGTATGTGTTTGAACCTAACAAACAATTTGATTGATCAACAACCAAAGAAATCAATTGCCTAGTTACAGAAGATCCTCCCACAGTACAGGTGGTAAGGTAGAGATCCTCCACAGGTACAGGTAGAGCCCTACCAAAGATCACTTACATAAGCTTTTGCTGCTAACAAAATGATATTATGATCTTTGCGAAGCTTCTGTGGGCCATGGTAGGTGGCGTAGATCCCTCTCTTTCACAAGTCGTTTGCTCTGGGCCCGTATGCTAGAGGCCTAGAACTGAAGGACCTGATTAGATTAACATGCACTGATACACCAGTTTTCAGCAGGTTAATGACTTAGTTATGACTCTGATCATCATCCTAACATAAAACGGCATTCAAAATTTCAGATAATCTCCAAAAGAAAAATAAGGGAAAACTTTTCCAATGTAATTCTTTTTTATATTTTATTCTTATTTTCTCTTATATTTGTATAATTTCAATGTTTCTTTTTGTCCTTTACATTTCATTCATTCTTTTCTTTTGGACTGTTTTTATTATTTTCCTATATAGATTTTTTAGCAAATTTTCCTATATTTATAGATGAAAATTTAAAGAGCACAACTTATCTTGAGAGAGAGAGAGAGTGAGAGAGAGAGAGAGAGCAGCTTATTAACCGTGGAAGCTCTACTTAAAAATAGACAGTCAAAAGTTTATTGACTAGCTTATATAAACAGAATGTGAGAAGAAACAATTATCCTACTTCCTCCGTTCCAAAATAGATGAGGGAGTACAAGTTAGGCAATTATATTGAAGATTGCTTTATATATATTTGTATCATCGCATACAAGAGCGCCGTCCCCCCGCGGGCGGCTCGGGCGGCGGCGCCAGATCCCGCCGCAGGCGCCCTCCCCTTCCTCCTCCCCCCTCCACCGCTGGCCGGGACCGCCAGGGCGAAGCCCCTCGCGGTGGCTGGCGGCGGGGGATCTCTCCTCCACGCCTTGGTGCTGGTGGGCGCGGGGCTCCCTCCCTGGGCGGTGGCGTCGGGCGTGCACAGGGTCCGGCGGCGAGGCGACTCCTTCTCCGGCCGGCGGCGCGCTGCGGTGCTGCGGCGGTGGATGGGGGCTTGGCCCGCGGTGGCTGTGCCCCGTGGTGGTGGCGGGGGCCCGGCTTCGGTCCTCCGGTGGTGCTGCGGGTGATCTTCCTTCCCCATCGCGGGTGTGCGGTGGTGTTCCTCGGGCAACGGTGGTTCCGGCGGCGGCGCTGCGCCGGATGGTGAGGAGGCGGCGGCACAGCCACTTGGCTGTGGGCTGGCGCGGCGACAGGCGGCGGCGCCCTTCTGGCCAGATCTGGGCCCTTTTGGGCCCCATCTGGGTCTGGGCGGGCCTGGCCGGCGGCACCGACGAACGGAGGAGCGGCTCGTGCGGGGGGTTGCGGAGACGGAGGCACGCGCACTGCAGCGCGGCAATGGGAGCTTCACGAGCCCTATCTGGGTCGGCCGGGCCGTGGGCCAGGTGTGCTCTCCTTGCTGCGTCCGGCCGGTGACCGCCATGGGCCGTGGAGGTCGTCCCCTCCCGTGTGGCTGCCGATTTTGCGGCTCATCGTTCCCGGTTGTCTCCTCTCGGCCTCGTCGGTTTCGCTTCGCCGCTTGGTCGTGTGTGACGGCTTCGATGGACGGAGGTGCGGCTCGTGCGGGGGGTTGCGAAGACGGTGGCACGCTAACTGCAGCGTGGTGACGGGAGCTTCACGAGTCCTTTTTGGCTCGGCCGGGCCGTGGGCCTGGTGTGCTCCTATTGCTGCGTCCGGCCGGTGACCGCCAAGGGCGGTGGAGGTTGTCCCCTCCCGCGTGGCTGCTGTTTTTTGCCGCTCCTTGTTCCCGGCTGTCCCCTCTCAGATCCCTCGGTCTCGCTTCTCTTTCCATGGTGAGACGGAGGTGGTGATCTAAAGACCGTGGTGGCGCATGTTGGTGGGCGGCAAGATTGGTGGAGTGCGACGGAGCGGCCGGGGATGTGGATGTGTGGCGGACGGGAGAAATCCCTGTCGGCTTGGCTGGCACCGACGCGGTGACGCCCGCGGGCGCCACCGGTCCTTCCTGAAGGGCGCCGGGCTTACCTCTTCCACACGCCCCTCCGTGTACCGGGGGAAACCCTAGGACCAGTCCGGGCAACAGCGTCGGCATCGTCGCGTTCCTTCCTGAAGGTGTTGCTTGGTATGCGGCGGTCCGAAGTGCTAGGAGCGTGGTGGAAATTCTCCGGCTGGCGCAGAGCGGTTGCGGTCACCATCGTTTTGTCGACCCGACTCTGTTGTCATTAGTTTCTTTTCTTTCTCTGTTATTTCTTTTGGGCTTGCTTGTGCTGTTTGCCCCAGCATCGGACTATCAGTTGTATCGTGTGGTTGCTATATCTATATAGCGGGGCGAAAGCCTATTTCGAGGAGGGGAGGGGGGGGGGGGATTTTTTCTACAAGGGCTTAGATTAGATATTTTTTCCTAGCATTTGGCCACCCTAACACTGATGATTTATGTTTCGCCCTCCAGGGATTTTCGGCTAGCTCCGCCACTGTACAAAATCACCGTTACATTGCTAATCATGAGTGACTAGAACCGTATGTACAAGCTGTTGACGCAGATTAGCTAGTACTATCAACTATGACAAACAAGACGGTTGAGGTCTTCCGTTTCTCGATCCACCATGGCAGCGCCGGCCTCCAGACGTGCGAGCACGCGTTCATCGTCGAGCAGCTCTGGAGTGAAGAGGTTCTTCCAGCCGGTGCACCACGCGGCGGCCTCCCCCAGCGATGGCTTCGCGGACTGCAGCCAATGGTGCAGAGCACTCTCCCATTTGCCGAAAAACTCTTGTTCTAGGATCGACACCACGTCTTCAGTGCGCACGAGAGACGCCCACTCCATCACCGTGCGGAACTTGACGTCGATCTGCTTCGGGGGCGTGATCCTCAGCTGTTGCAGCCACCGTGTCAGCCTAGGCAAGACGTGACGCCGGGAGAAGGTTTCCCAATGTGCCGGGTCGAAGTAGTCCTTCCATGGGGAGATGGTGTCGTAGCTGCCGCCGTTGATCTTGCTCTCCACGACGCCGTAGAGGCTCTCCGGTAGGTGTCCGATCAAGGGAAGCCACGGACGCAGCCAATGGTCGCAGCCCGGGTTCCAGAACGGCTCCCACTCTCGCGCTTTCATGGCCATCCTGGGCGCGAGAACCCGCTCGACGATGTGCTGCACGGCGGAGGGAGGCAGCGCGGCCCTCCACGCCCCGAGCGCGCGCTTCCCCTGGAGCACCTCCTCGGACTTGACGATTGCCGCCAGCGCGTCCGCCGTCTCCCCGCTGTCGTCGCCCTGAAGCTTCACGTCGCGCAGCAGCGCGAGGATCTTCTCGTAGCAGTCCCGTTCAAGGCGGAAGGCTCGTGAGGCAGCCGCCCAATCGCCCCACTTGTCTTCGGCTGGCGGCGACGCCGGCGCGCCCTGCAGGCCGTTGTCGTAGGGCTTCTCGCAGTGGCCGATGCCGGAGTTTGAAGAACGCCTTTCGCTCTTTATAGGGACGACGATGCCTTGGCCGTGCGCGCCAAGACCCGCGCCTTCCTTGTAGTTCCACAGCCGCATCATCTTGGCCACCGGCGCGGTGGTGCGCGCGAGGCTGCCATGCATCTTGGACGGGTACGGGTCGTCGTCCTTGTCGAGCAGCGCTGCGTCGAAGCTGCGTTTCAGCAGCGCCATGGCCGGCGTTGTCAGGCGAGGAGCAAACGCGTACGGAACGTCGCTGCTTGGAACCGGCCGGCCGGCGCGCTGTTCGTTCGGCGGCTAAGGCTGATGCCTATGAGAGTTACACACATATGGTACGTACGTACGCATCATTATATAGCTAGCTAGGCCGGCTGTTCGACGCTAAACCGACTCCGTCTTGGAGACGAGCCTTGCTTTGAACACGTTTTCGAGTCTAACAAAGCATCCTTATTTACTGAGATGAGTTTTGTAGTCGTGTGTTTTTCTTTCTTTTTTTGAATCAAGTCGTGTGAATAGATTACTTAATTAGCATACACGGCCATTCCGACATATCAAGCACTTTTCATAGACGGTGGGACGAGAACCCACAACTAATCTTTTCATAGACATATCGAAAAGGATTAAAATCATAGTTTGAAAAATCGAACCGACCATCGAACCAATGAGATTGTCAATTCAGGTTTTTAACGGCCGTGCCGCCGGTTCGTTGGTTCAATTGTTAAAATTTTAGGGCATAAAATAAAACAGTTCAAAGGATTTTTTTTAGTGTCAGTTCAAAGGAGTTGTGTTCCTTCAATATGACGTGAACGTGGTTTTTTTTTTTGACGAAATGTAGCAGCGCTACTTTCATTCATTAAGAAGAGGAGCCGGCAGAGCCGTGAAATTACATGGGAATACAAAGATGAGAGGCAATATTACACCACTGAACACAACAAAAAAGAAAGAGAGAAGAAGAGAACAACTGGGTCGAGGCGACAACATGGCAAATGCCGAAAAGAAAAAGGACCGAAGTGCCATCATCTTCCATTGTTCTCACGAATGAGGGGCTGCATGAGGAACACCACCACCGCAGACGAAGAGCTTCCATCAACCGAGACCATCCATGATGCCTCAAGGCTATTTGTGCAGCCGAAGGGCAATGAGCAACCGAGTCCACACCCGGACGAAGGACCAAAGGCAACCGAGGCTACAACACAACAACGGCACCGCCGGCGAAGCCGAAGGACATCAAAGCATAGACTCCGGCACCCAGACCGCTTCACCGTGCACACCCTCCACCGAGATCGCAAATGATAGACTCCGGCACCATCAGCAAGAACATAGAAGAGAAGCAATCACATCACCACAAACAGGCCACTTGACCCTTGACAACGTCAATCAGCCGAAAAGAAAAGGGGCTTCAGATCGATGCTTCCAAAGAGGGGAGTGACGCCCTGAAACGCCGCCATCGACCGATCCGAATGGGTCTGAGGTTTCCCTCGAAGACTCGCAGACCCGGAGGAAGTGTAGCAGCTGCATCAAACAATGCCTCCATGGAGGTGAGCTGCACCCGAAGGCGTTGTCATTGTCGGCTCCAGCACGGAGCTGGAGCGAGGCTTTCGCCCGGATTGTCACACTTGACCACGGCCTACGCCCAAACTTGCACAAGCATCCCCGACGCCACCAACCTCCAGATTACGTGGTATCGACGAGTTAGTTATTGGGCTGGGTTTATGCTTCGACCTCTTATCCGAGTGACCAGTGACCGAGTTGGTTCAAAAAATAAACCAGATCGTCGGATAGCCGGCCGAAATTTCGGCAGGTCGCCTCCCAACCGTCCGATTCAGCAGTTTTGGTTTGTTGGATTTGGTCCCGCAAAACAGCAGAAAACCGCGTCATCATTCTCCCCTCGCTCTCCGCTCTCCGCTATCCATTGTTGAGGAAATCGCTAACTGGTAGCTGCTCGGTTAGCTAGCGAGTAAGGGATTAATAGGCTAATCTGCAAGTTAATCAGTTAATCTCTGATTTATCAGTTTATCGGCTACCCGATTATCGTACAAGTAGGGATTAATTTGCAAGTTAACTGGTTAATCGAACGAATTCTTGAACAGAGCCGCTATTCTTTTTTCTCCGTCTAGATATGTTGTACCAACCCGGTAAATGTCCATGCCGTGGCAACACGGCCACTCCGGTTGTAGTAGCTGCCGTGGCCTGATGATCTTTGTAAGATTTGTGAAAACGAGTGTAGCTAGTATCACTGATTAATATATACTCGTTTCACCCGTAAAAAGAAAAAGTAGCTGCCATGGCCGGTTCCAGCAAATGGACTGCCCCGTTGTAACAACAGTTGTCACCACGGCCATTGTCGTTTTCTTTTTTGAACAACAGAAGGCGCACAAAGCGCCAAACTTTACTATTCAGCTCAATAACAATGTACAACATGGATTACAAATCCCTGGAACTGAAAATTGGAAAGAAGAGAAACTACAGGGCAAGATCCATTTCGATGAGCTGAGGCAAAACAGCATATGTCAGGTCTTAGATTAGGCCTAAGAACCTGTTGAGCCATATTGTGGGCAATCCCATTGATCTCCCTAGAAATGTGAAATACCTGAGCATGAAGATCAAAGGAGAAGAAGAAAAATTCAGCTAGTATTTTCCTGATAGCCCAGGGGATGGCAACATCAGAAGCCTTAGAAGAAGCAGCAAACGATGCCAAAGAGAGACAGTCGGTGAGGAAAGTAGGCTGAGAAATGTTAAGGCGATTAGCCACTTGAGCCGCCAAGAGAAGAGCCAAAGCCTCCGCTTTCAAAGGAGAATCTGTATCCGCAGAAGACGCTTGAATCTGAACATTGATTTCCGTCGGGTCTTGTGGCAAACAAAGGTAGACTCCGATGCCAGTAGCCACCATTCCTTGAGTTAAACCAGGGATTTTCTTGCACCTGAAAGCTGCATCAGAGTAAACTCTTGGTCCTGTTAGCAGAATATCAGACTTAATTGTTTTTCCCTGCACAGGTAGCTGGTTAGCTGTAGGTACTACACAAACAACGTTATTTTGGATAGAAATATCATTCAATTCAACATCGAGAGCTTTAGCAGCAATATGAATTTGATAGGGAATAGCTCTCTTCCTATAGAAAAGATGGTCATTCCGAGCTTTCCATAGACACCACAAAAAATTGAGGATATTAGGCACAAATGCATGGGAATGATTCATGTTAATTAAAGCATGTAAAACACTGTGAATAGTAGGATTTGTTTGAATTAGTGCATCCGTTCTAATGCACCAAGGAGAAGAGAACCTAGCAGCTCTAGCAAAGTCGCAAAGAAAAAACAAATGCATCTCATCTTCTTGTTGTCCACATCTGCAACAAAATTGAGAGATATGTACAGAAAAGCGGCCAGATCTCAAACCTGTGGGAAGGGCCTCCTGGAGAAGCCTCCAAGCAAAAGTCTTGACTCTAGGAATTATTGTCTTTTGCTTCCAAATCAGCTTTAGAAGATTTTTAATCTGCAAAGAAACTTGAGAAGGAGCAGATCTAGTATTAGCATGAATGTCCTGCAAGCACAATTTATAAGTGGATTTGGAAGTACAGTTGCCATTAGGTGTTAGATCCCAGCAAAGTATATCCGAACAGTCCTCTTGAATAATATCAGTTTGAATAATAGCAGTAGCAAGAGGCTGTCGGAAAAGAGAAGAAATCAAATTATTATCCCAAATTTTGGTTCCAGGAACCCAGAGATCTTTAACAAGAGAAGGGTAAACATAACTGAAAGTGCAACTATCCCTAGGTGGTTTTGGTAATTCATAACAACATATAGCTCATTGAGCTAATACTATTCCAAGATGAATATTTCAGGAAAGCTCAATGAATGGCATGCCATGGATGATGAAAGTGAATCCCTCAAAATATTAAGGACAAAGGATTGGCTCAAGCTCAAAAGCTCAAGACTCTACATTTTACATTTTAGTGATCCAAGATCACATTGAGTCTATAGGAAAAGCCAACACTATCAAGAAGGGATGAGGTGTTGCTTAATGAGCCTCTTGCTCCATGTGCTTAGTAATATGCTCCAAAACCCTCCACTACTTTCTTACATCCACATATGACCTAACCCAAAGTCAAACTCGGCCCTACCGATTCTTTCTATCCGGCGCCACCGAGTTCAAATGTCATAGCCACTGCCACAAACCCTAGGCAAATCGGTTTCACCGATAGGGATCTCGGTCTCACCGAGATGGGATTGTAATCTCTCCGTTTCCCCTTCGTAACTTTTCGGTCTCACCGAAAGAGCGAATCGGTCCCATCGAGATTACAATGTAAACTCTCTGTTTCCCTTTTGTAACTTTTCGGTCTCACCGAAAGAGCAAATCGGCCTCACTGAGTTTACCTGACCAACTCTCTGGTTAGCTAATTGCCGAAATCGGTCTCACCGAGTTTGTGTAATCGGTCTCACCGAGATTACGTTATTCCTAACCCTAACCATATCGGTCCTACCGAGATGCATGTCGCCCCCACGAAAACCCTAACGGTCACTAGGTTTACTAAATCGGTCCGACCGAGTTTGATGATTCGGTCACACCGAGTTTGGTAAATTGTGTGTAACGGTTATATTTTGTGTGGAGGCTATATATACCCCTCCACCTCCTCTTCATTCGTGGAGAGAGCCATCAGAACAAACCTGCACTTCCAACTTACCAGTTCTGAGAGAGAACCACCTACTCATGTGTTGAGGCCAAGATATTCCATTCCAATCACATGAATCTTGATCTCTAGCCTTCCCCAAGTTGCTTTCCACTCAAATCTTCTTTCCACCAAATCCATATCCTGAGAGAGAGTTGAGTGTTGGGGAGACTATCATTTGAAGCACAAGAGCAAGGAGTTCATCATCAACACACCATTTGTTACTTCTTGGAGAGTGGTGTCTCCTAGATTGGCTAGGTGTCACTTGGGAGCCTCCGACAAGATTGTGGAGTTGAACCAAGGAGTTTGTAAGGGCAAGGAGATCGCCTACTTCGTGAAGATCTACCGCTAGTGAGGCAAGTCCTTCGTGGGTGACGGCCATGGTGGGATAGACAAGGTTGCTTCTTCATGGACCCTTCGTGGGTGGAGCCCTCCGTGGACTCGCGCAACCGTTACCCTACGTGGGTTGAAGTCTCAATCAACGTGGATGTACGATAGCACCACCTATCGGAACCACGACAAAAACATCCGTGTCTCCAATTGCGTTTGAATCCTCCAAACCCTTCCCTTTACATTCTTGCAAGTTGCATGCTTTATTTTCCGCTGCCAATATACTCTTTGCATGCTTGATTGAATTGTGTGAAGATTGCTTGACTTGTTCAAAAATAGCTAAAATCTGCCAAAGTCTAAAATTGGGAAAAGGTTATGTTTTTATTGGTCAAGTAGTCTAATCACCCCCCTCTAGACATACTTCAAGGTCCTACAAGTGGTATCAGAGCTTTGGTCTCCATTTGATTTGATTTCCATAGCTTTTGGTGGTCATAGCCTTGGTTTCACAACCTAGGAGAGTATGGCGTCTAGCGAGGGAAATTATCATGCAGAGGTCCTTACTTTGATGGCACTAATTTTGCTAGTTGGAAGCATAAGATGAAAATGCATATTCTCGGACATAACCCCGCCGTTTGGGCTATTGTGTGTATTGGCTTGCAAGGTGAATTATTTGATGGGAGAGAACCGAACCGTGAAGCTAGTGCGAAAGAGTTGAAGATGTTGCAATACAACGCTCAAGCTTGTGATATCCTCTTCAACGGATTGTGCCCCGAAGAATTCAACAAAATCAGCCGTCTTGAGAATGCAAAGGAAATTTGGGATACTTTGATTGATATGCACGAGGGTACCGACTCCGTCAAGGAATCCAAGTTGGATGTGCTCCAAAGTCAGCTTGACAAGTTCAAAATGAAGGATGGTGAAGGTGTCGCTGAAATGTACTCTAGGCTTGCTCTTATCACAAATGAGATTGCCGGCTTAGGAAGTGAAGAGATGACCGATAGAATCATCATCAAGAAGATCCTAAGAGCATTGGATGGAAAATATGATACCGTGTGCACATTGATCCAAATGATGCCCAATTACAAAGATCTCAAGCCTACGGAAGTCATTGGAAGAATCATTGCTCATGAGATGTCACTCAAGGATAAGGAGGAACTTCACAACAAGTCGAGTGGTGCTTACAAAGCCTCATGTGAAGCCCCCACATCATCAAGTGAGAAACAAACCTTCAATGAAGAATTGAGCTTAATGGTGAAGAACTTCAACAAATTCTACAAGAGCAGAAGCAAAGAAAGAAGCTCTAAGTCAAGGTCCTACAATGACAAAAGATCTTCTAGTCGAGAGCGAAATTGCTACAATTGTGGGAGACCCGGACACTATTCCAATGAGTGTACGGCACCCTACAAAAGAAGAGAAGATTCTCCCAAGAGAAGAAGTAGAAGAGAAGAAACACCACCAAGAGAGAGAAGGAGTAGAGATGATCGTTATGAACGAAGACCCTCACGGAGAAGCAAGGATTCGGAAAGGAAGGACAAGTCATCAAAGAGATACACAAAACGAAGACATCAAGCTCATGTTGGTGAATGGGTATCCGGCTCCACTCCGACCATCACTCCGAGAGAAGCTATCACTCCGACTCCGAATACACTCAAGTGAAGGTGTTGCGGTCTAGCACTTGTGTCAACCAACTCCTACGACATATTTGAATCACCAAATGAAGGAGTTGGTAGATGCTTCATGGCCAAAGGTCCTAAGATAACACACCCCGAGTATGTTGATTTTGATGTTGATGAAGATGACTTGCTAGGTGATGATGATTTACTTGTTGACAACTCTAGTGATGAATACGATGATGAAACGTCAATTAATCATGCTAATCAAGTTGAAACGAATGACAATGATAAGGAGAAAATTGAGCATCTAACTAAAGAACTAAACACTCTTAAGTTAGCTCATGAAACTATCTTTGAAGATCATCGAGAACTTTTAAGGGCTCATGAGAAGTTACGCTTTGAAAAGCTCAATCTTGAGCAAGAGCATGAGTTTCTAAAAGAGATCAATGATGATCTTCGTAAGAAAAGTTCTTCTTACATTGCCAAGCGTTTACTCTTATCTACTTACATGCCTCAAGTCAAGTCTAGTAACAAGAACAAGAAAGATTCTTCTTCTAGTAGTAACAATAACAATGCTAAATCCAATATTGTTGCTTCTAGTAGTTCTCTTGATTCCACTAATGATCCTCTTAGCCAAGTTACACTTGAGCAAGAAAACAGCTTATTGAAGGGAATTATAGAGAAAGGTGTATACAAGAGCCTTGCCGGGAGTAAGAAATTTGAGGAAATTGTACGTAAGCAAGGAAGGCACTGGAAGAATCAAGTGTTGGTTTTGAACGAAAGTTCAATGCCAATGGAGTTGAGTGGGAAGAAGATCAATACCCCAAGAGGAAGTTTGTTCCTCAACAGGAGAAGTATGATCCTACTTCCTTCGAGGGAACACAAGCACAAGATGATCTTCCACCACAAGATCACAAGAACAAAGGCAAGGACAAGCTTCAAGAGGAAATTGATGCATTTGAAGAAGCACCTAAGGCCTTGGTCAAGTGGGTTCCCAAGACTACGTCAAGTTCTACTTCATCAAGCACAACTACTACACCAAGGATTCCCATCAAGATGATGTGGATCCCGAAGAAGAAGAACTAGAGAGTTCTTGAGGGTGACTCTGCCAACATTCTTCACTCATATCATTATGGCAAGGACAAGTGCAATCAACATCCATATCTTGCACTAGTTCAAGGAGTCACAAACCCTCATGTTGGTAAGGCAAGGGACAAGGTAACCTAAAGTTTTCATGGACATCATTTTGTGTGTGCATCACTCTATGTCTATGGATATCCTTGTTTGTTCCTTGTGGGACTAACCCGTGTAGGTATTGAAAGTGCAACTCACTCCAAAGGATTGCTCCAAACGATCTACATCAACGTTGAGCATCCAGATCTTCAACACCTACATGAAGTCATCATCGACAAAACCCAAGGTTAGTTTATCCCTCTAAGGGGGGATCTCACATCTAGGGGGAGCTTAACTCTAAGAATTGAGTCAAAGCAACTCTAATGATGTGAACACATAAATGCTTTATGTAAAAGTGGAAACCCCACTTGAGCTTAAACGATGAGTATGACCTATGATCAAATGTTCTCATTTGACTCCTAAGTCAATATACTCATATATAGATGACCTAGTCATCGCCAATTGTTTGATAGATGCTAGAATTGGTTGTGCATGCTTTGTCACATATTTCATTTGTCATCTTATTGTGTGAGCATGTTGGTTGCATATTTACTCATTTGAGGACATCCACTTGTTGTTTTGATTGTTTGGCTTTTCTTTCTTTGGCCAAGTGGATGGACAAGAATGCCTAAGAACCTTCTCTAGCTATCTATGCTTTTCTCATCTCAAACTCTATTCATGCTACATCACAAAATTTGATCAAGTCAGATTCGAACCACTCTGTGTGAGGAGCACTCGGAGTCCCCGATTCGTCATAGACTTAAACTTCCAAAACTTCTATGTGATTTTCGGTCTGACCGATTCCTCCATTTTGGTCATACCGAGATTACTAAGTCGATCTAGGTTTTCATCTCGGTGCAACCGATTTGTACTTTTCGGTCACATCGAGTTGCAATAACTGTTCACAGTTTTGCATCTCGGTGCCACCGAGTTGTACCACTCGGTCACACCGACAGGGTCGGGCTATATATACGCACGGGCAAAATTTGGAAAACTTTCTCCAAATATTCTCGCCCACGCATAGCTCGCTCTGCCAACTTGGTCTACGGATCGTCGACTTCATCGCCAGCTGCCTCCTGTCGCTGGTCTCCGCCGCCGTCAACGGAATTCTCCTCCGCCGTTGCCGCCATAGCGAGTTCCCGCCGAACTAGGGTATGAACTCGATCACAGTGCTTTCCTCGTCCGATTCTCAGCACATTGTGTACATTATGCCTCTTGCCACGATTGAAACACTCCTATCCAGTCAAATCAATCCTTAGAATAGTTGCGATTCGAAAATTTAGGGTTAGGTTTCCGCCGAAACCATCTCGGACCCACCGAGTTGAAAAAATCGGTCCCACCAATTTGGCTAATGCCATTGCACTAGTAAGTCTCGGTCTGACCGAGAATTGCTAATCGGTGTGACCGATTTCTGAACTTTGTGAAACCCTAGCAGTCTCGGTGCCACCGAACTGTGACTCGGTCTGACCGAGTTCACTAGTTTAGGTTACAAAACTGCTTCGGTATCACCGAGTTTAAAAATCGGTAGATCCGAAATGTTTTCAGTGGGAAACTAAACTAAGTTTTTTGAATCATTCTTTTGCAAAAATCTCTGCATTTTGTGATGCTCATCCACTCTACCTCATCTATAACTATTCACAGGGTCAGCAGTCAGTTGAACAGCATGTCAGACCAAAGTGATAGCCAGAACAAATCTGAAGAGCAGATCCAATTGAGCGAGGGCACTAGTCCCTCAAGCAGCTCAGATGAGGGGAGCAGAAGCACTCCGAGCAATTTGCCCAAGGCTGCCACAAGGACAAGAAAGAAGAAGACATCAAAGTCTGAGGATGAGGATTATGTGGCAGTTGAGGATGAGGCAAGCTCCAAGAAGAAAGTGCTCAAGAGGGAGTTCAGCTCATCTGCAGTGAAGCCTGGTTTGAAAATCAAAAGGCCAGCAGGTAGACAACCAATGTCCAAAGCCAGAGTGTCTACTCAAGCTCCTTTGGAATCTCAACCCAAAGAGCCTGTTGCTGCAGAGGGAAAGAAAAGGAAAGAAAGGGTCAAGAAGACCATGGCAAGAGTGATTGGGAAGCCTTCCATGATGGAAGAGGAAGAAGAAGAAGAGGTTGCAGAGCCAACACCCAAGGCAAAAAAGCTGATGGGTGATGCTATCAAATCAGGGGCTGCAACTTCCAAGCCCAAAGCTGCCCCCAAGCCCAAGAATGCACCCAAGAGGAATACCAGGAGCATACCAGCAGCTGAAAAGAACAAGGCCCCAATGCCTGAGGTTGAAGCTGAAGAAGATGAACAAGGGCAGGTCCTAAGGAAGCTCAAACCCAAGATCCCAGACCACAATGATGCTCATCCTGTGGCTGAAAACATGAAGATCAGGAGAGATCATGGGTTGAGGCTATGGAGAGAGTCAGATCCATATGCCACGAGGAGAAGGACTCTTTGTGGACTACAGGTTCCACACCAAGGAGCAACATGACTTTTATGAGACTATCTTGCTGGATAAGAAGCCCATAGTTTGCGATATGAGATGGGTCGATTGGACCTACATGAAGGAGAACGAGAACACTACCACGAGTATATGACAGCTTGGTGCGTGTGGAGTTGCTGATTTTGTTGGGCAGAAGCTCACCAACTGGAATGATGAACTCATCATGCAATTCTACTCCACAACACATTTCTATCCAGATGGCAGGATAGTGTGGATGTCAGAAGGAACCAGATATCAGTCTACCATAGAGGAATGGGCAAGTTTGATCAATGCCCCAAAGTAAATTGAGGATGACCTGGACATTTATGGTAAGAGGAAAATGGATCATAACTCTATGTCACACATGTACAAGGAGATCCCAGATGATGCACTTGAGACCTTCAAGTTTGGATCAGTCCATTTTCTGCTGTCAGGGCTGCCTACGATCAACTGGATCTTAAGGCATACTCTATTGCCCAAATCAGGTGACCATAACATGATTAGAGGGCATGCAATCAATTTGCTTCATGTTTTTGATGTGCCTCAGAAATTCAAGGTCATGAGCCTCATAGTAGAGACAATTAAGAGGACAGCAACAGATCAGAAGAGAAGCTGTGGTTATGCCCCACAGATTCATGAGTTGATAAACTCGAAGATGGGCACAGGAAAGTATCTATTGGATAAGGAACACATGGTTCTCTATCCTGAATTTGAGGACAATCGAGTTGTCATGACTGAGAATGAACCAACATCAGTGCAAGCTCAGGAGAAAAAGGAGAAGGCAAGGCAAGAGAAAGCTGCAAAGATGCCAACTCAAGCAGAGGCATCTGATTACTTTCTGAAGAACAAGCAGGAGCAGCTTGGTTACTTAATAGCATCAACTCTGCGGATTGAGAAGGGGTTGGCCACCCTAACTCAAAACCAGGAGAGCCCGGAGAGAATCATGGAACAAAAATTCTATGATCTTGATGTCAAAGTGACTGAGATTCAGTCAGCCGTGGAGCAGTTACAAGATGATATGCAGGAGAGGAAGGGCAAGACGACAACTAATGCATTTGCTAGAGTGCCTAGAGCTCAGAGGTCAGTTGCAGTGCCAACTACAGACACCAGAGCCACTTCTTCAGCTCCAGCTACAGCTCCAGCTCAACCAGCTCCAGCTCCAACTTCTTCAGCTCCTACCACGTCTACTGATGCGTTCATGTCACGCCCAATATGCGACCCTATCCAAAAGGAACTCGACGGTCCCACCAAGGATAGACCCGCATATTGAAACGCTTTTGCAAGGTGGATATCATTACATCAACATTTCATAATACATAGGGATACATACATAAGGCACAAATGCCACAAGAATACATCAACATCATATACAAGATCAACATCCGGCTACGGATGAAACATAAACAGAAGCTCAAACGACATCCACCCTGCTAGCCCAGGCTGCCGACCTGGAACCTATCCCCTGATCGAAGAAGCAGAAGAAGAACTCCAATACAAGCAAACATCGCTCTCACGTCATGATCATCATAAACCTGTACCTGCAATCGCCGTGTAGTAATCTGTGAGCCACGAGGACTCAAAGCAATCCCATTACCATGGGTATCAAGACTAGCAAAGCTTAATGGGAAAGGAAGGGGTAAAGTGATGAGGTTGCAGCAGCGACTAAGCATATATGGTGGCTAACATACTAAATGGAGAGCGAGAAGAGAAACAAAGGAACGATCGTCAACTAGTAATGATCAAGAAGTGATCCTGAACTCCTACTTACGTCCGACATAACCCGAACTGTGTTCTCCTCTCGATCAACCCGAAAAGAGACACTCACGGTTACGCTACGGTTGGTGTATTTTAGAAGAGTTTGCTTCAAGTTTACTACAACCGGATATCAACAAATTCCCATCTGCCACATAACCGCGGGCACGGCTTTGAAAGTTCAAACCATGCAGGGTGTCCCAACTTAGCCCATGATAAGCTCTCGTGATCAACGAAGGATATTCCTTCTCCCCGGGAAGACCCGATCAGTCTCGGAATCCCGGCTACAAGACATTTCGACAACAATAAAACAAGACCAGCAAAGCCTCCTGGCGTGCCGACATCCTGATAGTAGCCGCGCGTATCTCGTCTCAGGCCACGACCGGATGAGCACTACGTACAACTAGAACCAGCCCTCAAGTTTCCCCGAGGTGGCGCTGCAAGTGGCTCTAGTTTGGACCAACACTTAGACAAGCATTGGCCCGGGGGGGCTAAAATAAAGATGACCCTTGGGATGCGCGACTCCCAAGGGAAAAAGGTGATAGGTCAGGCAAATGGTAAAACCAATGTTGGGCCTTGCTGGAAAAGTCTTATTCAAAGCGAACTGTCAAGGGGGTCCCATAAATCACCCGACCGCGTTAGGGACGCAAAAATCCGGGAACATAATACCGATATGATGGAAACTAGGGATGCAAGAGTGGAACAAAACACCAAGCATAAGGCCGAGCCTTCCACCCTTTACCAAGTATATAGATGCATTAATTAAATAAGATATATTGTGATATCCCAACAAGTAAACATGTTCCAACAAGGAACAACATCTCAATGTTCCAACAAGGAACAAACTTCATCTTCACCTGCACTAACAACGCTATAAGAGGGGCTGAGCAAAGCGGTAACATAGCCAAACAACGGTTTGCTAGGAAGGGTGCAAAAGGTTAGAGGCTGACATGGCAAATTGGGAGGCTTGAGCAGCAAGTGATAGGTAGCGCAGCATAGCGAAAGAGCGAAGCAACTAGCATAGCAATGATAGTAATGGGATCCAAGGTGACGGTCATCTTGCCTGAAATCCCGCAAGGAAGAAGAGCGAGTCCATGAAGAAGATGAACGGATGAAGCCGAACCAAGCGTAGACGAACGAATCCTCACGATCGCAACGAAACATGAACTAACAAGAAGAAGCACACAACATAGTAAACACACCAAACATGAACAAGGCATGATGCACAACAAGCATGATGCATGACAAGACTACATGAAGCTACTCATGGCAAGAGATGATGCAAACAAGAGCAACACATCAAAGCAAGTTTAAATGAGGCCGGGAACAACATATAACAATTCCGGTAAGTCCTCATATGCAAATTTAGAAATTGGTCCAGATCTGAATAACTTTATGTTAAAGTTGTTAAACAGAAAATTAAGATGCACCACGATGATCTACACGAAATTCTAGTCAAGTTACATATAAAGTTTATTAAATTCGAAGCTACGGCCTAGAAGATATGAGCAAAACAAGATAAGCATGGCATTGATGCAAAATGCATACAAACATCAAGCAAACACCTCAAAACAAGGATGCAACATGATAATATGAAGCTACATGCAAAATCAAGCAAGTTTCATATAGAGCACACCCAAAACGGAGCAACGGTTCAACACATACACCCCATACGTCATAACAACAATCTGTCCAAAATAGCAACTAGGCATATTGCAAGCATCAAATCAACATGCTAAAGCACTCCAACATGAGAACAAAAGGCATGGACATGATGTACAGGTAAAGCATTACAAAACATGAACACTGATCTATCTCCAGAAATCACTAGAACATGCTCAAACACACATGGCAAGATTGCAAATAATAACAGTTTCAGACTTATCAGGAAATAACATCAGGTTGCAATGTTTAGAGCTATCAAAGAACATGTTACAGGAACTTATCATGGCAAACAAAGGCGTTGAATGAATCTACTAATTGCATAGAACAAATGTCCCTTACTGACCATGAGCCAAAAAGGATCAGAAGATATGATGGCACCCATGTAAACATGGCAAGTTATATTACAGATTCATACATGGCAGGAACAACAATAAGTAGGCATGTTGGTGAGCTTGAATCACTCATCACAGAGCAATACATGATAAACTAAGCATACATCCATCAAGAAGACATGGCATAGAAGCTATACGTGGCAAGAACAACATCATAGCATACACGGATCAACTACAACAACCTTGGCAAAATTGAATAACATGTAAACAACCTGCCAGGAAACATTTTATAGCAAAAGTAGAGCTCAATTGACTCAAGCTATGGCACTCCATAATTGCAAACAAGGGCATGGATGGATAAAGAATAACCATATGTTCAAAATATCCTTAATGAAGTATCTCAAAATATGCATGTATCTCTCTGTAGCATCAAGTTAACATGGCATAAAAATATCAGCAGAACAGGGGCTGAAATCAGCAACATCACGATGCCTAGTTTGCATGCTTGTGCTAGTCACCAAATTGATCACCAAAATACATGGTAAGCACCTCTGTAAAGAAGACATGGCATAGATCAAAACACATGTAGGACTGAAGTTCATAGGATGCACACATCAATCATGGCAAAAATGACAAAAGTGCATGTTCTGATAAGAAACAGAAACTAACATCACATAGCCCTCTTCCAACAGCATTTCGGGCAACAAGATGAGCTCAAATGAAAATGATGCAATGAGATGAAATGATGTACTCGTTGATACGAACAATTTGACATATTACACACACGAAACGGAGCTACGGATGCAGAGTTATGGCACGATGAAAATGCATGAAAATAACAAAAATCCTGGGACTTGGGCATTTTCGAGGGAGAGGAAAGTCAACCTCGGGCATGGACTTTGATGCAGCGCGGATCTCGCCGGATCCTTGCCGGAGTAGATGCCGGAGAGGAGGGGGACGCCGGAGGCGGGCGGATCCGGGGCGGACGGAGCTCCCGCGGCCGGATCCGGGAGGAAGAGGGCGGGTCATTGGGGAGGCGGCGGTGCGCGGCGGGCTTGCCGGCGAGCGGCGCTGCCGGGACGACGGCGGGCGGTTGGCGCGCGCCTGCGGCCGGGCGGGCGGCGTGGGGAGGCGCGGAGGTGGCCGGCGGGAGGTCCATGTGGCTGTGGAGGCCGAAGCTTCGGAGGCGCTACTTGGCGGCGGGCGGGCAGGCCGGCGGCGAGGTCGCCGGGCGGGCGGAGGTGGGCGGCGGACGCGGGCTCGGGCGGCGGCGCGAGCGGCGGCGGCGGCGCGGAGCAGGCCCACGCTGGCCCCGGATGGGCTCCATGGGCAGCAGCAGCAGAGGGACGGCGCGCCACGCAGCACGCGGGCGATTCGCTGGCGGGGCGGGCGGACGCGTCCGTCCAGATCGGACGTGTCCGCGGCGTGAGGGCGAGATCTAGGGTTTCGGGGATTTGACCGCGAATTTGGAGGGGAGGTGTTTATATAGGCATAGGGAGCTAGGAGACTCCAAATGAGGTGCGGTTTTACCACACGATCGTGATTGAACGACCGAGAGCATGGAGGGAGTTAGATGGGTTTTGGGCCACTTTGGAAGGGTGTTGGGCTGCAACTCAAAGAGGGCTTTACTTGTTACCGGTTAACCGTTGGAGTACCAAACGACCTCCAAATGATCCGAAACTTGACAGCGGTCTACGGTGCTATACCAAGGCAGCTTGGCAAACCTCGGTCCATTCGAGAATGTTTAACACCCATGATTTAAAAGAGGAAAAAGGGGCGCCGGGAGACATAGGAGTGCCGGATTGCAAAACGGACAACGGGGAAAATGCTCGGATGCATGAGACGAACACGTATGCAAAATGAAATGCACATGATGACATGGTATGAAATGCATATGATGACATGGCAAAGTGAAACACGCAAGCACATGACATGGCAAAGACGACGAATAACTGGCTGACATCTGGCGCATCGAATCTGGGGCGTTACAACACTCCTCCACTAACAAGAGATCTCGTCCCGAGATCTTAGGACCGAGACGGAAGAGAAAGAGGAAGAGGCAAAACAAGAACTCAAGAGAAGAACCAAAGAATCGAGAGCACTCGAGAAGAAGAGAGGAATGGCGAGAATGACGAGAATCAAATTATCATGGAAACAAGATAGACACTGAAAGCACTCGTTCTAACCGGAGTGGTTAGAATAAGAAAAGAAACGAATAAGACTAAAAGGATTTAGGCGGCACTCCGGCTGAACATGGAAGGAGTTGGAACTGAGTTTGACAAAATGGAACGATAGTTGACGAGAGGATCAACACAATGCCTCCGGAAGAATTGAAAGAATTGAATCAAAAGAACTTAGAAGGAAGGATTGAACGGAGTTGTTGAGAAAATCAACAACGAAAGAATAAGCTTGTTGTGGACTTATGGAAAACATCTCAAAATTATGAGGTGATAACCGACCATAGGCGGGAAAGGTTAAATAACTGAGGAGAACGAAGAAATGCAAAACTCCACTTCAAAAGAATACGGAGAATTAATTACACTCCCAGACGCGAGAAGAAAAGATACTTGAACTCCACCAACAAGAATCTTGATGAACACTTGAGAAATGAATTAAATCATGAAGAACCACCATGAAGAACTCCGGTAACGAAAGGAAGATGAGATAAAATGAAGGAAGAAAGAATAAGATGAGCCTGCGATGAATTAGATGGAGGATTCCGACGAAATGGCCGAGGAAATAATTGAACTCCGGAAAAGAAAAGATGGGAAACACTTGGAACTAGAATTTATTCATCAAGAACAAACTCCGAAGAAAAGGATTAATCACTTCGAGGAAATAAGAATAAGATTTATTGTATGCTTATCCTTCATCAATTAAATTGACGAGAAGCAATGGATTTTGCATACTACTTATTCTTCTTGAAAAAGTATTGAGAAGTGACATGTCGCAAACTTGAGATGGTCTTCATGAACCACCGGTAGGATTGAAAGAAGGAATGGATTAAAATGATAAACAAGGAAAAGAATCTTGAACGAACCACCGTAAGAATTCGAAATGACTGATGAAAAAGAAATGATCACCGGGAAGAATTAGAGAAGCACGGAGATACTTGAGGGAATTAAAATGCAAGAGAACGAAGAGATCGCGAACTGATTGAAGAATACTTGAACGAAGCACCAGAATAATTGGATAACGTTAGCTGAAATGATGAGGGCGAAGAATTTTTCTGGAACGGTGACCTCCGAAAAACAACTCCTGACATACTCCGGATGGTTGAGAAAAAAGAACTGCATGACTAGAAACAATTAGATAGGATAACATCGAGTTCGCAACTCAAATCTCCGGGAGAACGGACAAGATTTAAGAGAAACTCTACTTCGGTCTTCAAATGATGACGAGAAACACCACCAAAATAACTGAGGTACTCCGGAAGAATGAAAAACCGAAAAGGTTGAGCCAACAATGAAAATGATTTGGAATCCATTTTGGAAAAGGCATGTGACTGATGTGATCCATTCTTACGTCACACTCCGAAAAGAATTAGGAATGGCTCCGGAATAATTAGAAGAGTCAGGTAAGATCCTGGGAAAAGACCTGTGGGTTAGGGCCCACTAAAAGAAAACACCGTTGGAAAGGGATGTTGAACAGATAGATGATGCACCGGAAGAAATGAAATATTTGATTGAGGTGACAACCTCGAATTAATTCGAACACAGACGAATCTCTTGAGATGTCTTCCGAACTCCGGAATGATAAACTGGCGAGAGGCGAACGAGCAGGGAAAACACTTGATCCAAGGAAAAGTATGTGATCAACCCGAAAATCTTGGATTGAGTGCACCGGAAAAAAGAAAGGGATGAAGAATGACGAACGAGACGAGAATTCACCGGTTGAAACAATTGACGAAAGACTGAAGAGGTTCCGAACGAATTAAATTGATGCTCGAAAGAGACTCGGGCTCCGGGAAGAAGAGGGTGGGAGGGCGGGAAAACAAAGGCAACTTGGAAGGGGAAATCGACGACTAACTTGAAGAGAAAACACCGGTTGAAATCATTGGAGGACAGAAAGAAACAACTTCGCACGAGTAGGAAGCATACTCGATCACGGACTCCGGTTCCGAGAGGAAGAAGGGAGGGCGGGTGGGAAAAACAAGGACAACTTCGGACAAGGAAAAATAACGACGTCGGAGGAAGAACTGAGGATTGAACTTGGCAAAGATGAAGATGGCCGAGTCGACTTGACGAAAAATGCACCGGATGAAAAGAGCTGAGGAACAACTACCGGAAAAACCAACTGCGTGATCCTAAAGAAAAATTTGAAGGGGAAAGAGGAGTAGTTCAAAACACCTACGTCAAGATTCCTCACCAGAGCGACGAAGGGGCTGAGGAGTAAAAAGAATTCCTACTCTCCGATATAACTAGACTCCGAAAATAGTTTTCTTCTAGACTCAACAACGGCCAAACTACAGGATCAATCAAGGGGCTCCTACGGTCGGTCGAGGCTCTGATACCAACTTGTCACGCCCAATATGCGACCCTATCCAAAAGGAACTCGACGGTCCCACCAAGGATAGACCCGCATATTGAAACGATTTTGCAAGGTGGATATCATTACATCAACATTTCATAATACATAGGGATACATACATAAGGCACAAATGCCACAAGAATACATCAACATCATATACAAGATCAACATCCGGCTACGGATGAAACATAAACAGAAGCTCAAACGACATCCACCCTGCTAGCCCAGGCTGCCGACCTGGAACCTATCCCCGATCAAGAAGCAGAAGAAGAACTCCAATACAAGCAAACATCGCTCTCACGTCATGATCATCGCAAACCTGTACCTGCAACTGGCCGTGTAGTAATCTGTGAGGCACGAGGACTCAGCAATCCCATTACCATGGGTATCAAGACTAGCAAAGCTTAATGGGAAAGGAAGGGGTAAAGTGGTGAGGTTGCAGCAGCGACTAAGCATATATGGTGGCTAACATACACGCGAGAGCGAGAAGAGAAACAAAGGAACGATCGTCAACTAGTAATGATCAAGAAGTGATCCTGAACTCCTACTTACGCCGACATAACCCGAACCGTGTTCTCCTCTCGATCAACCCGAAAAGAGACACTCACGGTTACGCTTTACGGTTGGTGTATTTTAGAAGAGTTTGCTTCAAGTTTACTACAACCGGATATCAACAAATTCCCATCTGCCACATAACCGCGGGCACGGCTTTCGAAAGTTCAAACCATGCAGGGGTGTCCCAACTTAGCCCATGATAAGCTCTCGCGATCAACGAAGGATATTCCTTCTCCCCGGGAAGACCCGATCAGTCTCGGAATCCCGGCTACAAGACATTTCGACAACAATAAAACAAGACCAGCAAAGCCTCCCGGCGTGCCGACATCCTGATAGTAGCCGCGCGTATCTCGTCTCAGGCCACGACCGGATGAGCACTACGTACAACTAGAACCAGCCCTCAAGTTTCCCCGAGGTGGCGCTGCAAGTGGCTCTAGTTTGGACCAACACTTAGACAAGCATTGGCCCGGGGGGGCTAAAATAAAGATGACCCTTGGGATGCGCGACTCCCAAGGGAAAAAGGTGATAGGTCAGGCAAATGGTAAAACCAATGTTTGGCCTTGCTGGAAAAGTCTTATTCAAAGCGAACTGTCAAGGGGGTCCCATAAATCACCCGACCGCGTTAGGGACGCAAAAATCCGGAAACATAATACCGATATGACGGAAACTAGGGCGGCAAGAGTGGAACAAAACACCAGGCATAAGGCCGAGCCTTCCATCCTTTACCAAGTATATAGATGCATTAATTAAATAAGATATATTGTGATATCCCAACAAGTAAACATGTTCCAACAAGGAACAACATCTCAATGTTCCAACAAGGAACAGACTTCATCTTCACCTGCAACTAACAACGCTATAAGAGGGGCTGAGCAAAGCGGTAACATAGCCAAACAACGGTTTGCTAGGAAGGGTGCAAAAGGTTAGAGGCTGACATGGCAAATTGGGAGGCTTGAGCAGCAAGTGATAGGTAGCGCAGCATAGCGAAAGAGCGAAGCAACTAGCATAGCAATGATAGTAATGAGATCCAAGGTGACGGTCATCTTGCCTGAAATCCCGCAAGGAAGAAGAGCGAGTCCATGAAGAAGATGAACGTATGAAGCCGAACCAAGCGTAGACGAACGAATCCTCACGATCGCAACGAAACAGGAACTAACAAGAAGAAGCACACAACATAGTAAACACACCAAACATGAACAAGGCATGATGCACAACAAGCATGATGCATGACAAGACTATATGAAGCTACTCATGGCAATAGATGATGCAAACAAGAGCAACACATCAAAGCAAGTTTAAATGAGGCCGGGAACAACATATAACAATTCCGGTAAGTCCTCATATGCAAATTTCGAAATTGGTCCAGTTCTGAATAACTTTATGTTCAAGTTGTTAAACAGCAAATTAAGATGCACCACGATGATCTACACGAAATTCTAGTCAAGTTACATATAAAGTTTATTAAATTCGGAGCTACGGCCTAGAAGATATGAGCAAAACAAGATAACCATGGCATTGATGCAAAATGCATACAAACATCAAGCAAACACCTCAAAACAAGGATGCAACATGATAATATGAAGCTACATGCAAAATCAAGCAAGTTTCATATAGAGCACACCCAAAACGGAGCAACGGTTCAACACATACACCCCATACGTCATAACAACAATCTGTCCAAAACAGCAACTAGGCATATTGCAAGCATCAAATCAACATGCTAAAGCACCCCAACATGAGAACAAAAGGCATGGACATTATGTACAGGTAAAGCATTACAAAACATGAACACTGAGCTATCTCCAGAAATCACTAGAACATACTCAAACACACATGGCAAGATTGCAAATAATAACAGTTTCAGACTTATCAGGAAATAACATCAGGTTGTAATGTTTAGAGCTATCAAAGAACATGTTACAGGAACTTATCATGGCAAACAAAGGCATGGCATGAATCTACTAATTGAATAGAACAAATGTCCCTTCCTGACCATGAGCCAAAAAGGATCATAAGATATGATGGCACCCACGTAAACATGGCAAGTTATATTACAGATTCATACATGGCAGGAACAACAATAAGTAGGCATGTTGGTGAGCTTGAATCACTCACCACAGAGCAATACATGATAAACTAAGCATACATCTATCAAGAAGACATGGCATAGAAGCTATACATGGCAAGAACAACATCATAGCATACACGGATCAACTACAACAACCTTGGCAAAATTGAATAACATGTAAACAACCTGCCAGGAAACATTTTATAGCAAAAGTAGAGCTCGATTGACTCAAGCTATGGCACTCCATAATTGCAAACAAGGGCATGGATGGATAAAGAATAACCATATGTTCAAAACATCCTTACTGAAGTATCTCAAAATATGCATGGGTCTCTCTGTAGTATCAAGTTAACATGGCATAAAAATATCAGCAGAACAGGGGCTGAAATCAGCAACATCACGATGCCTAGTTTGCATGCTTGTGCTAGTCACCAAATTGATCAAAAAAATACATGGTAAGCACCTCTGTAAAGAAGACATGACATATATCAAAACACATGTAGGACTCAAGTTCATAGGATGCACACATCAATCATGGCAAAAATGACAAAAGTGCATGTTCTGATAAGAAACAGAAACTAACATCACATAGCCCTCTTTCAACAGCATTTCGTGCAACAAGATGAGCTCAAATGAAAATGATGCAATGATATGAAATGATTTACTCGTCGAGACGAACAACTTGACATATTACACGCACGAAATGGATCTACGGATGCAGAGTTATGGCACGATGAAGATGCATGAAAATAACAAAAATCCTGGGACTTAGGCATTTTCGAGGGAGAGGAAAGTCAACCTCGGGCACGGACTTTGATGCAGCACGGATCTCGCCGGACCCTTGCCGGAGTAGATGCCGGAGAGGAGGGGGACGCCGGAGGCGGGCGGATCCGGGGCGGCCGGAGCTCCCGCGGCCGGATCCGGGAGGAAGAGGGCGGGTCGCCGGCAGGAGGCGGTGGCCGCGGGCGGCTGCTTGCCGGGGCGGCGCTGCCCGGACGACGGCGGGCGGAAGCGGGCCTTGGCGCCGGCCGAGGAGCGGCGGGCACGGGAGGCGAGGAGGTGGCTGTGAGGGGAGGTCCATGGCGCGGCTTGGAGGCCGAAGCTTCGCGAGGCGCGGCTGGCGGCGGCGGGCAGCCAGCAGGCGGCGAGGTCGCCGTGGCGGAAAGGGGGGGACGCGGGGGCGGCGGCAGTGGCGCGCGAGCGGGCCCTGCTGGCCCGGATGGGCTCCGGGCGCGGCGGCGGAGGGACGGCGGCGCCACGTGGCACGCGGGCGATTCGCTGCGGGCGGCGGGCAGACGCGTCCGGTCCAGATCAGACGTGTCCGGCGGCGGCGGAGGGCGAGATCTAGGGTTTCGGGGGGATTTGACCGCGAATTCGGAGGGGGAGGTGTTTATATAGGCATAGGGAGCTAGGAGACTCCAAATGAGGTGCGGTTTTCGCCCACACGATCGTGATCGAACGACCGAGAGCATGGAGGGGAGTTAGATGGGTTTCAGGCCACTTTGGAAGGGGTGTTGGGCTGCAACTCAAAGAGGGCTTTACGGTTACCCGTTTAACCGTTGTAGTACCAAACGACCTCCAAATGATCCGAAACTTGACAGGCGGTCTACCGGTGCTATACCAAGGCCGCTTGGCAAACCTCGGTCCATTCCGAGAACGTTTAACACCCGCAGACGAAAAGAGGCAAAAGGGGGCGCCGGGAGACATAGGAGTGCCGGATTGCAAAACGGACAACGGGGAAAATGCTCGGATGCATGAGACGAACACGTATGCAAAATGAAATGCACATGATGACATGGTATGAAATGCATATGATGACATGGCAAAGTGAAACACGCAAGCACATGACATGGCAAAGACGACGAATAACTGGCAGACATCTGGCGCATCGAATCCGGGGCGTTACAGTTCATCCTTGGAGTCCTGTCTACACCACCACCAGAAGACCAAGCCTGAGAGACGACATAATGCTATGCATTTTCTAGGAACTTTTTGGTAACTTGTTGCCAAAGGGGGAGAAAAATGTATAGATCATAGGCTTCGAGAGAGAGAGAATTGCTTTTGTTCTCTCTTGTCTTTCTGGTTGAACTTTTTTTTGCGTTTGATTGCTTGAGATACTATGCATTACCTGTGAGACATTGATGATCATGTGTTTGATCATAAGCTACACTTATGCTTTTGTGTATTATCTTATTTATCCTTATATGATCATTCACTGTGCTTGGTGATGAGTGCATGTATTCAATCGTTATTATTTTGAGCGCTCCACCAAGATGTATGTGACATGGAAGAGTAACCCATGAGCCTAATTTCTTGTGCATTTGCAGTCAAAGCAAATCTTAAGATATGCAAAAATTTAGGGAGCTCTTGCTTATCACATACTTCTCAAAGCGACGATGTTTTTCAATTTTATTATCATTTGTGAGCTTTGATCTATATGTTGTCATCAATTACCAAAAGGGGAGATTGAAAGTGCAACTATCCTAGGTGGTTTTGGTAATTCATAACAACATATAGCTCATTGAGCTAATACTATTCAAGATGAATATTTCAGGAAAGCTCAATGAATGGCATGGCATGGATGATGAAAGTGGATCCCTCAAAATATTAAGGACAAAGGATTGGCTCAAGCTCAAAAGCTCAAGACTCTACATTTTACATTTTAGTGATCCAAGATCACATTGAGTCTATAGGAAAAGCCAAAACTATCAAGAAGGGATGAGGTGCTTAATGAGCCTCTTGCTCCATGTGCTTACTAATATGCTCCAAAACCCTCCACTACTTTCTTACATCCACATATGACCTAACCCAAAGTCAAACTCGGCCCTACACCGATTCTTTCTATCCGTTAGCTAATTACCAATACGAGTTCAAATGTCATAGCCACTGCCACAAACCCTAAACAAATCGGTTTCACCGATAGGGATCTCAGTCTCATCGAGATGAGATTGTAATCTCTGTTTCCCCTTCGTAACTTTTGGTCTCACTTGAATTGTTGAAATTGCTTGAATCAGTCCAAATCGCCAAAGTTAAAATTGAAAGTTTAGGTTTTATTGGTCAGCCTAATCACCCCTCTAGACATACTTCAAATTCCTACAATAACTTGAAGGCTGAACAATAAGGTGATCATAAACAGTAGTCCAAAGAGAGCACCAGGGAGTGCTCCATATATGTAGGACCTTGAAGTATGTCTAGAGGGGGGGGGGGGGGGTGATTAGACTAATTGACCAATAAAAACTTAACCTTTTCCCAATTTTAGAGTTTGGCAGATTTTAGCTATTTCAGGACAAGTCAAGCAATCATCACACAATTCAAGCAAGCATGCAAAGAGTGTATAGGCAGCTGAAATTAAAGCATGCAACTTGCAAGAAAGTAAAGGGAAGGGTTTGGAGGATTCAAACGCAATTGGAGACACGGATGTTTTTGGCGTGGTTCCGATAGGTGGTGCTATCATACATCCACGCTGATGGAGACTTCAACCCACGAAGGGTAACGGCCAAGCCGAGTCCACGGAGGGCTCCACCCACGAAGGGTCCACGAAGAAGCAACCTTGTCTATCCCACCATGGCCGCCGCCCACTAAGGACTTGCCTCACTAGCGGTAGATCTTCACAAGTAGGCGATCTCCTTGCCTTACAAACTCCTTGGTTCAACTCCACAATCTTGTCTGAGGCTCCCAAGTGACACCTAGCCAATCTAGGAGACACCACTCTCCAAGAAGTAACAATGGTGTGTTGACGATGAACTCCTTGCTTTTGTGCTTCAAATGATAGTCTCCCCAACACTCAACTCTCTCTCATAGGTTTTGGATCCGTGGAAAGAGGGTTTGAGTGGAAAGCAACTTGGGGAAGGCTAGAGATCAAGATTCATATGGTAGGAATGGAATATCTTGGCCTCAACACATGAGTAGGTGGTTCTCTCTAAATGGTAAGTTGGAAGTGTAGGTTCGTTTCGATGGCTCTTCCACGTAATGAAGAGGAGGTGGAGGGTATATATAGCCTCCACACAAAATCTAACTGTACACACAATTTACCAAACTCGTGGGATGAATCGTTAAACTCGGTCGGACCGATTTAGTAAACCTAGTAACCGTTAGTGATTTTGTGGACTGACATGCATCTCGGTGAGGCCGATTCGTTAGGGTTAGGGCATAACGTAATCTCGGTGAGACCGACATACAAACTCGTGAGACCGATTTGGTAATAAGCTTTCCAGAGTTGGTCGTAAACTCGTGGGACCAATTTGCTCTTTTTGGTGAGACCGAAATGTTACAAAAGGAAACAGAGAGTTTACATTGCAATCTCGGTGGGACCGACGCCACTTGTTAGACCAAACGTTACTAAGGGAAACAGAGAGATTGTAACTCATCTCGGTGGAGACTATATACCCTCCACCTCCTCTTCATTCGTGGAAGAGCCATCGAACAAACCTACACTTCCAACTTACTAGTTACGAGAGAACCACCTACTCATGTGTTGAGGCCAAGATATTCCATTCCAACCACATGAATCTTGATCTCTAGCCTTTAGTTGCTTTCCTCAAATCTTCTTTCCACCAAATCCATATCCTGTGAGAGAGAGTTGAGTGTTGGGGAACTATCATTTGAAGCACAAAGCAAGAGGTTCATCATCAACGCACCATTTGTTACTTCTTCAGTGGTGTCTCCTAGATTGGCTAGGTGTCACTTGGGAGCCTCAGACAAGATTGTGGAGTTGAACCAAGGAGTTTGTAAGGGCAAGGAGATGCCTACTTCATGAAGATCTACGCTAGTGAGGCAAGTCCTTCATGGGCGGCGGCCATGGTGGGATAGACAAGGTTGCTTCTTCGTGGACCCTTTGTGGGTGGAGCCCTCCGTGGACTTGTTACCCTCGTGGGTTGAAGTCTCCATCAGCGTGGATGTCGATAGCACCACCTATCGGAACCATGACAAAAACATCCGTGTCTCCAATTGCGTTTGAATCCTCCAAACCCTTCCTTTACATTCTTACAAGTTGCATGCTTTATTTTCGCTGCCAATATACTCTTTGCATGCTTGCTTGAATTGTTGAAGATTGCTTGACTTGTTCAAAAATAGCTAAAATCTGCCAAAGTCTAAAATTGGGAAAAGTTTAGGTTTTTATTGGTCAAGCAGTCTAATCACCCCCTCTAGACATACTTCAAATTCCTACAATAACTTGAAGGCTGAACAATAAGGTGATCATAAACAGTAGTCAAAGAGAGCAAGTGCTCCATATATATAGGACCTTGAAGTATGTCTAGAGGGGGTGATTAGACTAATTGACCAATAAAAACAACCTTTTCCCAATTTTATAGATTTTAGCTATTTAGGACAAGTCAAGCAATCATCACACAATTCAAGCAAGCATGCAAAGTGTATGCATAATAAAATTTAAATAACATTGTCGCTTTGAGAAGTATGTGATAAGCAAGAGCTCCCCCTAAATTTGTTCATAGTTTTAGATTTGCTTTGGACTGCAAATGCACAATGAATTAGGCTCATGGGTTACTCTTCCATGTCACATACATCTTGGTGGAGCGCTCAAAATAATAAACAATGAATACATGCACTCATCACCAAGCATAGTGAGTGATCACATAAGATAGATGTGATAATATCAAGCATGCATAAGTGTAGCTTATGATCAAACACATGATCATCAATGTCTCACAAGCATAGTATCTCAACCAAAAGCAAACAAAGATTGAAAAACCACCAAATAAAGCAAGAGAGAACAAAAGCAACAAGTTACCAAAAAGTTAATAGAAAATGCATAGTGCTAGATCGACTCTCAGGCTTGATTTTCTGGTGGTGGTGTAGAGATGGCTCCTTGGATGAAGGCTTCAGTTGAAGTGGATGGAGCTGGAGGAGTTGGTCTTTGGAGCTGGTTGCCTTTGGGCCCTGTGAGGGGCAGTGGCTGGTCTGAAGTTGTTGCTCTAGTGTCATCCTTTGCACTTTGCAAATGACCTCTGGGCTCTGGGCACTCTGGCAAACACATTGGTGGTAGTCTTGCCCTTCCTCTCCTGCATGTCATCCTGCAGCTGCTCCACAACTGACTGAATCTCAGTTACCTTGACATCTAGATCATAGAATTTTTGTTCCATGATTCTTTCCAGGCTCTCCTGGTTTTGAGTTAGGGTGGCCAACCCCTTCTCAATCCTCAGAGATGATGCTATCAAGTAACCAAGCTGCTCCTGTTTGGTTTTCAAGAAATATTCAGATGCCTCCTCTTGAGTTGGCATCTTGGCAGCCTTCTCCCTCTTTGCCTTCTCCTTCTTCTCCTGAGCTTGAACTGATTGTGGATCATCTTCATTCATGACAACCTCATTGTCCTCAAAGTCTGGATAAAGTGGAAAGTGTTCCTTATCCAACTGATATTTTCCTGTGCCCATCTTTGAGTTTATCAATTCTTGAATCTGAGGTGCATATCCACAGCTCCTCTTACGATCTGCTGCAGTCCTCTTGATTGTTTCAATGATCGGGCTCATGACTTTGAACTTCGTGGCACATCAAACACATGCAACATGTTGATGGCATGCCCTCCGATCATGTTATGGTCACGGACTTAGGCAACAAAGTGTGCCTCGAATCCAATTTATGGTTGGCAACCCCGGCAATGAGAAAGTGAACTGATCCAAACTTGTGAGTCTCTAATGCCTTGTCTGGAATTTCCTTGTACATGTGAGCCATTGAATTGTGACCCAACTTCTTCTTTGCATAAATGTCTAGGTCATCCTCATTCTCCTTGGGGGCATTGATCGACTTGCCCATTCTTCAATAGTGGACTGGTACCTTGTACCTTTGGACATCAAACTATTCTTCCATCTGGGTAAAAGTGTCTTGTGGAGTAGAAGCGCATGATAAGCTCATCATTCCGGTTGGTGAACTTCATCCAACAAAATCTGCAACTCCACAAGCAACAAAGCTATCTTGCACTCCAGGATAGTGATGTTCATTTTCCTTGATGAATTTCCAGTCAACCCACCTCATGTCACAGACTATGGGCTTCTTGTCCAACAGAATTGTTTCATAGAAGTCCTGCTGTTCCTTTGTGTGGAACCTGTAGTCAACAACAGTTCTTCTTCTTTGTAACACCCCGGATGTAACTTTCCATATTTGTAACTCCAACTCTTGCCATTTTCGGCATTGTGATATGATATTCCCTCCGCGGTTGGGTTTTTCTTCATTTTTGCATTTTGTCCATGTCATGCATTTCATATCATGTCATCATGTGCATTTGCATACGTGCTCGTCTCATGCATCCGAGCATTTTCCCCGTTGTCCGTTTTGCAATCCGGCACTCCTATGTCTCCCGGCGTCCCCTTTTACATTTTTCCGTGAGCGGGTACTAAACTTTCTCGGAATGGACCGAGGTTTGTCAAGTGGCCTTGGTACACCACCGTGAACCACTGTCAAGTTTCGGGTCATTTGGAGCTCGTTTGATACTCCAGCGGTTAACCGCACTCTCGCAAAGGCCTCTTTTAAGTTGCAGCCCAACACCCCTTCAAAACAGCCCAATAACCCATCTAGGTCACTTCCATGCTCTCCGTCGTCGGATCACGATCGTGGGCGAAACCAGACTCCATTTGGAGCTTCCTAGCTCCTTCTACCTATAAAACACCCTCCCCGAAATCCGGTCAATTCGGACGAAACCCTAGCCCTCTCCTCTCGCGCCCGGACACGTCCGAGACGGGCAGACGCGTCGCCGCCCGCGCGCCGACCAATCGCGGCCGCCACGTGGGCAGCCGCGCCACATCGCCAGCGCCTCCACCGCGGGCCCGCTGGCCCGTGGTTGCCCTCTGGCCGGTTGCCGCCGCCTCCGGGCGCGTCCCCCGCCCGCGCCGCCGCTGTCGTTCCGCCGCCCGCCGCCCCGCCGCCGCCCGCCCGCCGCCCTTGCCCGGCCGCCGCCCGCCGCCCGTCTCCGACCACGCGCCGCCCCAGCGCCGCCGCCGCCGCCGGCCGCCGCGCCGCCGCCGCCTCGGCGCCCGCCGCCCGCCTGCACCGGGCCTTGCCGCCCGCCCGCCCGGCCGCACCTCGACGCCGGTGCCTCCCGCCGCCCGCCGCGCCGGCCCCCCTCCTCCTCCGGCGAGCCTCGGCTTCCGCGCCGGATCGGATCTGAGATCCACCTCGGTTGACTTTCTCCTCCCCCCGATTCCTTCTAAGTCATTATTCTGCAGTATTTTGTTGCATCTTCAACGCATCATAACTCTGCACCCGTGGCTCCGTTTCGTGCGTGTAATATGTCAAAATGTTAGTCTCGAAGAGTAGATCATTTCGTTCCATTGCATCATTTTCATTTGAGCTCATCTTGATGCCCGAAATGCTATTGGAAGAGGGCTATGTGATGTTAGTTTCTGTTTCTTAATAGAACATGCACTTTTGTCATTTTTGCCATGATTGATGTGTGCATCCTATGATCTTGAGTCCTACATGTGTTTTGTAATATGCCATTCCATCTTTCCAGGGGTTTATGCCATGTATTTTTGTGATCTCTGTGGTGACTAGGACAAGCATGCAAACTAGGCTTCATGATGTTGCTGATTTCAGCCCCTGTTTTGCTGATATTTTTATGCCATGTTAACTTGATGCTACCGAGAGTTCCATGCATATTTTGAGATACTTCAGTAAGGATGTTTTGAACATATGGTTATGCTCTATCCATCCATGCCCTTGTTTGCAATTATGGAGTGCCATAGCTTGAGTTAATCGAGCTCTACTTTTGCTATAAAATGTTTCCTGGCAGATTGTTTACATGTTATTCAATTTTGCCAAGGTTGTTGTGGTTGATCCGTGTATGCTATGATGTTGTTCTTGCCATGTATAGTTTCTATGCCATGTCTTCTTGATGTAGGTATGCTTAGTTTATCATGAAATGCTCTGTAGTGAGTGCATAGAGCTCTTAAACATGCCTACTTGTTATCTGTTTTTGTCATGCCCTGTTGCTGAACCTGTAACGAAACTTGCAATGTTTACGTGGGTGCCATCATATTTTCTGATCCCTTTTGGCTTATGGTCAGTAAGGGACTTTTGTTCTATGCTTTGAGTAGATTCATGCCATGCCTTGTTTTGCTATTATAAGTTCCTGTAGGATGTTGTTTGCTTGCTCTGAACATTGCTTCGATGCTGATTACGCCATGTTCGATATTTTCACCAAGTCTGTGAAGCTGATATATTTTGCACTTTTGCCATGCTTGTTTGGACCTGTTATGATGTGATTTAGCCGTAGCTCAGTGTTCATGTTTTGTCAAGCATCTTGAGTAGATCACTGCCATATGCTTTATTGTTACGTTTGGGTGCACTAGCTTAATTTCTTGTTGCTTGCTATGTGGCATCATGCTGTTAATGGCAGATTTGTGCCATTCTTGTTTTGCTTGTTATTTGCAAACCGTGCATCCGATTCCGGTGATCTTTATATCGATTTCAACTGAAATCATCTCATCTTTTCAGCGGCATACTTGGTTTGCCAAGTTGATGCCTGGTTCATCATTTTCCTTCCGGAGCACGCATACGCATTGCATATCACATCTCGCATATCATGCCATGTATTGCATCATGTTGCTTGTGCATTGCACCGTGATTTATTGTGGTTCCTTTGCTTGTGTTCTTGCTTTGGGTAGAGCCGGGAGACGAGTACGTGAACGAGGAACCTGTTGAGAACGCTTACGAGGATCAAGCTTTCGACAACTCTGAGAACCTTGCAGGCAAGATGACCATACCCTCGAAATCACTTTTATCTTTGCTATGCTAGATGCTCGCTCTTTTGCTATGCCTATGCTACGATGCCTATCACTTGCTTATCCTGCCATCCATATTGCCATGTCAGCCCCTAACCATCCTTTCCTAGCAAACCGTTGTTTGGCTATGTTACCGCTTTGCTCGGCCCTCTTATAGCGTTGCTAGTTGCGGTGAAGATGAAGTTTGTTCCTTGTTGGAACATGGAGATGTTGTTCCTTGTTGGAACATGTTTACTTGTTGGGGATATCACAATATATCTGCTATAATTAATGCATCTATATACTTGGTAAAGGGTGGAAGGCTCGGCCTTATGCACAGTGTTTTGTTCCACTCTTGCCACCCTAGTTTTCTGTCATACCGGTGTTATGTTCCTTGATTTCGCGTTCCTTACGGTTGGGTGATTTATGGGACCCCTTGACAGTTCGCTTTGAATAAGACTCCTCCAAAGAAGGCCCAACTTTGGTTTTACCATTTGCCACCTAAGCCTTTTTCCCCGGTTTTCGCGAGCCCGAGGGTCATCTTTATTTAACCCCGGACCGGTGCTCCTTGAGTGCTGGCCCGAACTAGAACCTCTGGCGCCCCTCAAGGAAACTTGAGGTCTGGTTTTAGTTATACGGACTGCTCATCCGGATGTGCCACGAGAGCGAGATATGTGCAGCTCCTATCGGGATTTGTCGGCACAATCGGGCGGCTTTTGCTGGTCTTGTTTTATTCTTTGTCGACATGTCTTGTAGTCCGGGATTCGAGATCGATCGGGTCTTCAGTAGAAGGAATATCCTTCGTTGACCGTGAGAGTTTATAATGGGCTAAGTTGGGACACCCTGCAGGTATTATCTTTCAAAGCCGTGCCCGCGGTTATGAGGCAGATGGGAATTTGTTAATGTCGGTTGTAGAAAACCGAAGTTGACCTTAATTAAAACACATCAACGCGTGTGTAACCGTGATTGTCTCTTCTCGGGAGTCCGGAAGTGAACACGGTGTTGGAGTTATGTTTGGCGTAAGTAGTTGGGATCACTTCTTGATCGCTACTAGCTTCACGACCGCGCCTTGCTTCTCTTCTCGCTCTCTTTTGCGAATGTAGCCACCATATATGCTAGTAAACTGCTGCAGCTCCACCTCACAACTCTGTCTTTCCTATAAGCTTAAATAGTCTTGATCTCGCGGGTGTGAGATTGCTGAGTCCCGTGACTCACAGATTCTACCAAAACAGTTGCAGTGCCGGCGATGCGGTGCGGATGGCATAACCGAGCTCAAGTGGGAGTTCGACGAGGGCGTGGTCGTTACTATGTGTCTTTTCCGGATGATCGATAGTGGAGCCAGTTGGGACGATCGGGGATCTGTGTAGCATTTGGGGTATCTTCTTTTATTTTGGTTCCGTAGTCGGACCTTGAGTGTAATCTAAATGATGGATGGTTATTTATGTATTGTGTGAAGTGGCATTGTAAGCCAACTATGTATCTCTTTCCTTATGTATTACATGGGTTGTGTGAAGATTACCTCACTTGCGACATTGCTTTCAATGCGGTTATGCCTCTAAGTCGTGCTTCGACACGTGGGAGATATAGCCGCATCGAGGGCGTTACATTCTTGAAGCATATGGATCTTCCATTCTCCACAGTCTCAGCCCTGAATCCTTCCTGATTCTCATGTCCTCAGCCACAGGATGGGCATCATTGTGGTCTGGTATCTTGGGCTTGAGCTTTCTTAGAACCTATCCTTCTTCTTCTGAATCTTCAGCAACATTGGGCACTGGGGCCTTGTTCTTCTCAGCAGCTGGAATACTCCTAGTATTCCTCTTTGGAAGTTGTGTGAAAACTTGCCTTCGGCTTCTGCTAAGGCCGGCGGTGGCGATGCTATCTACGTCGTTCCCTTTTTGAAGGCATTGCCGTGGAGAAGTTCAAGGCCACTCTCTGCTACCTCCGGGGGAAACCCCAGATCGGATGATCGGATGATGGCGGCGCTCTGGTGTCGTTCCTCCCTTGGGGGCGTCATTCTTGGAGGTACACACGTGATCGAGGGACCAGCAGACGGACTCTTTGGTGGAGCGGTGCTTCACCCTACACACTGATGGCGACGGATCTTGACGGCGTGGCGCGATCTTGATTCGGAGTTATTGTGGGAGGATGGACTCGCAGAAGAGGACGAATATTTGTCGGGTGTCGTGGTGGCGTCGATGGCGAGAGAGACCTTGCACGGTACATGCAACAAGACAGCTCTGAAAATAGATTGGTGGCGGTGGCTGCGGCGGCCTCATACCCGTGAGCGTCTTGGTTGAGGAGTCTTGCCGGATGGTATGTGCCCCATACCCGACAAGCGTCTGGTTGAGACCTCAGGTCTTAGATGTTTAGGTTTGGCTGCGATGTCTGTTTGGTATTAGGCCCAGACTATCTGCATCCCTTCATCAATTGGATAGGTGTAGCGACAGTTGTTGCTTAGATGGTGGCTTTAGTCTTGCTGTTGTGTGTGTTTGTAAGGTCTTATGAGAATAATTAATTAAGTGGTCGTATGCATCGCCCAGATGCAGAGGCCGGGGGTCATCCTTCTTTTCTAAAAAGAAAATTTAACTATCTTAGATTCAATAATCCAATGTTAGGCATCCGGGTTTTTGTTTCTTATACTGGTTTTCCTTTTTTATTTTTGTTTATGCGTTTAACCATTTTATATTTTATTTTTTTGCTTTTCTGTTCTTTTTCTTATTTATTTTTCTTTTCAGGTTTCTTTTTGAAAACAAAATGTTCACGTATTGGAAATTTCAGAAAATATTCAAATTTTCAAAAATGTTTGCGATTTGCAAAAAAGTGTTTTTCAAAAATTGTTTGGGATGGTTGGGTTCAAAATTTTCAAAAAATGTTCAGAATTTCAAAAAGTATTTGTTTCCAAAAATTGTTCTCAACTTTTAAAACTGTTCATGTTTTAAAATTTTGTTCCTGTTTTTCAAAAATTATTCGGATTGTTTTTGCTCAAAATTTTCACAACTTTCCAGAAAATGTTCGGAATTTCCAAAATATTCCCGTTTTTAAAACAATCTTCATGTTTCCACTTTTTCAGCAGTTTCTAAAATTGTTCAAAAATTTCGGAATATATATATATATATTTTTTTTCAAATTTTGTTCGGGAGTTTAATAAAATGTTTGCATTTTCAGTTTTTGTTTTGGAAATCCACAAAATTGTTCGTGTTTTTAAAGGTTTATTCCTGTTTTTACAAAAAAACCAAAAGTTTTGTTCAAATTATTCACAACTTTTCAGAATTTTTTGGAAATTCAATTTTTTCCTATTTTAAAAAATGTTCACATTTCCACTTTTTGAGATTAAAGATTGGTTGAAATTTAAATAAATGTTCTTGGTTTCAAATTTTGTTCAGAATTTTTGAAAAATGTTAATGTTTCAAATTTTGTTCTGGAATTTCACAAAATTGTTCATGATTTTGGAAATAAAATTATTTTTAGAAAAATTCTTCACAATTTGAAAAGTATTTGCAGTTCGTAAAACATTCATTTTTTTTTCTTAAATTGCGTTCAATTGTTTTCAAAAATATTTTGAACTTCGCTGGGCTTTTGGTTATCGATGATTTTCGCTGTCTTAAAACCATTACAACTTGCTAATTCTTCCGTTAGTTGGGTATCGTCAATAGGATGAGATGCTGGGTTCCATGCGAACCAACTTGTGATTGGATGGTTAGGTGGACAGTGGTATCCTAGCCCATCAGGGTTCAAGTCCTGGTGCTCGCATTTATCCTGGATTTATTTTAGTATTTTCGGCGATGCATTTTTAGTGGGAGAAGACGGTTCCGTCGACTACGAGGCGCCTACGGTGACTTCATAAAATCTGAAGATTATATGCCGGCTCAGGCTCTCGGAGGTGCTCATAGGGATAGGGTATGCATGTGTGCGTTCATAGGGATGAGTGTATGCACGTTTATATGAGTGCTTGTGTCTGTACTGATGTTAAAAAAAAGATGCTGGGTTTCATCCCCTGCTAGCACGCTTTTTTATTAGCATTTTTTAGTAGCTATAGTTCGCTATCGCAGCCTGTCGCTACCTTCATGAGCTGGCCCAGTCTTATCCCCACTGAGCATGCGGGCGACAACCTGCCGCAGGGAGCGGCAAATAGGAGCTATCCCTTAAAAAGCCCCCCCGGGCATTCGCTCACGTCATTCCTAACGGGCCGCCCATTTCCTCGTGTTCATTTTCGCAGAAGCCCCACAAGCTTCCCAACCAGTATTTTTATGCATTTTCACTTTCTGGTTTTCATGTTGTTGCACTTTTTTTGCTTTTCTTTTATTTTTCACTTTTGTCTAATGCATGACTTTTTCAAATTCGTTATTTTTTAATTCATTTTTTTCAAAAATCGTGATTTGTTTTCCAAATTTGTGACTTTTCAAAATTAATAAAAAATATATCAAATCGTGATCTGTTTTGAAAAGTTAATTATATTTTCAAATCCGTGGTTATTTTTCAAAATCATGATTTTTTTAATCCTTGAACTTTATAAATTCCCAAGTATTTTTGTATTTTTTATTTTTTTTTCAAAAGTCAATGGTTGACCAGTTAACTAGTCAACCTTGGGCGAGCTGCACGTGAGCATGCTACTAGGCCGCAGCCAGCGAGCATTCGCCATCTAGCCATCTGGCGGCGCCGACAAGGAGCTCCCATGGTTTTGTACGGGGCGAGCTAATTTTGTATTTAAGTGTGTGGGTTTTTTAAAAATTTGTTTTTCTTCTTTGGTTTTGTATTTTCTAGGGAGTTGATTTCTTCTTTGGTTTCCCCTTTTTCTTTTACCGCTATCATTTCCATTCCCAGTTTACTACTTAAGATGTATACTTTCCCCCTTTGTCATTCTTTTTACAATTTGTAATTTTGTAAATAATGCATGAATGTTGTAATACAAAAATACTTCTCAAATATGTGACCCACATTCTTTCCATATGCGATAAACATTTTTTAAATACGCAACAAACCAATATTCGAAATGGGCGTACTAAATACGTGATGAACCTTTTTTGAATATGTGGTGAATTTTTTGTTAAAATACATGATGAAAAATTTGCGAGGAACGCTAAATAAATATGTGATGAGAATTTTTTTTCAATATGGGGTGAATATTATGTAAAATGAGATGACTGGTACATAGCATGGTCCTTTTCCTGTTGGCTGACACCCTTATGGTTGTATCATCTACTAGATGGATAAAGAGTAAGAGAGAACCAGAAAAACCTTCATTTAAAATAGCGCATGCAATTCTTTAAAAATATACACAAAGGGGTTGTTCGGTTCCCAGCCACACCTTGCCACACTTTGCCATATCTCACCTTAGGCAAATTTGACCAAGTTAGGTAGGTGTTTGGTTCTAGCCACACCTAAGGCAAGAATATTTTTATGAGCAGTGAACCCCACATGTCATAGACACAAAAAGTATGGCAATATTCTCTTAGGCAAGCCAAAGTGTGGCTAACTATTTGAGCAACTCAACTAAGGCAAGTGTAGCAAGCGTGTCAAAAATCATGTGACAATGTATGGCAAATATAGTCACAATCCAAACAGCCCCAGTCTCACAATGCGCACGCGGGCCAAAACCTGAGGTGCTTAACGTTTCCGTATCAAGCAAGGTTCGTAGGGACAACCATGGCAGGTTCCTGGCGGGCTCTTGCCATTTTTTTCCTTCAACTCATGACGCGGAGGCGGCGGAGCTGTTGGCTTGTCGTCGGGCTCTTATCTTGGCTAGAGAACTTAATGTTCAGAAGGTAATACTAGAGACGGACTCCCGGTCGGCGGTGAGCAAGATCAGAAATGAGCAATGGGACTTCTCTATTCATGGGTGACTAGTTCAAGATGTAAAAGTGTTACTTAGTTCCTTTCTTGAGTCTAGGGTTGCAGGGGTGCATCGTTCGGCTAATAAAGTCGCACCCATACTAGCTAGGGAAGGTTGTTCGAAGTCGTTATGTAAAACTTGGCTCCATGTATCTTCGGAGTGTATTAGCTCGGAGCTTGCATCAGATGGAGCTTTAAACATTGAATAAAGCAACAACGTTTCTTAAAAAAAAAGCAAACTAACCACAAAATATATGTGACACAACACGACGGAGATGGGACCGTACGGTTTAATGGACATTGATGTGACATGGACGGACAATGGATCCAACGAGCGACTCACTGTACAAGCGGCCAAATGGAAGGTTCTCGGTGCCAAACACAGTTCATGTTTGCACGCGGGGGCTAAAAACGAGAGGCACTAAGGGGTTGTTTGGATTGCAGCCGTGACTCGCCCGACCAATTTTTTGGTGGTTGACTGCCACCACGGGCTTCGTTTGGATCAGCGCCCGAGAACCAGTACGACGCCAATTTTTTGGTCGCCCTGTTCAGTTTCTGGGCCCGTGTGTTGGCGAGATCCCGGCGGCAAAATCCTTTCGCCAAATCTTTGGCGTGCCAACTTTGGCAAGGCTGGCTGGGGCGTGATCCAAACAGCCCCTAAACATTTTCGTATCGATCACATCAACCGCAATTATATGTGGCATACCCCGACGAAGATGATCAATTTACAACCCGTCAATGCACAGCCCGGATGCAACACATCGACCGAGAGAATATAGCATGCGTGTTAGCTTCCTCCCGATTATATACCTCAGGCATGCAAGCATTACAATCTTAGAGCTAACCTAATAGTTAATCTAACAACCAACCTATTATATGTGTTCTTTAAATGAAGGCTTCAAATGAGATGGCACGTGTCTATAGTTAGCAACGAGCAGCTTTGTTAATTAACCATGATCTTAACTTTGATATCCAAGAAAAACATGATCTTAACTTAGCCATATGGAACCGGACTCCCACGTGATATATGAAAAACCTGATGTGCTTCAGCAGTCCAGGTGAATAATGATTTGAGCCATGAACTCCTGTGGATTGTATGGCTGAAGAGACGACCGTTTTTCTTTTCAATTTTCACCTGGCCGACACGTGCGGTGGCCCTTTTTGTATTGGCTAGCTGACAAACCGACCATCTTTGTGGTTTTATCATCATCTACGTAGATAGATAGACATCAACAAAGAACCAGAAAAACATTCGGATTTTTTATAGAAAAAATCACAATGCGCGCGCACGCGGCGAATACCAGAGGCGCTTAACGTTCCTATCAAGCAGATTATCCGCAAAATACAGGTGGCACAGCACAGCGCGACGGAGATGGGAGCGTACGGTTTAATGGACAATGGGCGTGACATGGACGGACGAACGGATCCAGAGAGCGACCTCACTGCACAAGCCGCCGCAGAGAAGTTTCTCGGCGCCAAATCGCGACGTGACACTTCACTGCTCACTTCCTCGCGTGCAGTGTAACAACGAATCGTGCACCTTTTTCGTTCCCGCGCGCTGCACACGCGCACCGTGAGTCAGTGAGTGCTTCCTTCCCCGCGTGTATAAGAAGAGCACGACGCGCGGTAGAATTTGTCACCGCCGGTCGTAGATTATTGCTTTCGATTCCGGTGCGGAGAGAGAGAAAGAGAGCGGGTTATGGCGGAGGAAGATAAGGCGCCCAGCGACGCAATGTCGACGGTGGCGGAGGAGGCGCCGGTGACGGCCGAGCGGCCGGTCCGGGCAGACCTGGAGCCGCGCCTTCCCAAGCCATGTGAGTGCCTGCCCCGATCCTTTGGTAAATTCTTAGTACTGTACGTGCTTTCGGCCACACAGAGGGCGTTCGTTTCATCAGCAAAGCGCATAACTAACTAACACGCATCCTTATGCAGACTTGGCTCGAGCTCTGGTCGTGCCCGATGTGTACCATCCTGAGGGAGAGAGCGGGGAGGGGCACGAGCACGGGCAGAAGAGCGTGCTTCAGCAGCATGTGTCCTTCTTCGACCTGGACGGCGACGGCATCGTCTATCCCTGGGAGACTTACGGAGGTAGGGCATGGTGATCCGTACTGTTCTAGGAATGCGTACCCTGTACCCTTATCCCTTGATGGTTTGATAGGTTATGTAACTTATGTTGCACGAATTCTAGGAATGCGGTCGCTGGGCTTCAACGTGATCTTGTGTTTTATAGCGGCAATTGCCATAAATATTGGCCTAAGCTTCCCAACCCTACCTGTAAGTACAAAAAGAGCTGAAACTTGCTAAAAATATTATTCTATGCTCGACATTTTTGTTCTTTAAAAGTTTCACCAAGGCTAGCTCTTTTATTCATCTTTGCTTTTCATGATGGGTATATATATACAGAGCTGGATACCATCTCCCTTGTTCCCCATACACATCAAGAACATCCACAAGGATAAGCATGGCAGCGACTCCTCGACCTACGACACGGAGGGAAGGTAATTAAAATCCACACTCCAAACTCGCTTACTACTCTATTTACACCATTTTTCAGTTCTAAAGGAGGTACGTTAACTACAACTGTGAGACAAATATAGGTTTATGCCGGTAAATTTCGAGAGCATCTTCAGCAAGTATGCCCGCACGGCGCCGGACAAGCTCAGCTTCGGCGACATCTGGAGGATGACCGAAGGCAACCGGCTGCAGTATGACTTCTTTGGATGGTGAGCACTTAGGAACTTTCATTTATGCTTCATCATCGATTTCTTTTTTTTTAAAACAGAGGCAAAAGATTCCTCTACTAAAGACGTTGCTTCACTCATGTTTGGCCTGAACTGATGTGTGTTCAGGTTGGTGAGCAAGGGAGAGTGGATACTGCTGTACGTGCTTGCCAAGGACGAGGAGGGCTTCGTTTCCAGAGAAGCTGTTCGCCGTTGCTTTGATGGCAGCTTGTTCGAGTTCATCGCCCAGCAAAGGAGGGAAGCCCACGAGAAGCAGCACTAGAGTCAGACTGGACTGAGTAGAGTGCAACGTTGTCATCTCGGAGCGTCTTCAAATGTGGACCAGATTGATTACCACATCATGTATGCCTAGGAAATAAGAGACGAACGAATACCAAGTTCAGAGGGCTGAAAAGTTATACACTTTTATATAAAAATAAGTTGTATACATAAACTCGAGGACACAAATATTTTGGTGTTCTTTGCTCCTTTACTTCGAACGGCAATGAGGGCATATGTACTATGGTGGCATCACCAAGGTACTGAGCGATGTATTCCACGTGGACTCTTTTCCTGAAAGTGTTTTGTGAGCTCGAGCTCACATGCATCCTTTGCTATAGTAATATCCGAATAAATATTTATTATTTTTTAAAAATTGGTTTTGCTAACAAATGTTGTTGTGTTTTTCACATACCTGTAAATTTTCATGAAAAAATAACATTCATGCAGGTCTCGGCAAAAAAAGAAAAAAACCAATGCGACAAAATGCTTCCAAAAACAGTTTTTTGGAGCATAATTTTGTTTTTTTATGTGATCTCCAAAAAATGTCATCCCATCATGAAAATTGACACACATGTGAAACACACATCAATGTTTATTGACAAAATTATTCATACTTTTTTGAATTTTCTAGTTTTTTTACTTAACAATAGCAAACACTGCTAGGGAAAACCCTAGCAGTAGCGCGGTTAACCGCGCTATTGCTAGGGCGCTACAACTAACTTTTAGCAGTAGCGTGGGTTTGACCCCGCTACTGCTAACTCAGTTAGCAGTAGCGTGTGTCCAGAGCCGCGCTACTGCTATGTACTAGCAGCGTGCATCCTAACCCCGCGCTACTACTATTCATCCGTATTTCATTTCTTTTGTTTTGTTGTACATTATATTTATACACCGTTATACAAGTTTTCTTACAGTAGCAATTTAGAGATTGTCGTATAAACCATTATAATCATAACGAGTTATTACATCATTGGGTGAAAGAACCGCGGATTAGATTCAATGGATGGATCCAAAGTGATAGACTATCAGTTTGGATCCATCCACTTGAATCTAATGTGATTCTTCCACTGAATCCATCCATTTGAATCTAATCCGTGGTTCTTTCACCCAATGATATAATATCATCATCATCATAATATCATTAACAACTTATCATCATAATACATCATAGTCATACAACGACTCCTCCTCATCATCATTATCGTTCATGAGTCATCATATAACAACTTGGTAATCACAACTCCTCCTCCTCCTCATCATAGTAGTCATAATCACAACTCCTCCTCCTCTTCCTCCTCATCATCATCAACTCTAACACATTGTAGCACATAATAACAACTTCTCATCATCATCATAGTCATAATCAACACTAACTAACTGTTCATAGTACATAGGACCTACTCCTCTCTCCTAGATAAAATAGCATAAAACAGGTAAACCGGTCCATCTCCAAAATGGAGAATGGAGATACACCTATCTCCAACTTGTGGCTAGCGCACATTCATGTTGTCTCCAATTAGTTGTCTGTGCGCATTCATTACCTTGCTCCATTCTTTGATATTGAGCCTTCCATCTTTTAAAGAAATCGAGTATGCACTGTGGTAAGCCTTCGGGAAGTTGGTTGAAGCTAACCATATGCATATGACCTTCGGTAAACATCATGTCAGGCACAACCTCCTTCGGGAGCTTCTGTTGAAGAAAATAATAGTAACATATATAGTTAGCAATGTAGTTTACTTAAGAAGAATATATGCAATGAAGTTACCATCATTAACAAAATCATAGCAAGTTTTTGGCAATGAAGTTACCAACGTGCAACTCATGGACTAGTGGCACGTATCCACTAGAATTTGGGCTGATAGAGTGATTGGTCTTAAAGGCCTCAAAATCATCTATGAATGAGACAAGATAACCTTTCTCCTCACAATTAAGCTCAGAGCCATAGCTGTAGTATGTCATGTCTACAGCCTTCCGAGTATTTCTTGAAGATAAGAAATAAGCTGACAATTATAAATAAACAAGTTTAGTAGAGATGAACACCAAATATTTTTAAATAAATAATATAAATTATTTAACTTAACAAATTAGTTTGACAAACTCACATTTAGGCAAAATTGGAGGCATATCCAGACCCCCCAGATGTCGATATTATTTTCAATATCATCATCTTCGGCGCGAATATTCAATGTTATTTGCATATTCTCCTCAAATCCATATGCCTTGCAGAGAGCTTCCCAATTAGAACAACCGAAATGGGAGTGATTAAGCGCATTGTACAACTTAACTCGAAACGCATAACCATGTTTAGTCCTTAGGTGAGTCCTCCTCGTCTCCATATTCTCAATGTCTTGGAAACCAAGCTTCTACAAGACATACGGTCTTGCATGACATGGGATGTACTAGTCGAATTGGAGAAAAGAGAAATTACGCATTGAAGAAAAGAAGCACAAGTGATGATTAATTACGACGATATGCTTGCCGTACGTACGGTACAAACATCGAAGGTCTCCTCCAGCTTCATGGTGAAAACCTACCATTTTGCACATGATGCTCCCTATCGCACAAACCCATGTCATCGCAGCAGTAGTCGCACTCCAGGATCCTATCATCGCAAGACATTTCCTGTGTTCAAAATTCAAAGATTATAAATCGACAACAATTACATGGAACTCATGACAATAAATCATTATTATTCATCAAGGGTTGACTCTAAGTCTGTTGAGTCTTCCTTGAAAACTCGGATCTCACGTGGTGTATATGGTGGGCACTCCCACTCTGATATATTTGACCGTCTGTGATGGTCGCTCCTTCCTTCGTCCCTGAGTGCATTACACCAAAATGTCTAGCACACGGGAACGAAGGAGAAGCGACCCCCACGACAACAGTCGGGATTCTTCATCTCTGACATTTGAGACCGTCGGTGATGGTAGCTCCTCCTTTCATTCGAAAGTGCATTACACCAAAATGTCTAGCACCTTCAAATGAAGAAGAAGCTACCCCACGACAACCGTCTGAATTCTTCCTCTCTCATATATGGTGGACACTACCTCACTGATTTTTCGACCGTCGGTGATGGTCGCTTCCCCTCCCCCTCTTGTGCATTACCAAGGTATATCATGAGAAGAAGGAAGAGAAGCTACCCTGACGACAACAGTCGGCATTCTTCTTCTGTCATATATGGTGGACACTCTTTCTCACTAATTTTTTGACTGTCATGTATGGAGCCCTGAAAGACTTAAAGTCAACCCGAAATGTGGTTTGATTCTCTTTTTGGCAAATCCAGGGCACTCGATATTTCCTACATATTCTAGAACAAATCATGCTAAAATTCACAAAAAAATCCAGCATGACTTTTGCTAAAATAGGACATATCGAGCGCCTGAAATTTGCCAGAACGGAAATGAATCAACACTCCAGCAAAACATAGGTCACTCGGATTTTCCTCCGATACAAAGATGTCCATACACATACAAAGATGTTTAAACTTGAAATTCTATCCAGATCAATTATCATTTTAAATAACTAGCTTCACATTGTCATAGCTACTCATCTACTACCACTACATCTATAAAAACATCTACGAAAACTTGCATAGGTCACTAGGAGGTGTTCCATGCAAACATAGGACACACACACACACACACACACACACACACACACACACACACACACACACACACACACACACACACACACACACACACACACACACACACACACACACACACACACACACACACACACACACACACACACACACACACACACACACACACACACACACACACACACACACACATATATCCCCTTCACGCAGGAGCATTCAAACTTGGCAATATATATACCCTAGGAGGAGGTGGACTTTTAGCTCACCGACTCGGGTGTAGAGGAAGTAGAGGTAGGTCCGATGACGATCACTCTAGGGAGACGCGACACTACAAAGCATGCAATTCCACCAAGTGAAAATTTTAGATAATCAGATCCCATACATCATTCTTTGATGACAAAGTGATAATGACATGAAAATAATTAAATTGTCCAATACATTTCTATATTGAAAGAAATTACTAAAATTTCTATACCTAAATTTTCTTACTAATTTTTTTTCTTACTAAATATGATACCTAAAAATTTCTCATATAGCATTCCAATACATTTCTATAATTGAAAATTTTCTATACCAAAAATTTCTATTGCTAAAACTTTGCAGCACGTCTTATAACCCTAACATTTCATTTGTACAGCAAGCATAACTAAATATGTAAAAGTATTTGGTTCTCCTCCCCCTACATTACTAACAGAATTCTATTCTATTCTATTCAAATAATCTACATTATTGAAAATTTTCTATTCTATTCAAATAATCTACAATACTAAATATCTTATAACCCCTACATTTACTAAAATTTACATTCTACATTCTATTGTATTTGACAAATTATTGTTGAACAATTGATAGAAAAGCAAATAATTATGACGATATCCAAGGCAATAATCAAACATATATGCATCACGTCCAAGATTAGTAGACCGAAACGATTCTGCATCTACTACTATTACTCCACACATCGGCTGCTATCCAGCATGCATCTAGTGTATTATGCATCTAATTGAGTTACTTGATGTATATTATTGTAATCAACTTGCGGTTTCCGTGACTTTAGGGCCTATGCATAGGGGTTGGCACACGTTCTCATCTTGACTCTCTGATAGATATTTTGGGGCACTCCTTGGGAATCAAATAGATGAATCCGAAGTTGTCTGATGCTTATCGTATAACCAAACCCACGGATATTTGCGGTGACATTGGAATATCTAGGTGACATTAGGGCTTTGGTTGATTTGCATCTTAAGGTGTTATTCTAGAGAATAGCTTTGTGGTGGTTTCATGCCCGACAACAATTTCTATACAACAAGTAATTTTGGAGTGAACTTGTAGGATCGAAAGTATGTCTAGAGGGGGGTGATTAGACTACTTGACCAAATAAAATCTAGCCTTTTCCCACTTCTAAGTTTTGGCATATTTTAGCAACTTAGCACTAGTCAAGCAAACAACCTACACATGGAATTCTAAGAGTATAGCAGCGGAATGTAAATCATTGCATATGAAGGTAAAGGTGGTAGTTTGGAGGGAGCAAATGCAATGTAGACACAGAGATTTTTGGCGTGGTTCTGATAGGTGGTGCTATCGTACATCCACGTTGATGGAGACTTCAACCCACGAAGGGTAACGGCTGCGCGAGTCCACGGAGGGCTCCACCCACAAGGGTCCACGAAGAAGGAACCTTGTCTATCCCACCATGGCCATCGCCCACGAAGGACTTGCCTCACTAGGGTAGATCTTCACGAAGTAGGTGATCTCCTTTCCCTTACAAACTCCTTGGTTCAACTCCACATTCTTGACGGAGGCTCCCAAGTGACACCTAACCAATCTAGGAGACACCACTCTCCAAAAGGTAATAGATGGTGTGCTGATGATGAACTCCTTGCTCTTGTGCTTCAAATGATAGTCTCCCCAACAGTCAACTCTCTCTCACAGATTTGGCTATGGTGGAAACATGATTTGAGTGGAAAGCAACTTGGGGAAGGCTAGAGATCAAGATTCTTGTGGTTGGATTGGAATGTCTTGGTCTCAGCACATGAGTAGGTGGTTCTCTCTCAGAACATGAGTAGTGGAAGTGTAGGCACGTTCTGATGGCTCTATCACATATGGAGAAGGGGGTGGAGGGGTATATATAGTCTCCACACAAAATCTAACCGTTACACACAAATTCCCAAACTCGGTGGGACTGAATGGTTAAACTCGGTCACACCGACTTGGTTCAAATTGGGAACGTTAAGCATTTCGGTGGGACCGACAACATCAACTCGGTGAGACCGATGTGCTAGGGTTAGGGCAAAACCTCATCTCGGCGAGATCAATTGCGTGAATTCGGTGAGACAGGTTTCAGCAATAAGCAAATAGAGACTTGGTCAAGCAAACTCGGCGGGACCGATCGCTCATCTTGGTTAAACCGAAACATTACGAAAAGGAAACAGAGAGTTTGCAATGCCAACTCGGTGGGACCGATCACTCACTTCGGTTAGACCGAAATGTGATGAAGGGAAACAGATGGTTTGCATTCCCATCTCGGTGAGATCGAGATCCCTATCGGTAAGACCGAACTGATTAGGGTTTGTGGATATGGCTATGTCAAGTGAACTCGGTGGCGCTGGATAGATCAAATCGGTGAGGCCGAGTTTGACTTTAGTTTTAGGACATATGTGGAAATGAGAAAGTGATTGAGGGATTTTGGAGCATATCACTAAGCGTTTTGAGCGAGCAAGCCATTAAGTAACACCTCATCCCCTTTTAATATTATTGGCTTTCCTATAGACTCAATGTGATATTGGATCACTAAAATGAAAAAGGTAGAGTCTTGAGCTTTTGCCAATATGAGTCCTTAGCATTTTGAGGGGTCCACATCTCTAGTCCATGCCATACCAATCATTGAACTTTCTGAAATATTGATCTTGAAAGAGTATTAGTTCAATGAGCTATATGTTGTTATGAATTACCAAAACCACCCTGGGATTAGTTGCACTTTCAATCTCCCCCTTTTTGTTAATTGATGACAACATATAGATCAAAGCTTAGACAAAAGATAATATAAATGAAATACATCGTCGCTTTGAGAAGTATGTGATAAGCAAGAGCTCCCCCTAAATTTGTGCATTGTTTAAATTTGCTTTTGAATGCAAATGCACAACCAATTAGGATTGAGGGTCACTCTTCCATGTCACATACATCTTGGTGGAGCGCTAAAAAAGATAGAATATGGAATGTGCACTCATCACCAAAATAAGATATGAATGATCATACATAAGATAAGGATATCATCATTAAGCATTAGCATTAAAGTATGATATGATCAAACATATGATCATAAGAGTATCTCACACACAAGCATAAAACATTGTTTCAACCAAACAAGCAAAGCAAATGGAGTAGCAAAAAGAGCAAAAATAAGCAAGCTCTCTCTCTCTCTCTCTCTCTCTCTCTCAGCCTATGATCTATACTGTAAAGCCCCGAGACCGATGCGCCAGGTGTCTTGCAGTTATTCGCTGTCGTTGCCATGTCATTCTCTTGCGTGTTTCACTTTGCCATGTCATCATGTGCATTTCATCTGCATGTTTTTCAAAACTTGCATCCATCTGGGTTCTCTCGGTTCTCTCCGTTGTCCGTTCCGAGCATAGACACACTCGCACGCGCCCGTCGTGCCTCCCATATCTTGTTCCGTGAGCGGGATAAAAAACATTCTCGGAATGGTCCGAGAGTTGACGAGTGGCCTTGGTACATCACCGGTAGACCGCCTGCCAAATTTCATCGCATTCAGAGTCCGTTTGATAGCCCACCCGTTAACATATAGTGGCACCGTCGCTGGTTTATTCGTCGGACAATGCGGTGCTGGGCCTCTCTTCTATTCTCTCCCTAGCCACTCTACACAGCCCACCTAACCCACCTACACCACCCCTCCGCTCCAGACCGTCCGATGGCGATCGTACGGTCCAAAAACGGACTAAAACCCCCAACCCTAGCCCCCCTTTCCTATTAAAACACCATCCCCGTCCATTTTTGGACTAAACCTAGCCCTAACCCTCTCCCCTAACCTCCTAGCCGCCTCCCTCCTCAGTATCTGTGCGCAACCATCGCCACTTGGCGGCGTCGCCGCCGCGCCCCGGACCAATCCGGGCGCGCCACGTCGCCTCCCCGCACCCTGCCAACCATTCCCGCGCCGCCACATCATCCTCGCCACCTCACCCCGCGCCCCTGGTCTCCACCCCGTTGCCGAGGCCCGCCTGGGCCCGAAGCTGGCCCTCCCGAGCCTGCCATCGCCCGCAGCGCTTGCCGAGCCGCCCCGCAGCTCCCGAGCTCTCGTTCTCGAGCTCCTCCTGCTCGCCCTGAGTCGCCGCCGTCTAACCGCGTCGCCGCCCCGCGACGTCCCGTGCCTGAGCTCCTCCTCGCCGACCCCGAGGGCCGTCACCGCGCGGCGCCTCGCCGCCGCATCGCACTTTGCCGCTGCCCGCGCCTGACCCCGCCTCCTCTGCGTCGTCGTCGACCCCGCCGCTGTCGGCTTCACCTCAGGCCGGAGCCGGCCAGATCTGCCTCGCCCGGCATCGTCGCCGCCTCACCTCCTTCCGTCGACGCACGCCGCCGGCCGCGCCCAGATGGACCTACCGAGCCACTGCCAGCTGGGCCCCACTGCCAGCTTGGTCCCGTCGGCTCCGTGTGAACCGACCGGACCGGCCGGTTCACCTGAACCAGACCGGCCCGTGGAGATTTGCCCGTGCCGGGACGGCTCCGTCTTGGTTACCCTGACACCCCTCGAACCAAAGGCCTCCCCGCGCTGTACCCCTTCGTCCTGCTGAACCTCTCCGTCCACATTCCCCGGGGTGAGATTTTCACCAAGTCCCCAGAAAAATCATCTCATGTGTTCTTGTTTAACATGATGTAACTTTGTGCATGTTACTCCATTTTGCGTGCATGATATGTCAAAATGGTCATCTCTTGATGCTCTACATTCTAGTTGCATTTTCGTTCATGTTACTATTCATGTTGATGCCTTAATATTTGTTGCAAAACTGCTAAGTGATATAAACTGCTGCCTGTTAACATCATGTATGCATCTTGGGAGTGTTGTAACTTTGTCCTTGTTGATCCTATGGTGATGATCTTGATATGCAAATGTTAATATCATAGTGCTATTCATGTTGGTTGTTATCGCGTTCATGTTAGGGTGCATCTTGACATGTTAATCCGTGTTGCAAAAGTGCTTGCTGAGGTTTACTGCTGAAAACTATTATAACTTGCCTATTTGTCTTTTTTATATCTTTTTGTGTGGTTTTCTTTTAAGCATCATGTCACCATGTTTTAGGAGCATAATTATGCCATCTTTACAGTGGTTCAATCCATGTATTTTGATATGCCTTGTAGTGGGTGCATCAAGCTTGTGAAGTGGGCTACTTGTTAATGTCCTGTCAAGTCTGAATCTGATATATCATGTTGCTATGTTTGCTTGATGCTACCTTCTAATCCATGCATATTTTGGAGATGCCTAGTTGATCTGTTTTGATCTACATGTAATGCTCTATCATGCCACGCCATTTGCTGCCATATATATGTATCGTAGCATATGTATTCATTGCCATGAACATGCCTAAATGATGTTTTAGTTTTCTGTTAACTTCATGATACCATGTTGTGAGCTTGATATTAATTAATCTATGCCTCGAGATGCTCCAATTACATGTTTTGAATTATGCTATGAGTAATGTGTCCACGTGCCATGTTTGATAATTTTGGACTTCATACGACCTATGTTTCAAGATTGCAAACATGCTATGATAATGTTGCTATTTTACACTTGCTGAAACTGTTTCAACACTCAATCTTGTCTTGTTGGTTCCCACTAATCTATGAGTTATATGCATATGATGCCTTGATATTATTTTATCTTTGTTATGTTTAATTTGATGCCATACCCTTTTTTGCTATGGATAGTTCCTTTAGCATGTTGTTTTCTTGCTTGCAATATGCCTAGTTGCTGTTTTGGACAACTTGTCCTTCGAATTTGTTTCGTGTGTATGTGTTGCACCGTTGCTCCGTTTTCATCATGTTCTATATGAAACTTGCTTAAAATTGCATGTAGTTTCATATTATCTTGTTGCAACCATGTTTGGAGTGTGTTTTCTTGATGTTTGAACGCATTTTGCATCATTGCCATGTTTAACTTGTGTTGCTCATATCTTCTAGGCCGTAGCTCCGAATCAAATGAACTTTATATGTAACTTGACTAGAATTTCGTGTAGATCATCATGGGGCATCTTAACTTGCTGTTTAACAACTTGAACATAATGTGTTATTCAGATCTAGACCAATTTCGAAATTTGCATATGAGGACTTACCGGAATTGTTATATGTTGTTTCCGGCCTCATTTAAACTTGCTTTGATATGTGTTCTTGTATGCATCATATCTTGCCATGTGTAGAATCACATAGCATTTTCATGCATCATACTTGGTTGTGCATCATGCCTTGTTTATGTGTTGTGTGTTTACCATGTTGCTTGCTTCTTTCCGGTTGTGCTTCTTCTCGATAGTTCCTGTTTCGTTGCGATCGTGAGGATTCGTTCGACTACGCTTGGTTCGTCTTCGCCCGTTCATATTCTTCATGGACTCGTTCTTCTTCCTAGTGGGATTTCAGGCAAGATGACCGTTACCATGGATCTCACTACTATCATTGCTATGCTAGTTGTCTCGATGCTATCACTATGTCGCGCTTCCTACCACTAGTTTATCAAGCCTCCCTATATGCCATGAAACAACCTCTAACCTTTTTTCCACCATCCATAAAACCGTTGTTTGGCTATGTTACCGCTTTGCTCAGCCTCTCTTATAGCGTTGCTAGTTGCAGGTGCAGTTGCAGGTTGTTCCATGTTGGGACATGGATATCTTGGGATATCACAATATCTCTTATTTAATTAATGCACATATATACTTGGTAAAGGGTGGAAGGCTCGGCCTTATGCCTAGTGTTTTGTTCCACTCTTGCCACCCTAGTTTCCGTCATACCGGTGTTATGTTCCTTGATTTTGCGTCCCCAACACGATGAGGGTTTATGGGTCCCTCTTGACAGTTCACTTTGAATAAAACTCTTCGAGTAAGGCCCAACTTTTGTTTTACCATTTGCCCAACATAATAACTAAACTTGATATTAAATTTGACGCATAGGGAGTTAGCGCTACCCGAGGAGTAATTCCACATAACAGGGGGCCAGTGCTGATGGTGTTGGTCTCAAACTGGCAGTAACCGGGGCCACCAACGGGTGTGCCAGCCGGAAACTTAGCCAATCCGGACGTGGCCTGAGACGATATACGCGCGGCTACTATCAGCGTGTCGGCACGCCGGGAGGTCTTGCTGGATTAGTTTTACCATTATCGAAATGTTTTGTGCATCGGAATCCCGAGTCTGGAAGATGGGAGTTTTTAATATCCAGTTGTAGAGAACTTGACACCAGATTCAAATTAAAATACACCAACCGCGTGCGTAACCGTGATGGTCTCTTTTCGGGTGAGTTCGAGAAGAGAACATGGTGGGGTTATGTTTGAACGTAAGTAGTTAAGGATCACTTCTTGATCATTACTAGTTTGCGACCGTTTGCGTAGCTTCTCATCTTACTCTTGTACTCGTAAGTTAGCCACCATACAATGCTTAGTCGTTTGCTGCAACCTCACCACTTATCCATTCCATACCCATTAAGCTTTGTTAGTCTTGATACCCATGGTAATGGGATTGTTGAGTCCTTGTGGCTCACAGATTACTATAACAACAGTTGCAGGTGCAGGTAATGCGATGATCTGACGTGAGAGCGATGTTTGATTATCTTGGAGTTCTTCTCCTGCTTCTTCTTCGTTCAGGGGTTAGGTTCCTAGTCGGCAGCCTGGGCTAGCAGGGTGGTTTCGTTTGAGTTTCTGTTTGTGTTTCATCCGTAGTCGGATGTTCCTCTTATGTATGATGTTGTTGTATTCATGAGGCATTGTATGCCTTTTGTATGTATCCCCATCTATTATGTAATGGTACGATGTAATGATATCCACCTTGCAAAAGCGTCTCCAATATGCGGCTCTATCCTTGGTGGGACCTTCGAGTTCCTCTCGGATAGGATCGCATATTGGGAGTGACATATACACTTTCTCCCCCTTTGGCAACAAGTTACCAAAAAGCTTGAAAATGCATAGTGCTATGCGGCTCTAAGCACGATCTCCGGGAGCTCCGGAGTGCGAAGGTGGCGTGGAGAGGAGTCCTGCGCCGAATGCTTCCGAAGAGGTCTGAGGAGTTGGTGGAGTTGCAACTGAAGCTGTAGCTGTAGGTGCTGACACTGTGGGTCTGGGATCTATTACAACTGGCACAGCTGATGACCTAGATCCCCTTTGGACTTGCTGAAAAGCATTTGTAGTAGGTCCCTCATCCCTATCTTCAAGCTCTTCTTTGATCTTCTCCACTGTAGACTGAATTTCTCTGACCTTCACATCTAAGTCATGCATTTTAGTCTCAAAGATCCTTTCTAGACTCTCTTAGTTCCGAGTTAGGGTTGCCAACCCTTTCTCAATCCTCAAGGTTGTTTGGATGAGATATCTCAATTGATCTTGCTTGGATTTCAAGAAAACTTGAGAGGCTTCTTCTGCACTTGGAATTTTGGAAGCCTTCTCAGCTCTAGCTTTCTCTTTCTTCTCCTGAGCCTGCATAGATGTGGGATGGCATGGATCCATGACAACCACATTATCTTCAAACTCTGGCAATAGGGGAAGATGTTCCTTATCCATAAGATACATGCTCTTGCCCATCTTGGAGTTAATGAGCACCTGAATTTGTGGAGCATAGCCACATGATCTCTTCTAGTCTGCAGTAGTCCTCTTGATTGTCTCTACAATCAATGTCATCACCTTGAACTTTTCAGGCACATCAAACATATGCAGCAGATTAATTGAATGCCCTCTGATCATCCTGTCATCTCTAGACTTGGGTAGCAAGGTGTGTCTGAGGATAGTGTTGATTGTTGGCAGACCTGACAACAGATAATAGACAGACCCAAACTTGTGGGTGTCCAAGGTAGCAGTTGGGATTTCCTTGTACATATGAGTCGTGGAGTCATGTCCCTTCCTTGGATTTGCATACACATCTGTATCATCATCAAGTTCTTCTGGGGCATTTATCAGCTTTGCCCACTCAGCCATAGTTGATTGGTACCTGGTACCATCTGTCATCCACACAATTTTACCATCAGGGTAAAAGTGTGTTGTGGAGTAGAACTACATGATCAACTCATCATTCCATTTAGTTAACTTCTGGCCAACAAAAGCATCAACACATGTCAATCTAAAGCTCTCATGGACTCCTGGGAAGTGATCTTCATTGCTATCAATGTATTCCCAGTCGACCCATCTTATGTCATTGACAATTGGGTTCTTGTCAAGCAACACAGTCTCATAGAAATCTTGTTGTTCCTTTGTGTGGAACCTGTAGTCAACAGCTGTTCTCCTTCTGATGGCATATGGGTCATTTTTCGTCCATAGCCTGAGACCTGCATCCTTCCTGAGCTTCATGTTTTCAGCAACAGGGTGAGTGTCATCATGATCAGGTATCTTTGGCTTCAATTTTCTGAGCACTTGCTCATCTTCTTCTTCTTCCATCTCAGGCACTTAGGCCTTGTTCTTCTCAGCAGCAGATATGTTCCAGGTGGATCTTTTTGGGGCTTCGGCAGAAGACTTGGGACAGATTTGGGCTTAGATGGAGCAGCCCCTCATCTGATTGCATCCCCCATCAGTTTCTGTGATTTGGCAGGAGGTGCCTCTTGCTCTTCAGCTTCAGCTGGGTCTCTGATCATTGAAGATCTCCCAATGACTCTGGCCATTGTCTTGTTGACCCTCTCCTTCCTCTTCTTGCCCTAGTAGCCTCTTTGGGTTCAAGAGTGAACACCATAGTCTCTTGAGTTGAGGCTCTAGCTTTGGACATGGGAACTCTTTTAACATGAGCTTTTGTCTTCAACCCTGGCTTAGCAGCAGTGCCAGTTTCCTTCTTCTCTCCTTTCCTATTGGATGAGACTTCCTCATCAATCACAAAGTCTTCATCCTCAGAATCTGATGTCTTCTTCTTCCTCCGCCTAGTTACAGCTTTGGGCAGGTTACTGGGAGTGCTTCTGATCCCATCATCTTGACTGCTCTCAGAGGGACTAGTGCCCTCACTCATCTGAACCTGTTCCTCTGACATATTCCGACTGTCACTGTTATCAGACATGCTGCAAACTGAAAGCCGACCCTGTGAATAGATATAGATGAGATAGAGTGGATGAGCATCACAAAGTGCAGAGCTTTTGCAAAACAAATGAGCCAAAAACTTAGTTTTAGTTTTCTACTGAAGTCATTTCGGAGCTACCGATTTGCTAAACTCGGTGACACCAAAGCAACACTCAGTGTCTAAACTAGTGAACTCGGTCAGACCGAGGCACAATTCGGTGACACCGATATTGCTAGGGTTTCACAAACATCTGAACTCGGTCACATCGATTTGTGAGTTTCGGTCAGACCGAAAATCACAGTGCAATGGCCTAGGCCAAATCGATGGGACCGATTTCTACTACTCGGTCGGCCCGAGATGAGCTCGGCGGAAACCTAACCCTAAATTTTTGAATCAAATCTAATCTAGAGGAAGTTTTTGCTGGATAGAACAGTTTCATTCGTGGCAAGAATCATGGAATTGTCTTTGTGCTAAGAATCGGATTGAGAAAGCACAAAGGATTGAACTCATACCCTAACTTGGCGGTGAGTTTGCTACGGCGGCAACGATGGAGGAGATCCTGTTGACGGCGGCGGAGACCAGCGGCAGGAGGACGCTGGCGACGGAGGCGACGATCCGGAGACCTGGGTCGGCAGAGCTGGACAACGCGAGCGAAGGGTTTTCAGAGAAGTTTCCAAGAGTTCAACCCGTGGTATATCCAGACTCTGTCGGTGTGACCGAGTGGAACAACTCGGTGGCACCAAGATGTAGAATCGCAAGCGGTTACTGCAACTCGGTGAGACCGAAGTGTTCAAATCGGTTGCACCGAGATTGAAACCTAGATCAACTTAGCGAACTCGGTGTGACCGAAAGGAATGGATCGGTCAGACCGAGATGCATCAAGAGGTTTTGGAAGTTTAAGTCTATGACGAATCGGTAGCTCCGAGTGCTCCTCACCCAGAGGGTTCGAATCTGACTTAGATCAAACTTTGTGATGTAGCATGAATAGAGTTTGAGATGAGAAAATCATAGATAGCTAGAGGGAGTACTTAGGCATTCTTGTCCATCCATTTGGCAAAAGAAAAACCAAACAATCAAAACAACAAATGGATGTCCTCGAATGGAGAAAATTATGCAACCAACATGCTCACACAATAAGATAGCAAATGAAATATGTGTCAAGCATGCACAAACACTCTAGCATCTATCAAGTAATTGGCGATGACTAGGTCATCTATATATGAGTATATTGACTTAGGAGTCAAATGAGAACATTTGATCATAGGCCATACTCATCGCTTAAGCACTAGTGGGGTTACCACTTTTACATAAAGCATTGTTGTGTTCAGACCATTAGAGTTGCTTTAGCTCAATTCTTAGAGTAAAGCTCCCCCTAGATGCGATATCCCCTTTTAGAGGGGTGAACTAACCTTGGGTTTTGTCGATGATGACTTCATGTAGATGTTGAAGATGTGGATGCTCAATGTTGATGTAGATCATTTGGAGCAATCCATTGGAGTGATTTGCACTTTCAATACCTACATGGGTTAGTCCCACAAGGAACAAGCAAGGATATCCATAGACATAGAGTGAAGTACACACATGATGATGTCCATGAAAGCATTAGGTTACCTTGTCCCTTGACTTACTATCAAGAGGGTTTGTGACTCCTTGAACTAGTGCAAGATGTGGAAATTGATTGCACTTGTTCTTGCCAATATGAATATGAGTGAAGTATGTTGGCGGAGTCACCCTCAAGAACTATCTAGTTCTTCTTTGGGATCCACATCATCTTGATGGGAACCCTTGGGGTTGTAGATGTACTTGATGAAGATGAACTTGAGGTATACTTGGGAACCCACTTGACCAAGGCCTTTGGAGCATCTTCAAATGCATCAATCTCCTCTTGAATCTTGTCCTTGCCTTTTAGCTTATGGTCTTGTGGTGGAAGATCATCTTGAGCTTGTGTCCCCTTGAAAGAAGTAGGATCATACTTCTCTTGTTAAGGAACAAACTTTGCCTTGGGGTATTGATCTTCTTCCCACTCAACTCCATTGGCATTGAACTTTCGTTCAAAACCAACACCTTGATTTCCGGTGCCTTCCTTCATTGCGTACAATTTCCTAAAACTGCTTACTTCCGGCAAGGCTCTTGTAAACACCTTTCTCTATAATTCCCTTCAATATGCTATTTTCTTGCTCAAGTGTAACTTGGCTAGGAGAATCATTAGTGGAATCAACAGAACTACTAGAAGCAGCAATATTGGATTTAGCATGATTATTGTTACTACTAGAAGAAGAATCTTTCTTACTCTTGTTGCTAGATTTTACTTGTGGCATGTAAGTAGACAAGAGTAAACGCTTGGCAATGTAAGAAGAACTTTTCTTCCGAAGATCATCATTGATGGCTTTTAAGAACCCATGTTCTTGCTCTAGGTTGAGCTTCTCGAAGCGTAGCTTCTCATGAGTTTTTAAAAGTTCTCGATGATCTTCTAAAGTAGTTTCATGAGCTAACTTAAGAGTGTTTAGTTCTTTAGTTAGACACTCAATCTCCATCTTATCATTGTCATTCATTTCATCTTGATTAGCATGATTAATAACAATTTCATCATAGTTTCCATCACTAGCATTGTCAACAAGTAAATCATCATCACCTAGCAAGTCATCTTCATCACAATTGAAATCAAAATACTCGGGGTGTGATACCTTGGGGCCTTTAGCCATGAAGCATCTTCCAATTCCTTCATTTGGTGACTCAAATATGTCGTAGTAGTTGGTTGACACAAGTGCAAGACCGGCAACACCTTCATCTTGAGTATATTCGGAGTCGGAGTGATAACTTCTCTCAGAGTGGTGGTCGGAGTCAGAACCGGATACCCATTCACCAACATGAGCTTGATTTCTTTGTTTTGTGTAGCTCTTTGATGACTTGTCCTTCCTTTCTGTTGGGGATATTACTACTGGGCGTAAACCGGCCAAGAAAGGCGGGGTGAACTTCATCAGTAGTCAAGTATGCTTGAAGCCCGTGAAGGATATTCAATAAGGGCCCAAGGCCCAAAACCGGTTTAAGGGTTGTAGCCGTAAACCGGCATTAGTATGTAACTTGTGTTGTAAGTTAGAAATACTATAGACCGAACCGGACACGTCTATGAGCCGGTCTCGGGACTCTGCAAACCGACAGGCGTCACCATGTATATAAGGGGACGACCCGGCGACGATTCAGGACAAGAGATAACAACTCGAGACTTAGGCAAAGCCTGTTTGCTCCCTAGTCATCGAAACCCCCATCAATTCCATCACAACTAGACGTAGGCTTTTACCTTCATCAAAGGGGCCGAACTAGTATAAACTCTCTTGCGTCCTTGTGTCCGCTTTAACCCCTTTAAGCTAACCCGTAGCGATGGCTCCACGACTAAGTCCTTTCATGAGGACATCTGCCGTGACAAAACCACGACAGTTGGCGCCCACCGTGGGGCTATCACACGATGGTTTCAAGTTCTTGGAGGGCAACTTCGAAGGACTCAAGGGTTACGCTGTGGGCCGGATGACCAAGAGTCGTCGTGGCAAGCTCTACATTGACGATTCAAGCTGGGGCCCCGAGGCCGGCTCGATTGAGTAAGGGTACCGGGTCCCCTTTGGTGGCATACACATCTTCATTGGCAAGATCGGTGAATCGGGCCCTGAGCCGGACGTCTGCACCGACCTCGTCGAAACTGCTCAGCGTGCGAGATCTGCCCAGGGTAAACCGGCCATGAAGCGTGCCTTCGTGGGAGTCATCCACGGAGGAGAATATGATGGTGGATCGGGATCTGGTAGCGAGACCGTCGTTTATTCCGGCGACGAGTCCTCGGCCGGAGAAACCGAGTCATTGTATCAGTTACAAGACGGCCGGATTGAGGGCTGTTCCGATGGTAACAGTATTCCGGACCCCTCCGACCTACCCAACCGGGTCGGGATATTCATGGCCGGTACACACGCGGCGGTCCACTCTTCGACTGCAGCGGCAATGTTCTCCGGATCAGCGGCGGCGGCGGCGGCCGGGGCAGGAGGCTCTGTGCGCCCACCGGCTCAAGTTTTATCTGATCTGTTTGATGCGTTGGCTGTGCTCATGGCAGAGGCTAACCCGGCAGATCAGGACGCCCATGACGCGGAGATTGCAAAAGTGAGGGAACAGATCACTCAGGCCAAGGCCGACCTAGCAGTTGAGAACAACAGGATGGCCGCGGAGCGGGCCGCTTTGATGCGCAGGCCTATAAGCTTATGCTGGACCAGAACGCGTCACATGAAATCCTGAAAAGGAAGCATCGATCTCGCCTGCCGACAGTCTTCGATGGCAGAAACCTCTTTAACACCCCAGGAGCAGGGACTAGTAACCCGCCGTGGTTAAACCGGGCGGAGGCGCCTGGGACGGGTGCGCCGGTTCAACCTCGCCTTATGGAGCCACCTCGACAGAATAACATCATGCCTCAGCCTGTCCAGACACCTCCAGGTCATTATTCCAATCCGACGGACAATCTTATTGCCGCCGCTTCACGGCTGGAGGCCATCCCAATTGAAGGTGATTCTCCGCAAGCGGTGGAGACACGCCGGGTTAAGGAACTTCTTCGAACAGCTTTGGTTCAACAGGAAGCATATTCATATAGTCGTGACCGGATTCATTCCACCCCCCGCCCAAGCCGAAGTTACAACAGGCGGATGGAGGAACCGGCCGTATCCAGTAATGCACGGAACCGTGAAGCGCCCCGTGGCCATAACCCGATAGGTGATGCTCAGGAAGTGGTGGACCGGGCCCGAGCACGCAGGTTCGTCAACTTACGCCGGTTCGTCCAACCACCACAATTGAGCCAGGAGTTACTTCTAGTTCTTTGGGAGTGCCTTGTCTTGTCCCCGCTTTACGCAATGTGCGCCTGCCCAAGGATTTCAAGGGCCCGCGCAAGGTACCAAATTACACGGCCGATTTGTCTCCGGAGGCATGGGTAGAGAGCTATGAGATGGCCATGGAGATGCGTGATGTAGATGAAGCGGCATGTGCAAAGTATCTTACCATGATGCTTGAAGGGACATCCCGTATTTGGTTAAAGAGCTTGCCAGCCAATTCTATCAGTTCATGGGCCCAGCTGCGAGCCCGGTTTATCCAGAATTTCAAGGATACGTGTAAGCAACCCATGTCGATAGTGGACTTAGCGGCCTGTGTCCAGGAGGAAGGAGAGTCAACAACCCGCTGGGTACGCCGAGTCTCGGAAATTTTGCACTCCTCGAGACCAGTAACGCCGACTCATGGTTATAACTTTAGAAAGCAACTGCCGGTTTAAACCCCTGAAGTTGAAATTGGGAAGGATGAAGCGCCATTGCAACGATATGGGAACCCTCATGACTGCGTTAGTGAAGTATGCCGATTCTGATGGTACCATGGATCCCGAGTCTGATGATGACAAGACAGGGAAGGGAAAAAAGAACGGCAACTCCAAGGGGAAGCAGCACAGCACGGCAGGTCATGGTAACGGAGGCAAGCGTAAAGCGGATGGTAGCATGGACTTTGTGGCTAATACCAATGCACAGGACAGGGGTCAGCGGCGGAAGGGTAAATGGCCGAATCGTGGTGGAGCTCCAAGTCCCAATCCGGACCGCCTAACTTATCTATTAAACCAGCCCTGTCCGAAGCACGAGACGAAGGAGGCGCCAGCCACCCACCTTTGGAAGGATTGTTATATTATGCAGGAGTTCAAAAATTCTAATGCTTTCTGGTATGATCATGGATCAGGTGGTGGCTCAGGATCCGGATTCCATGGGCCGGGTCACGGTGGAGGAAACACCGGTTCAGGCTTCAATGGAGATCAGGGTGGACATAACAATCAAAATAATCAGAATAGCCAGGGTGGTTACAACCAGCAGCAGCAGCAGTCGGGTTATCAGAGCCATCCGAAACAGTTGCATAGTGGGCAATATCATGTGTTCACCACTAGCTTGGATAAGCGGGACCAGAAGCTTCACAAGCGAGCAGTGAATTCAATTGAACCGGCCGTGCCTCGTTATTTACGCTGGTCCGAACAACCAATCATACGGAGTAGAGAGGATCAACCGCCCCGGGTTGACAATCTGGGTCAGCTAGCGTTGGTGGTGGCACCTCAGGTGGGAGGTTATAAGTTCACCAAGGTGCTCATGGATGGAGGAAGCAACATTAATATCTTGTACTACGAGACCTTCCGTCGTATGGGGCTAACAGACAAGAATCTTAAACCGTCTAATACGGTGTTCCATGGTGTGGTACCGGGCAAGTCAGCATATCATGTTGGCAAGATATCTCTGGAGGTAGCCTTTGGAGATGATCATGATTCCAGGTCAGAAACATTGGTTTTTGAGGTGGTTAAGATCCGGAGCCCGTATTCATGCTTTGTTTGGGCGGACGGCTTATGCCAAGTTTATGGCACGGCCTGTTATATCTATCGCAGCTCAAGATGCCGGGTCACAAGGGGACCATAACCGCTCATGGAAGTCGCAAGATTGCCTTGGAGTGTGAAGAAGGTGATGCGGCCTATGCAGAGTCGGTTTGTGCCACGGAGGAGTTGAAGTATTACATGGATAATGTTGATCCGGCTGACATGACTCCGTTGAAAAAGCCAACCACAGAACATGATCCGGCTCTAAAGTTCAAATCGGCAGCTGAGACCAAGCTTGTTGACTTCGTACCTGGCGATTCGTCCAAGAAGTTTAGTATCAGTGCCAACTTGGATCCGAAATAGGAAAGCGCGCTCATCGAGTTCATCCGTGAGAATCGGGACATTTTTTCATGGAAGCCTTTTGACATGCCAGGTGTACCGAGGGAACTCGCTGAGCACACTCTTAATGTTGATCCTAAGTATAAACTGGCGAAGCAGTTTCTCCGCCGGTTCAACGAAGAAAGGCGCAAAGCTATTGGAGAGGAAGTGGCCAGGCTCTTAGCGGCTGGCTTTATTGTTGAAGTGTTCCATCCTGAATGGCTGCCTAATCCGGTGCTGGTCCTTAAGAAGAACGACACCTGGCGCATGTGTGTGGATTATACAGATCTTAACAAGGCTTGTCGAGCAAATCCTTTTGCCCTCCCCCGCATTGATCAGATTATTGATGCTACGGCGGGTTGTGAGCGTTTGAGTTTTCTGGATGCATATTCTGGTTATCATCAGATCAAGATGGCAGTTAAGGACCAGGAGAAGACGGTGTTCATAACTCCTTTTGGAGCCTTCTGCTATGTATCTATGCCTTTTGGGCTCAAGAGTGCCCAGGCAACTTATCAACGGTGTGTACAGAACTGCCTTCATAAGCAGATCGACCGTAATGTGCATGCTTATGTGGATGATATTGTGGTTAAGTCAAGAGAGAAGGAGACTCTGGTTGATGATTTGAAGGAAACCTTTGATAACCTACGGACATACAAGATGATGCTCAATCCGGCTAAGTGTGTTTTTGGTGTACCGGCAGGCAAGTTATTGGGTTTTCTGGGTGTCCAACAGGGGAATTGAAGCTAATCCGGAGAAGATCACAGCTATCACCTCTCTGGCTAAACCGAAGTGTATCAATGATGTCCAGCGTTTGGCAGGCCGGATTGCGGCGTTGAGCCGGTTTATCAGTCGCCTAGGTGAGAAGGCAATACCTTTGTATCAGATGCTGAAAAAAGCGGATCCCTTTGTTTGGAGTCCGGCCGATGATAAAGCATTGGAGGACCTAAAGCGGCAGCTAGCCAACCCACCTGTTCTTGCTGCTCCGATTGACAAAGAACCATTGCTACTATATGTGGAAGCTAATGCTCGTGCAGTCAGCGTAGCTATTGTGGTAGAGCGCAAGGAGGCGGGCAAGGAATATCCGGTTCAGCGTCCGGTTTACTATATCAGCGAGGTGCTTATTGAGTCCAAGCAAAGATACCCGCATTGGCAGAAGCTCGTGTATGGAGTTTTCATGGCAAGCCGGAAGCTTAAGCAATACTTCCAGGGACATCCCATCACAGTGGTCAGCTCTGCTCCTTTGGGAGATATAATTCAAAATAGGGAGGCAACTGGCCGGATTGCCTAGTGGGCTATAGAGCTTGGGCCGCATGATTTGAAATACGTGCCTCGGACGGCGATCAAATCTCAAGCACTTGTGGGTTTCATCAATGATTGGACGGAACTGCAAGCGCCTGAAGAAAAGCCGGATCACACCTATTGGACTATTCATTTTGATGGGTCCAGGCAATTGGAGGGCTCGGGGGCTGGAGTCATATTAACTTCCCCCCGAGGTGATAAGTTCTGTTATGTTCTCAGCTTAATGTTCCCTTGTACTAACAATGCAGCTGAGTATGAAGCTTTACTCCATGGTCTACGGATTGCTAAGGAGATGAATCTCAGCCGAGTCAAGTGCTTCGGTGACTCGGACCTGGTGGCCCAACAAGTGTCTGGTACTTGGGATTCTAAGGACCCGCTCATTGCAGCTTACCGCCGTGAGGTGGATATTATTGCAGGCCGCTTCAAGGGATATCAGGTGGATCATGTGGACAGACGGAAGAACGAAGCGGCGGACGCTTTAAGCCGGCTAGGCTCTCAGCGTAAACCGGTCCCGCCTAATGTCTTCTTAGATGTCCTGCATAACCCGTCGGTCAAGCTCCCTGGCGAAGAGGATTTGGCTATTCCGGATCCGGAGGCTCAGTTGGTGGCGGCACTGCATGTCATTCCGGACTGGACGGTTCCTTACCTTGCGTACATGAACCGGGGCGAGTTACCAGAGGATGAGACGCTGGCCAGACAGATAATCCGGCGATCCAAGTCCATGACTATTGTCAATGGAGAGTTGCATCATTGCAGTGTATCAGGAGCATTTCAATGTTGTGTGTCGCCAGAGGAAGGTTGTGAGATCTTGCGCTAAATCCACGAAGGAGATTGTGGTCACCACGCTGGTTCAAAATCTCTGGTGGCTAAGGCGTTTCGTCACAGTTTTTATTGGTTGACTGCTCATGCTAATGCGGAGGACCTGGTTAGGCGATGTGACGGTTGTCAAAAGTTCTCAAGACGCGCTCATGTGCCGGCTCAATAATTGAGGATGATTCCAATTACTTGGCCGTTTGCCACTTGGGGGCTGGATATGGTCGGACCTTTCAAAAGGTCCAAGGACAAGAAGACCCACCTTTTGGTGGCAGTTGACAAATTTACAAAGTGGGTAGAAGCAGAGCCCGTCAGCAAGTGTGATGCAGCCACGGCGGTTCAATTCATTAAGAATGTGATTTTCTAGTTTGGCTTTCCACACAGTATCATTACTGATAATGGTACCAATCTGTCTAAGGGTGCTATGAAGGAGTTCTGTGAACGTGAGCACATCCGGCTTGACGTTTCATCAAGAGCTCACCCACAGTCCAATGGCCAAGCGAGAGAGCTAACCAGAGATCTTACGAGGCATCAAACCCCGGCTTATGGTTCCTTTGAAACGGACGCCGGGTTGTTGGGTTGAGGAGTTACCATCTGTGTTATGGAGCATCAACACTACACCCAACAGATCGACAGGATACACGCCGTTCTTCATGGTCTACGGAGCGGAGGCGGTTCTCCCCAGCGATATCTGTCATGACTCACCTCGTGTAGCAGCTTATGTTGAAGCGGACAATGAGGTAGCTCGGCAAGACGCTTTGGACCTATTGGATGAGGAGCGTGACATTGCAGCTGCCCGTTCGGCGATTTACCAGCAGGATCTTCGTCGCTATCACAGTCGCCGAGTTAGAACCAGAACCTTTCAAGAAGGAGATTTGGTGCTCAGGCTCATTCAAGACCAGAGTGATATGCACAAGCTATCCCCACCTTGGGAAGGACCTTTCATGGTCAGCAAGAATCTGCACAACGGGTCGTACTATCTGATTGATATTCGAGAGGATAAAGACTCACGTACGTCAGAGGAGGAGACCAACAGGCCGTGGAACATAGCTCATCTTCGGCCCTACTATACTTAAGCCATGGGCTATACTTATGTACATAGTATGACAATGTATATATTATGATCAATACAATAAATCGGAGCCTTAGCTAAAGCGGGGTCTCTGTTATTTTTTACATCATGAGTGGTTACACAGAGTTTTTGTCTTAAAGCGGTCTCCGGTTTACCCCTTGAGTTAGATTTTTAACAAAGCTTTATATTATGTCACTTGGGGGCTTGGTCGTGTCCGAACCAATGCAACACCTTTTGACAGGCGAAAGCCACAAGATCACTTGGGGACTTGGTCACGTCTGAACCAGTCACGCCTCTTGGTCGGCCTAAGGCCACAGAATCACTTGGGGGCTTGGTCGAACCCGAACCATAGCTACACCTCATGATCGGCGTAATGCCACTGCATCATTTGGGGACCTGGCTAACATGAACCATAGCTACGCCTATTGGGGGCTTGGTCGTGTTCGACCATGGTAATGCCACTTGATCGGCTCAAGCAGCCTCTTTCCGCAAAAGATTTTGTCTTTTCCTTTGCTTGCAATTTGTTTTTCTTTTTGCATATTGCTTTTGTTGTGTTCTTAAACCGACAAATGTTAAACCGGTTCGACTATCAGTTGACGAGATACGGTTTGTTTTTCATCCGGAGACAATTTTGCCCGGTTTGATTTTTAATAAACATCCTATTATGGAGTAACACCGGTGTTCATTTTAACCTGGAACGGTTTACCTAGTAAACCGACCTTATATATGCAGGAGCTGTTTTCTCCTTCAGCAGAGCGGGTTTTTTATAATTCCGCTTCAAGATTGGCACGGCCAACTTCATGTCCTATGATGGCAGGTATCATATATTCCCATATTTTATCATATGTTTAATCTAAAGTACTATCTTTAGTTTCATATACATGGATATGATGACCCGTCTGGTGGTACAACCACTTCTGATTCCCTACCCAGCGGCTTGAAATCAACAGTCGTCCAGTCGATTCCCATTAATGCTTGGAATACAGCTTCATCATTGATCAACAACGACGGTTCAATATCAGGAGCGTAAGTATGCTTACGGATTGGCGGTATAAGGTTCTCCACTTCAGGAATCGGGGCAGACACTCGTTTGTTTTCTCCATCATACTGGGCCTGATAGTGAGACAAATTTGCTTCTTCAACCAGCTGACAGGCCAAAGGGCGCACCTCCCGGTTTATAACTCGAAGATCTTCTTCGTTGAATTCCGTCCCGCCTTCTTTCAAGCTTGGGAAGCCTTGGGCCGCTTCAACAGGATCAAAATCCGGCACCCACGCTTTGGCCTAGATTAAGGCATTTATCGCGCCGGTTCTAGCAGCAGATTTCTTTAATTCTTCAAACCGGGCAGGAAGCATTGACAATCTTTTAAGGGTGTCCTGGATCAAGGTCGGGGCCGGGTTGTTGTGAGAAGCGGTGCTGATGATCCGTTGCGCTCCGGTATAGAGTTGCTCTATCAATATATAAGAAGCTTTCAACTTTTTCCGCACGTCTGATCCCAAGTGGCCAATACGTGTCCCTGTGTCATTCAAAGGATTATTAAACCAGCAATTTTATGAGAATGCCTTATTACGGCAGAAATCAAAAAGGGGCTTACCAAAGACAGCAGCAGTCATGGCATGTACTTGCCGCTTTACGCTGGTCAGTTCATCCACCACCGGTTTAAGGGCAGCTTAAGCATTTTCTGCCCGTTGAGTTAAAGCGGCCTTTTCAGTAGCCCAATCCGCCCGCTCCTTGTTGAATCCCTCCTTAAGCTTCTCCATGACGCTTAAAGCGCTGGTTAATTCGTCCTTTGCTTTGGAGGTTTTAGCTTGCTGGGATTTCAGGTTCTCTTGAAGATCAACAATTTAACTATCTTTCTTGTTCACATGAGCCTACATACAGAAAATCATTTAAGGATTGAGATGCAGAGTTGAAGTACCAACCCCACAACAAGTTATGCCGTTGGTACTTGGGGGCTAATGCATATTTGCTTTTCATCCTACAATTTATATATAAAGTCCCAAGCTCAATACAAGTATTCAACTTGGCACTTAGGGGCTAATGCCTATTTGCTCTATCATTAAGTAATGCTGGAATTCTTATGTTATTCAAGTCCCGGTTTAACTACATTAAGTTGAACCGGCCCTTGGGGGCTGTCAGAGTTGACAGTTGGCAATATACAAACAGAGAGTTATCATGTTTACCTCATATTTGTCCTTCATCATGTTCACCAAACCGGCTTCATAGTCACGGCTGGTATATAACCGGTTCAAGTAGCCGGAATGAAGCTCTTGTGGATTCAAAGCGGCGTAAGTTGCCAAATCGGCACTCCACTTGCCTTTGCCAAAGGCAGTAAATTCATCCTTGGCAGTATGCTTGGACAAGGCGACAGGATTACCTGGCTCGGAATGGCCAAAGCCAGTAATCACAACATCATCATCCTTGGCTTCACCGGTTCGTGCTGGGGTCGCCGGTTTATCTGTCTGCTTTGGTGGACCCGCTGTCTTGTCAGTTTGAGCAGAACTTGTGGGTTGACTTGGAGGACCGGTGGCATCAACATACGCCTCTTCAACAGCAGCATCATGACCTTGCAATGGTGGATCAGTCAGTATATCATCCTGGATGTGTTCCTCAGGGTTTGGTGTTTGGGCCGGTTCAGGAGCCTCATCTTCTGCTGCTTTATCCAGGCGAGCTTTCTTGCTTGGCCTGGGCTTGGCTCTGAAAGGAAAAAGATGGATCAGTCCAATGAACATTGAAAGTGCTATACCAAACAACATTATCAGGAATATGGCTTACCCAAGCACTATCTTGAGCGGTGGGAGTTGGGTGCCTGTTGACTTGCGAGAGGAAGAATGAGAAGTCACCTGATAATCAGAGTCAGATGGATTAAGAGGTTGATGAAAGCAGCCCGCTTTAGGATAAGCATTGACGAAACAGTTAGAGACCCTCGAACGACGCTTTCGAACCGGACTGTTTGGTAAACCGTGGAGGTGACTACCGGCATTTGTGCGGGTTGCGCGACGAGCTTCATGCTGTTGTGTCTTCATAAGAAAGTTTCGATCCAAGTAAGCAAGAGGATGAGAAAATTTAACTTTCCGGTTTGCCCGACGGATTTGTACTGAAGGTAAAGGGTTTGAATCGGAAGAAAGAGCGATTACCTCTACAACATCAGCATGACTAGCTTCAGCATCATCCTGGCAATAATCATTATCAATAAGGTGTGTAAAAAATAGACCAAGTGAGTCAAGTTCTACCGCAAGGTCCGGATTACCCACATCATCGTCAGCTGGTGGATCGGAGGAGGCAGTGGTTTTCTTTCTATAAGCTGGTTTCTTCACAACTTTGGTCTTGGGCCGGGTTATTGCCACCGGTTTCTCTTATGGAGTCTTCCTTCTCCAAAATGGATCATCACCCTATTGGAAAGATGTTAAAGTCAACAAAGAGTACTTGAACATAATCAGATTTTATAAAGGAATAAGATATGAGTCTTACGGCTGGCGGGTTGTTAATAGCAGAAAAGGGAGCCAAGCCGGTTTGTGCGCAAGCAACTTCCGGTTCGTTCAACATCCTCTTAACAGCTTTAGTAACTTCATCGTCTGTCAATTGGATCTCGATATGCCGAAGAGGGTCTTTTACATCTTCTGTGTATTTGCACATCAAACCGGAGCGCAAGCTCAGGGGCAGTATACTCCAAGATATCCAGCATCGAGCAAGATCAATTCCTGTCAACCCGTTGGCCATGAAGGCCCGGAGCTTGGATAGTTGGGGGGCATATTTTCTTGTTTCCCTAGCAGTCAGTCTGTGAGGGAGAGGGTGTGTATTGCTTAGCCGTTTCGGACGGTAACCCGGTAAAGTATTTTCTCCTTCAGGAGAGGTATCTTTGCAGTAAAACCATGTTGAGTTCCACTCTTTGGGATGGCTATGTAGTTTGGCGTGAGGGTAAGTGACCTCTTTCCGCTTTTGAATGGCCACACCACCCAACTCGGTGTTGGGACTGTCAGAAAATTCAGTACGACGGTTTAGATGGAAGCAATCTCTGAACAGTTCAACTGAGGGCTCCTCCTGAAAGAACACCTCAGAGAGCACTTGAAAATGACAGATATTTGTTATGGAGTTGGGGCCAATATCTTGTGGACGCAGTTGGAAGTTGGCCAAGACATCTTGATAAAACTTTGAACCGGGCGGACTGAAACCCCGGGCTAGGTGGTCAGCAAAAACGACAACTTCTGCATCCTTGGGTTCTGGAGAACTCTCCGGACCAGGGACCTTCCAGTGAATGACGTCTTTCTGGCCTAAAGCGCCGGTGCAAACTAAGTTCTCCAGTTGGGGGTTTCAGTCACTCGAGAAGGGACCCAATTACACTCATACACTTGCTTAGCCATGATGCAATCTGCAAGGCAGTAATACCGGTTCAAGAACATGTGGAAGGCTATCGACCGATGCATTCATTGTTAAACCGAAAGATGTTGCTTATGAGTTCTGCAAGGTGACAATACATAAACCGGAAAAACCTTGGCGGTTCAACAAGGGTACTAATGGTATATGCCGAGTTGTCAATTTTTCTACAAAGTTAACCCGGCTGGTCTGAAACATGGGTGAATCAAGTGTGGAGGTGCGAAAACAGGTTTCACGAAAACTTGTTACATCTTTGGATCTGGAGCATATGCAGAAAAGAAATAAATATTCAAGGTATAAAACGGAGCGGTACTGAATCAACGAGCAAAGACGCAGGGAGATCTAAGACCTTGAGATGCGCAGGTAACAGCGGATGCTAAAAAACTACCGCTACGCAGAACAATGATCCATAGATTTAATTGACAGTTATCATATGAGCAAGAAATAAGCGATGAACACCGAAGAACATGGAAACCCTAAGAACAGATCTACGGTGAAAGGATAGAAGATTTACCGGAGTGGAGGAAGAAGCGGAAGGTTGCCGCGATGCTCTGGTACGTTCAGGGTGATGCAGCGACCAAGGCTGGTACAGAGGTTGACGGCGGCGACGGAGCTCCGCAGCTGGGCAGCGCGAGGAAGACGAAGCAGAGGGGCACGAAGGGAAAAAAAGGAAATGACCCTTCGGTCTATTTATAAAGGCAAAGGACATGTGTCAGGCGCGAGAATCAAGGAGCCGCGAGTTTGGAAACAGAGCCGTCCCCTCGATTGTCGCAGGTCTATTAAACAAAGATGTTAGATATAATCCTTTATGACAGATGACGTCAAGCCGGTTCACCACAATCTGAGAAGATGACGTCACGGCGGTTCAACCAAGAAGATGCTGAAGAATGAAGCTTTTTACTAAGGATTGATATGAACCTGTTCAAATCAATCTGGGGCCTAATGTTGGGGATATTACTACTGGGCGTAAACCAGCCAAGAAAGGCCGGGTTAACTTCATCAGTAGTCAAGTATGCTTGAAGCCCGTGAAGGATATTCAATAAGGGCCCAAGGCCCAAAACCGGTTTAAGGGTTGTAGCCATAAACCGGCATTAGTATGTAACTTGTGTTGTAAGTTAGAAATACTAGAGACCGAACCGGACACGTCTATGAGCCGGTCTTGGGACTCTGCAAATCGACGGGCGTCACCCATGTATATAAGGGGACGACCCGGCGGCGATTCAGGACAAGAGATAACAACTCGAGACTTAGGCGAAGCCTGTTTGCTCCCTAGTCATCGAAACCCCCATCAATTCCATCACAACTAGACGTAGGCTTTTACCTTCATTGAAGGGGCCGAACTAGTATAAACTCTCTTGCGTCCTTGTGTCCGCTTTAACCCCTTTAAGCTAACCCGTAGCGATGGCTCCACGACTAAGTCCTTTCATGAGGACATCTGCCGTGACAAAACCACGACACTTTCCGAATCCTTGCTTCTGCGGGAGGTTCTTCGTTCATAACAATGATTTCTACTCCTTCTATCTCTTGGAGGTGATTCTTCTCTTCTACTTCTTCTTTTAGATGAGTCTTCTCTTCTTCTATAGGGAGCCGTACACTCATTGGAGTAGTGTCCGGGTCTTCCACAATTGTAGCAATTTCGCTCACGACTAGAAGATCTTATGTCATGGTAGAATATTGACTTGGAGCTTCTTTCTTTGCTTCTACTCTTGTAGAATTCGTTGAAGTTCTTTACTATTAAGCTCAGTTCCTGATTGAAGACTTGTTTTTCACTTGATGTTGTAGGAGCATCACATGACTTGTTGTGAAGCTCTTCTTTATCCTTGACTGACATCTCATGAGCAACAATTCTTCCAATGACCTTCGTTGGATTGAGATCTTTGTAATTGGGCATCATTTGGATCAATGTGCACACAATATCATATTTTCCATCCAAGGCTCTTAGGATCTTCTTGATGATGAATCTGTCAGTCATCTCTTCACTTCCTAAGCCGACAATCTCATTTGTGATGAGAGCAAGCCTAAAGTACATTTCAGCGACACCTTCACCATCCTTCATTTTGAACTTGTCAAGTTGACTTTGAAGCACATCCAACTTGGATTCCTTGACGGGCTCGGTACCTTCATGCATATAAATCAAAGAATCCCAAATTTCCTTTGTATTCTCAAGACGGCTGATTTTGTTGAATTCTTCGGGGCACAATCTGTTGAAGAGAGTATGGCAAGCTTGAGCGTTGTATTGCAGCATCTTCAACTCTTCCGCAGTTGCTTCAAGATTTGGTTCTCTCCCATCGAAGAATTCACCTTGCAAACCAATGCACACAATAGCCCAAACGGTGGGGTTATGTCCAAGAATATGCATTTTCATATTATGCTTCCAACTAGCAAAATTAGTACCATCAAAGGAAGGACCTCTATGGTGGTAATTTCCCTCGCTAGACGCCATACTCTCCTAGGTTGTGAAACCAAGGCTATGATCACCAAAGCTATGGAAATCAAGACAAATGGAGACCAAAGCTCTGATACCACTTGTAGGATCGAAATTTTGTCTCCAACGTATCTTTAATTTTTTTTGTTCCATGTTGTTATATTATCATTCTTGGATGTTTTACAATCATTTTATAGCAAATTTATATCATTTTTTGGGACTAAAATATTGACATAGTGCCCAGTGCCAGTTGTTGTTTTTTGCTTGTTTTTACATCACAGAAAATCAATATCAAACGGAGTCCAAATGCAGTGAAACTTTTTGGAGTTTTTTTTGGACCAGAAGACATCCAGTGGGCCAGAGAAGCACTTGGGGGTTGCCCCGAGGGGGGCATAACTCACCAGGGCGCGCCCAGGTGGGTTGTGCCCACCTTGGTGGCCTCCCGCACCGCCTCTTCGCTCTATGAATGCCCAAAAATTCCAAAAACCCTAGGGGAGTCGACGAAATTTTGTTCCAGCCACCGCCAGTTCCGGAACCGCGAGATCTAATCTAGAGCCCTTCCCCGACACTCCGTCGGAGGGGTGAATCATCACCGGTGGCCATCTTCATCATCCCGGTGGCCACCATGATGAGGGAGTAGTCCTCCCTCGGGGCTGAGGGTATGTACCAGTAGCTATGTGTTGTATCTCTCTCTCTTGTGTTCTTGAGATGGAACAATCTTGATGTAACGCGGGCTTTGTTGACATAGATGAATCATATGGAGTGTTCCCCTCTCTATCTTCTTGATGAATTGAGTTTTCCCTTCGAAGTTTTCTTATCGGATTGAGTCTTTAAGGATTTGAGAGCACTTAATATGTGTTTTGCATGAGGATATCTGTAGTGACATTGGGATATCTAATTGAGTTACTTGATGTATATTATTGTAATCAACTTGCGGGTTCCGTGACTTTAGGGCCTATGCATAGGGGTTGGCACATGTTCTCATCTTGACTCTCCGATAGATATTTTGGCGCACTTCTTGGGAATCAGAAAGATGAATCTGAAATTGTGTGATGCTTATTGTATAACCAAACCCACGGATATTTGCGGTGACATTGGAATATCTAGGTGACATTAGGGCTTTGGTTGATTTGCGTGATATTCTAGAGAATAGCTTTGTGGTGGTTTCGTGCCAAACAACAATTTCTATACAACAAGTAATTTTGGAGTGAACTCTACACCGCACTTGAGGGATTTGCATATGATTCAACTATGTCAACATTGTTGGGAGATCACACTAGTGAAAGTACAGACCCTAGGCCTTGTTTCTAAGCATTGCAATACCGTTTTATAATTTCAGATTACAAAAACCAACATCTATAGTATCCATAATACACTTGTTTTACCATCTCTTTGCCGAACTAGTGCACCTATACAACTTATCATTGTATTGGGTGTGTTGGGGACACAATAGACTTCTTCTTATTTGTTTGTAGGGTTGTTTGAGAGACCATCTTTATCCTACACCTCCCACGGATTGATAAACCTTAGGTCATCCCTTGAGGGAAAATTGCTACTGTCCTACAAAACTTTGCGCTTGGAGGCCCAACACGTGTCTACAAGAATAAAGTTGCGTAGTAGACATCAAGCACCGCAAGATCGAACCCATTACAAAGCACCTCCTCCCATGGCAAGATAAATCAATATAGTTGGCCAAACCAAACCAATAAATCGGAGAACAAATACGAGGTTATATTAATCATGCATAAAAAAGTTCAGAGAAAACTCAAATAATATTCATGGATATATCTGATCATAAACTCACAATTCAATGGATCTCAACAACACACCGCAAAAATTCATTACATCAAATAGATCTCCAAGAACACCGAGGAGAACATTGTATTGAAGATAAAAAAGAGAGAAGAAGCCATCTAGCTACTAAATATGGACCCGTAGGTCTATGGTAAACTACTCACGCACCATCGGAGGGGCAGCAAGGTTGATGAAGAACCCCTCCATGATCGATTCCCCCTCCGACAGAGTGCCAGAAAAAGTCCCCAGATGGGATCTCTCGAGAACAGAGGCTTGCGGCGACGAAAAAAGTATTTTGTGGACTCCCCTGTTGGTTTCCTGATTTATAGGTATTTATAGAGGCAGAGTTAGGTCAAATGGAGCCATGTGGGCCCCACAACCCATCAGGGCACGTCTGCCCCCCTTGGTGCGCCCTGGTGGGTTGTGGGCCCACGCTCCCACGTCTGGTCTTGTCCCGAAGCTTCTAGTGTCCCTTATGTCCAGAAAAAAAATCTCCAAAAAGTTTCGTGGCATTTGGACTTCATTTGGTATTGATATTCTGTGAAACTAAAAACAAGCAAAAAACAACAACTGGCACTGGGCACTAAGTTAATAGGTTAGTCCCAAAAAATGATATAAAGCTGCTTGTAATTGTATATAAAACATCCAAGATTTATACTTTAATAGCATGGGACAATAAAAAATTATAGATAAGTTGGAGACGTATCACACCATCTCTTCGCCGAACTAGTGCACCTATACAATTTGCCATTGTAATGGGTGTGTTGGGGATACAAGAGATTTCTTGCATTTGATTGTAGGGTTGTTTGAGAGAGACCATTTTCATCCTATGCATCACACGGATTGATAAACCTTATGTCATCCACTTGAGGGAAATTTGCCGCTGTCCTACAAAACTCTACGCTTGGAGGCCCAACACGAGTCTACAAGAATAAGTTTTGTAGTAGACATCAGCTCTCAGGAGCGCCTGCCACTGACCTTCTACCACTGCTAATATGCCATCAGTGGCGTGCTGCGGCCTCCTAGTGGTAGCCCATCCGCAGTGGCGGGCAATCACCATCGCCCGCTACAGAAATTTTGTGTAGCAATGGCGGGCACTTTCTGCCACTCGCCATAGTATTTGGTACCCGCCACCGTTATTAATTGATGCCGAGTTGATGCTATTGCAGCATATTGCACCTGGATCACATCATCAAATTGCACGGGATACATAAATTCTAGTTCTAATATTGATCCACACAGACACCACATTACAATGATGTCTTATTAATAAAAAGTAGTAGTTATAAGGAAAATATAACAAGTGCATTATAATCAGAAATATATATATATATATATATATATATATATATATATATATATATATATATATATATATATATATATATATATATATATATATATATATTTCACTCATCACACATAATTAATGGTTTCCCGAGTTGTTTAGGAGTGAAAAGAGTGTCGGACGATGTTCAACATGTAGTGCGTTAGTAGAAGTCGCACATTGTGACGCCCCCGATTCAATCGTACACTAATCATGCACGCAAATGTGTACGATCAAGATGAGGGACTCACGGGAAGATATCACAACACAACTCTACAAATAAAAATAAGTCATACAAGCATCATAATACAAGCCAGGGCCTCGAGGGCTCGAATACAAGTGCTCGATCATAGACGAGTCAGCGGAAGCAACAATATCTGAGTACGAGACATAAGTTAAACAAGGTGCCATAAGATGGCTAGCACAAACTGGGATACAGATCGAAGAGGAGCAGGCCTCCTGCACGGGATCCTCCTAGGTCACTCCTGGTCGTCGCCGCTGGGCTGCACGTAGTAGTAGGCACCTCCGAGTAGTAGTCGCCATAGGCGGTGGCGTCGACTCGGCTCCATCGTCTGTTGCAGCAATCGAGTAGAGGTAGGGGAAAAGGGGAACAAGGCAACCGTGAGTACTCATCCAAAGTACTGCAAGCAAGGAGCTACACTACATATGCATGGATATATGTGTAAAGGCCATATCGATGGACTGAACTGCAGAATGCCGAATAAGAGGGGGTAGCTAGTCTTAACAAAGACTACGCTCGACACCTGTCTTGCAACAGGTAGGAGGGACGATCTGAAGTCCTCCAAGTAACATCATATAGCAATAATCCTACCCGCAATCCCCGCTCATATCCCCGAGCGAGAGCGACCACCGTTGTATCCGCACTTGGAAGGTGTGTTTTATCAAGTATCCGGTTCTAGTTGTCATAAGCTCAAGGTACAACTCCAAGTCGCCCTGTTATCAAGATCACGGCTATTCAATAGATTAACTTCCTGCAGGGTGCACCATCTTACCCAAAGACGCTTGATCCCATTTGGCCGGACACACTTTCTGGGTCATGCCCGCCGCGGAAGATCAACACGCCGCAGCCCCACCTAGGCACAACAGAGAGGCCAACACGCGGTCTAAACCTAAGCGCGCAGGGTCTGGGCCCATCGCCTCGAGCACACTCAAGACGCTATGCGACGTGCCGAAGCAGACCTAGCCCAAGAGCGTTCCAGTCCAATCCGGCGCGCGCCGCTCCGTTGCTGACGTCTGAAGTACTTCGGCTGATACCACGACGCCGGGATACCCATAACTACTCCCACGTAGATGGTTAGTGCGTATAAGCTCGTAGCCAACTCAGATCAAATACCAAGACCTCGTTAAGCGTGTCAAGTATCCACGAACGCCGAACAGGGCCAGGCCCACCTCTCTCCTAGGCGGTCTCAACCTGCCCTGTCGCTCCGCCTCAAGATCCATCCAGAGGGCCGTCGGGACAAAGGTCTTTTCAGCCCCCAATCCGTGAATCACTCGCGGGTGCTCCACAAGGCGACTTTAGTCACCACATGTATCATGTATAAGTATATAGTATATACCCGTGATCACCTCCCGAGTGATCACGGCCCGATAGTATAGCACGGCAGACGGACAAGAATGTAGGGCCACAGATGAAAATGCTAGCATCCTATACTAAGCATATAGGATTGCGGTAAAGGTAACAACAAAGTAGTAACAAGGACAGGCTATGCATCGGGATAGGTATAATCGAAAGCAAGAACATGCTACACTACTCTAATGCAAGCAAGATAGAGGAGAGTAGGCGATATCCGTGATCAAAGGGGGCTTGCCTGGTTGCTCGGCAAGAGAGAGGGTCGTCGGTGACATAGTCGATCACAGGACATCAAGATCGGTCTCGGGTCTACCGAGAGAAGAGGGGAAGAAACAGTAAATACATAGCGAGCAAGTGCATAACAGACAACGATGAGCTAGACGTGTTCTAACGCAGCGCTAGGCGACATCTTGGCGGGGAAACATCCGGAAAGTTTTCCGGTTCCCGACGTCTGTCGACGATGATGAACCGGAGAGGAAAGTTTGCAGGTTCGATAGGTTAGGGTTGTGTGGCGGACGAACGGACTGCGATCCGGATTCGTCTCGTCGCTCGAGCAACTTTCATGTTGAAAATATTTTAATCCGAGGTACGGATTAAAAGATATGATTTTAAAAGAATTTATTAATTTTATAGAATTAATAGAATTAATTTAATTAGATAATAGCCATTAATGTGTCGACATGACATCAGCATGATGTCATCATCAACGATCTGTTTGACTGGTCAAACTAACACGTGGGTCCCGGTTGTCATTGACTAACACTAATTAATAGTTTAATTAATTGATAAGTTAATTAGGTTAGTTAACAGAATTAATTAAGTTAATTAACTAATTTTAATTATTATTATTATATATTTTGTTTAACCCTTTTATTTTCGGTTTTTCTATACTACTACAGGGACGGGCCCCACGTGCCATAGGCACAGAGGCCAAACGGGCTAACGGGCGAAACGGGGCAGAGCCTCCGGGTGCGGCCGCGGGCACCGGGCGTCGGACACCGGAGGCCTTGGCAGGCCGCCTGGCGAAGCGCAGCAGGCTTGGCGGCCGGAAAGGGGCCACAGTGCAAGGGAGGAGGCGGACGCCGCGAAGTCCGCCAACGAAAAGCAGGCAGGCGTGGGTTCGTCTTGTGGCAAAGTGAACGGCGCCGGCGTCTCGGACCGAGGGGAGAGGCCGACGGCCTCACCAGCGTTGAAGAGGAGCGGGCGGCGAGGCTCGGGGCGACCCTTGGGAGGAGATGAGGAGGCCACGGCGAGGCCGATCCAGCCTGTGGTGGCGGCGGTGGGGCAGCGCCAATGAGGCGGCGCTTAGCGCCGGTGATGACGGAGTCCGCGTAATGGAATGGCGGCGGGACGGCGGGGCCCCTCCGGTCTAGGAAAGGGGGGGGGTGAGGACGACGCGAGGGGCGCCGGTGTCGAGCGCCGAGGGCGGGAACGATCCGTCTGGCGGGGTCGCCGGGCGGGCGGAGTCGGCGGGCGACGGGCGAGGTCGGCGGGTCGGCCCGATCCGATCTGGATCGGGGAGAGGGGAGACGAGGGAGCGACGGGGGAGGGGGGGTTGGTCGACGGGGAAAGGGCGCAACCGCCCGATCTGGAGCCTCGGGTGGGGGAGAGCGAGGGAAGTGTGGGGGGGCACGACCTCTCCGGGTGACGGCGCTGGAGGGGGAGGTGGGAGCGAGAGGAGTGGGGGTCGTGGGTAGGGTTTGGGGGGGGGGGGGGGATGGATAAGGAGGCCCGGCTGGGCCGGTGTTTCGACTGGGCCGGCCTGCTGGGCCGAAGCCGATGGGGGGGGCCTTCTCTTATTCCTTTTCTTCTTGTTTTATTTTTATTATTCCTTTTACATTTTCTGTTTTATTTTAGTTCCTCTTTTATCTTAGTTTTATAAACTATAAAAGTAGTCCCTAATTTAGTGTTAGCAATTAGCTACTGCCTCATAAGTTTGGGGCAACAAAATAAATTAGTTTAATATTTTATTAATTAGTAAAGGCATTTAATTAATTGTTTTCTGTTGTTTTATTCATCATATATTATTTAAACATTTTATAAAGGCGTGGCTTCTCCACCATAATTACCTATGCATTATTTGGCTCACTCCGAATATTTTAGTTTTAATATTCAAAATATTTTATTGCTTGCTTGATTTTGAATTTGAATTGAACAGGTTTCAACTAGCGAGTTTATCCACAAGAATCGAGGTGACGTGGATCATTAGCGGGATTCTGTAGCGTAATCACCCAAGGCCACAATTCTCCTCCATTACAAGAAATCTCGTCCGAGATTTAAGAGGGAGCAAGGGGAAAGGTCTGGTTAAGATAATCTAACGGATCTTCTCAAGAAGTTAATCCCTTTCGTTGATGTCTTCAATCCTTTATTCCGATGCATCATGATAAACTGGTCATCATTTCTTCGAACTCTATCGTATTTACGAAAGGTAAGGGCATCTCACTACGACATAATGCTTTTAAGGGAAACAATCTGGGGTTAACCCATGAATTAGTATAAAATTATCTCTCGAGTTGAACATATGAAATACCTCGAGAGTAAGGTACGAAGGTACCATAATAGGCTCCAAGCGGGTAGGTAGCGGCTCGAAGCCTGAACCAGAGTGAGAAAGGGGTTCGAGTAGCGAGAGTAAGTATCGCGTCGATACCGAATAGATCACTATGACGGTGGCCCGTGAATTACATACGAGGCCACGTGCAAGGAATAACTTTGGAAATCGGGGGTGTACAGGACAGTCAGGTTTCGATCCTGTGACTGTGGGTTATGGGCCCACCATGTGGTTAAAAGTAGAAGGTTGTTGACATCCTGCACGATCATGTAAGCAAGGCAAGTCGAGGAGAGTCTCGAGGGTCATGTCGGCAACAACATAGGTACCAAGGGCGAGGGACGAAGAGAACCATTTTCCTGTTCGTTGAACGAGGCGGACCAATAGGCAAGGTTCTTGTCCATCGGTGGTTACCGGAATGTCATCAACAAATAGTAATAGGGTCTTACTTACAGAGTGGTACAACGAGGTGCTTACCTAAGTGGGATTATCACCGCTTAGATTATATATATCCCAGAAAGGTTCAAACAACCCATGGAAAGTAAAATATGATTATCATATTAAATGTAACAATGGGAAGGAAAATGTGTTTAAACACATATTTCAGGGATATATCCTTACCAAGGATAAGCGAGCATGATATCCATGACAGGATATAATGTAGAAAACCCTTTAGGTAAGGGGGAAGAAATTTCATGACATTACCCATACAACGGTGTTCGGATAATTTGAGCAAGAAACATTTAGCATTGGGCTTCGAATGTTCTTGTTGAAAATCAGAGTACCACAGACATGTTTCGAGATAGCATTGACATGGTCTTGGTGAAGATCGACTTGGAATCACGAAGGATTCATCAGAATAACTGGTAGAATAAGTCTTACAATTTCCTCATGGATGAACGGATAACCTTGCTGAAAAGGAAACTATAATGATAGGTCCTCCAGCGGGGGTGCTAGGCATGACATCATGCTACCGGTCATCAAAGGATCAACATCATAACTCTTGGAAAGTTGTCCCAACCATCATAGTTGACCGAGTTTCAGATCCGATTGGTGTCGGGATACCTCGGACTTAGGATACCGAGAAGAAAAGGTGCCACGCGAGTTGACGAGATGACATTGTAAGATTCTCGGGAAATGAACTATGAAGTGATTTCCGCTAACAAGAGTCCATCATTAACCCAAGGAGAGGACAAGGAGGTGTCCGTGAACTCAACGGTAATTCATCGAGATTCCCAAAAGATGGATTTCCACAATTAATGAACAAGGAGATAACATTTGTCACTCAAATGATATAAGGAAGTATGCTCGAGGAAAACATACACAATTAAACATTGGTTGAAAGGTGCGCCAAATATGGGTTGGGTTGCACGACCAATGTCGAAGGGTGATTCAATAATCAAGAACCTAAGAATGAACTTTCGATCGTTAACTTCAAAGCAATAGGGTTGCTAGAAGTCCGAACTCAAACAACACCGCTCACTTGATGGTATTAACACGGGACCAAGAAAGAAGGGTGATGGTGAGAAGTATTTCTATGTCAAGAATCCTCAAGAGGTGGAACAAATCTCAGATCATTCTTGACATAAAGGATGGTAATACTCCAAGGTAAAGAAGAACAATTGCTGGGTAGCAAGGAACTCAAGGTATAACACCAAACATGAACAAGCTTGTGTTGGTGGGAAGGCAATAAAGTGGTCGAAGATAATACAATTCATCGAGGGCAAGGATGGTATTTCTCATCATGAATTCAATTGATATCCGGATGAGCTCGAATGTCGACGATCACGACACAATTGTCGAGAGATTTCATGCAGATGTAGTCAATCAGCATTTACATCAAGTCAAAGGAATGATGAAGCAGGAGGTTATTGGAACCACGATTCGACACAAACTCGAACTCAAGCTTGTTGTTTAAGGTGAAAGGGTATGACGAGGAAAATCGACGTAAGCTTAGCTATCGTCGCAAATTGGTGCTCTGAGAATAAGGACCAGGTAGCACAGTTAGAATCATCACGACAATGATATAGCCAAACAGGCTAGGAATGGCGTGATCGGATTCAAACTCGTACTTATAGAAGCTTACTGAAGAGTTGTTGAACTGTAGTGCGGACTTGGTTCAGTTATCGGTGTCCTTGAGTGTTTAATAACTCAGAGCCCGTGAAAATTTGAATCAGTGGGAAGGTAGCACTAGATGAAGAACTCATAAGAAGTTATGCAGTTCCATGATAATCTCGAGATACCAGGGGGGTAATACTCGATGACAGATCAAAGTAGAGGTTGGACCGGGGTATTGCTCTACAGAAGACAAGTGCTAAAACTTGCACGAGAAATGGTATTTAAAAGAGAACATGGTCGGAACCACGATTTCAAAAGGCCAGATCCCTGATATAAGATGAACTTATACCAAAGGAATAATTATTTAAGAGAAGCTTTAATGATAAGATCTACATCGTGTCCATGGGCATGAACGCAAGGTTCAAGGTCGACTCCCACTTTTCCAATGCATACCCTTTCATTCACTTCTCGTTTTCGATGAAGTTATAGCGTTGAAATTTTATCTGGCAAATACCAGAAGAGTATGACTCGTGAAAACTTTCGAGTTCACACATATTAAGGAGGGCATAGGTTCAACCCACCAAGGCATCTTAGGAACGTATACCATCAACTCCAGGGGTAAATAACTCAAGCTCGGAGGTAGAGCATGGTTGACAAAGCAGAGGATACAATTTACCAAAGGCATTATGTATCAGGGAAGGTCTCACAAAGTTATTGAATATGAAGGATGCTGACGGATAAAATCCAACAATGGACCTGATGGCCCACAAGGGGTCTGACGTGAGCATCAGTACTTAACTAGAGGAAGAAGAATGCAAGGAGATCAGATTATAGAAACAATGACTAACTCAATTGTCAAATGCAAAGGAATTATGATTTTAAATCAAGGGATCAAGCAATGCTCGATTTAGGGGTGGATAAGTTGAATAGCCTTAGGGTACAATCAACGGCAATTGGATTGGTCGAGAACCAATTCCAGTTAAAAGAATGGCAGCTCAGCCGAAAGGTAATTTATAAGAATCAATGATGATTATGGTATTCAGAAACATATTGAGTCAACAGACTCAAAATGATAATGACAAGGGATGTCAATATGACTACGAGACTTATGGGATTAACCATAATGCAAGCAAGCAAGAATTTCAAGAGCCAAAGGCTCCAGAGGATTCTCGGAAGATCGAATAGTATTTTGAAGAATTTTGTGTAACACATGAACAATGGGATGAGCGGATACTCGACAAGTGCGAGTATTTATTTGAGGGGGTATTCATGTAGTAAGGAACTGCTAGGCAGTAGGCACAAAGTACTCTCGGAACAATAGAGAAAACTTCGGGGTATCTTGTAATAACAAGATCAATGGGGAGTGATCATATGAACGGCAAGGGTAAGTAGTTATCCATACGGATTTATCGGTGATCAGAAATAGCAAAAGTGATGGGCACAAAGTCTCGAGAGAACATCAGAGAGTATCTTCGGAATCTTCTGATTAGCAGACGATCATCTGAAGTGAGGGGCTCTCCGGGAGAAAGTACTTGCGAGAACCTAAAGTTAGTGTTGTTTTTAGCAAATTCATTTAACCCGAATAGAAGAGAGTTCAGAGTCCCAGAGTAAGGGTCGAGGAGTAAAAGATCCTAGTACCACCCAATGGCGACGCAGCCCATAAGACACACAGCCATGTTAGTAAAAGTTTTGCAATGTCTAGACTCGACTTCGCCAAGGAGTTGGAAGGGGATTCCTACAGCAATGGCTCGATACCAACTTTGACGCCCCGATTCAATCGTACACTAATCATGCACGCAAATGTGTACGATCAAGATCGTGGACTCACGGAAGATATCACAACACAACTCTACAAATAAAAATAAGTCATACAAGCATCATAATACAAGCCAGGGGCCTCGAGGGCTCGAATACAAGTGCTCGATCATAGACGAGTCGTGGAAGCAACAATATCTAAGTACGACATAAGTTAAACAAGGTGCCATAAGATGGCTAGCACAAACTGGGATACAGATCGAAGAGGAGCAGGCCTCCCGCCCACAGGATCCTCCTAGGTCACTCCCGGTCGTCGCCGCCGGCTGCACGTAGTAGTAGGCACCTCCGAGTAGTAGTCGTCATAGGCGGTGGCGTCGACTCGGCTCCATCGCCTGTTGCAGCAATCGAGTAGAGGTAGGGGAAAAGGGGAACAAGGCAACCGTGAGTACTCATCCAAAGTACTGCAAGCAAGGAGCTACACTACATATGCATGGATATATGTGTAAAGGCCATATCATGGACTGAACTGCAGAATGCCGTAATAAGAGGGGGTAGCTAGTCTTAACGAAGACTACGCTCGACACCTGTCTTGCAACATGTAGGAGGGGACGATCCAAGTCCTCCAAGTAACATCATATAGCAATAATCCTACCCGCAATCCCTGCTCATATCCCTCGAGCGAGAGCGACCACCGGTTGTATCCGCACTTGGAAGGGTGTGTTTTATCAAGTATCCGGTTCTAGTTGTCATAAGCTCAAGGTACAACTCCAAGTCGCCCATTATCAAGATCACGGCTATTCGAATAGATTAACTTCCTGCAGGGTGCACCATCTTACCCAAAGACGCTTGATCCCATTTGGCCGGACACACTTTCTCGGTCATGCCCGCCGCGGAAGATCAACACGCCGCAGCCCCACCTAGGCACAACAGAGAGGCCAACACGCCGGTCTAAACCTAAGCGCAGGGTCGGGCCCATCGCCTCGAAGCACACACTCGCACGCTTCGACGTGCCGAAGCAGACCTAGCCAGAGCGCTCCAGTCCAATCCGCACGCGCCGCTCCGTTCTCGACGTCTCAAGTATTTCGGCCGATACCACGACGCCGGATACCCATAACTACTCCCGCGTAGATGGTTAGTGCGTATAAGCTCGTAGCCAACTCAGATCAAATACCAAGACCTCGTTAAGCATGTTAAGTATCCGCGAACGCCGAACAGGCAGGCCCACCTCTCTCCTAGGCGGTCTCAACCTGCCTGCCGCTCCGCCTCAAGATCCATCCAGAGGGCCGTCGGGACAAAGGTCCTTTCAGCCCCCAATCCGTGAATCACTGCTGGTGCTCCACAAGCCGACCCGACTTTAGTCACCACATGTATCATGTATAAGTATATAGTATATACCCGTGATCACCTCCCGAGTGATCACGGCCCGATAGTATAGCACGCAGACGGACAAGAATGTAGGGCCACAGATGAAAATGCTAGCATCCTATACTAAGCATATAGGATTGCGTAAAGGTAACAACAAGAGTAACAAGGACAAAGCTATGCATCGGGATAGGTATAATCTGAAAGCAAGAATATGCTACACTACTCTAATGCAAGCAAGATAGAGGAGAGTAGGCGATATCCGTGATCAAAGGGGGCTTGCCTGGTTGCTCGGCAAGAGAGAGGGGTCGTCGGTGACGTAGTCGATCACGGGACATCAAGATCGGTCTCGGGTCTACCGAGAGAAGAGGGGAAGAAACAGTAAATACATAGCGAGCAAGTGCATAACAGACAATGCATGAGCTAGACGTGTTCTAACGCAGCGCTAGGCGATCTTGGCGAAGGGGAAACATCCGGAAAGTTTTCCGGTGCCCGGACGTCTGCCGATGATGAACCGGAGAGGAAAGTTTGCAGGTTCGATAGGTTAGGGTTGTGTGGCGGACGAACGGATGCGTATCCGGATTCGCCTCGTCGCTCGAGCAACTTTCATGTTGAAAATATTTTAACCGAGGTACGGATTAAAAGATATGATTTTAAAAAGAATTTATTAATTTTATAGAATTAATAGAATTAATTTAATTAGATAATAGCCATTAATGTGTCGACATGACATCAGCATGATGTCATCATCAACGATCTGTTTGTTGGTCAAACTAACACGTGGGTCCCGTTGTCATTGACTAACACTAATTAATAGTTTAATTAATTGATAAGTTAATTAGGTTAGTTAACAGAATTAATTAAGTTAATTAACTAATTTTAATTATTATCATTATATCTTTTGTTTAACCCTTTTATTTTCGGTTTTTCTATACTACTACGAGGACGGGCCCCACGTGCCATAGGCACGAGGCCAAACAGGCTAATGGCTAAACGGGCAGAGCCTCGGGTGCGGCCCATGGCGCCGGCGTCGGACACGGGCCTTGGCAGCCTGGCGAAGCTTGAGCGGCGTGGCGGCGGAAAGGGGCCCTGATGCGGGGAGGCGGACGCCGCGAAGTCCGCCAACGAGCGAAGCAGCGGCGTGGGTTCGTCTGTGTGGCGATGAACGGCACCGGCGTCTCGGACCGAGGGGGAGAGGCCGACGCCTCACCAGCGTTGAAGAGGAGCGGGCGGCGAGGCTCGGGGCGACCCTTGGGAGGAGATGAGGAGGCCACGGCGAGGCCGATCCAGCCATGGCGGCGGCGGTGGCAGCGGCAGCGAGGCGGCGCTTAGCGCTGTGATGACGGAGTCTGGCGTGGGGCTGCTGGGCGGCGACGGCGGGGCCCCTCCCGGTCCAGGAAAGGGGGAGGGGTGAGGACGACGGCGTAGGGGCGCCGGTGTCGGGCGTCGAGGGCGGGGAACGATCCGTGCGGCGGGGTCGTCGGGCGGGCGGGTCGGCGAAGCGGCGACGGGCGAGGTCGGCGGGGTCGGCCCCGATCCGATCTGGATCGGGAGAGGGGAGACGAGGGAGCGACGGGAGGGGGTTGGTCGACGGGAAGGGCGCAACCGCCCGATCTGGAGCCTCGGGTGGGGGAGAGCGAGGAAGTGTGGGGGCACGACCTCTCGGTGTGTGTACTGGAGGGAGGTGGGAGCGAGAGGAGTGGGGGTCGTGGGTAGGGTTTCGGGGGGGGGGGGGGATGGATAAGGAGGCCCGGCTGGGCCGGTGTTTCGACTGGGCCGGCCTGCTGGGCCGAAGCCCGGGGGGGGCCTTCTCCTCTTATTCCTTTTCTTCTTGTTTTATTTTTATTATTCCTTTTCTGTTTTCTGTTTTATTTTAGTTCCTCTTTTATCTTAGTTTTATAAACTATAAAAGTAGTCCCTAATTTAGTGTTAGCAATTAGCTACTGCCTCATAAGTTTGGGGCAACAAAATAAATTAGTTTAATATTTTATTAATTAGTAAAGGCATTTAATTAATTGTTTTTGCTGTTGTTTTATTCATCATATATTATTTAAACATTTTATAAAGGCGTGGCTTCTCCACCATAATTACCTATGCATTATTTGGCTCACTCCGAATATTTTAGTTTTAATATTCGAAAATATTTTATTGCTTGCTTGATTTTGAATTTGAATTCGAACAGGTTTCGAACTAGCGCGAGTTTATCCACAGTAACCGAGGTGACGTGGCATCATTAGCGGGGATTACTGTAGCGTAATCACCCGGGCGTCACACACATACTACATGAATTACTAGTGGATTGAACGAACGAGGACCAATGGGCCGCTTGCTTTGGAATGGGAGATTTAGCCTCTCGAAAAGCCCAATGAAGTACCTCACTCGGCGTGGGTATGGTGGTTGGACTCAGTTCCGGCCAGATCCTTAGCCTCTCATTCGGGGTCGCATCCATCAGGATGCACATCATGAGGTCATTGAACCGCCTCTCTACTATTTCCTCAATTCCTGGGAGAGAACACTGGGCCGTTGGAACACTTCTGACCCAACCTAACATAGCTCCCTCAGGTGCTCTGCCCGATACTTGTCCTACATCCATTGATAGGGCTTCTCCATGTCTTCCGCAGATACGTCCTCCCAAAATTCTTCTCGCGGACCCATATGTTATTTTTAGCAGACAATAGCATTCAAAATATATAAATATAGAAGAGGTCACAAGGTAAATATATAAACATATGACACACATACATAAATAGTGAAGATCACAAGGTAACAAGCATTGTGTCATGACATAATTTAATGTTGATGTTTTTCTAGAAAGCATATATATCCATCCTTCCGCCATAGTATGCATCGACATTTTGATGTTTAATTCTCAACTCTCGTTCTTCTGGACTCTCTGCCTCGTAGTAGAACATCCCCTCATCCCTCACTACATGGCGATTGATGATATTCGTAAGCATCCGCTGAAGGCGTTCATGCTTTGTCCAAAAGTGAGCTAGCTTAACTTCCTTCTCATTCTCTTCGGAGCATTTCTGCAACATTGAATCACTTCTCATAAGTGGTCTTGCGCGCACATAGTCATCTATGAAGGCCATGGCATAGTAGTCAGACAAGTGCATAGTTCCGTATTTCGATTATTGCCGGCAACAGAAGCTAGTGTGAAATTTGAACCTTGGAAATGGGAAGTTCTTATCATTGGACTTATGACACATCAAAAGAGCAGCATTCAGACATGTTTTCAGAGCTGTCCACGACTTCTTTGGGTCTCTCCTGGAATCAAAGAAATAACCTCGGCCGTCCCGGGGCATTAGTGCGATGACGATCCAGTGTTCAATGCCGCACAGAACAATTCAATAATGAAACATGAATGAGATTGATATCAAAGTAGGCAGGTGTATATGTGCAAGCATAAAGGAATGAACTTACGGTTCGAAGTAAGGCACGATAAAGTTGTGCTTGTGTCAAGGACTATGAAGAATGGTGTTGTGGAGATAATTCGCGATAAGGCACTGGCCTTTATCAGAATCAACATTGCCACAATGCATGATATACAGATCAAGGAAGGCAACTTCTTTATTCTAGAGTAAAGGATTTGTACGACGTAGAAAATATTGTTGTTGACCACACTATCAAACCAGAGATATACCTTATCAGCAGGGAACACGTTGACAAATCCAAGACTGTCTATGACATTGGCGGTGTAATACGTCTCACCCTTTCTTGACCTAGCTATTATGTCTTTGTGTAGAACCTGAATTTTAGTGCTTAGTATACTCAACTTTTTTTGTGGTAACATCGGTTCACCGCGCATAAACATTTGCCATACGGGAGAAGTAGTAGGAACATTCACCACATTTTCTTGTGGTGCCTTGCTTATTGGCGATAGGTTCATTAGCTGCTTTCTTCTTTCTCTTTCTGCCATTTTTATAACGCTAGGCTGAGGGGTCCATAGAAGATGGTTCTACGGAATCGTTTTGTTGCATTTGCTATAATTAGGGTGACAATTATGAGTCATAAAGCATAAAAACCATAAATTAAAGAAAAAATTGACATGACCTTTGCTAACAAGAGGTCATACTGAGTGCCACAAATTTAGCGGAAAAAAATGAATCGACGTTTCATGAAAACATTGGCACTCATGTCATGACTAGCAAAGCCAACCACACTGGAAGGGTTCCTATGCAAAGAAAATTAAAGAAATATTCGACATGACCTTTGCTAACAAGAGGACATAGCGAGTCCTATATTTTGTCAAAACAGAAATGAATCGATGTTTCGCGAACACATTGGCACTCATGTCACAACCTGCAACCATAAGCCAACCACACTAGAAGGGTTCCTGTGGAAAACATTAAAGAAGAATTCGACATGAACTTTACAAACGAGAAGACATAGGGAGTGCCAGAAATTGGGCGAAACAGAAATGATCAACGTTTCGCGAAAACATTTGCACTCATGTCATAACCTACAACTATAAGTCAACCACTGTAGAAGGGTTCCTATGCAAGAAATTTGGCATGTATTACTAAATTACTAGTATTACCCTAAACACATATCTAACCATCATACAAAATAACACTAAGAAACATTGACAAGTATTTCTAAACTACTAATATTACACTAAACACAAATCTGAACATGCAATACCGGGGTGGAGCTCGGCGGCGGTGGCGGTAGCGCTGGTGGCCCGAGGTCTCCGATGTTGGTGGGGGAGGGAGACAGGGACGCACGGCTAGCCATCGGGGTGGTGCTTGGCAGTGGCGGCGGTGGCGACGGCGAGTGATACGTCTCCAACACATCTACTTTTCCAAACACTTTTGCCCTTGTTTTGGACTCTAACTTGCATGATTTGAATGAAACTAACCCGGACTGACGCTGTTTTCAGCAGAACTGCCATGGTGTTGTCTATTGTGCAGAAAACAAAAGTTCTCGGAATGACCTAAAAATCCACGGAGATAATATAAAAAATACTGGCGAAAGAATCAAGGCCAGGGGGCCCACACCCTGTCCACATTACATTGATGAACTGGAGCTATTTCTGTGTCACCCTATGTTATAGCTATTACATGAGGAATCACATATGACATAATTATCCATCACTGATCCAATGCCTACGAGCTTTTCACATATTGTGCTTCGCTTATTTACTTTTCCGTTGCTACTGTTACAACAACTACAAAACTGCTATCTTTACTTTTGCCACTGTTACCATTACTATCGTACTACTTTGCTACTAAATACTTTGCTGCAGATACTAAGTTATCCAGGTGTGGTTGAATTGACAACTCAACTTCTAATACTTGAGAATATTCTTTGGCTCCCCTTGTGTCGAATCAATAAATTTGGGTTGAATACTCTACCCTCGAAAGCTGTTGCGATCCCCTACACTTGTGGGTTATCAAGACTAATTTATGGCGCCGTTGCCGGGGAGCATAGCTCTATTCTTTGAGTCACTTGGGATTTATATCTGTTGATCACTATGAGGAACTTGAAAGACGAAAGAACAAAGATTTTTCCCTCAACTACGAGGGGAGGTAAGGAACTGCCATCTAGCTCTGCACTAGATTCTCCTTCTGTTTTGAGTAAGCCTGCGACACCTAAACCTGCTACTGTTATGAATTCTTATATGTCGCATGTTATTGATGATGCCACTTCTGCTATGCATGATACTTATGATGAAACTACTTCTGTTCGTGATACTACTTTGCCATTAGGTGAATTTCTTGATGAACAACTTGCTAGGGTTAGAGAGAATGAAATTATTAATGATGATATTATTGATGATAGTGATGATGAAAGTTCTCCCCCTGATTATGAATTGTCTATTGTTCCTGAGGGTTATGTTATAGATGAAGAAGCTGCTAGAGCTATCTTTGCTTGCAAGGATAGATACGATCTTAAGAAGTTATTAGCTAAATGGAAGCAGCAATCTCTTAATGCTAGAATGAAACCTGACCCTGCTTTTGCTACTTCACCTATCTGTGTCGCTGATAAGGATTATCAATTCTTTGTTGATCCTGAGATTATTACTTTGGTTGAATCTGATCCTTTTTATGGCTATGAATCTGAAACTGTTGTGGCACATCTTACCAAGTTAAATGATATAGCCACCCTGTTTACTAATGATGAGAAGTCTTGTTATTATTATATCCTTAAGATATTTCCGTTCTCATTAAAGGGTGATGCTAAAACTTGGTTTAATTCTCTTGATCCTGGTTGTGTGCGTAGTCCCCAGGATATGATCTATTACTTCTCTACTAAATATTTCCCTGCTAATAAGAAACAAGCTGCCTTGCGGGAAATATATAATTTTGTGCAAATCAAAGAAGAGAGTCTCCCACAAGCTTGGGGGAGGCTTCTCCGATTACTTAATGCTTTGCCTGATCATCCTCTTAAGAAAAATGAAATACTTGATATCTTTTTTAATGGACTAACCGATGCTTCCAAGGACTACTTGGATAGTTGTGTTGGTTGTGTTTTCAAGGAAAGAACAGTCAACCAAGCTGAATTACTATTGGATAATATGTTGACTAATGAAAATAATTGGACTCTTCCTGAGCCAATTCCTGAGGCAATTCCTGAGCCAACTAAGCCAACTCCTGAGCCTATGCCTAAACCTACTCCGAAGAAGAGGGGCGTTCTATTTCTCAGTCCTTAAGATATGCAAGAGGCAGAGAAATCAATGAAAGAAAAAGGTATTAAAGCTGAAGATGTTAAGAATTTACCTCCTATTGAAGAAATACATGGTCTTAATATACCGCCTATTGAAGAAATACATTGTCTTGATAACCTGACACAGGTAGTAAAGGTAAATTCTCTCTATAGATATGATAAAGTTGAAATTCCTTCTACTAAATTTCATAGCCCATGCTTAGATGAATTTGATGACTTTATGGCTAGACAAGAAAGTTTTAATGCTTATGTTGGTAGAGAATTAAAGAATAATGCTTTCGAGATAGGACGCTTGAGTGATTATATGGCTAGAGTTAAAGGTGAACTTAAACTCATTAGCAAATATGCTTCTATGGTTACCACTCAAGCTGAGCAAGTACTTAAAGCTCAAAGTGATTTGCTTGATGAATTAAATAATAAACATGACTTTGTTGTTAGAGTGGCTACTAGAACTAGTAGAATGACTCAGGAACCTTTGTATCCTGAAGGCCACCCTAAGAGAATCGAGTAGGATTCTCAGAGAAATAATTTAGAGGCACCTAGTTCTTCTAAAAAGAAAAAGAAAAACGATAGGACCTTGCATGCTTCTAGTGAACCTGTTGTAGACACACCTGAGAATCCCAATAATATTTCTATTTCTGATGCTGAAACACAATCTGGTGATGAACATGAACCTAGTGATAATGTTAATGATAATGTTCATGTTGATGCTCAACCTAGCAATAATAATGAAGTAGAGGTTGAACCTGCTGTTGATCTTGATAACCCACAATCAAAGAATCAACATTATGATAAGAGGGATTTTGTTGCTAGGAAGCACGGTAGAGAAAGAGAACCATGGGTTCAGCCCTTTCCTCCTAAACCATCCAAGACAAAGGATGATGAGGATTTTGAGCGCTTTGCTGAAATGATTAGACCTATCTTCTTACGTATGCGCTTAACTGATATGCTTAAATTAAATACTTATGCTAAGTATATGAAGGATATCATTACAAATAAAAGAAAGATACCGGAAGATGAAATTTCCACCATGCTTGCTAATTATACTTTTAAGGGTGGAATACCAAAGAAACTTGGAGATCCAGGGGTACCAACTATACCGTGCTCCATTAAAAGAAACTATGTTAAAACTGCTTTATGTGATCCTGGAGCCGGTGTTAGTGTTATGCCTCTCTCTTTATATCGTAGACTTGAATTGAATAAGTTGACACCTACTGAAATATCTTGCAAATGGCCGATAAATGAACTGCTATACCTATCGGTATTTGTGAGGATGTGCCTGTTGTGGTTGCAAACGTCACTATCTTAACGGACTTTGTTATTCTTGATATTCCCGAGGACGATAGTATGTCGATTATCCTTGGTAGACCCTTTTTGAATACTGCAGGGGCTGTTATTGATTGCAACAAAGGCAATGTCACTTTTCACATTAATGGTAATGAGCATACGGTACACTTTCCGAGGAAACAACCTCAAGTTCATAGCATCAATTCTATTGAAAAAATTCCAACTATCATTATTGGAGGTTTTGAATTTCCTCTTCCCACTGTCAAGAAAAAGTATGATATTCTTATTGTTGGGGATGTTCAAATCCCCGTTGAGGTAACTTAGTGTTATTCGAAATTTCTCCGGTTCCGTGTTATTCGGAATGAGTTTGTTACAATACTTGATCAACCTTATTAGTGGATTCATTTTGATGATCATGAGATGGATGAAACTAGAAGGCACAACCTTCTATACCCTCTTTTTACTTTCTGTTATTTAGAATAAATAAAGAAAAAATAGTATTATCCGTCTGTTTTCTGAATTATCCGTGCAATAAAAAATATCCTGAAAATAAAAGTGATCCAACTGCCCTGCAAATTTAGTATGATTTTTATGGATTATTTGAGGATTTTAGGCACTGAAAATACTGCAGAGGGGGCAAGCACCTGGCCACGAGGGTGGAGGGCGCGCCCACCCCCCGGGGCGCGCCCCCCTGTCTCGTGGACACACGGTGGACCTCCTCCACTTATTCCTGCACCCACACACTCCATCTTCTTCCCAAAAAAATCCCCATCCAGCTCAAGCACGAGTTCTAGCTCATTTTGATGCGATTTTCGATCTCCTTGCTCAAAGCTCCATTCACAAAAATGCTTTGGGAGATTGTTGCTTGGTATGTGACTCCTCCATTGGTCCAATTAGTTTTTGTTCTAGTGCTTTATTCATTGCAAATTTTTGCTGCATAGGTGACACTGTTCTTGAGCTTGCATGTCAAATTTATGAGGTCCCAAGTAATTCTAATGCATGATATAGGCTCTAGGCACTTGTAGGAGTAGTTGCTACCAATCTTGTTTAGTTTTATTCACTTTTATTTTGAAGTTACTAAAATTTCAGAAATTTTCAGAAAATGATAAGGAGATTTTTGCGGGGCTCTTCTAGCCAAGGCTCCAAGTATAAACAAGCTAAATAGAAGGAGAAGGCCAAGTATAATCTTCCTCGCGTAGCGGAAGTACGGCCATGTGAATGGCCTTGTGATAATTCCTGAGAGAAGCTGGGATTTATGAAGAATTTATTCCTTGATTGAAAATGCGGGCCTAACCGACTTCCTCCACGACCGGATCAATCAGTATCTCTTACTGACCAATACTTTTGTGCAAAACTTTTATTACTATCCTAAGAATTCACCTCCTTCGGTATCATTCATTTATATGATGAATTCAAGGAAATGTCTTTGCGTAAATTTTGCACGTTATGTAGAATACCCTTTGAGGGCAGTTTAGATGAACCACATTGTAAAGATGTGGATGGTTTTGTTAACACCATTACTGTAGGGGATCCGAAGAAGAGTTCCGATGCGAGAATCACTAGCATACACTTTCCTGTTTTAGGCTACTTTGCCATATTTGCTAGTCGATGCTTAATTGGTCGTGGAAATAGTGGAAACTTCAGTGTTCCTGATACTATTATTCTATTCCATGCCTTGTTTGATGATAACAGTTTTAGTATGGGTGCCGTTATTGCTAAATGGCTAAGCCGGAACCGTACAAAGGGCCCCATCTTTGGAGGTATCTATGCTGCACGCCTTGCTAAACATTTTGAGATACCTATTAGGCACTATGAGAAAGATGAGACAATATTGCCTTTTAGATTACAGGAGCATGGTAGCACATGAGTTTATTGTTCACAATGATGATAAGATGCTCCTATATAACCTGAGATTTAATAAGAAACATAATGAGATTATTACCCTGCTTGTGCCTCTGTTGTTTGATTTGACTGCAGTTAATTGTCTTGTCTCGCTAGAAGCGGTGTACGCCCATAGGGGCCAGGCATCCGCTCCAGAGCCTGAGCCGGAACGTCCACTGGACCCTTGTCGTCCATCATCTTATCAGTGGGATCCGGAGGAGATCGCCAGTCAGTGGTATCCTGATTACACTCCTCAGTACACCGGGGAGAGTAGCCGCGGTCCTTGGCAATAAGCCAACTTAGGCCAAAAGCCTAAGCTTGGGGGAGTACGTATTTCTCACCGACTTTACATTCATGTTCACACACTATTCTAGTTTTCGGTGCTCATACTCTTTCATTGTATTATCCATGCTAGTTTAATTTCTTTTTCTAAGCTTTCTTCTTATGTGTTTGATAAACCTTAATAAAAACCAAAAAAATTAGTTAGTTGTAGTAGAAATTAAAATGAAAACCCAAAAAGATTTCTCGTTCTTCTTCTTGCTTGTTGGGAGCTTTCCGGTGTAAATAGTTTTTTTTTTCTTTTCTTTCCTTTGGGGGTCGAGAGTAGAAGACCATATTGAAAATGTTTAGTGGCTCTCATATGCATGATTGTTTATTTAACTTGGAGCCCATATTACTTTATCTTCTCTCTTGAGTTGAATGCTTGCAGATTCCAGCTTAGTCCAATGCACGTGCACTATTATTATTATACACACCGATTGGTCGTGCAAGTGAAAGGCAATAATGACGATATATGATGGACTGATTGAGATGAGAGAAGCTGGTATGAACTCTACCTCTCTTGTTTTTGTAAATATGATGAGTTCATCGTTCCTGATTCAGCTTATTATGAAGTAAACAAATTTTCAATGACATTTAGAGATCATAGTTGCTTGTCCCATGCATAATTAGCTATGAGTTATAATGGTTTACCTTGCGTGCCAACATGCTATTAAAACGATTGTGATGTGGTATGATGGGATGGTATCCTCCTTTGAATGAATTGAGTGACTCGACTTGGCACATGTTCACGCATGTAGTTGAAACAAATCAACATAGCCTTCACGATATTTATGTTCATGGTGGATTATATCCTACTCATGCTTGTACTCGGTGTAAATTAATTTTAATGCATGTTCATGACTGTTGTCGCTCTCTCAGTTGGTCGCTTCCCAGTCTTTTGCTAGCCTTCACCTGTACTAAGCGGGAATACTGCTTGTGCATCCAAACTCCATAAACCCCAAAGTTATTCCATATGAGTCCACCATACCTTCCTATATGCGGTATCTACCTGCCGTTCCAAGTAAATTTGTATGTGCCAAACTCCAAACCTTCAAATGAAATTCTGTTTTGTATGCTCGAGCAGCTCATGTTTCAACTAGGGTTGTCTGTATCTTCCATGCTAGGTGGGTTGTTCTCAAGAGGAGTGGACTCCGCTCCTCATTCACGAGGAAATGGCTGGTATCCGGGATGCCCAATCCCATGATCAAAAAGATCAAAGCAAATCAAAATAATTAAACAAAACTCCCCCAGGTCCGTTGTTAGTTGGAGGCACTTGTTGTTTCGAGCAAGCCATGGATTGATGCTTGTTGGTGGTGGGGGAGTATAAACTTTTACCATTCCGTTTGGGAACCGCCTATAATGTATGTTGCATGAAAGATATCGCCATCTCATAGTTGTTGCGTTGATAGTGAAAGTATACCGCTCAAAATGTTATTCATCTCTATTTTAAAATTGAGCTCTGGCACCTCTACAAATCCCTGCTTCCCTCTGTGAAGGGCCTATCTATTTACTTTTATGTTGAGTCATCACCTTCTTATATTGGAGAGCACACTATCATTTGCATTCATTACTATTAGTTTATATTGGGTATGACTTGACTGGATCTCTTTTACCATGAATTACAATGTTTAGCCAGTCCTTGATCTTTAAAGGTGCTCTGCATTTATGTTTTGCGGTCTCAGAAAAGGCTAGCGAGATACCATCTTGTTATATCATATTATGATTGTTTTGAGAAAGTGTTGTCATATGAGTTTTATTATTATTGCTCGCTAACTGATTATGCCATTGATATGAGTAAATATGAGACCTGAGTGTTATTGTGAATATGGTTAGTTCATAATCTTTGCTGAAAACTTGAATGCTAGCTTTACATATTTGCAACAACAAGAGTAAATAGAGTTTGTAAAAGTTTTTATTTATCACTTTCAGTTTATCAACTGAATTGCTTGAGGACAAGCAAAGGTTTAAGCTTGGGGGAGTTGATACATCTCCAACATATCTACTTTTCCAAACACTTTTGCCCTTGTTTTGGACTCTAACTTGCATGATTTGAATGAAACTAACCCGGACTGACGCTGTTTTCAGCAGAACTGCCATGGTGTTCTTTATTGTGCAGAAAACAGAAGTTCTCGAAATGACCTGAAAATCCATGGAGACAACTTTTGGAAAATATAAAAGATACTGGCGAAAGAATCAAGGCCAGGGGGCCCACACCCTGTCCATGAGGGTGGGGGCGCGCCCTCCCGCTGGGCGCGCCCCCTGTCTTGTGGGCCCCCTGATGCTCCACCGACCTCAACTCCAACTCTATATATTCCGTTTCGCAGAGAAAAAAATCAGAGAGAAAGTTTCATCACGTTTTACGATACGGAGCCACTGCCAAGCCCTAATATCTCTCGGGAGGGCTGATCTAGAGTCCGTTCGGGGCTCCGGAGAGGGGGATTCGTCGCCATCGTCATCATCAACCATCCTCCATCACCAATTTCATGATGCTCACCGTCGTGCGTGAGTAATTCCATCGTAGGCTTGCTGGACGGTGATGGGTTGGATGAGATTTACCATGTAATCAAGTTAGTTTTGTTAGAGTTTGATCCCTAGTATCCACTATGTTCTGAGATTGATGTTGCTATGACTTTGCTATGCTTAATGCTTGTCACTAGGGCCCGAGTGCCATGATTTCAGATCTGAACCTATTATGTTTTCATGAATATATGTGAGTTGTTGATCCTATTTTGCAATTCTATAGTCACCTATTATGTGTTATGATCCGACAACCCCGAAGTGACAATAATCGGGATACTTGGTGATGACCGTAGTTTGAGGAGTTCATGTATTCAGTATGTGCTAATGCTTTGTTCCGGTTCTCTATTAGAAGGAGGCCTTAATATCCCTTAGTTTCCACTAGGACCCCGCTGCCACGGGAGGGTAGGACAAAAGATGTCATGCAAGTTCTTTTCCATAAGCACGTATGACTATATTCGGAATACATGCCTACATTACATTGATGAACTAGAGCTAGTTCTGTATCACCATATGTTATAGCTATTACATGAGGAATCGCATATGACATAATTAAGCATCACTGATCCAATGCCTACGAGCTTTTCACATATTGTGCTTCGCTTGTTTACTTTTCTATTGCTACTGTTACAACTACTACAAAACTGCTATCTTTACTTTTGCCACTGTTACCATTACTATCATACTACTTTGCTACTAAATACTTTGCTGCAGATACTAAATTATCCAGGTGTGGTGAATTTACAACTCAACTTCTAATACTTGAGAATATTCTTTGGCTCCCCTTGTGTCTAATCAATAAATTTGGGTTGAATACTCTACCCTCGAAAGCTGTTGCAATCCCCTACACTTGTGGCTTATCAGCGAGTTGCCTGAGGCCATTCCTGCGGCAGCACGAGGTGGGGTGCGACAGCGAGGAACGCCGTCGGCTGCGAGGGGGTGGTGGCTAGGGGCGACGTGGGGCACAACGACACCGAGGGGCGCGGTGGCGACTCAGACGAGATTTGAGGGGAGAAGAGACGGCACAGGGGGGAGGGCGGATGACAAGTTTTGGAGGGGGAATGGTTTTTGGGCGAAAATTAAACTGCCAGGTCCATGGAAGTACGTGTGACGAGCGAGAATAGAAGACCGCCATACGTATGGCGACAAGCAATGGCGGACGGTAACTACCAACCGCCACTATTAATATGTCATCCATTATTTTTCGGATGGAGGTTACCGCAATTTAGCTATGGCGGGGCGAAAGAGTTACCCGCCTTAGCTGACAGAAGGAGTAGTGGCAAGTGGCCCGAGGTGCCTGCCACTGACGGGTTTCATCATGAGCCCAGACTTGGAACGGTTTACGAGTGGCGGGTGAGGCCTTCTACTTGCCACTGCTCCTCACGTAGCTGTGGGTAGACAAATTACTGTTCAGCAATTGATTGAAAAGCAAATAATTATGACGATATCCAAGGCAATGATCAAACATATAGGCATCACGTCCAAGATTAATAGACTAAAACGATTCTGCATCAAGTACTATTACTCCACACATCGGCTGCTATCCAACATGCATCTAGTGTATTATATTCATGGAAAAAACAGAGTAATGCATTAGGCAAGATGACATGATGTAGACAAGATAAACTCATGTATGAATAAACCACATCTTTTTTACCCTTAATAGCAATGATACATGCGTGTCATGTCTCTTTCTGTCACTGAGATTGAGCACCGCAAGATCGGACCCATTGCAAAGCACCTCCTCCCATGCAAGATAAATCAATCTAGTTGGCCAAACCAAACCAATAAATCGGAGAAGAAATACAAGGCTATATTAATCATGCATAAAAAAGTTCAAAGAAAACTCAAATAATATTCATGGATAGATCTGATCGTAAACTCACAATTCATCGGATCTCAACAAACACACTGGAAAAAGTCATTACATCAAATAGATCTCAAAGAACATAGAGGAGAACATTGTATTGAAGATTTAAAAGAGAGAATAAGCCATCTAGCTACTAACTATGGACCCGTAGGTCTGTGGTAAACTACTCACGCGTCATCGGAGGGGCAGCAAGGTTGATGAAGAACCCATCCGTGATCGATTCCCCCTCCGACAGAGTGCCAGAAAAGGTCCCCAGATGGGATCTCTCTAGAATAGAGGCTTGCGGCGGCGGAAAAAGTACTTTGTGGACTCCCCTGTTGGTTTTATTTATGGGTATTTATAGAGGCGGAGTTAGGTCAAATGGAGCCATGTGGGCCCCATAACCCATAAGGACGCGCCTGATGACCCACAAGTATATGGGGTCAATTGTAGCCTTTTCGATAAGTAAGAGTGTCGAACTCAACGAGGAGCAGAAGGAAATGACAAGTGGTTTTCAGCAAGGTAATGTCTGCAAGTGCTAAAATTGTAAGTAACAGAGTAGTTTAATAGCAAGATAATTTGTAACGAGCAAGTAACGGTAGTAGTAACAAAAGTGCATCAAGGTAGCCCAATCCTTTTGAGGCAAAGGACAGATCAAAGCGGTCTCTTATGATAAGCAAAGTGTCTTGAGGGTAATTACATCTAGTCACTTTCATCATGTTGGTTCGATTCATGTTCGCTACTTTGATAAATTGGTATGTGGGTGGACCGGTGCTTAGGTGTTGTCCTCACTTGAACAAACCTCCTACTTATGATTAACCCCCTCGCAAGCATACGCAACTACGAGAAAAGTATTAAGAATAAATTCTAACCACAGCATTAAACTTTTGGATCTAATCGGTCCCTTACAGAATAGCGCATAAACTAGGTTTTAAGCTTTTGTCACTCTCGCAACCCATCATCCAATAACTACTCCACAATGCATTCCCTTAGGCCCAAATATGATGGAGTGTCATGTAGTCGACGTTCACATGACACCACTAAGGGAATCGCAACATACATATCATCAAAATATCGAACACATAAGTTCACATGATTACTTGCAACAAGATTTCTCCCGTGACCACAAGAACAAAAGTAACTACTCACAAATGATAATCATGCTCAAGATCAGAGGAGTATTAAATAGCATAATGGATCTGAACATATAATCTTCCACCAAATAAACCATATAGTAATCAACCACAAGATGTAATCAACACTACTAGTCACCCACAAGCACCAACCTATAGTTCTGGTAGAAAGATTGAACACAAGAGATGAACTAGGGTTTGAGAGGAGTTCACGCTGTTGAAGATGTTGATGGAGATAGCCCATCCCGAGATGGGAGAGTTGTTGGTGATGATGATGACGATGATTTCCCCCTCCGGGGGGGAAGTTCCCCCGACGGAATCGCTCCACCGGCGGGCAAAAGTGCTCCTACCCAGGTTCCGCCTTGAAACGGTGGCGCTTCGTCCCGAAAGTCCTCTCTCTATTTTTTATAGGTCAAAATGACTTATGTACCAGAAGAGGGGCACTAGAGGTGGGCCGAGGTGAGCACAACCCACCTGGGCGCGCCCAGGTGGATTATGCCCACCTGGAGGGCCCCCTCTGGTACTTATTGGCTCCAAAAATCCTCATTTATTCCATAAAAAATCCTCATAAAGTTTTAGCTTATTTGGAGTTGTTCAGAATAGGTAGCCTGATGTAGCTTTTTCAGGTCCAGATTTCCAGCTGCCAGAATTCTCCCCCTTTGTGCATACCTTGCATATTATTAGAGAAAAGGCATTAGAATTACTCCAAAAAGCATTATTATACAATAAAACAACATAAATAACAATAGGTAAACATGATGCAAAATGGACATATCAACTCCCCCAAGCTTAGACCTCGCTTGTCCTCAAGCGAAAACCGAAATCGAAAAACATGTCCACATGTTCAGAGAGAGAGGTGTCGATAAAAACAAAATACGGACATAGCGGAATCATGTAACTTATTATGACAGCAACAAACTTTAACATAAAACTTTTATCATAGTACTTTTATCATAGACTCCTCATGAACAAGTAACAATTCATCACAACTTCGAAGTATAAAGCATAAACTTTATTGGAAACCAAAAAACTATGTTTTCAGTCAACTTTGCAACTACAATTCATCACCTTTTCAGGAAGGGTCACGTATCGGAGCATTTAGGCAAGTCCACATACTCAACCATCATTTAGTCTTCTATGATTGCTAACACTCACCGCGTACACATGAGCAAAACGTTTCAACCGGACACATAGAAAGATAGGGGCTTATAGTTTTGCCTCCCAACATGTTCACCTCAAGGGTGATGTCAACAATAATAATTCATGCTACCCATATTCAACTGGATATATGTGCCTAGATCTTTCCTCACCACATGATGCGTGCCAATAGAGAAAATAAAAAGGAATAGAGAGAAGAACTTTGACTCTTGCATGAAAGTAAATACATAAAAGTAAAAGATAGGCCCTTTGCAGAGGTAAGCAGAGGCTGCCATGCGCTTATTGTTTGTATGCTCAACCCCTTAGTGCAAGAGAACGTCACGTTATATTGCCCCTTATGATGGCAACCTTTATTATGCAGTCTGTCGCTTTTATTCTTCGCCATCACAACTTTGTACAATGCTCAATTTTCTCTTCACTAAATGATCTAACACTTTTAGTAGCAATTTTCATTGCCTTATTGCACCGATGACAACTTACTTGAAGGATCTTACTCAATCCATAGGTAGGTATGGTGGACTCTCAAAACAAGATTTGGGTTTAAGGGCTTTGGATGCACAATTAGTATCTCTACTTAGTGCGGAATTTTTGGCTAGCAAAGATGGGGGGAAAACACCACATGTTGAAGGATCTATGACAATATAGCTTCTATGTGAATATGAACAAACATAAATCATTACGTTGTCTTCCTTGTCCAACATCAACAGTTTTGGCATATAATATTTTGATGGGTGATCACAATCACAAAAGATTTCTAGGATAGTGTATTTGCATGTGAATCTTCTCTTCCCTTATTAATTCTTTCATGAGTTGCATCATTGACCAATGCTATGTTTATCAATCTACAATAAAATTTTCTACTTATATGTTTTCCTTGTGTAATATCATCACTTACCATAAGATTAGCATATGATCTTTTCCATTTATTTCCTTTCTTTTTATTGAAACACGAAAGTAAAAGAATCAAAACTCAAACTAAACATTATTATATATCTCACACATGATTACAAAGATAGATCACTAAGCAAACTCTCGAAAAGAAAGGATCGAACTAAAATGTTATTCATCTAAAGCAAAAGATAACTATGGATCGAACTAAGAAAAGTAAAGGAAAAAGATAGTGGAAGTTGTACGATACCAGGGCACCTCCCCCAAGCTTAGTGAAAGCCAAGGGGAGTGCCCATACCCGATACTCAATTTCTTTTGGTGATGAAGAAGGAGGTGGTGGCAGACGAAGGCATAGCCTAGTGGTGGGAAGGGGCTGATGCCTTCCCACCCACCCAGGTTCAAGGCATGGTACTTCCAATTTGGGTTTGTTGCACCAATTATACTGTAAGGGGTTCCCTTACAGTCTTTCTGTCAAAAAAAAAGAAGGAGGTGGTGGTGATGAAGTAGTAGCGATCTTGTCCTTCTTCTGTCGGAGAATAAAATTGTCTATCCTCAACTCGTCGTTCTCCATCTCGAGTTTTGTTATCCTCTGCATAACGCTTCCATGCTCTCGTTTTTGAAATGAGGAGGGACTCATTCATCTTCATCTTCTTCGGAAGTCCAGCTATAGTGCTCCACATCCCCATAAGACTCGGGGTTTGCGATATAATCAGCAACATAGCTCTCACCCTCCGAGTCTTGGGACGCCATATTTTCAGATCTGTCGGGAAAACAGCTAGAAAAGAAAACAGAAGATTTCTCCATGATACGGAGGTCAATAGGTTCGGGAAGTATATAAAGATTATTTATTTTGTGAAACAAGCAAACAGAAAAACGGAGTCCGGAAGGTACCCGAGGCGGGCACAACCCACCTGGGCGCGCCTGGCTGGCGCGCCCTGGTGTCTTGTGCCCACCAGGGTCACCTTCCTGGTAGTTTCTTATTTTCCTAATTTTCTAAATATTCCAAAACTGACAAAAAATATTTTTGCGGATTTTTTGGAGTCCGTTTACTTACCATATCACGTACCTCCTCTTTTTCACGATTCTGGAGTGTTCTGGAAGTTTCTTTTATGTGTTCTTCCGGTGCCATAGTTTGGATAATATTGCTTTCAACATTAATGGGCGTACCTGAGATATAATGTTTTGTTCGTTGCCCATTAACAACTTTCGGGTTACTGCCTTCGGCATTATTTATTTTGATAGCTCCAGAATGATAAACCTCCTCGATAACGTAGGGTCCTTCCCATTTGGAGAGCAGTTTTCCTGCAAAGAATCTGAAACGAGAGTTGTACAAAAGAACATGTTCTCCAACTTTGAACTCACGCTTTTGGATTCTTTTATCATGCCATCTTTTAACTTTTTCTTTGAATAACTTTGCATTTTCATAAGCTTGGGTTCTCCATTCATCTAATGAGCAAATATCAAATAACCTCTTCTCACCAGCAAGTTTGAAATTATAGTTGAGTTCTTTAATTTCCCAATATGCTTTATGTTCTAACTCAAGAGACAAATGAAAAGCTTTTCCATAAACCATTTTATAAGGAGACATACCCATAGAATTTTTATATGCTGTTCTATAAGCCCAAAGTGCATCATCTAGTTTCTTAGACCAATTCTTCCGGGACCTATTCACTACTAGGGAAAACCCTAGCAGTAGCGCTGGTTTTGTGCTCACTAGTAGCGCGGGTAGGCGCGCTACTAATAAGGCGCTACAGCTATTTCTTAGCAGATAGCAGCGATGCGCACGCCGCCATCGCTAAGACAAATAGCTGCAGCGATTGTTCACTCCCACACTACTGCTAATGTAACTACTGGCAGCGTGTTTTCTCTCCATCGCTACTAGTATTCTTTTTTATTTTTTTATTTTCAGTGTATTTATGCGCCATCGTACAAATATTGGTACAATACCAGTTATGAGGTTTACACCATTATGTCCATAACAGTGTGTCAAATGAAGGTGGATTAGGTTCAAGTGGAGGAAATATGTGGTGCATGTCAAAAGTATACTACTAATCCAAACTTGATCTAGTTTGGACTAATAGTACTTTCGATGTGCACCACATGTTGCCTCCACTTGAATCTAATCCGCTAGCACAAGCTATTTAATCATCATCATAGTCATTACCACCAACAGTATTTATTTAATCACCACTAACACTAGCTAATAATAATCATCATAGTCATTACCACCAACACTAGCTATTTTATCATCATAGTAATAGTGTAGCACATCATCATCCTCAAACTCATTTATAGCTAGCTAATCACTCATCCTGCTCTCTCATAGGTGAAATAACATAAAACATGTGTAGCTCTCCTCCTTGATCAAGTTGGAGCATGCAGATGAACCTGTCTCCTAGTCGTGGGTAGCGCATCTGTTTGCTGCCCCCTAGTACTTCTCTGCGCTCCCCCATCACATATTTGGTCCAGTCTTGCACTATTAAGCATTCGTTGCTAATCTTGAATGCACTAAAGTAATCTGTAGGATATCTTGGCCGTAAGTTAATAATACTCATGGTACCTTCAGTCTCGATCCCATAAGGCACAACATTCATCGGGAGTCCCTGTTGAAGATCATCGTATGGTAACATACTTAGCAATGAAGTTTAGCTTCAAAAATAATGTATGGAAAAGATGCACTGAGGACAAATAGTAAAAATCTTACCATCCTTCCTAAATAGATGTGATCGTAGTTCATTACGAACACTATTTGTCGACGTTTTCAGTACTAACATTTCTAAATGCAGGAAGAAAATTTGTCTTGATAAGATCAAGATCCGCAAGCCATGAAACATAATGACTTAGCTCCTCGCAGTTGAGTTCAGCCCGGGACAGTAGTAGGTCCTGTCTACCAAGCGCTGGACATGTTTGCTTGCACGAAATAAGCTGACAATACAAATTAGTTGTCAACTATTTTGAATAAACAATATCAAAGACATACATATGGTTGAGAAACTTACATAATGGTATAATCGAGGCGTCGCACATCGACCCGGATGTCGGTATTACCTTCAATATCATCTTCCGGACGAATATCACGGTGATAACCATATCAGGCTCAAATGCATAAGTCTTGAATAGTGCTCGCCATGTTTTGCATCCAAAATAGGTGTAGTCGTCTGAATTGTATAATTTTGTGTGGAAAATATAACCATGCTCGGTCTTCAAGTAAACTTTCTTTACCTCCCTAGTATGACTGAAACCTATCTTATCCAATACGAAACTCTTGCATGGCGGGGATACGCTAGTAGAATAGTAAAAAATATAAGTTGAAGCAAATGAAGCGGATGTCATGCTTAATTACGAAAAAAGACTTGTCGTTGTGACTTCATGTATCCACTTGAAGTTCTCGTCCAGCTTGATCTGAAGCGCCTATCATCATCTAGGAAGATTCCGTCGCACGAGCTGCGCTCGTCTTCGCAGTATTTGCAAATACCGAAATCCTTTTCGTCGTCAGACATTTCCTATGTTCATAGTTAAAACATTAATTGAAAATCGATCGAAGACAACTACCAGGATACTCAACACACAAATCCGGGGCACTTGATATTTCCTACATATTCTGGCACAAGTCATGCAAAAATTCACGGAAAAATCCGGCATGACCTTTCCTAAAATAGGACATATCGGGCGCCTGAAATTTGCCAGAACGGAAATGAATCAACACTCCGGCAAAACATAGGCCACTCGGAGGTGTAACCTGCAAACATGACTGGCCACTTGGATATTGAGAAACACAATATATACATTTCAAAATATCTTATAGGACTCAAATTAGCATGCACTCAATAAGCAAAAGTAAATCATCTCATGTGTCCGTACATCGTCGAATATTATCACTAATACATCCCGAATAGTGTCATACATATAACATCAATAATACAACTAAAACCCTAGCACACGACGGGTATCGGCGCGGGCGGTGGACACCCACAGAGAAGGAACCATCACGGGATCATAGCTCTAGTGAGATCCCTGGAGAACCTGCCAGGTATTGGAGAACGTGTGCTCCAACGCAAACAAGTAGCGACGGACGTGCGCATCCTCCTCACTGACACGGTGACGCACCACCTCCGCGGTGTCCTCGAGCCTCTGGACCGTCACTGGCCCACGCGACCGCCACCAAAGAAGGTTCGGGTCAACGACAGGCTGGCTCCTCACCAACATGCGCCCCCGGTAGGTAGCGCCTCCCAGTACCACCCGGCGGAGCCCAGTCCCGGACATGGCCCATCTGGTCAAGCAGGTGTCGTCCTCCACCGACTCGACGACGAGGATGCGGGATAGGCATCGTCCACGTCGATGCGAGAAAAAATGCTTTAACTAAAAAAATAGCAACAAGTTCTTACTAACTAGTTCTATTAATTCAACTAGTTCTTACTAAAAATAAACTTACTATAAATAAAAATATACTAGTACCTAATTAGTACCTAGTTCTTACTAACTAATTAGTACCTAGGAACTACTGCCCCAATTACCATATAAGTAATTAACTAACTAGCACTAAAAATAGCCTAGGGTTCATACTAACTAGCACTAAATAGCTAGGGTTCATACTAAGAAGAGAAGAGGGATTGAAAGGGGAGAGTGCTTACAGAGGGCGGGGAGAGAGATGGGGTCGGGGGAGACGGCCACACCGAGGCGCGGCGAGGCGGGTCGGGAAGACGGCAAGTAGGCGGGTCGGGGGACGGCAGGCAGGCGGAGGCGACAAGGAATAGTAGAGGAGAATTGGGGGAGGAAACAGAGGAGAGGGAATCATGCCGCGCGGGGGTTTAGGTGAAAATAGCTTTAACAGTAGGGTGGGGAGGCAAAACGCGTTGCTGCTAAAATCCGTAGTAGTAGCGTTGTTCGTAGAAGGGCGCTACTACTATACCTAGCACGTCGGGAACGGTGTGGCAATTATAGTAGTAGCGCGTTGCTCGTTCTGCCGCGCTCTTGCTAAGCGGGTAACGATGCAGCGGTTTTGGCAGACGCGCTACTGCTAAGTAGCAGTAGCGCCTCATTTTAACAAGCGCTACTGGTAACATTCTATGTATAAGGTTTTCCCTAGTAGTGATTGATAGTCTTTTGTAAAATTAGTTTTATTTCTCTATTGCTAAGTTCAACTTGACCACTATACTAAGGATGATAGGGTGATGCAATTCTATGGTTAACATCATACTTGGCAAGCATTTTACGGAAAGCACGATGAATAAAGTGTGAACCACCATTAGTCATTAAATATCTAGGGACTCCAAATCTTGGGAAATTAACTTCCTTAAGCATTTTAATAGAGGTGTTGTGATCGGCACTACTAGTTGGAATAGCTTCTACCGACTTAGTAACATAATCAACAACAACCAAAATATGAGTATGCCCATTAGAGGAAGGAAAAGGTCCCATGAAATCAAATCCCTAAACATCAAATGGTCAACAGCAAGTGAATAATTCATAGGCATTTCTTGACGCTTACCGGTATTACCTATTGTTTGACATTCCTCACAAGATAAGATGAACTTACGAGCATCCTTGAAGAGAGTAGGCCAATAAAATCCAGATTGCAATACCTTATGAGCGGTCCTGTCTCCAGCATGATGTCCTCCATAAGCTCCGGAGTGACATTTCCATAGGATTTGTTCATGTTCATGCTCTGGTACACAACGTCTAATAATACCATCTACTCCTTCTTTATAAAGATGTGGGTCATCCCAAAAGTAATGTCTCAAATCATAGAAGATTTTTTTTATTTTGTTGGTAAGTGAAGCTAGGTGGTATGTATTTAGCAACAATATAATTAGCATAGTCAGCATACCAAGGTGTACTATTAGAAACATTTATTGCAACTAACTATTCATCGGAAAGCTATCGTTAATAGGTTGTGGATCATCAAGAATATTTTCAAGCCAAGACAAGTTATCAGCTACGGGGTTCTCTGCTCCTTTTCTATCAATGATATGCAAATCAAATTCTTGTAGTAGAAAAACCCACCTAATGAGTCTAGGTTTAGCATCTTTCTTTATCATAAGATATTTTATAGCAGCATGATCGGTGTGAACGGTCACTTTGAAATCAACAATTTAGGATCTAAATTTATCACAAGCAAACACCACTGCTAAGAATTCTTTTTCAATAGTAGCATAATTTCGTTGAGCACTGTCTAGAGTTTTACTAGCATAGTGGATAACATTTAGTTTCTTATCAACTCTTTGTCCTAGAATAGCACCAACAACATAATCACTAGCATCACACATAATCTCAAAAGGCAAGTTCCAATCAGGTGGTTGAACAATAGGTGCATAAATTAAGGCTTTCTTTAGTGTTTCGAAGGCTTCCAAACAATCACCATAAAAAACAAAAGGGATATCCTTTTGCAAAAGATTCGTAAGAGGCCTAGAAATTTTAGTAAAGTCTTTGATAAATCTCCTATAGAAACCAGCATGACCAAGGAAACTACGAATACCTTTGATATCTTTAGGACATGGCTTTTCTCAATTGCATCAACCTTGGCTTTGTCCACCTCAATACCTCTTTCAGAAATTTTATGGCCCAAAACAATACCTTCGTTAACCATGAAGTGGCACTTCTCCCAATTCAAGACAAGATTTGTTTGTTCACATCTCTGCAAAACTCGATCAGGATTGCTTAAACAATCATCAAAAGATTTCCCATAAACAGAAAAGTCATCCATGAAAACCTCAACAATCTTTTCACAAAAATCAGAGAATATAGCAGTCATACATCTTTGAAAGGTAGAAGGTGCATTACATAGACCAAAAGGCATATGTCTATAAGCATAAGTTCCAAAAGGGCAAGTAAAAGTGGTCTTTTATTGATCATGTTGAGAAACTGGTATTTGTGAAAAGCCAGAGAATATCCATCAAGGAAGCAAAAATGTGTGTGCTTAGATGTAGCGACCCGACCCGAATGGATCAAGTCTCTGTGCTCAGGTGTCATCCCTGGATCAGTAACGCTGACACCACACAGTACTTCGAAGGATTTATAATAGAGTAGCAATCACACACTTATTACATCATTGCCCAAAAGAGGACTTATTACAATAAATATGGCTTAAGGCCATATAATAACGATAACAGCGGAAGACTTGGAAGATAAGTGAGTCCATCAACTCCAGCGGCATCACTGAGTATAGAACCACGACCTAAAGCACCTTACTCATCGTTCGAAAAGTCGCAACATGAAAGTTGCAGCCGAAACAGGTCAGACATGGAATATCTTGGCAATGTAACACATAGAGAGAAATAATGAGTATTGGCTATACTACATGCATATTTGGCTGGTGGAAAAGCTCTATGGTTACAGTTTTGCATAAAGCCAGTTTTCCCTATTGCAAAGGAATAAATTTGTTTAACTATCATGGTGGTTGTTAAACATTGAGAATGGTTGATAGCATCCTCAATCCCAATTAAAAGTACTCATTAAAAATCCAACAATATTAATTAGAGTAACATGTTGAGATTCACATGATATTCAAGTACTAGATACTCAAGATGTCCATAACCGGGGACACGGCTAATCATGATTAGTTTATACACTCTGCAGAGGTTTGCGCACTTTTCCCCACAAGACTCGATCGCCTCCATTTGGTTTCTCGCACTACATGGTGTTTGAGAGACGGATGACCGAGACATAGTCTTTCAGAAGCGTTTGCACCTTACGATGGGTAGACCGTACCACCTACAACCCCTACATCAGCTAGTCTACCACTTGTAAGAGTTCACACGACTTAATCAACTATGCGAGCCCATAATGGCTTGTGGCTGCACACGGAAGTTACTAGCATGAATGATCTTATGATCCCTTTGAGCACAGGTGGCGGTCCAAGAAAAACAGGCAAGTCTGATAGAAACCAGGTGCCTCAATCCACCCAGATGTGTGTTTAAGTTGCCACCTTAAATAAACCATTAATTTAACAATCTCACATCTGTCATGCAATACACTCACCCAATCCACGTCTACTAGCATAGCATAGCATAATAAGCAAGCGAGAAGTAACTCCCAAGGTTTCATAAGTAAAACAGGTAATAGGTACTACCTCAATCTACTTCCCATCCCACAATTTATTTAGGTCCTAATCATGCAAGTGTTTGAGGATTGATCTAATGCATAAAAACTGGGTATGAGAAAGTATGATCAAAGTGTTACTTGCCTTGTTGACGATCCATGAAACCTAGAGATTCAAGTAACAAGCGGCGACTCCGGGTGATCTATCGCAGACAAACAACAAGCATACAATAAGTACTCATCTAATGCACCAGTAAATCTCGAATAAAAGATCTAACCAGAAAGTTCAACTTAAGAACCCTGGTTGCAAAAAGAATCGAATCAAATATAAAGCAACGAAAGTCAAACGATGAAAGAAAACAACTCGGTTCTAGCAAGTTGAAACTAAGTCAAATTTTACAGTAGCAAAACTTTGTTTAAGTTGATTAGTCGGAACGGCGGTTTCGAGATGAAACTCCAGCGCTTGAATCACCTGATTCCGATAAGCGGCGAGAAGATAGACTAGAAAGAAAATCGGATCTGAAATCGCTATCGGAAAAATAGCGGAATAAATCCGATGAGAAAGAAAACGACGAACGGTTGAGCGAGCGGACGTTCATTAACGAAGCAAACCGGTGATCACGTTCGTTAGGATGAGCGGTCCGTGACGCTTGCTAAACAAAACCGGAAAGAAAAACCGCGAGAAAAACCGATCTAGGGTTTGGAAAGAAAACCAAACGAAAACCGATCTAGAAACCGAACGGAAACCGGAACGATTCTGAAAAACCAAACCGAGGAAAAGAAAAGGTGGCGCGTGCGAGGCTAGTACCTCAAGAGGCGAGAGGGCTCGGCGGCGGCGTGGGTGGTGGCGGCGGCACTTGGTGGCGGTGGTGTAGAGGCGGCGGCGGTGTAGGGCGGCGGTGGCTGGGTGGCAGCTGCTCTTGCTGAGGAGGAGAGGAGAGGAGAGGTGTTGGTTTGATGTGTTAGAGGGGGTGCTTGGGTATTTATATTGGGGAGGGAGGGTTTTGCTTGGAGTAGGGACAAGAATTAGAGTAGGATTAGGAATCCTAGGAATAAAAGCGGAATAACGAACGGGTCCAAATCCTACTAGGATTTGTAAAAGAAAAGGAAACCAGGCGGCTCCTGGCTCCTGGTGCGGCGTGCGCTAGCGATGGCCTTGGCCTCTGGCGGCCGGTTGGCTTAGCGGCTTGGGCCTTTGGCCCAAGCGCCATGACTCTCTTTTTTTAAATCGTTTTTTGCATGAAAAATACAGAAAAAAAATCTAAACGAACTCCAAAATTAATAAAGTAAACTTTCCCGACTCCTAAAAATGAGTGAACAAAATGAACTTTTACTCGGGGCCTAAAATGCAATTTTGAAAACACGCATTTTCCCTAAGGCAATAAACTCGAGAAATATCCAAAATTTGATTTATTTATTAAATCTTCATTTTCCTAAATTTTGGGAAAGTCTTATTATTCCCTCTCTTATTTTTGATATTGGAAAAATATTTGAAGATAAAATAAATAAATCCAATGATCCTCTTTTCAAAGTTTTGAGAGAACTCAAATACAAAAATTTCGAAATCTACAACTCTCTCCGAGGGTCCTTGAGTTGCGTGAATTTCTAGGATCAACAAAATGCAAGAAAATATGATATGCATGATGACATAATGTATAACATTCCAAATTGAAAATTTGGGATGTTACAAACCTACCCCCTTAAGATGAATCTCGCCCTCGAGATTCGGGTTGGCTAGAAAATAGGTGAGGGTGGTCCTTGAGCAAATCTTCTTCTCTTTCCCAGGTGGCTTCATCCTCAGTGTGGTGGCTCCATTGAACCTTGCAAAACTTGATAACCTTGCTGCGAGTAACTCTGCTGGCATGTTCGAGAATCCTGACTGGTTTCTCCTCATATGTTAAATCATCCTTCAACTGAATTGCTTCAAGTGGCACTGTATCTCTTAGCGGTACTTCCGCCATCTCGGCGTGACATTTCTTTAGTTGAGAAACATGGAATACATCATGAACTCCTTACAGTCCCTCTGGTAATTCCAGCTTATAAGCAACTTCTCCCATGCGTTGCAAGATCCTATACGGTCCAACGAAACGTGGTGCTAACTTTCCTTTAACTCCAAATCGCTTAACTCCTCGTAGTGGGGATACTCTAAGATAAACTCTGTCTCCAACTTCATATTCTATCGCCTTGCATTTTGAATCCGCATAGCTTTTCTGTCTGGACTGGGCTACCTTGAGCCTATCGCGAATCAACAACCTTCATTTCGACTCCTTGATCAAATCTGGTCCAAACAATCGGCGGTCTCAGCTTCGTCCCATGATAACGGTGTCCTGCACCTCCTTCCGTACAAAGCCTCGAAAGGTGCCATCTTCAAGCTGGTTTGGTAACTGTTGTTATAAGAAAACTCTGCATACGGCAAGTTATCATCCCAACTAGATCCATAATCTAGTGCACAAGCTCTCAGCATATCCTCCAAAATCTGATTGACTCTCTCGGTCTATCCATCGGTCTGTGGGTGGAAAGCTGTACTGAATTCCAGCCTGGTTCCCAATGTTTCGTGCAACTGATTCCAAAACTTTGAGGTAAATTGGGTTCCTCTATCTGATACGATACTCCTCGGAACTCCGTGCAAACACACAATTCTGGTCATGTATATCTTTGCCAACTTAGCACTGCTATAGGTAGTCTTGACTGGAATGAAATGAGCTACCTTCGTCAAGCGGTCGACTATAACCCAAATCGAGTCATAACCTGAACGAGTCTTTGGCAAACCTGTGATGAAATCCATGCCTAGTTTATCCCACTTCCATTCGGGTATTGGCAATGGTTGGAACAATCCTGCTGGCTTCTAATGTTCTGCCTTCACTCTCTGACATACATCGCAAACTGCTACATACTCCGCGATATCCTTCTTCATTCCGGTCCACCAGAATGTTTCCTTCAAATCTAAATACATCTTGGTATTTCCTGGGTGAATCGAGTAGGGTGAATCATGTGCTTCTTGCAGAATCAACTTCCTGATCTCCGGGTCATTTGGCACATAAACACGGTCCTCAAACCATAGGGTATCGTGCTCATCCTCATGAAATCCTTAGCTTTTCCTTCGCTCATTTTCTCCTTTATAGAGGCAACTTCCTTATCTGCCTTTTGAGCTTCTCTGATTTTGTCCATCAACATAGACTGAATCTCCAATGCTGCTACATAGCCTCTCGGAACTATTTCCAAACATAGCTCTCGAAGGTCTTCGGCTAAATCCTTGGGTATTCCTCCCACCATTAGTGTATTGACGTGGCTCTTACGGCTCAATGCGTCTGCTACAACGTTAGCCTTCCCGGGGTGATAATGCAATCTCATATCATAATCCTTAATAAGCTCCAACCATCTCCTCTGTCTAAGATTTAATTCCTTCTGCGTGAAGATGTACTTCAAACTCTTGTGATCCGTGTACACCTCATAATGATTTCCAATGAGAAAATGTCTCCATGTCTTCAATGCATGCTGTGGCTGCTAACTCCAAATCATGTGTGGCATAATTCAACTCATGAGGCTTAAGCTGTCGTGAAGCATACTGAAACAACTCTTCATTCCTGCATAAGCACTGCTCCAAGTCCTCGGCGTGAAGCGTGTAATACACCTCATAATCCTTGGTCCGATCGGCAAAATTAACTTGGTGAGGTAACCAATCTTTTCTTCAACTCCTGAAAACTTGCCTCACAATCCTCAGTCCATATGAACTTGGTATCCTTTTTCAGCAATTCCGTCATAGGCTTTGCAATCCTTGAGAAATTCTCAATGAATCTTGGTAGTATCCTGCGAGTCCAAGGAAACTCGGATCTCTCAACTGTCGTTGGTGCTTCCCATTTGGTTCTGGTCTCAACCTTCGTGGGGTCAACTGCTATCCCTTCCCGGATATAACATGTCCAAGAAATCCAACTTCCTTTAGCCAAAACTCACATTTGCTGAACTTGGCATATAAGCGATGTTCCCTCGGTTTCTCCAAAACCAATCGCAAATGTTCCTTATGTTCTTCTTCATTCTTGAGAAAACCAAAATATCATCTATGAACACCACGACGAACTTATCCAAAACTCCATAAACACTTTGTTCATCAGGTTCATGAAATAGGCTGGCGCGTTAGTCAGTCCAAATGACATAACGGTATATTCATACAGTCCATATCTCGTGGTAAATGTTGTCTTAGGTATGTCCCCTTCCGAATCTTCAATCGATGGTACCACGATCGCAAATCGATCTTGGAAAACACTTTAGCCCTTGCAAGCGATCAAACAGATCATTTATCATAGGTAGTGGGTACTTGTTCTTGATCGTTACTTGATTTAAACCACGATAGTCTACAACCATCCTTAATGATCCGTCCTTCTTCTCTACTAAAAGTACGGGTGATCCCCAAGGCGAAGAACTTGGGCGTATATAACCTTTATCCATTAGCTCCTTAATCGCTTCTTGATTTCCGCCAAATCCTGTGCGGGCATCCCTGTATGGTCGCCGATATTGGGCCTGCACAGCAAAAGCTCTATCAAAACTCAATGTCTCTATCCGGTGGCATTTCGCAACTCTTAGGAAATACATCGGAAATCCCTTACCACTGGTACTTCTTCTGCACAACTCGATAAGGAATTTACTTGTGCTCTCCTCGGCTCATGCCGTGATACATACTTGATTCTCCTCCTTACGGGGTGGTAAGAAAAATTGACTTAGTGGCGCAATCTATGTTCCTCCATACTTGATAACCAATCCATGCCTAATATCACATCCAATCCTTGGGATTCCGAACTATTAGGTCCGAGGGAAAAACATAGTGTCCAATCCTTAATGGCGATCGATCACACCATATACTAGCCATGTATTCTGCTCGGGTGAGGTTACTAGCATGGGTGACCTAAGGGCTTGGGTTGGTAATTTGTACTTATCCACAAATCCCTTGATATGTATGAATGTGATGCACCATGATCGAAAAGAACTAGTGCGATAAATGACTTAACCAAAAACTTACCGATTCTTGCATCGGGCTGATCTTCAACCTCCTCCACGGTAGCGTGGTTCACTTATCCTTTATTGAAAGGGTTTGGCTTCTTTCGAGCTTCCATTTCCACCTTGGCCTTGGGACATTCATTTGCATAATGTCCGTTCTTGGAACACTTGTAACGGTGACATGACTCAAGTCTTTCTTGGTTGGGGTTGATGGTGTGGTCGGTTCGCCGTTGCTTCCTCCATTCCCATTTCCATTTTGTGGCCATTATGGTTGTGCGAACTACCTCCTCCATGGGTATCTGAAACTGAACTCCTGTTTAGGGGTATAGCAGGGCTCTCTTTGGGCTCGAGTTATACTTCCCTGCCCATACTTCCTCTTGCGGTTCTCAATTTTCTGCTGCTTTCCTTCAATCATGAGGCACGGTCTACCAACTCCTGGTAGTAGTTATTGAAACTTGCTACCATCAACTGCATGCTTAATTCATCATTCAGTCCTTCCAGATACTTCTCACCTTAGCTGCATCGTAGTAGCGTCATCCGGGGCATAACGTGTTAACTTACTAAAATCATCCACATCTTGTGCCAGTCCTTCCTCCTTGGCGTAAGTTGCTAAACTCACGCTTCTTCATGGCCATAGCTCCTGCTTTGAGACATGGGCAGTCTGGAAAGCTTGCTGAAACTGATCCCATGTGGCGGTGTCTCTGAGGTAAGTGGCTGTAAAATTCTCCCACCATGTTCTGCGGGTCCCTCAAGCTGGTGTGCAGCAAACTTCACCTTTTCTCCATCTGTACATCCTGCAGTGGTCAACTCCCTCCCTACCTTACGGAGCCAATCATCTGCTACTATCGGCTCGGTGCTACTGGAAAACACCGGCGGGTTCGGCCTTAAGAAACGTGTCAAGTGATCTGCAGGTGGTGGTGGCGGTGGGTTGTTGTTGTTGCCTTGGTTCTGTACCAATGTTTGGATCAAAGTGTTCTGCTGCTGGATCAACTGGGTGATCTCTGGTGGGAAAACAAACCCGGGGTCGCGTCTCAGGGGCATCTGATGGGTTTAGAAAAGATGAGAAATTAAGAAGTAGAGTGAGGTCTAAGGAGAAACACTACCCAAATGTATATGAGCAAATGCACACAAAATCACTTCATTCAATTCAAACAAAGGGCTTACAACGATCTAACTATCGCAAAAGTGCGTGTACTATGATGTTACATGGAGGTAATACTACTAATGTGTGGGGTCATCTACTAATTTGAACGGTGGAAGACTCCATGATGTCCGCTCCAACCGTCTTCAAAGTCGGGTTCACTTGGATCCGAGTCGGTGTCATCGATGATGATGTAGTTGCTCGGACAGACCGACGTACTTGTCTTCATTCCTGGCGCCAATTTCTTCTTGAGTTCTTCAATCTCATACTTAAGATCGTTATTGTGTCTTGCTACAGCTACGATCTCGTCCATGTAGTCCTTACGTGTAGACTTTAGTTCTTCTTCAAGTTCGATGATCCTTCCCTTCGCATCCTTCAATTCGATCATATCATTGCACATCTGGTTCTCCTGGCATCGAATGTGCTGGTTTAACTCCTGGATGAAAGCTGCAATGGATCTATCCTTCTTGGTGCTGACTATCTCCCATTGTTCATCTCGGCGTCCATAAATCTGATAGATGGTGTCCTTGAGGTCTTCTTGGTAAACTTCTCCAATCGTCCCATGGTGATATGAGCTGCCATGCTCTTTCCTGACTCAGGTTGGTGCAATGAAAACACTATCTATAGGCTTGGTGATTGGGGCGAATGTCCTTCCTTAACGTGAGCTTGAATCTTCGGCGCTCTTCTTGCAGAGTGCCGTTGAAAGTCCGGTGAAACTTGGTAGTCCAATGTTCAGTACTTGGTGACTTCCTTCAAGTGAAATCCAAAAGGTGTGCCTTCATCGGTTGGGCGTACTTGGTCTTGGCGTCCTTCATCCTAAAAGAGTAGAAAAGATGAGGAGTTAGAAAATGGGAAGAGAGTAGTGATCTATGGTTTTAACTTAGTGGTCGTGTCCTACGATCGGCGTGTGCTCGATACCATCTCTGTGGCGACCCGACCGAATGGATCAAGTCTCGTGCTCGGTGTCATCCACGGATCGATAATCTGACACCACACAAGACTTGAAGGATTTATAACAGAGTAGCAATCACACGCTTATTACATCGTTGCCCAAAGAGGACTTATTACAATAAATATGGCTTAAGGCCATATAATAACGATAACAGCGGAAGACTTGGAAGATAAGTGAGTCCATCAACTCCAGTGGCATCATCGAGTATAGAACCACGACCTAAAGCACCTTACTGTAAATTCGAAAAGTCGCAACATGAAAGTTGCAGCCAAAACGGGTTGACACATGGAATATGCTGGCAATGTAACACATAGAGAGAAATAATGAGTATTGGCTATACTACATGCATATTTGGCTGGTGGAAAAGCTCTATGGTTACAGTTTTGCATAAAGCCAGTTTTTCCCTACTGCAAAGGGATAAATTTTTTTAACTATCATGGTGGTTGTTAAACATTGAGAATGGTTGACGACATCCTCAATCCCAATTAAAAGTACTCATTAAAAATCCAACAATATTAATTAGAGTAACATGTTGAGATTCACATGATATTCAAGTACTAGATACTCAAGATGTCCATAACCGGGGACACGGCTAATCATGATTAGTTTATACACTCTGCAGAGGTTTGCGCACTTTTCCCCACAAGACTCGATCGCCTCCGTTTGGTTTCTCGCACTACATGGTGTTTGAGAGACGGATGGCCGAGACATAGTCTTTCAGAAGCGTTTGCACCTTACGATGGGTAGACCGTACCACCTACAACCCCTACATCAGCTAGTCTACCACTGTAAGAGTTCACACGACTTAATCAACTATGCCAGAGCCCATAATGGCTTGTGGCTGCACACGGAAGTTACTAGCATGAATGATCTTATGATCCCTTTGAGCCTGGGTGGCGGTCCGAAGAAAAACAGGCAAGTCCTGATAGAAACCAGGTGCCTCAATCCACCCAGATGTGTGTTTAAGTTGCCACCTTAAATAAACCATTAATTTAACAATCTCACATCTGTCATGGAATACACTCACCCAATCCACGTCTACTAGCATAGCATAGCATAATAAGCAAGCGAGAAGTAACTCCCAAGGTTTCATAAGTAAAACAGGTAATAGGTACTACCTCAATCTACTTCCCATCCCACAATTTATTTAGGTCCTAATCATGCAAGTGTTTGAGGATTGATCTAATGCATAAAAACTGGGTATGAGAAAGTATGATCAAAGTGTTACTTGCCTTCTCGACGATCCATGAAACCTAGAGATTCAAGTAACAAGCGGCGCCTCCGGGTGATCTATCGCAGACAAACAACAAGCATACAATAAGTACTCATCTAATGCACGGTAAATCTCGAATAAAAGATCTAACCAGAAAGTTCAACTTAAGAACCCTGGTTGCAAAAAGAATCGAATCAAATAAAGCAGCGAAAGTCAAGCGACGAAAGAAAACAACTCGGTTCTAGCAAGTTGAAACTAAGTCAAATTTTACAGTATCAAAACTTTGTTTAAGTTGATTAGTCGGAACGGCGGTTTCGAGATGAAACTCCAGCGCTTGAATCACTGATTCCGATAAGCGGCGAGAAGATAGACTAGAAAGAAAATCGGATCTGAAATCGCTATCGAAAAATAGCGGAATAAATCCGATGAGAAAGAAAACGACGAACGGTTGAGCGAGCGGACGTTCATTAACGAAGCAAACCGGTGATCACGTTCGTTAGGAAGAACGGTCCGTAACGCTTGCTAAACAAAACCGGAAAGAAAAACGGCGAGAAAAACCGATCTAGGGTTTGGAAAGAAAACCAAACGAAAAACCGATCTAGAAAACGGAACGGAAACCGAACGATTCTGAAAAACCGAACCGAGGAAAAGAAAAGGTGGCGGCGCTGAGGCTAGTACCTCAAGAGGCGAGGGGCTCGGCGGCGGCGTTAGGTGGTGGGCGGCACTTGGGCGGCGGTGTAGGGCGGCGGCGGTGGTGTAGGGCGGCGGCGGTGGTGGCTGCTGCTTCAAGGAGGAGAGGAGAGAGAGGTGTTGGTTTGATGTGTTAGGGGGGGCTTGGGTATTTATATTGGGGAGGGGAGGGTTTTTGCTTGGAGTAGGGGACAAGAATTAGAGTAGGATTAGGAATCCTAGGAATAAAAACGGAATAACGAAACAGGTCCAAATCCTACTAGGATTTGTAAAAGAAAAGGAAACCGGGGCGACTCCCTGGCTCCCTGGTGCGGCGTGCGCTAGCGATGGCCTTGGCCTCCTGGCCGGCCGGCTGGCTTGGCGGCTTGGGCCTTTGGCCCAAGGCGCTGTGGCTCTCTTTTTTTTTTAAATCGGTTTCGCGCGCAAAAAAATACAGAAAAAAAAAATCTAAACGAACTCCAAAATTAATAAAGTAAACTTTCCCCGACTCCTAAAAATGATTCGAACAAAATGAACTTTTACTCGGGGCCTAAAATGCAATTTTTGAAAACATGCATTTTTCCCTAAGGCAATAAACTCCGAGAAAAATCCAAAATTTGATTTATTTATTAAATCTTCATTTTTCCTAAATTTTGGGAAAGTCTTATTATTCCCTCTCTTATTTTTGATATTGGAAAAATATTTGAAGATAAAATAAATAAATCCAATGATCCTCTTTTCATAGTTTTGAGAGAACTCAAATACAAAAATGAAATCTACAACTCTCTCCGAGGGTCCTTGAGTTGCGAGAATTTCTAGGATCAACAAAATGCAAGAAAATATGATATGCATGATGACTTAGTGTATAACATTCCAAATTGAAAATTTGGGATGTTACATTAGATAATGTTTCTAGCATTTGATTAATAAACGGCAGAGGGTAATGATCTTTTCTAGTTGCTTTGTTTAATTTCCTAAAATCAATTACCATTCTATAGCCTTTGACAATTCTTTGAGGAATAAGTTCATTCTTATCATTAGGAACAACAGTAATACCTCCTTTCTTAGTGACACAATGAACATGACTTACCCATCTACATCAGCTATATGATAGATTATACCTGCTTCCAGAAGTTCCAATATTTCCGTTCTTACCACTTCTTTCATTTTCGGATTTAACCGACATTGGTTATCAACAACGGGTTTAGCATCAGGTTCCATATTAATCTTGTGCTAGCATAGAGTGGGACTAATGCCCTTAAGATCATCTAGAGTATATCCAATAGCAACTCAGTGCTTCCTTAGAATAATCTTTCTTCTTCATGTTCTGAAAGGTTAGCACTAATAATAATAGGATATTGTTTTAATTCAAACACAGGATCACCTTTAGGTGGAGGATGACCTCCTAGAGTTTCAATAGGAAGATTGTGTTTAATCAAAGGTTGTTGTTCGAACAAGATCATATCTATTTCATTTCTTTCACGCATATGCAAATAATTTTCATGGTCTAGCAAATATTGTTCTAAAGGATCAGTCTGAGGTACAACAATAGAAGCAAGACCAATAATTTCATCCTTACTAGGCAAATCTTTCTTATGAGGTTTTCTACTAAACTTAGAAAAATTAAACTCATGAGATTCATCACCAAAGCTAACACCGACAATTTGTTTCTCACAATCTATTTTAGCATTAACAGTGTTCAAGAAAGGTCTACCAAAGATAATGGGACAAAAGTCATCTTGTGGGGAACCAAGGACAAGTAAATCAGTAGGGTATTTTCTTTTCCCACACAAGACTTCAACATCTCTAGCAATCCCAATTGGTGATATAGTGTCTCTATTAGCAAGCTTAATAGTAACATCTATGTCTTCTATTTTAGCGGGTGCTATATCATTCATAATTTATTGATATAGGGTAAAAGGAATAGCACTCACGCTAGCACCTATGTTACATAAACCATGATAACAGTGATCTACTATCTTAACTGAGACAACAAGCATGCCAACAACAGGTATATGTTTATCTTTTTCATCGGGTTTGGCAATTCTAGCAGCTGTAGCACAGAAGTAAATAACATGCCCATCAATATTATCGACCAAGAGATCATTTACCATAGCAACACTAGGTTCAACTTTGATTTGTTCAGCTGGTTTAGGTGTTCTAATATAACTTTTGTTGACCATAGTTGAAACTTTAGCATGTTCCTTCATCCTAACAGGGAAAGGTGATTTTTCAATATAAGCAGTGGGAACAACTGGATCAACATTATAAATGATAGTTTCTTCTTTACCTTTAATCGGTTCTTTAATTTCTTCTTTAATTGGTGGGTGATATTTGAACCACTTCTCCTTAGGGACATCAACATGAGTAGCACAAGATTCACAAAAGGAGGCTACTATCTCAGAGTCAAGTCCATATTTAGTGCTAAACTTTTGAAAAGCATCGGTATTCATAAAGGATTTAACACAATCAATCTTAGGCTCAATACCTGACTCTTTACCTTCGTCGAGTTCCCAATCTTCAGAGTTGCGTTTAATTCTTTCTAAACGATCCCACCAGAATTCAATAGTTTTCTTCATAAAAGAACCAGTACAAGAAGTATCGAGCATGGACTGATCATTATGAAAAAGCCGAGCATAAAAATTCCGAATAATAATTTCTCTTGAGAGCTCATGATTGGGGCATGAATATAACATTGACTTAAGCCTCCCCCAAGCTAGAGCGATACTTTCTCCTTCACGAGGCAAAAAATTATATATATAATTCCGATCATGATGAACTAGATGCGTAGGATAATTTTTTTGATGGAATTCCAATTTCAACCGATTCCAGTTCCAAGATCCAATATCATCACATAGCCTATACCATGTCAATGCCTTTCCCTTCAAAGATAAAGGGAAAACCATCTTCTTAGCTTCACCTTTGGGTAAACCTGCAAGCTTAAACAATCCACAAATTTCGTCCACATATATTAAGTGCATATCAGGATGTTCGGTTCCATCTCCTGCATAAGGATTAGCTAGCAGTTATTCTACCATGCCCGAAGGAATTTCATATTCAATATTTTCAGTAGGTGCAGTAGGTTGAGGGGTAACTAATTGTGGTTCCGGTCGAGGTGAAGATACCCCGAACAAACCCCTCAAAGGATTGTTTTCCATAGTAACAAGTGACAATAAATTTCAGCACGTAGTAATAATATTTCCTTACCAAGAGAGCTTCACTCCCCGGAAATGGTGCCAGAAAATGGCCTTGATGACCCACAAGTATATGGGGTCAATTTTAGCCTTTTCAATAAGTAAGAGTGTTGAAACCAACGAGGAGCAGAAGGAAGTGACAAGTGGTTTTTAGCAAGGTAATATCTGCAAGTGCTAAAATTGTAAGTAACAGAGTAGTTTGATAGCAAAATAATTTGTAACGAGCAAGCAACAGTAGTAGTAACAAAAGTGCAGCAAGGTAGCCCAATCATTTTGAGGCAAAGGACAGGCCAAAACGGTCTCTTATGACAAGCAAAGCGTTCTTGAGGGTACACGGGAATTTCATCTAGTCACTTTCATCATGTTGGTTCAATTCATGTTCGCTACTTTGATAATTTGGTATGTGGGTGGACCGGTGCTTAGGTGTTGTTCTTACTTGAACAAACCTCCTACTTATATATTAACCCCCTCGCAAGCATCCGCAACTACGAGAAAAGTATTAAGAATAAATTCTAACCATAGCATTAAACTTTTGGATCCAATCGGTCCCTTACGGAATAGCGCATAAACTAGGGTTTAAGCTTCTATCACTCTCGCAACCCATCATCTAATAACTACTCCACAATGCATTCCCTTAGGCCCAAATATGTGACACGTCTCCAACGTATCTATAATTTATGAAGCATTCATGCTATTATCTTATCTATTTTGAATGTTTACGAGCTTTATTATACACTTTTATATTACTTTTGGGACTAACCTATTAACCGGAGGCCCAGCCCATATTGTTGTTTTATTGCCTATTTCAGTGTTTCGAAGAAAAGGAATATCAAACGGAGTCCAAACGGAATGAAACCTTCGGGAGCGTTATTTTTGGAACGGAAGCAACCCAGGGAACTTGGAGTGCAAGCCAGGGAAGCTTCGAGGAGGCCACGAGATAGGGGGCGCGCCCTCCACCCTCGTGGGCCCCTCGATGCTCCCCCGACCGACTTCTTTCGCCTATATATTCCCTTATACCCTAAAAACATCGAAGCGAACAATAGGTCAGGAGTTCCGCCGTTGCAAGCCCCTTTAGACACAAAAAACCTCTCGGGAGCCCGTTCCGGCAACCTGCCGGAGGGGGAATCCATCACCGGTGGCCATCTTCATCATCCCGGCGCTCTCCATGATGAGGAGGGAGTAGTTCACCCTCGGGGCTGAGGGTATGTACCAGTAGCTATGTGTTTGATCTCTCTCTCTCTCTCTCTCTCTCTCTCTCTCTCTCTCTCTCTCTCTCTCTCTCGTGTTCTTGCCTTCGCACGATCTTGATGTATCGCGAGCTTTGCTATTATAGTTGGATCTTATGATGTTTCTTCCCCTCTACTCTCTTGTAATGGATTGAGTTTTCCCTTTGAAGTTATCTTATCCGATTAGGTCTTTAAGGATTTGAGAACACTTGATGTATGTCTTGCTGTGCTTATCTGTGGTGACAATGGGATATCATGTGATCCACTTGATGTACGTTTTGGTGATCAACTTGCGGATTCCGCCCATGAACCTATGCATAGGGGTTGGCACCCGTTTTCGTCTTGACTCTCCGGTAGAAACTTTGGGCACTCTTTGAAGTACTTTGTGTTGGTTGAATAGATGAATCTGAGATTGTGTGATGCATATCGTATAATCATGCCCACAGATACTTGAGGTGATAATGGAGTATCTAGGTGACATTAGGGTTTTGGTTGATTTGTGTCTTAAGGTGTTATTCTAGTATGAACTCTATGATAGATTGAATGGAAAGAATAGCTTCATGTTATTTTACTACGGGCTCTTGAATAGATCGAGCAGAAAGAATAACTTTGAGGTGGTTTCGTAGCCTACCATAATCTCTTCGTTTGTTCTCCGCTATTAGTGGCTTTGGAGTGACTCTTTGTTGCATGTTGAGGGATAGTTATATGATCCAGTTATGTTATTATTGTTGAGAGAACTTGCACTAGTGAAAGTATGAACCTTAGGACTTGTTTCCTAGCATTGCAATACCGTTTACGCTCACTTTTATTATTATTTACCTTGCTGTTTTTATATTTTCAGATTACAAAAACCTATATCTACCATCCATATTGCACTTGTATCTCCATCTCTTCGCCGAACTAGTGCACCTATACAATTTACCATTGTATTGGGTGTGTTGGGGACACAAGAGACTCTTTGTTATTTGGTTGCAGGGTTGTTTGAGAGAGACCATCTTCATCCTCGCCTCCCATGCATTGATAAACCTTAGGTAATCCACTTGAGGAAATTTGCTACTGTCCCATCAGAGCGACCTGACCCAAAATCGGTCAAATCTACGTATGCATACCATCCCAAGATCATCTTTGGTACTCACAATTACATCGATAAAGTAATCAAAGTTCAATCACACCTGAATATCATTAAACGATTCTCATATAGAGTCTTTATTACAAGGAAATAAATTCGGCTCAAGGCCAACTCATGAGAAATAAACTACTAATGCTGCGGAAGCGTCGAAGGTAAAGTGAGTCCATCCGACTCCAAAGGGCAATCGCTAAGCGCGGGCGTAGCCTCACTCTGATCGGAATATATCTACGCAACATAATACGTTGCAGCCATGTAGGTCAGCTTTTGGAATAAGTGGCAAGTCATGAAGAATAACAATAATAAAGTTACTAACTCTATATGCATTTTGGCTGTGGAGCTCTAAGTTTCATCATTTTGCGAAAAGCAAATTTTATCCTACTACAGTGGACTTGCTTGCAAATTACTACAATTGTTGGTAGTTATTGAGATGGTTCCGCCAACCAATATCTCGTTCCCAATTATTAAGTCATAAAACCCTCAAATTAATTCATTAGTTTTAGTGTTGAGATATCCGAATACTTCCAAGTTCCGAGGCTCAAATGTCCGTAATCGGGACACGGCTAATCGATTAGATCTTTAATTCTGCAGAGGGTTGCGACTTTCCCGCAAGAATCATTCCCTCCTTTAAAGTCTTAGCACTTCATGGTGTTTGAAGGCGGACAATAAACAGGTCTTCCAAAGAGTTCTTCAGCTACTGCGGTACCCATCAATCCTACCGTTCTTCTACTTCTCGTAGTACCGTCCAGCCAGCGTCACTACTAGGGTCAACCCAGCCGAGCCCATAATGGCTTGCGGCTGCCTGTAAGCTTCGGTCATGGGGCATCCATCCTTCTCTTTGTGGCTGGGTGAAGCTTTCCGCAAGATGTTATGGCACTTCTCCATGCATCCCGGCCACCACTGGGTTCTCCAGGGTGCCCGTCAACCGTCCTCCACCCAGTAGTGATTTTCCGAAGTCCATCTTGATCATTGTAGTTCATGGGGTTGTCATCATCATTGGCTCTCACATCTTGCTTATGAATTTCACTCAACCCAAAACCCGTCTACGAGCATAGCAAAGTAACTACTACGTCCCGGGGTCATGGTAACAAGGGGATTGGTTCATCCTACCACATGATACTACTCAAGTTTAATGACTTCAAAATTTCACTACCGCATGCATGGTGGGGTGGTGACAATTACTAATGCACAAAAACATAGGTATAGAAATAACATGATCAAAACTTGCCTTGCTGATGATCCTCGTAAGCTAAAGAGTCGTAGTAGCAAGCTTCGCGCTCCGGAAACTCTACCGAGACAAACAATAACACAATAAGCACAAAGCAATAGGATCACACAACATAACAAAGTAACATAACACAACAAAACAACCAAAGCCAAATCCAAAAAGGAAACTCAAAGAAACCAACTCAAAGTTTTTCCTACTTCAAATAATAACTAAAAGTAGTTCTATATAATAAAAATTTTCTTAACATAACCTAATCATGGTTTTAGGTTAACTTAACAGAAAAGGATTCACTAAGCAACTAGGAGCAAAAGGAATTAATTAAACAGCTATCATAAAACTCATTTTAGGCCTAATCCAATTTCTATTAAGAAAATAAATTAAAACTTTTATTAATTATAAATAAAAGTTCATCTACTAGAGTGACAGAAACTAACCTAGAATAACTAATCACAAGTTAAAAATAAATTTATTTACTACTTAAATTAATAAGAAAACAGCATCTAGCTAATTAATTAGGATTAATAAGATTCTGCTTAAAACTAATTATTTATTAATCCTAAAATACCCAAGTTAATTTCTATGGTTTGGCAATGTTAAAATAAAGTTGGGACAAAAGAATCATCCAAAATAATTTTTCTAACTCAAGTTATAGCAGATTTACTATTCTGGCTAAAACTAAATTAAAGCAATTTTAATTAATTTTAACATAGCTAAATATATATTCTACAGAAACTACATAAAATTTGCAAACTAACAAAAAAAGAATCATCTAAAATATTAAACAGAATAAAAGATATCAATTTTTCAAAACAGAAACTATTCGCTAAAACAGAAAATCGAAATAAAAGAAAAAGGCCTAATGGGCCTATCTTGTAATCAAGGCGTCAAATAGCCTAACGGGCCTAGGTTTAAACTAAGCGAACCGGGCTAAAAAAATAAACCTAACTAATTAATAAACCGATTGAACCGGGCGGTTTTCTAATAAAACATACCCTTTGGGGTTCTAATAGTGGCCGTCCGTTTGAGATCGGACGGGGTGTTCGGTGGCTTCTCGAGTCCGGCGACGGCGGCGGCGGGCGGCGAGAGTCTTGTCAGGGCTTCAGGCGTCAGTGAGCTCGGGAAGTCGTCGGGAGGATCTTTGGGAGCACGGGGAGGGTTCGGTGGGGTTGGGGTGGTCGGGAGGGCTAGGCGTCGGCGGTGGCGACTTTGGCGGCGGAGGGAGCTCGGGTCTCCGGTGAGGTCAAGCGGGAGGGAGAGGGGGTCCGGCGAGGTCTCGGGGAGAATGGGGTGCGGGGGCTCCGGCTTTTATAGCCAGGGGTCGTCCTCGCCGGGGGGATCGAGGCGATCGGGATCCGGATCGCCGGGATCCGCGATCTCAGCGGTCTTGGCGATCGTGGGCGGGGAAGAAGATGGGGTGGGCCCATGGGTCGAGAGAGAGAGAGAGAGGCGGGCGAGCGGGTGGCCGAGGCCAAAGGGATTGAGCGGCGAGGGGTGAGGGAGAGCTGGGGGTCGGTGGCTCATTGGGCTGGCCTCAGTGGGCATTGGCCAGCCAGTGGTGGGGGTGGAGTTCTTGGCTGGCTGGGCAGGGGGCTGGCTGGGCGAGGGGGTTTTCCTTTTAAAATTTTATTTTTTAAATAAAACAAAACAGAAATAAAACAATATCTCTAAATATTTTATATAGGGTATATATATACCAAAATGATCAGGGAATATTCCTTTCATTTGAACATTTTTCCAAAGGCAAAATCAAACTTTATAAAATCCATTTTTTCAAATTCAAATAAAATTCAGATTTGAATCCAAATCTTTTGGCAATGTTTTCTTCGATATTTTTGGAGTGTCATGTTTGCTCCTCTCATACTTTTGACAAGTATTTATCAGGCTTAGTTTTTGAAATGTTTCCCACTTGCCAAAGTTTGAAATTCAAATTCAAAACTCAAAATTCTCTGAAACTTCAAATGGCATTCAAATTCAAACAGGATGCATAGGATGCTTAGCTATAATTTTAAAACATTCCAAATAGGAAATTTGGGATGTTACAAACCTACCCACCTTAAGATGAATCTCGCCCTCGAGATTCGGGAGGCTAGCAAATAGGTGCGGGTGGTCTCGAAGGAGATCTTCTTCGCGCTCCCAGGTGGCTTCTTCCTCGGTGTGGTGACTCCACAGCACCTTGCAAAATTTGATGACCTTGCTGCAGGTGACTCTGCTTGCAGTTTCGAGAATTCGGACGGGTTTCTCCTTGTAAGTCGATCCTTTGTCAAGCTGTATGGCCTCTAGAACCTTGTGTCTCTCAACGGAACATCGGCCATGTCGGCATGGCACTTCTTCACCGAGAAACGTGGAAGACATCATGAACTCCGGACAATCCTTCCGGCAATTCCAACTTGTATGCAACTTCTCCACGACGTTCGAGGATTTTGTAGGGGCCAATGAATCGGGGTGCTAACTTTCCCTTGACACCAAACCTCTTGATTCCACGAAGTGGAGACACACGAAGATATGCTCGGTCTCCCACTTCGTAAGTCACCTCCTTGCGTTTACTGTCGGCATAACTCTTCTGTCTCGACTATGCTATCTTGAGCCTGTCTCGAATCAGCTTGACTTTCTCTTCGGAATCTTTGATAAGATCGGAACCGAAAAGTGATCGATCCCCAACACTATCCCACAGCAATGGTGGTCTGCACCTCCTTCCGTATAGAGCTTCGAAAGGGGCCATCTTCAAACTGGATTGATAACTGTTGTTGTATGAGAACTCTGCGTACGGAAAATTATCATCCCAGCTAGACCCATAGTCTAGCACACAAGCTCTCAACATGTCCTCCAGAATCTGGTTGACTCTCTCGGTCATCCATCATCTGCGGATGAAAAGCTGTACTGAATTCCAGCCTCGTACCCAAAGTTTCATGCAACTGCTTCCAAAACTTTGAGGTAAACTGCGTTCCTCTATCTGACACGATTTTCCTCGGAACTCCATGCAGACATACGATCCTGGTCATGTATATCTTGGCCAACTTGGCACTGGTATAGGTAGTCTTCACGGGAATGAAGTGAGCTACCTTAGTCAAACGATCAACCACTACCCAGATAGAATCATAACCTGAACGGGTCTGGGTAATCCTATGATGAAATCCATACCAAGTTTCTCCCATTTCCAATCGGGAATCGGCAAGGGTTGAAGCAACCTGCTGGCTTCGATGTTCTGCCTTTACGTTGACAAACATCGCATCGCTACGCACTCGGCAATATCCTTCTTCATACCATCCACCGAAACCTTGCTTTAAATCCAGGTACATCTTGGTGTTGCCGGGTGAATCGAGTACGGTGAATCATGAGCCTCTGAAGAATTAGCTTCCCGAGCTCGGGATCATTGGGCACATAAATACGATCCTCAAACCATATAGTTCCATGTTCATCCTTACGGAATCCTTTAGCTTTTCCTTCATCCATCTTTTGCTTAATCTCATCAATTTCCTTGTCCGACTTCGGGCTTCACGAATCCTTTCGGTCAAGGTGGATTGAACTTCGAGTTGCAACAAATCCTTTCGAACTATCTCCGATCGGAGATCTACGAGGTCATCGACTAACTCTCGGGTAATCCTCCTGCTGTAAGAGTATTCACATAACTCTTACGGCTCAAAGCATCTGCTACAACATTAGCTTTACCGGGTGGTAATGCAATCTCATGTCGTAGTCCTTTATCAACTCTAGCCATCTCCTGCGCCGAGGTTCAATTCCTTCGTGTGAAGATATACTTCAAACTCTTGTGATCTGTGTAGACATCACAACGATTTCCGATGAGGAAATGTCTCCAGTCTTGAGTGCATGCACTACAACTGCTAACTCCAAATCATGCGTGGCATAATTCATCTCATGAGGCCGTAGCTGTGCGGAGGCATAAGCTACAACCTTACCTTCCTGCATCAATACTCCTCCGAGTCCTTGACGAGAAGCGTCACAATAAACCTGGTATTCCTTGTGTATGTCCGCAAAATCAACATTGGGCGGTGACCAACCGTTTCTTCAATTCCTGAAAACTGGCTTCACATTCCTCGGTCCAAACATACTTGGCTTCCTTCTTCAACAGCTCAGTCATGGGCTTGGCAATCTTCGAGAAGTTCTCAATGAACCTCCGATAATATCCTGCGAGTCCGAGAAAACTGCGGATCTCCTTGGTCGAGGTGGGTGGCGCCAATCGGTGATCGATTCAACCTTGGCGGGATCAACTGCTATTCCTTCTCCTGAAATAACATGTCCGAGGAATCCAACTTCCTTCAACCAAAATTCACATTTGCTGAACTTGGCATACAACTGATGTTCTCGAAGTTTCTCCAGAACTAGACGCAAATGTTCCTTATGCTCTTCCTCGCTCTTGGAGAAAATCAATATATCATCGATGAACACCACGACAAACTTGTCCAGATATTCCATGAACACCTTGTTCATCAAATTCATGAAGTATGCAGGAGCATTAGTCAATCCAAATGACATGACGGTATACTCATATAAACCATACCTAGTAGTGAATGCTGTTTTGGGTATATCCTTTTCACGGATCTTCAACTGATGATACCCTGATCGAAGATCGATCTTAGAGAATACCTTGGCTCCAACAAGCTGATCAAACAAGTCATTGATCATCGGCAGAGGGTACTTGTTCTTGATGGTTACTTCGTTCAATGCACGATAATCCACAACCATCCTCAAGCTTCCATCCTTCTTCTCTACCAAAAGAACGGGGCTCCCCAAGGTGATGAGCTTGGGCGAATATATCCTTTCTCCAATAACTCATTTATTTGATCCTTGATCTCTTTCAACTCATTCGGTGGCATCCGATAAGGTCTCTTGGATATTGGGGCTGTCCGCAATAGCTCAATCAAAATTCAATGTCCTGTCCGGTGGCATTCCTGGTAATTCCTCCGGGAACACATCGGGAAAGTCTTGCACTACTGGCACTTCCTCCTGAACAACTCCCGTGAGGGAATGCACCTGATTCTTCATCTGGCTGTGCCTGGCTACATACTTGATCCTCTTCTGCTCCGGGGTGGTGAGCAGAATAGACTTCTTGAGCACGAAAATGTTCCTTCAAACTTTGACAACCAATCCATGCCTAGGATTACATCCAAGGTCTGAGTTTCCAACACTATGAGGTCCACGGGAAATTTGTGGTTCCCGATGTTGAGGGTTGCATGACAGCCTACACCTGCCATCATTTCTCCTCCTGCGGAACTGACGCGAAGGGGGCTTCTAAGGGTTCTAGTGGGCAACCCGTACTTTTCCACAACTACCCTTGATATGAATGAATGCGTTGCACCAGAATCAAAGAGAACCAAAACTGAACGTGAATTCAATAAAAACTTACCAACCACAGTGTCTGGCTGATCATAGATGTCCTCCACGTCGATGTGGTTCACCTGAGCACGAGGGAACGGATTGGGCTTCTTTCTGAGCCTCCATTGCCATTTCCATTCCTCTGCTTGGCCTCCGGGCAGTCGGTGGCATAGTGCCTGTCTTCGGCACTTGAAGCGGTGATGTGGCTCAGATCCTTTGAGCCGGGCAGAACGGTGCTGATTGCCATTACCATTGCCATTGCTATTGCCATGGCCTGACTTGTTGTCCTGGCTGCGGTTGTTCCCATTTCCTCCATGGTTATGACCTCCATGGTTATGATGGGTGTGTCCTCCCGAGTATGGTGCATAGCGGGCTTGCTGAGCTCTGAGTTGTGCTTCCCTGGCTGTACTTCCGCTTGCTTTCTATCTGCTGCTGCTTGCCTTCAAGAATGGTGGCCTTGTCTACCAGCTCCGGTAGTTGTTGAAGGTAGCCACAATAAGCTGCATGCTCAGTTCATCATTGAGTCCCTCAAGGAACTTCTCCGCTTTGCGGCATCTGTGGCCACATCATCAGGGGCATAGCGAGCGAGCTTGCTGAATTCATCCACGTACTGTGCCACAGTACGGTTCCCCTGGCGCAAGTTGCGGAACTCACGCTTCTTCAGACTCATGGCTCCAGCTGAGACATGAGCGGTGCGGAAGGCCTGCTGGAATTGATCCCAAGTGATGGCACCAATGGGAAAAGTGGCGGTGTAATTCTCCCACCAAGAAGCTGCAGGTCCATCCAGTTGATGCGCGGCAAAGCGCACCTTCTCAGCATCAGTGCATCCAACGGTGACTAGCTCTCTTCCGACTTTGCGGAGCCAATCATCAGCCACAATCGGCTCAGTGCTACTAGAGAACACTGGCGGATTCAACCTCAGAAATCGAGTCAAGTTGTCCCCAGTGGGTGGTGGCGGTGGCGGTGGATTGTTGGCGTTGTTGTTCTGATTCTGAATAAGTAGCTGCATCAGTGCATTCTGCTGTTGGAGCAGCTGGGTGAGCTCCGGCGGGAAACCAGTGTCACGTCTCGGAGGCATCTGGTGTTTTGGAGGGGATGAGAAAATTAGAATAGAACAATGGTCTATGAGGAATAACACTACCCATATGAATGCACAATCATAACACACCAATCATTTATTCATTCCATTCAAACATGGTTCAACTCGATTACAAAAGCTCATGACTAATCGAAGGGAAAACATCGGCCTAACTGATCGACGAAAAAGTAAAAGATAACATGGTGGTCGACTAAAAAGTCTTCATCAGTGGCGCCTCCTCTTGGGGTTTCCTTGATGGTACTCCTTCAAAATCCTGATCATTGCTCACGAGGGTCCTTCATCTCCACTCGGGTAAAGGTCCTCTCCAAGTCCATATTTTCCTCTATCGCGGCAAGCTTCATCTTGGTCGTCGACTATCTCCATGAAGTCCGTGATTTCTTCCTCATGGCCAACGAAGTCTGCGCGTGCCTTCTCCTCCGATTCAGTTCGCGGAACAAAAGCTTCAGTGTGTCTTGAGTTCGGCGAGTCTGAATCTCCCGCTTCACGAGAAGACACTCCAAGTCCTAGATGTACGAGAGAGTGGAATCGTCCTCAATGGTACGAATGATATCTCCATTCCTTGCCTGCGAGAAACCATGGCGAGGTCCGAGTGATCGAGCTCGGCCTGTACTCCTCTCGGAGATGTCCAAGTGCTCGATAGATCGCCACGTCCCTTCCGATGATCCAGTTGAACTCGGTGAACTCAAAGTTGATAGGCTCCGTGTGTCCTCCAAAGGTTCTCCCAGGATATGCACTTCAATCCTCAGCGGGTGTCCGTCGGAAGTGCATTAGTTGGCTTCCGGTGATCGAGGGCGAGCAATCTTCAGCTGCTTCACCATCTGGACCAGCTTTCTTCGAAGGGCATCGTCTCATCGGTGGCGAACTCCGTAGCAAAACTGGGGTGAACTCGACGGCCATCTAGAATGTTGCAAATGGGAGAAGAGTCAGAATTGAACAGGGGAGATTTATGGAATGAAAAGGATTCAAAGTAAATGGTCTCTTCCTATGGCTTTCCGATCCTAGGGTTTACGATCCTACGGTCAGCGTGTGCTCTGATACCATCTCTGTAGCGACCTGACCCAAAATCGGTCAAATCTACGTATGCATACCATCCCAAGATCATTTGGTACTCACAAGACATCGATAAAGTAATCAAAGTTCAATCACACCTGAATATCATTAAACGATTCTCATATAGAGTCTTTATTACAAGGAAATAAATTGGCTCAAGGCCAACTCATGAGAAATAAACTACTAATGCTGCGGAAGCGTCGAAGGTAAAGTGAGTCCATCCGACTCAAAGGGCAATCGCTAAGCGCGGAGCGTAGCCTCACTCCGATCGGAATATATCTACGCAACATAATACGTTGCAGCCATGTAGGTCAGCTTTTGGAATAAGCGGCAAGTCATGAAGAATAACAATAATAAAGTTACTAACTCTATATGCATTTTGGCTGTGGAGCTCTAAGTTTCATCATTTTGCGAAAAGCAAATTTTATCCTACTACAATGGACTTGCTTGCAAATTACTACAATTGTTGGTAGTTATTGAGATGGTTCCGCCAACCAATATCTCGTTCCCAATTATTAAGTCATAAAAACCCCTCAAATTAATTCATTAGTTTTAGTGTTGAGATATCCGAATACTTCCAAGTTCCAGAGGCTCAAATGTCCGTAACCGGGGACACGGCTAATCGATTAGATCTTTAATTCTGCAGAGGGTTGCGACTTTCCCGCAAGAATCATTCCCTCCTTTAAAGTCTTCGCACTTCATGGTGTTTGAAGACGGACCAATGAAACAGGTCTTCCAAAGAGTTCTTCAGCTACTGCGGTACCCATCCAATCCTACCGTTCTTCTACTTCTCGTAGTACCGCCCAGCCAGCGTCACTACTAGGGTCAACCCAGCCAGAGCCCATAATGGCTTGCGGCTGCAGTAAGCTTCGGTCATGGGGCATCCATCCTTCTCTTTGTGGCTGGGTGAAGCTTTCCGCAAGATGTCATGGCACTTATCCATGCATCCCGCCACCACTGGGTTCTCCAGGTGCCCGTCAACAAATCCTCCACCCAGTAGTGATTTTCCAAGTCCATCTTGATCATTGTAGTTCATGGGGTTGTCATCATCATTGGCTCTCACATCTTGCTTATGAATTTCACTCAACCCAAAACCCGCTTCACGAGCATAGCAAAGTAACTACTACGTCCGGGGTCATGGTAACAAGGGGATTGGTTCATCCTACCACATGATACTACTCAAGTTTAATGACTTCAAAATTTCACTACCGCATGCATGGTGGGGTGGTGACAATTACTAATGCACAAAAACATAGGTATAGAAATAACATGATCAAAACTTGCCTTTTGATGATCCTCGTAAGCTAAAGAGTCGTAGTAGCAAGCTTCGCACTCCGGAAACTCTACCGAGACAAACAATAACACAATAAGCACAAAGCAATAGGATCACACAACATAACAAAGTAACATAACACAACAAAACAACCAAATCCAAATCCAAAAAGGAAACTCAAAGAAACCAACTCAAAGTTTTTCCTACTTCAAATAATAACTAAAAGTAGTTCTATATAATAAAAATTTTCTTAACATAACCTAATCATGGTTTTAGGTTAACTTAACAGAAAAGGATTCACTAAGCAACTAGGAGCAAAAGGAATTAATTAAACAGCTATCATAAAACTCATTTTAGGCCTAATCCAATTTCTATTAAGAAAATAAATTAAAACTTTTATTAATTATAAATAAAAGTTCATCTACTAGAGTGACAGAAACTAACCTAGAATAACTAATCACAAGTTAAAAATAAATTTATTTACTACTTAAATTAATAAGAAAACAGCATCTAGCTAATTAATTAGGATTAATAAGATTCTGCTTAAAACTAATTATTTATTAATCCTAAAATACCCAAGTTAATTTCTATGGTTTGGCAATGTTAAAATAAAGTTGGGACAAAAGAATCATCCAAAATAATTTTTCTAACTCAAGTTATAGCAGATTTACTATTCTGGCTAAAACTAAATTAAAGCAATTTTAATTAATTTTAACATAGCTAAATATATATTCTACAGAAACTACATAAAATTTGCAAACTAACAAAAAAAAGAATCATCTAAAAATATTAAACAGAATAAAAGATATCAATTTTTCAAAACAGAAACTATTCTGCTAAAACAGAAAATCGAAATAAAAGAAAAAGGCCTAATGGGCCTATACTGTGCACTGGGCGTCAAATAGCCTAACGGGCCTAGGTTTAAACTAAACGAACCGGGCTAAAAAAATAAACCTAACTAATTAATAAACCGATTGAACCGGGCCGGTTTTCTAATAAAAACATACCCCTTCGGGGGTTCTAATCGTGGCCGTCCGTTTGAGATCGGACGGGGTGTTCGGTGGCTTACGGAGTCCGGCGACGGCGGGCGGCGGCGGGCTTGAGGCTGGGCTTCAAGCGTCAGTGAGCTCGGGAAGTCGTCGGGAGGATCTTGGGGAGCACGGAGGGTTGGTGGGGTTGGGGTGGTCGGGAGGGCTAGGCGTCGACGGTGGCGACTTTGGCGGAGGGAGCTCGGGTCTCCGGTGAGGTCGAGCGGGAGGGAGAGGGGTCCGCGAGGTCTCGGGGAATGGGGTGCAGGGGGCTCGGCTTTTATAGCTGGGGTCGTCCTCGCTCGGGGGGATCGGGGCGGTCGGGATCCGGATCCTTCGGGATCCGCGATCTCAGCAGTCTTGGCGATCGTGGGCGAGGGGAAGAAGATGGGGTGGGCCCCATGGTCAGAGAGAGAGAGAGGCGGGCGGCGGGTGGCCGAGGCCAAAGGGATTGAGGCGGCGCGGGGGTGAGGGAGGCTGGGCGGTCGGTGGCTCATTGGCTGGCTGGCCTGGTGGGCTGGCCGGGCCAGCTGGTGGGGTGCGGCTGGCTGGGCAGGGGGGCTGGCTGGGCGCCGAGGGGTTTTCCTTTTAAAATTTTATTTTTTAAATAAAACAAAAACAGAAATAAAACAATATCTATAAATATTTTATATAGGGTATATATATACCAAAATGATCGGGAATATTCCTTTCATTTGAACATTTTTCCAAAGGCAAAATCCAAACTTTATAAAAATCCATTTTTTCAAATTCAAATAAAATTCAGATTTGAATCCAAATCTTTTGGCAATGTTTTCTTCTGATATTTTTGGAGTGTCATGTTTGCTCCTCTCATACTTTTGACAAGTATTTATCAGGCTTAGTTTTTGAAATGTTTCCCACTTGCCAAAGTTTGAAATTCAAATTCAAAACTCAAAATTCTCTGAAACTTCAAATGGCATTCAAATTCAAACAGGATGCATAGGATGCTTAGCTATAATTGTAAAACATTCCAAATAGGAAATTTGGGATGTTGCACCTACAAACCTCTGCACTTGGAGGCCCAACAACGTCTACAAGAAGAAGGTTTTGTAGTAGACATCAAGCTCTTTTCTGGTGCCGTTGCCGGGGAGGTGAGTGCTTGAAGGTATATGTTTAGATCTTGCAATCGAATCTTTTTGTTTCTTATTTTATCACAAGTTTAGTTTATAAAATAAAATTACAAAAAAATGGATTTGAGTTTTTCTCATACGCTTCATCTTTTTAACATCTTTCGTGAGTATGATGAAAAGGAAAATTGTGCTCAAGTGCTAGAAGAAGAAGTCTATAAAATGCTTGATACCAAATCTTTGAATGATGAGCATGATTGCAATGTTGTTAGTATGAACTCCTTGAATATCCATAGTACTAATGATGATTGCACTAGTTATGATGAAAATGTCTCCTATAAGCATGTCGATTTTTGTGGAGAGCATTGGATTTGCTTGGACACACCAAATAGAGAAGATAGATATTGCAAGAGGCATAATCATTTAGAAACTAAATTGTTGCAAGAAAGGCTAGATGTGTGTGCTGAAAGATTCAATATTTTTCGCGCTCCTTGTGAACTTTGCAATGAACGTGGTCATTTAAATCTCCAATGCAAACTATTTCATGATCGAATCGTGTCCAAAAATTGTGATAACTTGATTACCCTTGAGCATCATAAAGAGCTTAGTCTTCTTTTAGGGTATGAAGAAATGAAATGTATAACTGAGGGTATTCCAAAATTTAATCTTGATAGATTTCTTGATTTTGATCTAGAGGATATTTATATGTTTTGTGCGGTGAATTGCATTGAAAATCCTTATATTGCCAATTACCTAAAGAAAAGGAAGCAAATAGAAGATGAAGAGAACACTAATGAAAGGGAAGATACTTCCCAATATCCTCATATTATTTATTATGATGAATCAGGTAACGAGGAGGAGCTTTCTATTCAACCAATCTCATCAATGAGGAGCTCAAAGAAGAAGGTTGAACCCACACATAATGTGAAGAAGAAAAAGAAAAGAAGGAGCAACAAAGGTAGAAAGGTATCTCTCCCAAATGATGTTGCTCCTACTACTCATTGTGATGATGATAATTGCTATACTATTGGTGCTATCCATACTATTCATGATGAGAGTGATTATGCTTATGATATGAAAAGGCCCAAGCTTGGGGAAGCTATGTTTGATGAGGATGACATATTTAATAATATATTTGCTGCAATTAATGTTTGTCCCAAGCTTGGGGATGCTATGTTTAATGAAGATGATATTTTTAGCATCCCAAGTTTTGATTTGCAAAGTCGTTATGATGATAGCATGCCTCTTACCTATGATGATTATATTGATGAAAGTGGGTTTGGAAGAGTGTCAACTTTAGGAAGTAATGACCCCACTATTTTGTAGGATGTTGAATCTTATTGTGATGAATATGAAAGTGGATTTGGAAGAGTGTCAACTTTATTTAGTGATGATTCCACTATCTTGGAAGAGGTTTCAATCGATTATGATGAGAACATAGTCGCTATTTATGATGATTATTGTGATGAAACTTATGCTATAAAAAGTAGTGATGATTATATTTACAAAACTTGTCATGATTATGATTATCCTTTTCTGAACATTACTCTTTTAATGTGGAAACAATTTATAGTATTCGAGTCTCTTATGATACTCCCACTATTCTGAATGAGAAGAATTTTGCTTATGTGGGGAATAATAAAAATTCTATGCTTGTAGATCATGAAAAGAATGCTTTATGTGTTGGTTATATTGTTGAATTCATTCATGATGCTACTGAACATTATTATGAGGGAGGAATATATGCTTGTAGGAATTGCAATAATATCAAGTTTCCTCTCTATGTGCTTAATGTTTTAAAGGTTTTGCCCTCCTATGCTAGTTGATTATTGTTCACATAAGTTTTTTGCTCACAAAAACCCTATGCATGGGAAGTGGGTTAGACTTAAATGTGCTAGTCATATGCTTCATGATGCTCCCGTTATGTTTCAATTCTTTTCTTTTATGTGAGCATCATTGCCATCATCATGCCTAGCTAGAAAGGCATTAAAGAAAAGCGCTTGTTGGGAGATAACCCAATATTTACCCTTACTGTTTTAGTGTGTCCACACGATTATGCTACTGTAGTAATCATGTTTCATAGCTTTTGTTTCAATAAAGTGCCAAGTAAGACCTTTAGGATAGCTTACGGTGATAGTTGTGTTGATCCCGCTCAAATCAGAAACTTTTGCATCCAGTAAATTAGTTTTGATAATTCACAGAAACGTGCTTCTGATCTTATTCTTTTTTTCTCTAGATTGGTACACAAATTTCTTAGGGCTTCCTAATTTGGTAGGATTTTTGGAGTTCCAGAAGTATACGTTTGATATAGATTACTACAGACTGTTCTGTTTTTGACAGATTCGGTTTTCTATGTGTTGTTTGCTTATTTTGACCAATCTATGTGGAGTATCGGAGGGTATGAACCATAGAGAAGTTGGAATACAGTAGATATTACACCAATATGAATTTAGAATGAGTTCATTACATTACCTAAGTGGTGGTTTTATTTTCTTATACTAACAGAGCTTACGAGTTTTCTGTTGAGTTTTGTGTCGTGAAGTTTTCAAGTTTTGGGTAAAGATTCGATGGACTATGGAATAAGGAGTGGCAAGAGCCTAAGCTTGGGGATGCCCAAGGCACCCCCAAGGTAATATTCAAGGACAACCAAGAGCCTAAGCTTGGGGATGCCCCGGATGGCATCCCCTCTTTCGTCTTCGTCTATCGGTAACATTACTTGGAGCTATATTTTTATTCACCACATGATATGTGTTTTGCTTGGAGTGTCATTTTCTTTTGTTAGTTTTGGCTTGCTGTTTGAATAAGATACCAAGATCTGAAATTCTTAAATGAGAGAGAGTCTTCACATGGTTATATAATTATTTAACTACTCATTGATCTTCACTTATATCTTTTTGGAGTAGTTTGTCATTTACTCGTGTGCTTCACTTATATCCTATGAGTAAATGGTTGAATGAGTTGAATTTCATAAATCTGAAATTATATATGTTTCATTTGCTTATCCCATGGGGAGTAATGACTTCACATCTAAGAAGTAGAGGTTGTAAATTTATTGAAGGTTAGTAAGCATTGTATTGGTCATTTGAACAATTCATGAAAGAATATTGAAGGAAGAGAGATTTCACATATAAATATACTATCTTGGACATCTTTTATAATTGTGAGCAATCATTAAGTATGACATGCTAAAGAGTTGATGTTGGACAAGGAAGACAACGTAATGGGTTATGTTTTCTCACATCTCAGTTAAAGTATATTGTCATGGATCATTCAAACATGTTGAGCTTGCCTTTCCCCCTCATGCTAGACAAAATTCCTTGCACCAAGTAGAGATACTACTTGTGCTTCCAACTATCCTTAAACCCAGTTTTTGCCATGAGTGTCCACCCTACCTACCTATATGCGGTATTTACCTGCCGTTCCAAGTAAATTTGCATGTGCCAAACTCTAAACCTTCAAATAATAGTCTGTTTTGTATGCCCGAATCGCTCATGTAGTGACTAGGGGCTGTCAGTATCTTCCATGCTAGGTGGGTTATTCTCACGATGAGTGGACTCCGCTCATCATTAACAAGAAAAATGGCTGATAACCGGGATGCCCAGTCCCATGATCAAAAGATCAAAATCAAATCAAAAATAATTAAAACAAAACTCCCCCAGGACTGTTGTTGGTATGGACGGTACCCCGTTGTTTCGGATGGTCGTGGAGTGTGATTGTTGGTGGAGGGGGAGTAAAAACTTTACCATTCTGTTTGGGAACCGCCTATAATGTATGTAGTATGGAAGATGTTGGGAACTCTTGGTTGTTATGTTGACAATGAGATCATACCTCTCAAAATTATTTATCTCTATTTCAAAATCGAGCTCTGGCACCTCTGCAAATCCCTGCTTCCCTCTGCGAAGGGCCTATCTTTTACTTCATGCAAGAGTCAAGGTGATCTTCACCTTTCCCTTTTTCATTTTATCCTTTGGCAAGCACCTCGTGTTGGAAAGATCCTGATATATATATCCAATTGGATGTAAGTTAGCATGAACTATTATTGTTGACATCACCCAAAGGTGAATACGTTGGGAGGCATAACTATAAGCCCCTATCTTTCTCAGTGTCCGATTAAAACTCCATAACCATAAGTATTGCATGAGTGTTAGCAATTGTAGAAGACTATATGATAGTTGAGTATGTGGAGTTTGCTAAATTAAAGCTCTGACATAGACCCTTCCTGAAAATAAGATGAATTGTAATTGTTTGATGACTAAGAATGAAGTTTGCTAGTTTTCAAGAAAGTTTATGGTCTTTGCTTTAACATGTGAATAGCTTGTTACTTTCTTGAGAAGTTTTATGAGATGAACTACTGTTATGACATATAATCATGCTAGAAAAGGTGATTGAAATTATCATTGATCAAACTTGTGCACCTTCTAGCATTCACACTTCATAAATTCTTTCTTTTATCATTTACCTACTCGAGGACGAGCAGGAATTAAGCTTGGGGATGCTGATACGTCTCCAACGTATCTATAATTTATGAAGCATTCATGCTATTATCTTATCTATTTTGAATGTTTACGGGCTTTATTATACACTTTTATATTACTTTTGGGACTAACCTATTAACCGGAGGTCCGGCCCATATTGCTGTTTTGTTGCCTATTTCAGTATTTCGAAGAAAAGGAATATCAAACGGAGTCCAAACGGAATGAAACCTTCGGGAGCGTTATTTTTGGAACGGAAGCAACCCAGGGAACTTGGAGTGCAAGCCAGGGAGGCTTCCAGGAAGCCACGAGATAGGGGGGCGCGCCCTCCACCCTCATGGGCCCCTCGAGGCTCCCCCGACCGACTTCTTTTGCCTATATATTCCCTTATACCCTAAAAACATCGAAGCGAACAATAGATCGGGAGTTCCGTCGCCGCAAGCCTCTGTAGCCACCAAAAACCTCTCGGGAGCCCGTTTCGGCATCCTGCCGGAGGGGGAATCCATCACCGGCGGCCATCTTCATCATCCCGGCGCTCTCCATGACGAGGAGGGAGTAGTTCACCCTCGGGGCTGAGGGTATGTACCAATAGCTATGTGTTTGATCTCTCTCTCTCTCTCTCTCTCTCTCTCTCTCTCTCTCTCTCTCTCTCTCTCTCTCTCGTGTTCTTGACTTCCATACGATCTTGATGTATCGCGAGCTTTCTTTGTTATAGTTGGATCTTATGATGTTTCTTCCCCTCTACTCTCTTGTAATGGATTGAGTTTTCCCTTTGAAGTTATCTTATCCGATTGAGTCTTTAAGGATTTGAGAACACTTGATGTATGTCTTGTCGTGCTTATCTGTGGTGACAATGGGATATCACGTGATCCACTTGATGTACGTTTTGGTGATCAACTTGCGGGTTCCGCCCATGAACCTATGTACAAAGATTGAACACAAGAGATGAACTAGGGTTTGAGAGGAGTTGGTGCTGTTGAAGATGTTGATGGAGATAGCGCTCCCCAAGATGGGAGAGTTGTTGGTGATGATGACGACGATGATTTCCCCCTCCGGGAGGGAAGTTCCGCCGGAGGGCAAAAGTGCTCCTGCCCAGGTTCCGCCTCGATATGGCGGTGCTTCATCCCGAAAGTCCTATCTCTATTTTTTTGGGTCAAAATGACTTATGTACCAGAAGAGGGGCACCGGAGGTGGGCCGAGGTGAGCACAACCTACCAGGGCGAGCCAGGGCTCCCTGGCGCACCCAGGTGGATTATGCCCACCTGGTGGGGCCCCTTTGGTACTTATTGGCTCAAAAAATCCTCATTTATTCCATAGAAAATACTCGTAAAGTTTCAGCTTATTTGGAGTTGTGCAGAATAGGTAGCCTGACGTAGCTTTTTCACGTCCAGATTTCCAGCTGCCAGAATTCTCCCCCTTTATGCATACCTTGCATATTATGAGAGAAAAGGCATTAGAATTACTCCAAAAAGCATTATTATACAATAAAACAACATAAATAACAGTAGGTAAACATGATGCAAAATGGACGCATCAGTGCCCTGGTGGCTTGTGGGCCCATGCTCCCACGTCTGGTCTTCTACCGAAGCTTCTAGTGTCCCTTATGTCCAAAAAAAATCTCCACAAAGTTTTGTGGCATTTGGACTTCTTTTGGTACTTATATTCTACGAAACCAAAAACAAGCAAAAAACAACAACTGACACTGGGCACTAAGTTAATAGGTTAGTCCCCAAAAATGATATAAAGTTGCTTCTAAATGTATATAAAACATCCAAGATTGATACTTTAATAGCATGGAACAATCAAAAAATTATAGATATGTTGGAGACGTATCACACCATCTCTTCGCCGAACTAGTGCACCTATACAATTTGCCATTGTATTGGGTGTGTTGGGGACACAAGTGTAGCGACCAGACCTCAAACAGTCTGATCTCTATGCTTATGTGTCATCCCTGGATCAGTAATGCTGACACGCACAGTACTTGAAGGATTTATAACAGAGTAGCAATCACACACTTATTACATCGAACGTCTCAAACGAGAACTTATTACAATAAATATGGCTTAAGGCCATCTAATAACGATAACAGCGGAAGGCTTGGAAGATAAGCGAGTCCATCAACTCCAACGGCATCACTGAGTATAGAACCACGACCTACAGCCCTTACTCGTCGTCTGAAAAGTCTGCAACATGAATGTTGCAGCCCGAAAACGGGTCAGCACATGGAATATGCTGGCAATGTAACACATAGAGAGTAAATGAAAATATTAATGCTATACTACATGCATATATGGCTGGTGGAAAGCTCTATGGTTACAGTTTTGCGAAAAGCCAATTTTTCCCTACTTCAAAGGAATAAATTTTATTTAACTATCATGGTGGTTGTTAAACATTGAGAAGGATGACACCCTCTAAATCCCAATTAAACATCATCATTAAACCCAACAAATTAAATTAAAGTAACATGATGAGATTCACATGATAATCCAAGTACTAGATACTCAAAACGTCCATAACCGGGGACACGGCTAACCATGATTAGTTTATACACTCTGCAGAGGTTTGCACACTTTTATCCACAAGACTCGATCTCCTCCGTTGGGATTCTCGCACTACATGGTGTTTGAGAAACGGATGACCGAGACATAGTCTTTCAGAAGCGTTTGCACCTTACGATCGGGTAGACAGTACCACCTACATCCCCTACATCTGCTAGTCTACCACTGTAAGAGTTCACACGACTTAATCAACTATGCTAGAGCCCATAGTAGCTTGTGGCTGCACACAGAAGTTTCTAGCATGAATAATCTCATGATCCCTTTGAGCCTGGGTGGCGGTCCATAAAGAAAAACAGGCAATCACTGAATACCAGGTGCCTCAATCCACCCAGATGTGTGTTTAAGTTGCCACCTTAAATAAACCATTAAATTACAATCTCACATCTGTCATAGATACACTCACCCAATCCATGTCTACTGGCATAGCATGGCATAATAAGCAAACGTAGAGGTAACTCTCAAGGGTTTGATAATAAAACAGGTAATAGGTACTACCTCATCTACTTCCCAAAACCCACAATTTAATCAGATCCTAATCATGCAATTGTTTGAGGATTGATCTAATGCAATAAAACTGGGTACCAAAGAGGTATGATCAAAGTGTTACTTGCCTTGCTGATGATCCGTGAAACCTAGAGATTCGAAGTAGCAAGCGGCGCACTCCGGGTACTCTATCGCAAACAAACAAGCATACAATAATTACTCATCTAATGAACGGGTAAAACTTAAATAAGAGATCTAACCAGAAAGTTCAACTTAAGAACTCCAGTTTGCAAAAAGAATCAAATCAAACGAAGCAATGAAAATCAAACGACGAAAGAAACAAACTTCGTTTACTAATCTGGACCTAAGTCAAATTTTACAGAAGCAAAAAACTTGTTTGAGTTAGTTAAACGGAAAGAGGGGTTCGAGACGAAACTCTAGGCGCTTGAATCGCCTGATTCCGATAAACGAGCGAAAAGTTATACTAGAACGAAAAACAGATCGGAAATCGTGATCAGAAATAATCACGGAAAATCCGAGAAAAAGAAAAACTGACGAACAGTTTAACGAACGTACGTTCGTAAACTGAAACTAAACAGTGAACTCGTCCGTTAAAACGAACGAACGAGCGAACGCTCGCTAAATAAACTAAACCGAAAAAACACGAAAACCGATCTAGGGTTTAAAAAAAACGAATGAAAAACCGGACGGAAAACCGAACGGTTTTCTCGAGCAAAACACGGCCGGCGGGCGGTCAACCTCGGGCGGCGGGTCGGCGACGGCGGGCGGCTCGGCGGCGGGCGGGCTCGAGCGGCGTGGTCGGCGGCGGGGCTCGATGGCGGTGGGTCGGGCGGCGTGGCGGACGGCGCTAGGGTTTGGGGGCGGCGGCAGTTCAGGCTGGGCCGCGGGGCTCGGCCTCCCGGCTTATAAAGGCCGGCCGGGCCAGAGTCCTAGCCGGACATGGCCCGGTAGGTCGATTCATTTTTTTTAATAATTTCGCGCAGAAAAACAAATAAAAGAAATACAAAACGAACTCCAAAAATCACGAAATAAATTTTCCCCGACTTCTAAAATCAAACCGGACAAGAAGAACATTTATTTGGGGCCTAAATGCAATTTAAAAAACGCATTTTCCCTAAATTCAAATAAAATAGCGAAAAACTCCAAAATAAAATCTTATTTGATTTTTTTTATTAAATCCTCAATATTCCTTTATTTTGGGAAAGTCATTTTATTCCCTCTCTCTTATTTTTATAATTGGAATTATTGAAGAGAAAATAAATAAAAGCAAATGATCCTATTTTCAAAATTTGAGAAAACTCAAATATGAAAATAACGAAATCCCCAACTATCTCTGAGGGTCCTTGAGTTGCATAGAATTTCTAGGATCAAACCAAAAGCAAAAAAAATATGATATGCAATGATGCTCTAGTGTATAACATTCCAAATTGAAATTTTGGGATGTTACAACAAGAGATTTCTTGTATTTGATTGTAGGGTTGTTTGAGAGAGACCATGTTCATCCTACGCCTCCCACAGATTGATAAACCTTAGGTCATCCACTTGAGGGAAATTTTTCGCTGTCCTACAAAACTCTGCGCTTGGAGGCCCAACACGAGTCTACAAGAATAACTTGTGTAGTAGACATCGGCTCTCAGGAGTGCCTGCCAATGACCTTCTGCCACTTCTAATATGCCATCAGTGGCGTGCGGCTGCCTGCTACTGGTAGCCCATCTGCAGTGGCGGGCAATCACCACCGCCCGCCACAAAAATTTTGTGTAGCAATGGAGGGCGCTTTCTGCCACTCGCCATAGTATTTGGTGCCCTCCACTGTTATTAATTGATGCCTAATTGACACTATTGCAGCATATTGCACCTGGATCACATCATCAAATTGCACGGGATACATAAATTCTAGTTCTAATATTGATCCACATACGTACACCACATAACAATGATGTCTTATTAATAAAAAGTAGTAGTTATAAAGAAAATATAACAAGTGCATTATAACAATAAAGATATGTATATGTCACTCATCACACATAATTAATGGTTTCACGAGTTGTTTAGGAGTGAAAAGAGTGTCGGGCGATGTTCAACGCGTAGTGCGTTAGTAGAAGCCGCACATACAACATGAATTACTAGAGGATTGAACAAACAGGGACCAATGGGCCGCTTGCTCTGGAATGGGAGATTTAGCCTCTCAAAAAGCCCAATGAAGTACCTCACACAGCAGGGGTATGGTGGTTGGACTCAGCCCCGGCCAGATCCTCGGCCTCTCATTCCGGGTCACATCCATCAGGATGCACACTGCGAGGTCATTGAAACGCCTCTCTACTATTTTCTCCATTGCTGGGAGAGAACACTGGGCCATTGGAACACTACTGACCCAAGCTAACATAGTTCCCTCGGGTGCTTTCCCGATACTTGTCCCGCATCCATAGATAGGGCTTCCCGTGTCTGTTGCAGATACGCCCTCCCACAATTCTTCTCGCGGACCCATCTGTTATTTTTAGCAAACAATAACATTCAAAATATATAAATATAGAAGAGGTAACAAGGTAAATACATAAACATATGATGCACGTACATAAAAGTTAAAGATCACAAGGTAACAAGCATTGTGTCATGACATAATTTAATGTTTGACGTTTTTCTAGAAAGCATATATATATGACACCCATATGGGACACCTAGGTGCCTGGGCACCTTGCCTAGAAACCGTTGGATGACACTAAGATGTGTGCACGTGTAATTAGTATTAGCAATAATTCATAATTAGTATTAGGAAAGAATTATTGTTAATTATTGCTTGATATGAACACTTAATACCCACCCAAATTATGCACATGCATCTCTCATACGTCACATAGCCGGGTATTTTTTGCGTATCATGGAGGTCGTATTTTTTTGTGTGCTCTCCTTTTTTTTCACCGAGTATCTAATTCCTCGGATAAATCACTCGCTATATACATACATAACCCAAAATATCTTAGATATGTTTTGGTAGTTTATACATAGCCATATTTTACTTGAGATAAATACGCCAATTGGTTATGTACAATGTTTCCAAGCATTTTCGCACAGCCGAGTATACAAGTATGCACACACCTTGGGTATTTCCATTTGAAGTATATTATTGCATGTATAATATTTTCCTACATTTTTTCACATAGCTGGGTATATACATCGATCAGGTATGTACAATCATTTCCCACCCTTTTTCAGATAGGTGGTTATATACGTCGCGGTTATATATGTCGACCGGGTATTACAATATTTTCGTCAGTAGGTATTGTATAACCGTAGATAGTTCGGAAACAAAAATAAATGAAATTAATCAAAAAAATATTGTGTATATACATACCCGTGTACGTACATTCTTTCGTTCGTAAGTATATGATACCCATTTTAGAGAATTAGGAAACAAAAAATGTAATAGTTCAAAAAATAAATTATTGAATATATTCGTACATGCGTATGTCTATAATTTCATTGTTAGGTATTAGATACCCGTATTAGATAGTTAGGAAACAAAAATATGCATATTATATACCTGTAACAATTCAAACAAAATCAACATTAATACGTTTTATTATATGGCAAGTCTTGCATGCCTAATAGTTAGAGCCAAAAAAATAAAACGTAAGCATGGAAAGTCTTGCATGAAGAATAGTTAGGAAACAAATTAAATATGTCACGGTTTCCAAAACGATCAAGGTGCCCAGGCAGCTAGGTGCCCCATCTATTTTACCTATATATGACGCCCATATGGGACACCTAGGCTATATGTTACCTATATGTTATCTATTTTACCTATATACGTTTATATATATATATATATATATATATATATATATATATATATATATATATATATATATATATATATATATATATATATATATATATATATATATATATATATATATATATATATATACTAACAGAATATTATTCTATTACCCTGTCTGTACTGACGTGGTTCACAGTTTGGACTGACGTGTTTTTAACAAGAACTGATATTCCTGCGTGCACGACGGACGGAAACAGGGGATGCAACGTCGAGCTTCCGGTCGTTCTCCGGCGCGATGCTGCAGGCCATCCGTTGCTAGAGGAGACATGTAAGGGGTTCCGCACATGCGCACGCTTAGCTGGATATGTTTTGCGATCTGTAGTCACCGGAGGTGACGGCGTGGGCATTTTGGCGGCGGACGTGATTTTGAGCATCAGTGTTTACTGTGGTGTTCGTGGGCCTCAATTTACGTCGTGTTTGTCGTTTTTGATGTGAGAATTATCGGTATGTTATAGTTTTTTGAGATTATTTTCATCTATAATTTATGATTACAAGTTTTTGTGTTCTTGGTCGTTTTCCACGCCCGCCATGGAAATATGTTCTTCTTTTTCTGTTGTTTTACTTTCGAATCGGTGTTGCAGGGAGAGATATAAGGACTGTATGAAAAGATTTGCATTGTCAATTTTGCTTTTTTGAGTTGTTTCTACCCCGGATTCCCATGTTATTTTGTTGTTGGCGGAGGTTGTGTATGGCGGCTGACTGTAAGCTGCGATTTCTTGTAATCAGGTCAAACTGTGTAATTAAGTTGCGTGTTTTTCAGTGTTGTTTTTGAATTTCTGTCATATGCGTAGTTGTACTGCTGCGTGTCAAAGTTTTGTTACTGTGTGTTGACATCGGAGCCGCACCGATGGCTGCGCACTTTGATTATAAAGCCGGAGCCCTCTGTCAGTTTCAATCTACGAGCTGCAACCAAAGAAAAGGGAGATGGACCCTGAGCTGGGAGAGGTTACAGAGGAGGAGGGGGACGCCATTGATTTGAGGGCTGCGGTAGCGGAGCAGAGGAGGAGGAGGCGCAGCGCAGCGAGATGGCTTGACGTCTGCCGAGGAGGAGGCCGGAGGCAGAGTTCAACAGACGGCTTGCGCGTGAGGTGATGGATACTTGCAACTCCAATGAATTGGAGCTTCTTTTCCCAGAGGGCAGGGGAAGGAACCATATTCAAATCATTAGTTGGGCTAGGGCCAGAGCAGCCATGGCTCCACATCCATCCACCAGGGCAAAATGGCGTCGTTTCTTTGATCGTTATGACTGAAGTAGTGAATATTATGTTTTTAAGATTTTTGTTGTGAGGGAGCAGATGTTCGAATGACTAAATGAATTCAACTTTGTTTTTTGTCTCTGAATGTGTTGTTTGGTCTGCATATGTTCGACATGTGCACCTTTTGAACTGCTTGTTTTTCTGAAGTTGAACTGATTTGCGGTCAAATGTTGCATGGCTTGTGTAATAATTATTTCCTACCAGTTGGCTGCCCATCTGCCTATTTATTATTTTTATAATTTGCGAGTGTCCCTGACTATAAACGCTATCCATCTATGTGTGGTGTGTGGCCAAGTCTTCCCCCTCCCTTTTCTTCCTTCTTCCAGAATCAGATCTAGGTTCCTCTCTCTTCTCTTCGTTGCCTTTTTCTCTGTTCCTGTGTGTTCGATGGAGGATTGTTCATGCGGATGCCTGGTAAAGATGGCGCGCATAGTCGACATTTGTGTGTCTGAAGTCTGGTTTGGAGCTCACTCGGACTTCAGTGGCGTGGGCAACTTTCTTGTTTGTTGTCACGGCAACCATGGGTTTCGTACACCCTATGTTTGTCGCTGACGGATGGTGACTTGAAGGAATCATGGGTATGTGTTTCTGTTCGTTTTGTTTTCTACTTTCTTGTTGGTTTCTGTTTGAAACCCATGGACTAGATCTGCAGTTTTGTTTTATGAATAGCTTGTCTATATTTTTTAATTTAGTTTTGTCGATTTTAACAGAGGGATTTACGTGTGTATTTGTTCATTACTTAACAGTATTTTAACCATTTTTGTATAATCCTGATCTGTTTATGAATAGATGTTTTTACTGTAGGTGTATTCATATGTATATTTTTCAGTTTAGTCAGTTCACATGTCTAGTTAGTTTTGTTTTATTGTTTTGGTTCAGATTTTTTCCATTTTAGTTTGTTATGCAAATTGTTCCTATATCTGTGTAGAAATTCAGTTATGTCATGTGTTCATTTTGTTTTGTACTCCCATGCCCATTTGCAGAAAATGTCACCCAGGATCAGGATTGTTGCTCCTAGTTCCGGTGTTCTGAAGATGGAGACTTCAGACAAGAATGGGTATCAGTTGATGGATGTTGCCTACCACATCGACTTTGATGGTTGCATCAACCTAACTACTGGGTGGAAGGAGTTTGCGGCTGAGTCTGGATTTGAGGATGGTGATGTGGTTATGGTTATGTTCTCGAGAGAAGACGACTCTCTGACGTTCAGAATTTATGTGTTGTAGGTTTAAATGTGGCAAATGACGCCGGCTGTGAGATTTGTGTGTGGTTGATTATGTTGCAGTATTTTTTCTTTTAAAACATTTGCATGTGAGATGGTTGAATTGATTGGTATTATTAGAATGGTATGGAACTAGTAATGTAATGTTTTTCCTATTGTTCTGCTCAATTATAATTGTTTTATTTATACATTCTTTATATTAAGTTGGAACAATTTCTATAGTTGAACTGATGGGCATCCTTTGTTTTGGTGGTATATTTTTCATGTTCATAACTTCATGACGGTGCTATCTGCTGATGATTTTTTAGGACCCTTTTTGTTATTGAGTTTGCTGAACTTACATTACATTAATGATAGTCTTGATCTATTTTAGGTTGTCAATTACCAATCAAATTTGTTTGTTGTATAATGTTTTTTCTTACTTTTTACATGAATTTTGGAGCATGTTTTTTTTATTTTATAGATGAATAATGATAGTTTTGGTATTTTTAAAAATAAAAATCTAATCTTCGCTGCACAAGATTTTTTTTTATTTGTACTTGAACCTTATGAATTGTAGTAGTTGAACTTTTTGTAAATTCGTTTATGAAATTTTTAATTACAATCTTATATTTTTTTTTACTTCTTACTATTAAGATGTGTTTGAACTTTTTACAATATTTTTGTTTATTAACTGATTTTTCTTGTGAGTTTTTTTAATTATTTTCATTTTTTATTTTTTGTCGTGCGTGATCTACTGGATTTTTGTAATTGGGCGAAGTTCTTTGTCGGGCCATCGGCCTGGGTCGTTGTATTCGGCCCGGATAGCTTCTCTCGCGCGGTTGTGCAGCACGGCGTGCACGTGAGCTATGTGTTTAGTCCCACCTCGCTAGTCGAGGGGGCTCTAGACTTGTTTATAAGCGCAGCCGACGCTCACCAGTCGAACTCCTCTGAACACTTACCAGAGCGCTTATACACGGCGCTCGCTCTCTCTCTCTCTCTCTCTCTCTCTCTCTCTCTTGACCTGTGGTCCCTGGACTGCAGGCCCTGCGGGTGTGCGGATTACTAGGGATTCATCCACGGGCTCGAGTTCAAGTATCTAGCATTGTCAGGGCCTGCACCTGTCCTTGGGCGGTCAATTTTTTTGTTGTTGTTTTGGATCTAGTACTTGACTACACCAGTAACTTGGACTGGTACTTTTTTTCCTTGGGCTGTCAATTCAATTTTTTTTTGTTAGTTTGAATATAGTACTGAGGGGCAATGACTTGCCCCGCACCGAACCGTACCGAGGGGCGTAGTTGTACTGACACATCTTCCTTGTATGGACTTTGCCCCATTATCTATCTTAGGGTGTGGGTGCATGGGGAATAGAATAACCGCCTGCGCTTTGTCAAGCGAGCGCCTTGCCACGTTAGCGCGAGGCCGAGCCGGGGGTGGTGGGACCCCCTCCCCATCCCGGCGAGGCCGAGCGAGAACAAGCCGTAGCGAGGTGACGACGTGGCGCTGTGGCGCCGCATCTTGAGGCGAGTCCGTAATATAACTTGCCCCATTATCTATCTTAGGGGTGTGGTTGCGTGGGGGGGACAGAATAACCGCATTTTCTATCTTAGGGGTGTGGGTGCGTGGAAACATGACTTGCCCCGCGACCGAACTGCGTCGAGGGGTATAGTTGTCTTGACACATCTTCCTTGTATGGACTTTGCCCCATTATCTATCTTAGGGGTGTGGGTGCGTGGGGGGGAGAACAGAATAACCGCTGCGCTTTGTCAAACAAGCGCCTTTGCTGGCAAGAAGCGCGAGGCCGAGCCGGGGGGGGTGGACCCCTCCCCATCCCGGCGAGGCCGAGCAGAGAACAGCCCGTGGCGATGATCTGCGGCGTGCTGTGGCGTCGCATGCGGAGGCGAGTCCGTAACATGACTTGCCCCATTATCTATCTTAGGGGTGTGGGTGCGTGGGGGGGGACAGAATAACCGCACTGCGCCTGTCAAATGAGCGCACTTCCGCGTTAGCGCGAGGCCGAGCCGGGGAGGGGGGTCGGGACCCCCCTCCCCCATCCCGGCGAGGCCAAGCCAGGAACGAGCCGTAGCAGGCGACGACGCGGCGTGCCGCGGCGTCGCATGCAGAGGCGAGTCCGTAACATGACTTGCCCTATTATCTATCTTAGGGGTGTGGGTGCGTGGGGGAAACATGACTTGCCCCTCACTGAACCGTACCGAGGGGCATAGTTGTACTGACACATCTTCCTTGTATGGACTTTGCCCCATTATCTATCTTAGGGGTGTGGGTGCGTGGGGGGGAAAAGAATAACCGCGATGCGCTTTGTCAAACGAGCGCCTTTGCAGCGTTAGCGCGAGGCCGAGCCGGGGAGGGGTGGGACCCCCCCCCCCATCTCCGGCGAGGCCGAGCCAGAACGAGCCGTGTGCAGTGACGATGCGGCGTGCCGCGGCGTCGCATGCGGAGGCGAGTCCGTAACATGACTTGCCCCATTATCTTATCTTTATTTTTTAGGGGAAAAACCAGCACCGTTATGAATTATTTTTTCATTTGTACTTTTTTGATAATTTTTTTTGTACTGTTGTGAGTTATTATTTGTAATTTAGCCGTTTGTTTTCACCATCTATATTAATATTTTTTATTGTATTTGATTTTTGGTATTATCTTTTGTAACTGGCCAGAGATAGTGGGCTTCGCCACGGTTGTGGGCTTTAGCCATCTGTTTTCTCCCAGTCATCTTTTAACCCTCCCACTCAACTTTTAACCTCCGATCTTCCCCGCTCCGCTCCTCTCCCGTCCCCAAATCAATTCCGTCTTCGTTCCCCTCTTCTTCTCTTCTCGGAGGGGGAGTTGCTACTCAGCGTCGGCCGGAGGGCTCAACCCCAAGGGTGGAGGTCCGTGTGCTCTGTTTTGTTCCTTTTGCTCTGCCATTGACTTTGCTTGCGTCCTCTTATGTTCAGATTTTCTCTCTATTTCTAATCTCTTGCTCTCTTTGCTGTCCCAGGCTGCACTAGCTAGGGTTCCTTTGCTGTTGAAGGAGCGTTTGGCGGTAGTGATACTGGATTGCGTGGCGGATTTTGTGTTTGCTGGTAAGAGTTTTGCTTTTGTATGGCGTGCTTCTTTTCTGAAATAGTTCAAATCCCTAATTTTTGTTCATGTGTCTTGCAGATCTGGTTCGGCAGATTTTAGGACCGTAGATCTCAATGGGTACATCATCTAGTCCGGACAAATTGAATGCAGGTGATTTTCCCTATATTTTGGATGATGTTTTAATAGATCTGGTTTTTAGGCTGTACAGTTGTTGCCGTATCGACTTTATAAGTTGTATGTATTTTGATATGTGTTAATTTTGTCCTGGATTGTATGGCGTGTATGGTTTTGGCAGTTGATGCAACCTGCAGACGGGTTGTAGTACTTATCACCATGTGTATTTTGAACTGTTGTCCTGGCATTTGAATAGGTTGTAGTAGTCAGTGAAGAACTATTATGGTGTTGAAAGAGTTGTGTTTTCTGAAGTTTGTTCTGCAAGTGGTGGGTTCATATTTGTTTTATTAGGTGAACTTGTAGTGTTCACATAGTTGAACTGATTGATTGTTCTTGTACTTTTTTGCTAATTATGATGTTGTTGCAGATGTTGGAGTGTCGGTGCCTCCTGATTCTGACAAATCAGAACGCTTTCAAGATCTTGTGAATGTTATTTTTGAGACACCAAATCCTCTAGAAGAACTTGCGAATGTTGCTGGTGTTTCCCTTATATTTGCTCTTTTTTATCAGACTTTAATACATATATATGCTTAGTTACATTAGTTGTTCCTTTTTGTTTGTGTCTGATGCTACGCTTTAATTATATTTGTGTCTGCAATGTTAATTGTGTTTTAATTTTTTATGTGCATGGTTATGTTATTGGTTTATGCAGTTAATGACAGTCATGGTGTTCCAGAGGACATTGTTGATGTTGTTAAAGATATTAATGATGGAATGTATTCACTTAACGTTGATGATGGTGATGGCAGCTTGCAGTTGTCTGTTACTCAGTCTCAAAGTGTTGATGGCACTGAGCCTGTTACCCAAGCTGAGGATGTTCCTATGCAGTTACAGCTCGAGGATGAAAGGATAAGAAAGAAGAAGTATGAATTCCAGAAGAGAAAGGAATTGGAACGGCGTCAAAAGGCTGCCTGTGTGTCATAAAGTGATGTTGATGTTGCTCAAGCTCCTAAATGTGTAGGCGATGAAGGTGGTGACGCGGGTTTTTCAACTGTTCATGCCGGATCTCATGGAAGTAACATGCCTGTGAAGACAAACTTGATGCAAACTCGTTTGACACAAGTGTTTGATCGTGATGGAGTTAAGGAGAAGAAAGTTGTTTTGAAGAGGAAGATGTCAGATCGAAATCCTGATGGCACACAAAGGCGTAGCCCACGTGTGAAAGCTGGTTCCCAACCTGGTAATAGCAAAGCTGATGCGGATAGTGTTGCTGTGAAAATTGGTCCAAGCAAACTTGGTGGCTCCTCTGTTCGTCGGAGTCCACGAGGTTTGACAAATAAGAAGCCTTCTTCGTCTCCTCTTCAAGAGCGGTCTTTGTTGAAAGAAAATAAGAAGCGTAAAGTTCATCCTGCAAAGGTGAACAAAGGTGTGAAGAAGCGTGCTCGTGTCGAAGCTGAAGATGCTGCATCTGAAGAAGATGATATTGAAGTTGATTCAGAAGATGAATTTGCAGTGGTATGTGTTTTGTACTACATGTGACTTGCTAGTTGCACTTGCAACGATTTAATTGTGTTTGGGCTGGTATGCTGGCCAGGTGAGGCTGGTCATTGTTTTGCATCTATTTGATTGTGGTACTGATGTTGTTTTAATAGTTGAACTTGTGCAAACTTTTCTTAGTTTTACTTACCTTCATATGCTTGTTTTGTTTCATATATTCATTGTTTGCAGTGGTATGTGTTTTGTTGTGCATGTGACTTACTAATTGTAATTGTAGTGATTTAATTTGTGTTTGGGCTGGTATGCTGGCCAGGTGAGGCTGGTCATTGTTTTCATTAATTGAGGGTGGTACTGATGTTGTTTTAATAGTTGAACTTGTGCAAAAAAAATTTACTTACATTCTTATGCTTGTTTTGTTTCCTATATTCATTGTTTGCAGTGGTATGTGTTTTGTACTGCATGTGACTTACTAGTTGTACTTGCAATGATTTAATTGTGTTTGGCTGGTATTGCGGCCAGTTAGGCTGATCATTGTTTGCATCAATTGAGGGTGGTACTGATGTTGTTTTAATAGTTGAACTTGTGCAATCTTTTCTTATTCTTTTACTTGCATTCATATGCTTGTTTTGTTTTCTATATTCATTTTTTAAGGTGTGGCTTTTTGTTTTCATTTACAACTGTTAGCGTTATGAGTCGGTCAAGCGGTGGGAGGCAATGCGGAAAAGTTGCCTTGGATGAAGGTGACCAACGGAAATTGAACTTAAGCGTGCGATGTTCTTTGAGAGAGGTTGAAGATTGTGCTAAATTGCTCGAGAGTCGGCATGTGGCTAGGGTTCATGCATCTGGTTTTGGTTCTATCTTCAAGTGGAGGTGAAGTCTAACATTTCCGCCCTCGATGGGAGTTTTGTACCGAGGATAGATTGTGATACAATGACTCTTGACATGGGTGAGGCTAATAAGAAGCTTCGCATCACTAGCGATGGTATACAAGAATTATTTGGTTTCCCTCATGGTGGTCGTTCTGCGCCAAGGCCGTCAGAGGACGGATATGACAACGCTCTGATGAAGTTAAGATCGGAGCTTGACATTAGCAGGGACAAAGATATCAAGACAAAGGATTTGAGGAATAAGCTCAAGGTGCTCGTCAAGGATCCTAGCAAAGATGACCTTGCTCTGAAAGTGTTCTTCATGATTGTGTTTACGAAGGTTGTGTTGCTGGTTACGCCGCGTGTTTCCAGAGAGGCAGCAATGTTTGAGGGTCTCGTCTTTGAGGACATGGCTAATATGGATTATTGCCAGCTGATGGTTGATGAGCTTAAAAGGGTCGTTGCCAAGTACCAAAATGGTGATACCATGGGGAAGGCAATCACAGGCTTTGCCATAGGGCCTGTACTAATGTACCTTGACTGCCTTATCCATGGCAAGACTGCGGAGCCTGACATGCGAGTCCCCCGCATATGTTACATGGATCCTGCCAAGCTTTCTGATCTGGTTGATGCAGATTTGATAAAAAAAGGCAATGCAGATCCAAAGACTTGGGTGTTTGGGAAGCTTCCGGTGAGTTTTGTTTGTTTTGTGTCTTGCAGACCTTTTTTTATTTTAGGTATAGCTATTTTTTGCTGTAGTGGACATGTGTACTGTAGAGTTGTCTGTTTATATTTTGTATGGTTTAGGTATGGTTTTTTAGTACTATTGTTTCGTGTGTGGTTGAACTGAATAACTTTGTTCAACTGGCCTGTAGGTAAATACTAACAAATTGGCAATGACAGTTAAAGTTTATTAGTGTTGTTGATTTTAAATCTGTTAATATCATGATTTATTTTTCCCTATGTGTTGCATTGATTGATTAACTATTTTTTCCTTTTGTTTGTAGTGGAAAACTCAAGAGGAGGTTGTTTTTTTCCGAGTGTATAAGCGGCCATCTGGAGATGCCGTCATCTCGGGTTCCAAAATTTTCATCTCTGCCCGATGAGTTGAGGGATGGCCGTGGTGTTGAGGGTGCTGGTTATGCCCTCTGGCCCTAGTAATGCTAGTGCTTCACAGAGGCAGGGTTTTGGTATTGACGTTGTTGTTTCAGCGTTGGAGCGCGCTGAGCATATCTTAAGTAATGTGTGTTCTGAGCTGCAAAAGGTCCCAACGACAGTTGAGCGTTTGAGATGTATCAATGGTATCCTTCCTGAAGGTCATCAATTTAACGCTGAGGAAGCTGTTGACTACATTGAGATGGAGAGAATTTTAATCGGTGATATGCGTGACGGTGCCGCTAATCTAGTTCAGAGCTCGGTTCGTCTATTGAACAACATGAAGCGTTTCAGAACTATGCAAAACTCTCGCTGCAAACCATATGAAGAAAGTGCAAATCTTGTTATCAAGCAGTTTGAGCAGGATGAGGCTGCTACCACCGATAGCAGGGCTTGTGATGGTACTGAAGGTAATGTTTTTTATCACGAAACGAATGATGTTGGCTTTGAGCGTCCTGATGTTGATGTGAGTCAGTTCTCGGTGTTTGCAATTTTTACTTTGTTGTCCTGATGTCAGTGTTGTAGTTGAACTTCCTCATGTTCATCTATTTATTAATAATTTTCTTTCATGCAGATTGATCACGATGAGGCTCTTTGGCACCGACAATGAGGGCTGATGATGGTCTTGAGGCTAATGTTTACGATCAGCGTCTGACGATGTTGGCTCGCAGCACCTGTTGTTGATGTGAGTCGGTCCTCGTTGTTTTGTATGTTTTTACTATGTCGTTCTGATGTCAGTATTGTAGTTGAACTTCCTGATCTACATCTGCTTATTAATTTTTATTTTTATGCAGGAGACCAGCCATAATGTTGAGGTTGCTGTTGACGGTGGAGTTAATGATCCATCCACTCATAAGTGCAAGGTTATTTTTATTTTCATTGTGTTTATTCATATTTTCTTAAAATTTTATGTGCACCGATGTGTCTTGCTTGTTCATTTTTCTATCCCACATCGTTTATTGTTGCTCATAATAGCATTGTTTTTTGCCTCATTACATTTGAATCAGGGTCCTATTGTTGGCGATGAGCCTTGTTTGCCTGTTGGTGATGTCGCTTTGAATGTTAGCAGCAGCAAGTTCGATGATGTTGCTGTGAATGCTTCCAAGGTTTATTTTTCTGTGCACCTCTTGGTAGCTTATTTTTTATTGTTAGTTTTGTTCATATTATTCACTTTTTCTGAATTTTTTTTCCGTCAGATTACTGATGTTGAGCGTGAGGTTGTCCTTGGTGGTGGAGATGATGCTCGTGATGTTCCATTGAGTAGTGGGCGCAATGTTGGTACCAAAGTTCTTGATGAGGATCTCTGGTGCTGCCAAACATACTTGATGCCAAATCGCTGGTGTTGGTATTCTGGGAATGAAAATGTTTCTGGTTGTGAAGATTTGCCACCGGAGAATTTCTTGCCTGGAGGTCTTGATTAAGGTGATGCATTGCAAGATGCTTCTAGCGTGGAGGAGGTGCCATCCGAGGATGATGATTTACTTCTGTCAATTTCTTCTGACCCCTTGACGCAGGAGGCGCTCTTGTCGTCTGTGATTTTCTTTCTCTGAGACCACGAAAGCGCATCAATATTGGTGTCCTCTCAAGATGTCCCATCATCAAACCCTGAAACTGGAGGCATAATGGTCTCATCACAGGAACTACCGTCGTCGTCAAACCCTGATAGTCCAGGTAAGGACTTGTAAATGGGGTGTACTTCTCAATTTTGGCATTTTGGACATGTTCTCTTGTAGTTGTTGAACTTATTATTTTTCATCATTTTCTGCAAGCAGAAAGTGGTAATGTTGTTAAGGTTGATACATTTTTCTTCGTTGTTACGAGGTTGCGCACGAACCGTACGAAATGGTTAGTTTGGGATTTTGCCCGTACCATTTTTGGTCTCATTTTCTTTCTCTAGTATGATTATTGTTGTTGTTGCAGTAGTTTTAATTCATGTAATCTTTTGTGTTTTTCTAGTCACAAGCCGATGTTTCAAAATAAAGAATGTGATGCCGGTGTTGGTTCTATTGCTAAAGCGTTTGTCCCCACTGGCATGCTCAACTCAGACAGTGCTGATGTTGTTTTATATTCTCTACGTCAGAAGTACCGAGACACTGACAAGTTGATAGTTCCCAGATGGGTGACGGTCAGTATTTTGCTTTTTTTGTAAATAGGATGATAACTTGTTTTGCCAATTTTCTAACTGTTGTTGTTCTTTTTGTATAACAGACCAAGATCCGTGATGGAAATATTGATTCCAATGTGCTAAATTGGTTCACGAGATCAGGTGCTGATGGTTTTGACCAAGTAGGTGAACTTGGACTTTTTGTACTCATTAACTAGAACTGTCATGTTTTCTTTGCAGTTTTGGGAGGTGGCGGGAATGAACTTGATATGTGCTTCTTTTACACCTGCACTTATGAATGATCCGTGCTTCTTTTATTAAAGCTGCACTTATTGTTGCAAGGAAATTGAACTGATATGATTGTTCCTCAATTTTGGGCGGTGGATATAAATTCTTTATGATTATGTGATTTTTTGTTCGTACTTATGAATTTCAATTTCCCTCTTTTATTTATTGTTTGGAGGTTGAATTTTTTGTTTCATTATGATTTGGTAAATTCATTTTTCCTCTGTGAATTTTTTTCCAGCTTCTTTTCCCTACATTTGATCCGCCGTCATTTGTGGCTACCATGAAGCCTAGTGAAGAATCTGGGCATTGGTGCTTGGTTGTTCTGAATTTGAAGTTCCGTCGTTTCGAGTGTCTTGATTCACTCCGTGATGAAACACAGGGTGATGCGTTAGATTCTTAAGGAATATGACGGATAATATAAAGAAGCTTTGGAGGAGTCTAGTGTAGACAGGACCAAACCGTTCTCACCGGCGCATATTGATGGTTTCTCTTGCGAGTTTGTGCGGGTGCCTCGGCGAGGAAAACACGTGAGTATCCATTTTAATGATTTTTGCTGGTTGTTTTTGTTCTTTGGAGGATGTTGTTCCTGTATTTTTGGATTTTGTGTTGTACCATTTTTGTTTTTCCTTTGTTTACAAGCATGATTGTGGATTCTTTATGCTACAAAACTGCAAGACCTATTATTGCCGGGAGGATGGTGTAATTGAAATGGTCGATTACATCCATGAAGACATTTTGGACATTAGGAAGACTTTGTTGTATACCTGCGCAACTAGCGATGTGTTTGATGTTGACTTCCGGGTTTGTTTGGCATCGAACCTGTGACGTGTGCATGGACTTTTGTAATTTTTTTGCAGCTTGTACTTCTCTATTAGTACTGTCATGAAATATGTATTTGAACTTACGCTTTGTGCGGCCTTTTTTTCCAGGTGAGTGGCTGGATCTTGGTGAGCATGACTACAGGTTCTTTGGTAGCCAGTTCTCGGAGCTCGAGCGCGTAGCTATTGATCTTAGCCAGGGGCGTTCTCCCGAAAAGACAAGATCTGGTGTTATGAAGGGGCGGTTGGGAGCTCTGAGAGGTTCTACGGCTGCTTGTGCAGATAGCCCTACTACACCCAAGAATCCCATTGTGGAATTGATAGACAGCGATGATGATGTGTTTGACAAGATTCTTTGGCGTTGGAAGAGTCACGAGAGCGCCGCTGCCAAAGTTTATCTCCCTTCTTTGGAATAGTGGCTCGTAGAGCTGGTGGTGCTAGGAAAGATCCCGCTTTGGATTCTGGCAATGTTGTAAGCACGAAGCGTGCGCCCAGAGCTCCTATAAAGTTTTGCTCCCCTGTGCAGCAGCTTCACCCTCATAAATTCCCTCACCTGGACAAGGCTCATAGGTTGTATAATCTGTTGCTTAGTGATGAATGGCGTGAGAAGTATGCCGAGTGAGTATCTCTCATTATTTTTCCTCTTCCTTTTCTTACATTGTTTGTAAGCGCTAGATAAATATGACTGAACTGTTCCTTTTTATACAACTCAAACTGCTATGAATGCCTTATCTTGCTTCTCCTTCTTTTTGTTCTTGTGTGTGCTGCAGGAATACATTCTCAATGATACCTCAGCCTGATGAAAGCGTAACTAACTTCACTGGGAAGCGCATCAGGGAAGTTTTTTCACCTGGGCAAATGATGGAGGGTGATGTAATGGACTTCCTCATTGATGATTGGAAGCAAGATCCCGATAGAAATGCTGATTTCGCATCTGGGAAAAGGATATTGCTGAGTCCATATTTCATCACGGTAATCAATTAGATCGGTTTCTTTATGTTGAACAAGACTGCCTATTGTTTTTACGAGTTTTAATAATACTTTGCTTGTTGATCCTTTTCCGCTATCTATTTTCTATTTTGGCTTTTTTGCAGGTTGTGCTTGACTGTTCGTATTACGAGGATGAAAATGAAGTGTTTAATGTGGAGAGTGCAGCGAGAGATTTCAAGAGCTATGTTAAAGCTAATGAAGACTTGCTCAATGCCGACCTTGTGAGATCTACTAGTTGATTTTTGGTTTTTATTTGTTTGTTGTGATGCTGGTTTTTACTTTGAATATTTAACATCTCTTTTTTGTTCATTTGTTTTTAGATCATGATGCCTCTATTCAAGCCTATGGTTTTATCAAAGGATAGGAAAGTGAGCCACTATTCCTTATATGTCATGAATCGGTACCGAAGTAGCGTTGACATCCTTGACTCTTTACCTTATCCGAAGAACCACCGTCCTTCGAAGAACACCTATCACAAAGACTGCGAGAAGATTGTGAGTGACATTTATTATCTGTCTTTGGATTAATATTTCGCATCTTTGTTTCGCTTTTTACGAGACCTAAAACTGTGTGGGTTGTTTTGTTTTTTACAGATTTCTAGATTGGTCAAAGTAATGAAGGTTGTGTATGGTGATGCTCAGTACAACGAGAGCAAGCAGCCCAATTGGGAGCTGTTTGCAAAGAAACCAACGTTTGTCAAGGTTCCACTTCAAGGGAAAAATGAATGTCGCCATTATACTCTGAAGTATGCGGGATGCTATGATGGTGAAAAGATCGTTGAGAACATTCGAGATAATGACGTGGGTTTCTTGTTGAGCTTTTCACTTTCTGTTTTTGGCTTATTGTGCATCCTTTTTTTTATGTGCCATGATTTTTGATAATTTTTTTATTTTTTTTGCAGCCACGCATTGTTGATTGGAACGCTGAGGATCTGTATAGAGTTGTGTTCAACCGGAATAACCATCTTATGGTGACGGAGCTTCCCAAGGAGGTTCAGGCTTTGGCTCCTGATGCATAGGAGAAATGGTCATCATTTGCATAGTGAATTGGATAGTTGTGTGATATATCTCTTGAAAACATTGTAGGCTCTATTTTGTAGTGTTTGATGTCTTGTCGAGTACTATGTAATAACTAGTATATTTTGTGTTGTGTTTTAAGTGTGGCACAATGTTTAACAAACTTTTTTTCCATGATGATTGTGTGGTTGAATAGCTGTTTCACTTGTGTATGTTTCATCGGGAATTCGTTTTGGTTAAGTTTTATTTTTTGTACTAAAGACTTATATAGTAGTTGAACTGAAAACACTTTTTTTCAAGTGTATTTACGAGTTGTTGCTGAGAAAGTGAGATTTATTTTATTTTTATCTGACTCCATCCTAAGTTGGACCTTTATAGTTTCTGTACTCTCATTTTCTTGTACTTATAATATAGTTCTGTTAGTACTGATTTGTAATCACATTCAGCGTAAGGCTTTTAAAATTTTGGTGCCAAATTTCTGTTTGAACTTTACTAGTTGAACTTCATAGTAAAAGTTAAAGTACTGGTTTAAATTAGCTACGTTTAAGAGATAGTCCTATTAAGTTCAAAACTATTTATTTCTCAAGGCATTAATTGGTATCATCATAGCACTTACCGAATAAACTTAGTTGTACTGAGATTTCAATTGTGCTAGTACTTTGATTAATTATTTATTTTTTGTGTTGTTTGATGCTAGTACGTCTTCTGTTGTGTTTCTTGTGATTTTTCTCCTTTGTCGAACTTATATCTTTTTGATTTAGTTTTTGGCCTTCTTTTTTTCTAGGCTGTGGTTCTTCCCCAGGCAATGTTTGGTATAATCCTAGCACTTGCCGTATAGACTTAGTTGTACTGAGATTTCAGTTGTATTATTACTGTTATTCTTAGTATGTCACTGTTTTAAGGAATGCGAACTAAAGCTTCCCGTTCCTTTTTATATTTTGTAGAATGAACTTATCGTGTGTTCAACTGTACCAGAACTTTCAGTCCTAGCATGCTAGTGACTAGGAAATACGTACTGGTGTTTCTTTGCTTTTCCTGTTGCAGTACTTAGTGAATTTCTAAATACTATTTAGCACGATGCTTTTAGTATTGAATGTTGTCCTCGGCTGAAACTTAGTCTTTTTAGTGTTCTTCTGAAACTAAAAACTGATTTTTTAGCGTGATAGTACTACCGTTCATGTCTAAGTTGTACTGAGCGTCGAAGGCTACTATTTGCTTTTGTCCTTAGTTAGTCTGCCACTTTTTTTGCAAAAATATTCATGTGTTATTTTTTTTCTCCATGAATAGTGCTGCGTGGCAGCCATCAAGTTTCAACTTCAACCTACTTCAACTTCAAATGATGGATCAACAAAAATAGGAAGCTAGCAAACTTGTTGGATGACATAAGCAAATGATGTACTTGATAGACATAGGCAAACTTGTTCAAACCCTGACACACATAGCATAAGGTAGCTGGTTCAACATAACGAAAGCAAACTACAAATCTGAAACAACAAGACTAAGGACAAGCATAAGCGCGAGCAACACGAATGCAGACTTTCATGCATCTTCATCCGCGAAGTTGCAGTGGTAGTAGGGGTCAGCCTCCTGCTCTTTTGAAATATCCCAACCTGTCACGATGTTGTCGATTGTCTTCCATGACTTGTACGTTGCGTATGCATCTATTCCGGCGTACGTGATGAGGTTGTCTGGCAGCGGGTTGGTCCCCCATAGTTTGTGGTCTGCCCTGTTCATTTTCTTCTTCATGCCTTCGTAGAATGGGTGGATGACGCCGCCTGCAACATCGGCCAAGGAGTCGTAGTATTTTTTGGTCTTTGGATCTTTCCACTTGCGCTGCATGTTGATGAAGTTGTTGGGGTTGATTTCCAAACCAAACTTCCCCAGCATCCGCTTGTCACCTCCAGTGCTGAAACCGACAAATGTGTACAATTTCTCCTCCTGCAGGAAGTCTTTGAGGCGCTTGGACCTGCAAGGGGGGAGACACAGATTTAAAGATTAGTCTTCTTTTTTGAGGATTTAATTCTTCTGCTTTTTTTTGTTTTACAAGTGATAATCCATGAGGTAGATGCTTATATATTATGAGCCATGCATGAATGTAGTTCAGAAACTAGTACACAAAGTCCTGAAATTAAATTCAACTACACCGTGTTATTTTTTCTTTATTGTTATCTTCGTTGCTTCATCAAATTAGAGAATCATTTTACCAGAGTCAATGATATATGCGCTTCTTGATTCAAGTTTAGTTTTCTTTTTTGTTGAATAAAAGACCTATACCAGTGCTTGATACATCTTTGTGCATTAATTCTATATCAAGTTCAAAAATTAGTTTGAGAAACATGTGCATCAAGATATGGACCTATACCACTTCACCAAAGATCTTTTAATACATCAATTATATAAACTATACTAGTGCATCAAGATCAGAATCTATGCTAGTACATCAAGTTCAGAAATTAATTTGGTGCATAAAGTTCAGAATGCTATAAACTTTTTTTCAGATGCTAATCTGGTGAAACAATCCACTTCACAGTTTCGGAAATGCATGTAACTTGATAAACATGTAATCATGCATCCACTTCATAGACTATAATAGTTCATCTAGTTGGGAAACAAGTTTTAATTAAGTTTTTAGTGACTAGCACTGGTACAACTGATGAATGAACAGTAGTATGGGTTACAATGGATGAATGTACTTCAAAAACTAGTAAAGAAAGTTCTGAAATTAAATTAAGTACATCATGTTATTCTTCTTCTTGGACTATACATAGTTTTAGTCAATGTTGTATGTTCTTCATTGGTACTAGTTTAGTCTACTTTTGTTGAAATAGGATAACACAGAACCAGTGCTTCACCAAGTCCTTAGTTTATTTTCTTACGAAAATAACATTAGATCAAATTCAGAAAATACTTCACTACATCAAGTTCAGAAACATCTTTTTTAATACATCGAGTACATAGACTACTCTATTGTATCAACTTCAGAAACTATACTAGTCGATCAACTTCAGAATTTAATCTTCCGCAAAATTTTCCAAATAGTAATCCAGTGCATCAGGTTCAAAAATACATTTATAGTATATCTACTTGAGAAAATGCAGTAGTGCGTCCACTTTTCACAAACCACACTAGTACATCTAGTTGGGAAACAAGTGTGATTAAATTTTCAGGATACAGTACTAATAAAACAGATAAACCATATGCAGGGCAAATGAGTAGGATTGCTCACCATTTTGTGACCGATGCAATCTGGTACACCAAGCAGAGTTCCTCGACGCACAACTACAGGACTGCTGCCATCTGTGGAGGTTTTTCCTCGTCGGTGTACGCCACATCAACTCCGATGAAGCTCGGATACAAGCCGCCTCCCTTCATCCCGAGCCTGCTCATCATCTCGTCGGCCTTGTCTGGTTCGCTGGTGCAGACGATCTCCAGCGCCTCCTTGCCGTGGAGCTCAACCCCTTTGAGCGTTCTGGTGTACTCGCGCTTTCGCGGGGACGTTAATGTCGACGAGGTTGCTCCTCTTGTCAAGCGTCTCGGCATGATGGCGCTTGGCGGACGGTTCCTCCGGCATGGCCTTCCTCCGGCGACTGTGGGCTTTGGAGAGAGACGCTGGAGGTTTGTGTGCAGTGGAAATGGAAGCGGCAATGGTGGTTTGTGGGAATGAGGGAGAGATGGAAGACAATGGGGTATTTTTTGCAGTGCGCCGACGGGGGCGTGTGGGAGGCGGTTCGTCGGGGTCGCCGTTTGCAGTGCGTCGTGGCAACCGCCCAGTGGGTGGCGCGGGTGGTGGCGTGGAAGAACTAACCGTCCAAGACAAATGTTTTTTACTGTTGCACTGTTTAGTCTTGTCAAGCTGTACTTACGATCTGCCAAATCCCACTTGCACGTCTCTGCGATTGTAATGATGGCATTCTGCACTGCTTAGGTGACGTATGGATCTGTGATGTTTTTCCGTGTGGATGTTTAAGTATTGTTTTTCTATTGAAGCCTTTATACACTAGTGTATGTCAAAACATTTTTTCAGTGCCCTGGGAGTTGTTGCTCAAAACTTGTACTTATTTTATTTTCATCTGTACCAACCAAAGTTAGGCCTTTATAGTTTTTGTATTCTCATTTTTAGTGCACTTATGTTTTAGTACTGTGTGAACTGAATTGTAATTTCAAACAGGGCATGGGTTTGAAATTTGATGTCAGAGTGGTGCGAGTGGCCTGACTGATCCTGCTGTTTTAGTACTGATGTCATATGTATGTTTGAACTGATTTTTTTATAACTTTGGTTGGGGGTGGGGGTTTGAGATTATTCTACGACCAGATCATTCGTTGTGGTGTGGACAGATTTTATATAAATAAGAAATTTAGCAGAATTGACAAATAAATTCTATTTGAACTTTTGGAATTTTAGTAGTTGAACTTGTCAGATTTTGTATAAATAGGAAATTTAGCATAATTGACAAACATTATATGTTTGAACTTTTTGAATTTTAGTAGTTGAACTTGTCAGATTTTATATAAATATGAAATTTAGCATAATTGACAAACATTATATGTTTGAACTTTTAGAGTTTTAGTAGTTGAACTTGTCGATTTTGTATAAATAAAAATTTAGCATAATTGACAAACATTATATGTTTTGAGCTTTAGTAGTTGAACTTGTCAGATTTTATATAAATAAGAAATTTAGCATAATTGACAAACATATGTTTTGAACTTTTTAAGTTTTAGTAGTTGAACTTGAAAGTAATTTTTAATTCTGTTTTTTAAATTATGTACATTTAACAGATAGGCTATTAAGTTTTGTTCTTTTTAGAGGTTCATTGTTTTTGTATCATATTTTTTCCTTTTTTCTTGTAGAGGTTAATTGACAAACATTTTTCTTGTAGTTTATATTTCTTTGTCCCGCCCTCTGGTTTGTATACCTGGGCTTATTTGGTGGGGTGTTTTGTTGACGATGTAGGCTATTGGGCCGTTTTCCGGCCCAGATAGCTCGTCTGTAGCCTTTGTCTGGTCGTCGTCTTGGCGCGCTCTGGTTTAGTCCCACCTCGCTAGTCGAGGGGGATCCGGACCTGTTTATAAGCGCAGCCAAGGCTCACCAGTCGAACTCCTCTGAACACTTACCTGAGCGCTTATACACGGCGCTTGCTCTCTCTCTTGACCTGTGGGCCCTGGTCGGCTGGTCCTGCGTTGTGCGGATTACTAGGGATTTCCCCACGGGCTCGAGTTCAAGTATCTAGCATTGTCAGGGCCTGCGCCTGACCTTGGGCGGTCAATTTTTTGTTTGTTTGAATCTAGTACTTGACTCCTCCAGTAACTTGGACTGATACTTTTTGTTCTAGTTCTTGTCAATTTTGTGTGAGTGTAATCTTTTTCATTTGAGATTTTTGCCTTTTTGGTTTGTTTGTTTTTGTGATTATTCTCAAGTGTCTTCTGGTGTCATTTTCAGAACTATGGTACTTGCGTGTAGACTGAGTTGTACTGATAGTGCATTCATAGTAGCGCTTACGGACTGATGCTTCTTTGTACTTTTTATTGTAGTAAGTATGTAATGTCCGATCAAGTGTATTGAGTTGTACTGACATGGAACAACGTTGTGTGATTAGTTGCATCATAACTAGTACTTTAGAGCAACGACAACGTTCCATTCAGAAGCTACTTTCCAATTTTGAAATGATGGATTAACAACATACGAAGCTACCAAACCAAACTTATATAATGAGATAAGCAAAACATTGTACTTGATGACATAACTAAACTTGTTCAAACATGACAAGCACAACATAATCATACTGGTTCAACCCAACAAGAGCAAACTACTAATTTGAAACAACAAGATAAAAGGCAAGCACAAGTGGAAGTAAAACGAAGGCAGGCTCTGATGTATCTTCATCCCGAAAAGGGGCAATAGGGGTGGTCGTAGAAGTTGTCAGCCTCCCGCTCTTTCGCATATTCCAAACCATCTGTGATGTAGTCGATCATGAACCATGACTTGTACGCGGCGTACGCATCTACTCCTGCGTACTCGATGAGGTTGTCTGGCAGCTCGCTGGTCCCCCACAGTTTGTAGTCTTCCTGCGTGTTGATCTTGTTCTTCATGCCTTTGTAGAATGGGTGGATGACGCTGGCTGCAACATCAGTCAAGGAATCGTACTCTTTTCCGGTGTATGGAACTCTCCACTTGCGCTGAATGTCGATGAACTTGTTGGGGTTGATCTCCATACCGGACAACTTCAGCTTCTCTTTGTCGCTTTCAATGCTGAAACCGGCAAATGTAAACAACTTGTCATGCTGCAACATGTCGGTCAGGCGCTTGGGCCTGCAAGGGCAGAGACATTTTGAATATTAGCATTACTTTGATGTTTGAATTATCAATTTTTGTTTTTGTTTTACAAGCGATGAATCCATGAAGTAGTTGTTTATGTAGGATAAACAATGGATGAATGTACTTCAAAAACTAGTAAAGAAAGTTCTGAAATTAAATTAAGTACATCATGTTATTCTTCTTCTTGGATTATACATAGTTTCAGTCAATGTTGTATGTTCTTCATTGGTACTAGTTTAGTCTACTTTTGTTGAAATAGGATAACACAGAACCAGTGCTTCACCAAGTCCTTAGTTTATTTTGTTACGAAAATAACATTAGATCAAATTCAGAAAATACTTCACTACATCAAGTTCAGAAACATCTTTTTTAATACATCGAGTACATAGACTACTCTATTGTATCAACTTCAGAAACTACACTAGTCGATCAACTTCAGATTTTAATCTTCTTCAAGATTTTCCAAATAGTAATCCAGTGCATCAAGTTCAAAAATACATTTATAGTATATCTACTTCAGAAAATGCAGTAGTGCATCCACTTTTCACAAACCACACTAGTACATCTAGTTGGGAAACAAGTGTGATCAAATTTTCAGGATACAGTACTAATAAAACAGATAAACCATATGTAGGGCAAATGAGTAGGATTGCTCACCATTTTGTGGCCGCTGCGATGTGGTACACCAAGCAGAGTTAAATCGACGCACAACCGCAGGACTGCTGCCATCCGGGAGGTTCATCTTCGTTGGTGTAGTGCACACCAACGCCGACGATCCTCTGAAACCTTCCGCCAAGCTTCCTCCGAGCTTGGAGATCACCTCGTCGGCCTTATGCGGTTCATTGGTGCGAGCGATCTCCATCGTCTCCTTGCCGTGGAGCTCAACCCCTTTGAGCGTTCTGGTGTACTCGCGCTTCTCGCCGGGGACGTTAATGTTGACGAGGTTGCTCCTCTTGTCTGACGTCTCGGCATGATGACGCTTGGCGGACGGTTCCTCCGCCATGGCCTTCCTCCGGCGACTGTGGGCTTTGGAGAGAGACGCTGGAGGTTTTTGTGCAGTGGAAATGGAAGCGGCAATGGTGGTTTGTGGGAACGAGGGAGAGATGGAAGACAATGCGCCGACGGTGGTGTGTGGGAGGCGGTTCGTCGGGGTCGCCGTTTGCAGTGCGTCGTGGCAACCGCCCAGTGGGTGGCGCGGGTGGTGGCGTGGAAGAACTAACCTTTCAAGTTAAATGCTTTTTACTGTTGAACTGACTAGTCTTCTCAAGCTGTACTTATGACCTGCCAAATCCCACTTGCACGTCTCTGCGGTGGTGATGATGGCATTTTACTGTGGCACCGATTCGTATAGTCAAGTTGTACTTATCAGCTGCTTATCACACTTGCACGTGTCAGCGTCGGTGTTTGAAGTGTAATTGAACGTACCAAATACCAGCGAGACTATGTGTGGTGCTAATGTTTTCACCAAACAGATGTATTATATTAAAGGATTTTGCTTGAGGTAATTATTTTTATGTTTCGATGGTCTTTAGAATTGGGACTGGCAGCAGTATTATATTCCCATAGCTTTGTAATTTTTTCAAAACGATTTTTTTCAATTGCTCACTGGTGTGTTTGTTATTTCTATGCCTTTTGTACTGGTGTGTTTTTATTACTATGCCGATCTTGCCATTGAGAGTTATCGATCTTGATGTAATACAAGACTTTAAATTTTTCCTTGACATTTTTTTGCTGAGTTCTTGGTTGTGATGGCGTTTTTCGTCGATATATCAAGATAAGTTTTTCAAATTTATTTGTGACTGCATTCAAAAGGATTATCAAATGGTTTAAATAATAATGTCACTGCTTCAGCGGACACAAATCAGAAATTATATCAGTACTGATGTGTACTCTGCCTTGTACTGATGACTGATAGTTATCAGTACTGATGTGCTACAAGAGTTTAAAATTTTCCTTGACATATTTTTTCCTGAGTTACTGGTTCACAGTAGCGTTTTGCGTCGGATATATCCAGATAAGTTTTTTCAAACGTATTTTGTGACTGCATTCAAAATGATTATAAAATGGTTTACAAAATAATGTCACTGCTCCAGCGGGCACAAATCAGAAACTAAAAAATAACTTTAGTTTTGATCGATAAATCGATGATAAAGCTAAATAAGTTTTGGTAACGACAGTGTTTTGTGAAATGCTTCCTCATTGTGTGCTGATGCAACTGAGACTACAAGGTTATTTTTAGTTGGCGCAGCAGGATAACCACTATGTATTGTTCGGTCTTGAGCCTCTCCTAACTGTCCCGAATGGTGTGCCTTGCGGCGCTCTTTCCGAGTTGAGCCTTGGCAGCTTCATCGTCGATTTCAGTTTCCTCGCCCCGACACTGTCATCTTCATTGTCTTCGTCTGATTGGCCGTCATTCTCATCAAACTCTTCTTCTTCATCGTCTTCATTTGATTGCTTGGAACTCTGTACCTTGCCCTGTTTATGTTCAGCTCCACTGACCTCCTTGCCCACTTTGCACATCCGGGCATTATGCCCGTCAGTTCCGCCACACTTGCGGCAAGTGTAGCTGTTACGTGTGTTGTCTCCATTGGTAGAAAGCTGGGTGGCTCCAATCTTCTTGTTCTTGTTGACAGTGGAATCTGTGCGGAGTGGGCATGTGCGGTAGTTATGGTTGCTCACGACGTTGCAGAATCCGCATGCCCTTACCCCGAGGGGTTTCCCGTCCGGGCAAAATTCCACGCGCTTGATGGGGCGTGGTGGCTTTTGGGATGCTGCTTACGTCTTGCTCTTCCTCCCCTTTGTGTTTGAGAATATTGGGGGTTTAATCACCCTTTCCTGCTGCTGCTGGTAGGATGTGCTATTGTCATGTCGTTCGCCTACAGCACCATCGAGCTCATGATCTCGCATGTGAGTTTGTCGGTGCTCTTGAGTGTGCACACGGGCAAGCTCCGGTTGCTGCTACTCCTCTTCCTCGTTCTCAAACGGGTCAATAGCTCACATATGGTTCATCTCGGATAACATTGTAGCAATATCCCGCTCAATGGCTTCATTGTCCGCGACACCTCCATTTTCAGCAGAATGCATGGCGTCGAGTTCTTGTTCAAGTTTTGTCCATGACGACCCGCGTCCTTGCCATTTGCTCTTGGCTTCTCAAGCTTTTTCTATGCACCCTCATGTTAAGCGCCAGCAGTGAGCTTTCAATGCAGTATTGGGATGCCTTGTTTGACGCTACTGTCCTCAAGTCATTTCTGTCAAATCTTGGCTGGATGTTCGGGCGTTTGGTGTATCTCCTGAGTATGTATTTCTCTGGAAAGCTTGCAGCCTTAATTGTCTGCATCATGCATAGGACATGGACGCAGAAAAGACCTGTATTTGTTTTTGTAAGAGGTGCATGGTTTTTGTCATTTCATTCAAACAAAAACTTTGCAAAAAAAGTAGTACAGTATGTAACATCTTTTTTGTAGTCCTTACCTGTGTGGTCCCATAGCCTGCACTCGCACTCATATGTTTCTCCCACGGGGTCTGCAACCACCTGGAACGTGTGCTGAGCCCACACAGACAGTTTCTGCGGGTGGTTGTAGCGCACTAGGTACTTTGTGGGCTCTTCCGTCTCTGTCGCCGTGAAGAGAGTGCTCAGTTTTAGCCTATCTCTGATCTCGCTGTACACAGCTCGCGTGTGCAGCTTTGCCATCTGGGTGTCAAACCCATAGAAGGTCAGCGTGTTTTGTTCCTTCTGCAGATGCAAGAATGATGACCAAATTGTTAGTTTTCTCGCAAGAAAAACTTCTAATAAAGTTTTTACTTTAGTAAGCATGTAATTTTTTGTCTTACAACAAGTGATAGAGCTATACCCGGTTACCCATTGTCTCCTGGTTCTCTGTCTGCCTCCTGGTTTTGACGCAGGAGTTTACCTGGCTGACAAACCGATGTAGGTTATGTCTCTCATTTACGTAGTTCTTCTTGAGCACATAGTTCATGCTCTCACTTTGCTGTGTGGATGTCATTTTGGCGCAGAAAATATCTTTGAAGTAGGCTAATATCCATTTCTCACGCTCGTTCCACATGCCCACCATTGTGGCATCATCGTGGAGGTTGTACTTATCCATGAGTCTTTTCCAGGCATCCTCAAACTCAGTTGGCATGAGGGGCCAGTTGAGAATTGATGTGAATTCATCCTTAAAGTCCTCGTGCAGGAAATACAGGTACGTGAGGTGTTCCCTGTACTTCTTCATAATGTGCCAGCGGCATAGCTTATGTACTGTGTTCTTGAAAACATCTGCGATCGCCAAAGCCATTGCCGGGCACTGGTCTCGTAATGAGAAAATAGACTCGGAGTGGTCAGCAGATGGTTGTGCATATATACCAATAGAACTGACACAACATTTTTATTGTGTTACTTTCCTTTTCTTTTTTGGAAGGGGGGGTGGTGGTTGGGGGTAGTCTTAGCGGGTGTACCTGTGAGGATGCATGTATGAGCCTTCCTTCTCATGCACCTTAAAAATGTCTTGAACAGCCACTTGAATGAATCTGCATCCTCATCTCTTATCAGGGCAAAACCAAAGAATGTAGTCTGCAAGTGGTTGTTAGTTCCGACAAACACCCCAAGTGGCATATGGTACTTGTTGGTCTTATATGTTGTGTCAAGCGTTACGCAGTCCCGAAGTCTGATCGCCCTCGGCAGCTTGCATTCGCCTGAATATGTTCTTAACTCTGTCGGACTCATCGAGTTGCATGTCACGAAGAATTCCTGTTTATAGCTTTCATCTCCCTAAAGAAGTTGGCAGTCTTTAGGACATCGTCCACATCATCAATCCTTGAATTCTTTGCTTTCTGCATATTAAAAGTTCATTGAAAATGCATGTTGGCTGGCGTCAGTCATGCGTTGTGTGATATGTTTGTCTTGTGAGAGGAAAAAAGACGAGGCGGTTTATGGGAGGAGACCAAGATTGTACTTACAGTTAATCGGTCTTTGGCATTCATTTCGAGGAAGTAGCTACTGGGTCATCACCGCCTGAATGCTCATGATTTGTGCGTGTTCAATGCCTTTGAACTGCAGGTACTTGACGTACTCAAGATTGTTTTGTCAAAGTTTTTGTGGGAGTGCAAGAAGACAAGCATTTCTGCGGTGAGCTGTAGCATGTGGTTGTGTTCCTGGACTATCTCTTTTACGACAAATGTTCCATCCTTTTCCTTCTTGACCTCATTTTAGCCCTTGATTAGTTCGGTTGTCGTCTTGTTACGCTGTCTATTTGCTTGAGACACCTTTGATTCACAAACTCCATGGCACGTGCAATAAAGGTAGGCTCGGTCTTAAACTTGGGGCCTTCCACGACAGAAAACCAGCGTGCTTCCGCATATATGTTGTAGAAGTTCTTACTTTCTTGAAAATTTCAAACCTCATCTCTAGCCTTGGCGTAACATAAGCTTCAATGTCGGTGGCTGCACACAATGATGACCAAACAAAAATGTTAGATGGGGTGGTCACAGCACCATGGTATGGACTGTGCTTGTATTTTTTTCTATATGGATACTTACATGTGTATAGCTCTGCTTGCCTCTGGTGTTTGTTGTTCTCCCTGGTTTATGGGCGCCGGTGGTGTCACCCTTGGCACATGCAGCAATGTATCTCTTGGAGGGAGCAACGATGACGAAGATCTATGTCTCTCGTTGTACGGCCGTCTCTCCTCGGATTCATTGTGATGTTGCTCTTGTCTATATGGCTCATATCTTGTACTTTTGAACCTGCTAGAGTGGCCAAAAATTCTGTCTTTTTGCCCTGGTCTTCCCGTCGCAACTGCTTTTGCAGCACGGATGATTGATGTTGACGGAGCGACTGGTGGAAGCCTTCTTGCAACCCATCCACGGCTTCCTGTCCTTGGCTTTTTGCATGCGCTGGGGAAGGAAAACATTTGTTGTTGGTGATATTGTTGGCCTTGTTGCAACCCAGCAGCGGCAAATCTTGCATCCCCAGACATTGTTGTTTGCTGTATAGAAGGACCTGTCCGTGCTTCTGATGATTGCGGTGTATCTTCAAATCTGCATGTACTGTTGAAATATCCAGGCGGTATTTCTGGTGTTACCCAACCAGGTGGTGCCCCATATCTGTTTTGCTCATGATTTGCTTGCTGTGTGCGCCGCCTTGCATGCTTCTGCAAACAACATTCAAAAGTTTTTGGGATTAATCTGGTTTCGTTTTCAATCGAACTGATGAACGTTCATGTTAAAACACGGATGTACTAATGTACTTTTTTTAGCACTGTTTTGTAAACTGGACATTGAACTCATGCATGACTTCTCGTTTGTTCTTCTATAACTTATGCAACTACACTAGAAGTACTCCTAGTTTATGTATCATTGAACTTACTGTGTAACTGTGGCACTCTCTTGTCACTATCTACGGGTCGACGATATGTTTAAGTTTTTTAACTTGGCGAAGATAGCATATAAGATGCAATCGACAATAACCTCGACATCCTAATCATGCATTAATGCATCTACATTACAAGTCTTGCTAGCTTATGTATCTTGAACTTCTTGTGTAGCAATTTTATATTTTTTTTTATAACAGTTTTGTTACTCGTTCGAATCGACGCAATTACATGACTTGTACTCTTAGGAATAACAACATACAACTCTCAGTGGTAGCTGAACCTTGTCACTATCTACCTGGACTGACGCATATGTTTAAATTTTTTAACTTGAACTGAAGATAGCATATTAGATGCAATCGACAAGTAACCTCGATATCCTAATCGTGCATTAATGCATCTACATTACAAGTCTTGCTAGCTTATGTATCCTTGAACTTCTTGTGTAGCAATTTTATATTATTTTTTTGATAACAGTTTTGTTACTCGTTCGAATAGACGCAATTACATGACTTGTACTCTTAGGAATAACAACATACAACTCTCGGTGGTAGCTGAACCTTGTCACTATCTACCGGAGCGCGATATGTTTAAGTTTTTTAACTTGGCGAAGATAGCATATTAGATGCACCGACGGTAACCTCGACATCCTAATCGTGCATCAAGTGGCGGAGTGTCAATGAACTGATGCTAGCATTTGCAATGTACCATCGGGTTCTTCTTCATAGCGGGGTGGTGAAGCGATGGAGTGACACAAGCGGGGAGCGTACATTACCTCCGGTGTCTGTCTTCTTCTTCTACCTCTCGTGGGCGTCTTCTTGGCATGTTCTTGTGGCGGCGCCATTGACGCAGCTCCTGCTTGTGGTGGACGTCTGGCAAAGAGGTTCGTTGAGGAAGCACCTTGCGGGGATAACTGCCCCAGAGAAGGAGACCCGGCGACGGATGGAGGCAGGAGGCGGGGATGACGGCTCCGTCGATGGATCCGGCGACGGAGGGAGGCAGGAGGCGGGGATGAAGGCTCCGTCGATGGATCCGGCGACGGAGGGAGGCAGGAGGCGGGGATCACGGCCCTGTCGATGGATCCTGCGGCGGAGCGAGACAGAAGGCGGGAATCACGACCCCGACGATGGATCCGGCGACGGAGGGATGCAGGAGACGGGGATCACGGACCTGTCGATTAATCCGGTGACGGAGGGAGGCAGGAGGCGGGGATCACGACCTCGACGATGGATCCGGCGACAAAAGGAAGGAGGAGGCAGCGGCGGATCCGTCGACGGCCAATCACGGCGCCGCGGGCTCCCTCGCTCCGGCTGCCGCCGTCGCTCGCTCGCCCACGACGCTAGCCTCTGGCGGAAGAAGGCGCGTTGGGGTCGGGGATGATCCTACGGTGTTGTGCGCGTCGCGCCTATAAGGGGAGGGGGTAACAGAATAATATTATTATATATATATATATATATATATATATATATATATATATATATATATATATATATATATATATATATATATATATCCATCCTTCCATAATAGTATCCATCGACATTTTGATGTCTAATTCTCAAATCTCGTTCTTCTGGATTCTCTGCCTCGCAGTAGAACATCCCCTCATCCTTCACTACATGGTGATTGATGATATTCGTGAGCATCTGTTGAAGGCGTTCATGCTCTGTCCAAAAGTGAGCTAGCTTAACTTCTTTCTCATTCTCTCCGGACCATTTCTGCAACATTGAATCATTTCTCATAAGTGGTCCTACACTCACATAGTCATGTATGAGGACCATGACATAGTAGCCATACAAGTGCATACTTCCGTATTTCGGTAGTTGCCGGCAACAGAAGCTAGTGCGAAATTTGAACTATGGAAATGGGAAGTTCTTATGGTTGGACTTATGACACATCAAAAGAGCAACATTCAGAACTGTTTTCAGAGCTGTCCATGGATTCTTTGGGTCTCTCCTGGAATCAAAGAATTAACCTTGGTCGTCCCGGGCATTAGTGTGATGATCCACTGTTCATTGCTGCACAAAACAATTCAACAATGTAACATGAATGAGATTGATATCAAAGTAGGCAGGTGTATATGTGCAAGCATAAAGGAATGAACTTACGTTCCGAAGTAAGGAACGATAAAGTTGTGCTTGTGCCGAGGACTATGAAGAATGGTGTTGTGGAAATAATTCGCGATAAGGCACTGGCTTTTATCAGAATCAACATTGAAGGCAACTTCTTCATTCTAGAGTAAAGGATTTTTAGCATGCCATAGCGCCCAAAGCCACATTAAAGATGGCCTGCGTACGTCCACATAGCAAAACTTATCGTTGACCACACTATCAAACCCGAGATATACTTTATCAGCAGGGAACGCGTTGACCAATCCATGACTGTCTATGACATTAGCAGTGTAATGCATCTCAACCTTTCCTGACCTAGCTACTATGTCTTTGTGTAGAACCTGAATTTCAGTGCTTAGTATACTCAACTTTTGTTGTGGTAACATTGGTTCACCGGGCATAAACATTTGCCATACACGCGAACTAGTAGGAATATTCACCACATTTTCTTGTGGTGCCTGCTTACTGGCGATAGGTTCATTAGATGCTTTCATCTTTCTCTTTCTGCCATTTTTACGACGCTAGGCTGAGGCGTCCATAGAAGATGGTTATCCGGAATCCATTCATTGCATTTGCTATAATTAGGATGACAATTATGAGTCATAAAGCATAAAAAACCATAAATTAAAGAAAAATTCGGCATGACCTATGCGAGGACATAGTGAGTGCCAGAAGTTCAGTGAAACAAAATGAATCGAAGTTTTGTGAAAACATTGGCACTCATGTCATGACTAGCAAATCCAACCACACTGGAAGGATTTATATGCAAAAAAATTAAAGAAAAATTCGACATGACCATTGCTAACAGGAGGACATATTGAGTCCCAGATATTTGTCGAAACAGAAATGAATCAACGTTTCGCGAACACATTGGCACTCATGTCACAACCTGCAACCATAAGCCAACCACACTAGCTAGAAGGGTTCCTATGGAAAACATTAAAGAACAATTTGACATGAACTTTACTAGCGAGAAGACATAGCGAGTGCCAGAAATTGGGCGAAACGGAAATGAATTGACGTTTTGTGAAAATATTTGCACTCATGTCATAACCTACAAATGTAAGTCAACCACTGTAGAAGGGTTCCTAGGCAAGAAATTTGGCATGTATTTTCAAATTACTAGTATTACCCAAACACATATCTGACCATCATACAAAATAACACTAAGAAACATTGACAAGTATTTATAAACTGCTAATATTACCCTAAACACAAATCTGAACATGCATACCGGAGTGGAGCTCGGCGGCGGTGGCGGTGGCGCTAGTGGCTCGAGGTCTCCGATGTTGGTGGGGGAGGGAGACAGGGACGCACGGCTAGCCATCGGGGCGTGGAGCTTGGCGCTGGCGGCGGTGAGTTGCCTCTCCTCTGGTGTTGGAGGAGGATATCATGCCCGCGACAACACGAGGAGGGGCGCGACAGCGAGGAATGGCGATGGCAACGAGGGCGCGACGGCTAGGGGCGACGAGGGGCACGACGGTAAGGGACGATGTCACAGAGGGTCGTGGTGGCGACTCAGACGAGATTTCAAGGGAGAAGAGACGACACAGGGGGCGAAGGGGGGATTACAAGTTTTGGAGGGGGAACGATTTTTGGGCGAAAATTAAATCGCCAGGTTCGCGGAAGTACGTGTGACGAGCGAGAATAGATGCCCGCCATATGTATGGCGGCAAGCAGTGGCGGGCGGTAACTACCAACCATCACTGCTAATATGTGATCCTTTATTTTTTGGATGGAGGTTACCGCAATTTAGCTGTGGCGAAGCGAAAGAGTTACCCGCCACAGCTGACAGAAGGAGCAGTGGCAAGTGGCCCGAGGTGCCCGCCATTGAACGGTTTCATCACGAGCCCAGACTTGGAACGTTTTACGTGCGGCAGGCAAGGCCTTCTGCTCGCCACTGCTCCTCACGTAGCTGTGGCGGGCAACTTTCGTCACTCGCCACTACTTGTTCTCAAAAATACCTGTGACAGGTGTTCCATGGCGCCCGCCACTCATTAGGGTTCACCTATAAGCCCTTTCCCAGTAGTGAGATGATGATGGATACTATAATATTGAGTGGGCCCAGTGAGTATCTCTCCATCGCTGGAGGAGCAAATCCTAGTCTTGAATTATCGAGTCCCTTGACATAGTTTCCTATGTACCCGAAAGTTCCCTCTATAATCATCGCTACAATCTTCATGTTACGGATAATGTTTGGCAACCCCAAAGTAACCATCCGGTATGAATGTCCGGAATATTCTCATGGTCTAAGGACTTGAGTATACATTTATATCAGCAACAAGGTGATGGTTGAATCTTGAAGTACATCATAACTTGGGTCTATCCAACACCATTGTTTGGCCAACGATGTGTTTCAAGGATTGCGACATCCTTGTTACTTACACAATTCCCTATCATCGGGAAAATAGGATCATCATGCAATACATGCGCTAGTCTTAGAGGCGAGACAAGTAATCTACTTAGTGTTTAAATTTCCACACATGCACGTGGGGTTTCCTCCGACTCTCATATCTAGGAACCATTGCAATTATAGGACAAAAATATAAACCTAATTGTGAACATGGAAATAAAGAATAATATTTTATTATTGCCTCTAGGTCATATTTCCAAAAGTTGTCATTTGAGGGAGTAATATGCCTGAGAATGTAGTGTGGTTGCTTGTGAGGAAGATAAACTCGTCGCAACATGGTTGGAAAGCACACACGGCCACACATATTGTGCTAAGAACAAGAATTTGAACAAAAATGGTCCCACCAATGCTTATATGCTATTTTATTAATCCATGGACACACATGTTGCATTACTAGATACTTAGCCAAATAACAACATTGTGATTCCCTCATGGTCTTAGAGATCTTGCCCGTATTGAAGCAGTAACAATCATGTATCAAGATTTTGGGAGAAGTTGTATGTGAAAACCACAAGGAAACTGTATTCCAGGAGAAAGCACCATGTTTCCTCCCTTTATGACTTTCCAACTGTAGAAGGCGCACAAAAGTTTAAAATTTAGAGAGTACATATCTATGTAAAATAGTCTCACAAGAAAAAAAAATGTATACATTCCTACAACTAAAAGAGCTAATCTTCATGTGTTTTTGATAGAGTAATGCACTCCCATCATGTTTCTATTTTTATACTATATTCTATTTCCTTACTTAACACATTGTGGATGCTCTATGCTAATTACCTCCATGGGGATAACCAGCCTTTAATATGGGACGTTGATCCTAGAGCATATTTTTTAGACAAATCAAATCTGAATATTAAGAAGTAGTTGTGAGCTTATAAATGTGCATGCATACTAGTTTGCACTAAGGATTTTGCGGCGCTAGCAACTTTGACAGTTGATGTTATGAATGTGAAATGATCATAAATTTACATTGTTAAAGGATGTTCTATTGAAAACTAATAATAATTTTTTATCTAATGAAATACATTTTGACTAATTAGTTTCTATGAAAGAAATTCGACTGCATGGTTATGACAAAGTCATATGTCTTGGAGCAAGTTGTAATGATTTTAGTTCATAAATAGAAACTTTCCATATAATATGTAATGGCAATGAAAAAAATATACATCTTCTATTTATCCAATTATTTGATCAGGCAAATAAAATATGCCTATTATGGAAATATATAAGAATGTGTTATACAACATAAATTGTGCCAATGAAGTTACAAGCACCCTCCAACTCATCATGTTAGCACACCTACCCCTTTCCCGGGCATTAGACCCTCCATTAAGGAAACATTTTTAGTTTTCTTCTTCTATTCTGGCTTGAAGAACATCGAGGCCTCCACAATAGGATTATGGTGGAGACAAGCAATCTAGGATCTAAGTGTAAGAGGAATAGGCCTTATAAAGTTGAGAAGACAAACCCGAAAAAGGGTGGGGAGGGGGTGAAGGGATTGGTGGCTATTTAATTTTATGTTTTCATTTCTTTTCTATTGTTTTCTTTGATGTGTTTTTTATTCCATTTTTAAGTATGTTACCGGCAACCCAAAATGAAACATTGGTTTTATGAACTTATTTTTTCCTTTTTTTCTATACTAGAACTATTTTATTGAAGTATACTACAAATCTTTGTGTAGCACAGTAGGTCCAATTTGAGTAAGATCTAATGGCTACATATATATATTCTCCCCAAGAAACATAGTAAGAACTGACGAAGTATAACACCTAGTGTTGTGATTTATACGCAAGTAAAAATCTAGAACTACATGAGTATAGACTCATCTCTCTATTATTAAATAAAAGGTAATCAATACTCACTATTGTTGGTAGACTAACCATTTATTAATACTTTTAGTACAAGAAAGAGTAAATCACCTGTATTTAGTAACTAAGCAATGTAGGAAGATAGCCATTTGTAGCTTGGCAAAGTCGGCACCAACACATAACCGTAACCCGCCTCCAAAGGCCATGAAATCCTTTGAGGAGCCACCCACTGGTTCAGTAGTATCCTGTGTAGAAAGTTTTCACTAGGTTTCAGATAGAGTTGCTTTTTGTATAACAATTACTCCTTTCCTTTGTTTGAAATATTCTTAGCAATCCCCTTTTTGGTGCTTCGGCAAGGAAGTAATGGAGATAAAAGAACAAAAAGCCATGTATTCTCCTACATTTTAATTCCTATTTTCCGTACTATAATTCCATGTCGAATTGTTTCCAAGCACTCCTTATGCTCAATTATTTTTCTTTAAAAATATAACTTTGCTTAGTTTGAAGGGTAATGATCATGAGCTACTTTTCCATTCTTGGAAAGTTTGACCTAGTTTTCTTTGTAATAATATAAACTTCCAACTATATATTGTGGATGCACATTAAATAATAACATAAACCAGTTTAATATTTAGGAAACATTATGATAAGATATCATGTATTTTGGAAACAATGTATACCATTCAACCAAAGTTTGTTGCTTTATGATAAAAACATATGTGTTGTTTTATTAGAATTGACATGGAACATCCCTTTGAAATAGACAAATGTTACAAACCTTCCACCTCCAAGGATTGAATGCATTGGGATCCTTGTAAATAGTAGGATCGAGATGAATGCTAGAAGGATTAACCATGATCTTTGATCCTTTTGGGATAGTGTAACCTGCACAAATCACAAGCATATATACAAAACACATTAAAACATCGTTTAGTTAAATTGTTGCAAACACTCTATCCCTCCTGCTCGCATGCTACCCTCCTTTTGATTACAAGGAAGGTGCACACACTGTACTATATGTGCACACATAAATGAATTAGCAAACCGCTCATGAATCTCTCGTAAATATATGATTTGTTACTCCTAATATACTACATGTCTTGTGCCCTTAGAAAATCTTCTTACCTTTTATATGAACTTCCTCTGTTGCTTTTCTAAACATTACGGGAGCAATGTTAGCTAGCCTTAATGCTTCATGTATGACCTACAAATAACAATGACACAGATGAAATAATGCCACTTGTACAAGTGCCAATGTCATTAATTATACAATAAGAATAAACCAGCTTATACGTGTGTATGGTTGATGTCATGAAAAACAAAGACCGAAGAGAGATAAACTGTATACATGAGATGTAAATTTCATGGACTTGTATTCCTCCCATGTGATTGCAGAGTCAGGGTTGGCCCTTCTTTTCCGGATGTTGTTGTGCTCCTCCTGTAACTGATAAATCTACCTTAATTAGTCATTTGTATACATGAGTTACCCAATTACACACACGATATTTTCTTGGATTATGGGAAGGAAGGCCTTTGGGTGTTACTAGGTGTAGTTTCATCCATGTGCATTTCACATGATCTAAGGGGTCTGTAACATACTGGGTATATGGTGGTAGTAACACACATATACAAGACCACTTAGACGTAACTACATTTTTGGTGGCATATGAGACATAGGTGTAACTACAACCATGAGCAAGATGGGTATTTCTTATATGGATAATCATGTATATTTTATTCAGTAATTATGTATGGAAGTGTTAATGCTAAATTAGCGCATTGTGTATAATAGAATGCACAAATGCGGGTGTATGTCTAATAGTGTGGGTGAAGAATACTAGTGTGTACGTCTCAAGGAAAATATTATTTCCGGACTGTTTATTCAAAAAATTAGTTGGCTATATTAAAACACTTAATTAGCTACTTCCCTTTGTCCACACTTACTGTTAATTCTTGCAGGGCCTTGGGATCACCGGTTAGAAACTTGAGTGTAGCAGTTATCCCAGAAGACGTAGTTTCAAAGCCCGCAAACAACAATAAGAAGAGCAAATCCAATGCAATTTTCTCGTTCATTAAAGTCTTCTTATCCTTCAAATCATTGATCAAGATATCGATAAAGTCAACACTCTCCCGACATGTTGCCTTCTTCCTCTCGTTGAGCAATTCTTTCAAGATCTTCATGACATTCTTCCGGCCCTAGGCAACGAGGGAACCATACGTATAAGACAAATTGATTTTTTGAATTGTGTAATCCAACATATTTCGAATTTCTGTATTGAAATCAAGTGCACGAGCACCTTGGAGCCCCAATTAATCAGGCTATACACACACAATGTTCTTACTAGGGGATGCAATTGTTGTTTGAAGGAATAGTGTTGGGTGCAATTCATCCGACATATTGGAGAAATATGTGGCTGGTAGTAGTCCCTAGTTACCTGCATACATTTGTAGAATGCTGTGCCAGGAATGTACAGTGGAAATGCTAGTAGTCCTTGAAGAAATGCATCAAATTGCTTCCACAGCTTCCCATCTGAGCTTGAGGAGTCATAGCTGATTAACCGCTTTGCCGTGATGCTGAATATCATCTACGATAAGGAAATTTTTGAGCTTCTTGAATCATCATGTATATGTATAAGCTTTGCTAATTAAACAATAGTATTGTGAAATGACTTGTATATCCTAATTAATCAAGTTGTTCAGCTTATACCAGAACACCATCAATATAGGGAAAGGGATAGGAGGACGTACACTAGACGTTGCCTCTTTCACTTAGATACTAGGATGATCGAGCCAGGAGAATAGGTTGGCCTGGGCCGTCTGTTGTACTTCATGGAGTAGAACCATCCTGAGGTTTTCTGGGCCGAAGAGTCGAAGTACCAGAGTCCTGAGGTGCTTGTGGAAGGTCCCCGAGCGTTGCGATAATGCAGTCGGCTCCCATGATTCTCATGAGCGACTCCGGATACCTGATTTGGAACAACTTCTCCTCTTTTCGGAACACCAAGTTGTTCAAATCTTGATCCAGGGACACAATGAGGTCTTCACCGATCAAATTTGTCCTAAAAATTGGACCATACCTGAAATTGCAGCTCTTCGAGAATTTAGTTCGATTGTTATACAACGTTTGGGGTGGTTCACCCATCTAAAATGATCAACATCCGAGTAAGACCAACTTTATAGAATTGTGTCAGATCATTGGTGATTATTTCATTTTTTATGGAAACAATAACTATTCACTGTATTTCTAAAACTTTTTTTTGTTATTATCAACATATAATATTGTTTTCTCCCCACACATGGTAAGCTAAAAAAACTCGGTTCAGTGTATAACTGGTTACATGATTCTCTGCTTTAGTTATCAAATAATTAATCCTCTGTGGTCACCACCCTGTAATATTATTACTTTACGATGATATGTAAGTATGTCCAGAAAAAGGTGAAATATAATGTCTTCTTGCCATACTTTTTTCGCTCGATGGTGAACTGATGAGTCATGCATGAACCTACCCGTACAACTGTAGATCAACATTCGCAAAAGAAATTAAAAGAACAATTGTAGATCAACCTATAGCACCTCCCCGCTATATGCACATCATAAAGGGCTAGTAAATCGTTTTCATAAACACATCGGCTCCAACATTATAACTAGTAGCACGATACTCGTATATACCACCTCCTTCTCGGTTTAAAAAGCCCACACATATTCAACAAAGTCTTTTAAAGTAGGTATCTTAGAAACTTTAAATGTTATATTTTATAATGGTATAACTTTTGTGAAATATAAATTTTTTTCTTGAAAAGGAGGTTATCCCCGGCCTCTGCATAAAAAAAAATGCATGCGACCATTTTATTAATAAGCAAACAATTCAACAAAGTCTCCAAGTCTTAAAAGGTAAAAAGGGCTCCCAAAGAGCAAAAAGTATGGAAACAGGATAGCCACAACCGGCGGAATAAAGATAGATAGGAAACTAAACACCTATCCTATTACATGACTGCATCCAAATCGGTTGAAGATAGCTCGCGCTACTATCTCCCAGCGGATAGACCCAGTAACCATTATGAAATATAATTTATATTATATTGATTTAATTGTTGATCTATGGATACGTGTAAGCCTTTGAAACCGGAAATGTTGTCGGAACTTATCCCAATGGGATGCAACATTGTTGCATTCGCAAAAAAAAAAAGAAGGAATCGATGAATCTAATAAATATTTGGACTGGGATGTTTTGAAATATATAATTTGGTAATTAATGAGTATTTTGTTAGTAGTTTGTAGTTTCTTGCTATCAAAAATTTGGAATGCAGGTAGAGGCAATCTTTGGTGAGGACAAGTTTGGCTCATAGCCACGTCTTCTCAAACTTTCAAACTTTGACTCTCGCAAGGCGACTAGGAATAAACCAACCTCCCCTTGATCTCTATCGACGAGCCCATGGGTTCGCCTCCCCTCTGCATGCTACTCCAATGGCCGGTGGTGACGAGGGGAATACTGGTGCCCTGGCTCCGGCTAGTAGATAGGCGGGGTTTTAATCCTCGCAGGGGTGACCTCAGACAGATGGCGGCGCCTTTTTTTGAGTCAATCTTCCGAGCTCTGATCCTCCTCAAGTTCGTCCATCGGGACAGATTAGATGGAGCTCTAGTATATATTCCTGTCAGCTCCTCACGGCGGTGAGGTTAGGTTCGTTGTACGCATGCATCGACGAGATTTGGTGTCAGGTTCTTCAGATTGATTCAATGATTGAACTACGACAATTGCAGATCCAAGACGGTGGCCCTTATGGGCACGCGCACGAAGACTTCTCAGCTGTCATCGACAAGGTCAGTCTGGCTCCAGTATGAGAGCGGCAACAGCTCATTCTGGCGGAAGCAGTAGTCGTTCGGTGGTTCATGGACCTCAATGTAATTTTTATTATGTTTGACATGTTTTGTACTTCCAGCGAATCTCTATAACAGATCAAATCCATTTAGCAAAAAAAACTATGACACAAAGTTTGAAAGCACTATTAGGCTATTGTTTGTTTAATCAAATCCATGTTACATATCTATTATGTACTCTTATCTCTCATCTGAAAAGGGGAGGTAGGAGGAACCACACTAAAATTTGCCTTGTTTAACTACCTCAACTGCGACTTGCCGCACTTCCTTAACAACTTGTCCCATTTGTCATACACCCATTACCTTCAGTAAAACTTTGCCTAACTTGCGGCGAGCAATTTATTCACGGTAATTTTCTTACCTATCACTCAACCACAACTGGGCAAAAAAGGCAAAATATGGCTGCTAACTAACCATGTGCGGCCTCAACCTGGACCTCTCTTCGTGCATTCGATGATCTTTGCAAAATCACCCATCACATCCTTAGTTTAGATTTTTCGTATGGATAGAGTAATTTAGTTTAAGGTTTGAGATCAAGTAGAGGTAGTATTAATTAGATATGACTTGGGTTGTTATTTGTTAGTTTATCGGAGCCAAGACAAGTCGTCAATATTGTACTCCCTCCGTCCGGAAATACTTATCGCATAAATGGATGTATCTAGAATTAAAATACATCTAGATACATTCATTTCAATGATAAGTATTTCCGGACGGAGGGAGTACCAAGGGAGCGGGTATAGTTTTGGTGGTATAAATAGCTACTCCCTCCGTTTCATAATATGGAAACATTTTTAACACCAACCTCTGTTCCATATTATAAGAGTATTTTTTACGTGTATGAGGGAACAGAGTGAGTAGAAAACAATGTGCTCGCAGCGAACGAAATATTGAGTAAGACGGCCTTTCTTCATATTATTGCAATGGTTAATAAAGGAATCACCCTTTTGATCTTCAACGCCTATCTATTTTTTCTATTTCATCACCCATTGCTTATGAGAGCAGCAAAAACATTTACTCTCTCCATTCTAAAATACTCTATTTTGTAATGGGTCACCTATTTTGAAACGGGTCCTCTATTTTGTAATGGGTCATCTATTTTAAAACAGAGGGAGTACTTCTATACTCTACTTTTTTTTCCAGGTTCCTTGGTTGTTGCTACATCATACTTTGTATCACAAACAGTTAAACGCACCCAAGCACCGACCACGTAGCTCCGTTTACCACGCTCCGCTGCTGCTGCCCCTCCGTGTGCATGTTAGACCTTATACAATGGGAGGTGTTTAAGGGAGGTGCTTAGAGAAATAAACAGGGCTTTTTTTAAGCACCATTGCTTATTTGTACAGGATAGACGCTTAACTAAGCGTCTCTCCTGTGAAAATAGGCATCGGTGCTTCAGAAAAACCCGGTTTATTTTTCTAAGCATCTCTTTAAGTACCTCTCATTGTACACGGCCTTATAGGACTCTAGAACATAGACCGGTCTATACGTCACAAGTTCAACTTGCTTTAAGAGTTTATAGGACAAAATATAGCCAAATCAAGTTTAGCATGTATATCCATTGATTTCAGCCATTGGATTTTATTTCAAATAGGTTAAAAATACTAATACGGATGAGAGTGTATGTCTTATTGTGATCCACTTGGTTATGTAGAAATGATTTGGTTTATAATAGCGAAAATTCTACTTCTTTGCAAGTTATTTTCTACTGTGCACACTCGCTTCGTACGTGGTTTACGCTACACTGAACAGTAATCGTTGTTCAAGGCGGTGTGTATGTCTATGAAGCGGGTGGTCAAAGAGTTTTTTACCCAACATGGTTAGCAACATAATCTCCGGACAGGTCCATCATCTATTTTGACATAGGCATAGTGTCGGCCTATATGACTACTGTTGTGAATATGCCGTTTATTTTATTTTATTTTTGTCAGACCGTTGGACTTTGACTCTGTGCATTTTACGTATGCAGGGGTCGGGTGTTACTCATCATACTTTGTATTTTCTTGATTCTTGATACTACATTTTGAGTTAACAAGAGTGCCCTTTATCGAAAAAGTTATGACAAATTGTTCCCTGTGAAATTCATGTGTCGTGTATAAGAAAAATCCATCAACCGCTTACAAAATTCGAGAGGGTGTTTACATGATTTTGTTATAGAAATTTTGTTTACCTGCGTAACAGTAGCAGTCAGACGATATGAGGGTAGACAATGCATGCATGCACGACTAAACTGATTAGTGAGAGTAATTACCTATCCAGACGTCGCTTCAAGAAAGGGGTCAGCTCGAGCGATGGGCTCCGGGCGAAGAACTCGAGCGACTCCCCGAGGACGGGGAGACCCCGCGACCCCGGCGGCAGCATTGCCCCTGCTTTGCATGGTGGACTCATGTTCCATCTAATGACCAAATGGATCAACCAGGCAGCTAAGAGGGCCGCCATGCCCGCGAGAACAACCCAAGGCGTGGCGAGAGGCATAGGGATAGAGACCGACATTTGCATGTGTGTTCACTAGAGCTAGCTAGCTTGGTTTTGGCTTACCGTATCACTCCTGCATGTGATTTATATAGACAATTTGCAAGGTAGCAAGCCGTCAGAGGTACAGAGACCAAAGGCCCAGGACAATGACAGTGCAGCCACCCACAGACTCACCAGCCAGTCCGGATCCACTCTCCGCCCCCACTTCTTCACGCAAGAACGTGCAATGCATGGGACAGTTCTTTATGCTGTTTTAAGAAAACACAAGTTTTCTTCTTTCTTTGACGGCGATATATGCGGTCATAGATCCGCAATTAGCGTCTTGAAATTTCTTATTTTCCGCTGCAACAACAACCTATTAAGAGCAGGACTTCACAAATCCAGGCCCCTATACATCTGCGGACGTGCCTGAACAGTGATTGGTCATCCCTTATTTTTTTGGACATTGCAATCATATGCTTCATTTCTTGATTCTCAAATCCATACTAGTACATGCAACATAAAATTCATCTATGTACATAGCTAGCCTATCTACTCATCATCGGGTATGTGATGACGTGCTTGCCGGAGTCGCCGGCCTCATGGTCATCTGTGGCGGGGCAAAACTTCAGCGTGTCCCCCTCGTTGACAAACAGCTCCTCACGTGCCATGTCCGCCTCGTGGATGTAGCAGAGGTTGGCCTCGACCTCGAGCTCCGACTGGATGGACTCTAGAGATGGATGTTCCTCCTCTACCTCCTCTGCTTGGGCGATCTTGAACCCCGCCAACGCATCCTCCATGGAGAGTTTAGCCTGCTCCAGCGTTGTATCTGCATCGCCCTCATGTTCGTCCCACGGCTTCCAACTCCTACATCTCCATGTCTGGCGCCGCCTCCTACTTCGGTCGCGTCCTCCTGCTCCTCCTCTGGAGAGTTCAAAGGCAAATAGGTTGCAATCTGAGTGTCACGCCGTGCCTAGACGTCCTCCGATCCATCTCCTCCCGACGCTATGGGGTCAACATCTTGTAGTAGGTAACCCTTTGGCGGACCATGGCTACCAACGAACGGCGAGCTCAGAGCTAAAAACATGGCTTGAACGGGGTTACGGTGGCGGTGCGGACGAGGGAGGGGTGGAAATGGGGGCTACTAGGGTTCAGGCTCACTGTCCTACTTAAATAGCAAGGTTTGGCCCCTCAGGCGGTGCACGGGTGAGCTCTCGTCGCACCGATGGGTTTATGTGTGTTTCTATGTGGGTCCCGCTCATTAGTCCAACATGCGAACACGCCCGGGCAGGCCCGAGGCTCCCCATATCCGCTTTAGGTATGGGCTAGGTTTGAGGGGTGCCGGACAACCCTGACATTTAGTGCCAGGTTTGAGGGGGGCGATTGGGTCACATTTTCTTCACTGGTCACTAACCGGGCTATCCATCCGGATGTATAGGTGCAGTATGAGGGGTCCGGCCCTAGATGCTCTAACACCGATGTGATTCAACACATGTTTTCTGAACTTGGCCGCAAGGGGCAAATAAGTCGTTATCATCACTTATTATGGGCATGACTAGACATATTGGTTTGTCCATTTGTATATGTAGAAATAATGTTGTGCTTTATAACAAGAAAGTTTATGGGCAGGTCTGCAAATATTGTTTTTGTCCATTTGTATATGTAGAAATAATGTTGTGTTTTATAATAAGAAAGTCCAATCTTGCACGCATGTGCTGCTCGTGTACCGGTTGGTTGGGGTCCTGCGTGCTGTTACTGAAAGGAGCCGATGAAACTTGATGTAAAGAAACTTGACAGAGCAACCAATGAGTTTGTGTTCGATTTGCACGGCTTGGCAGTGATACGCTTCAAAGTCTTTAGTGAGGATTATCATTATGTGTTGCATATCACACTTTTTCGAGACAATTACACTATGGGCGTTTAAACTTATCGCGAATAGTCACTTTAATACTAAAACTCGTGGCGTACATCGAACATGTGCAACAATTTGGTTTGGGCGTAAATATACGGTGCAAATCGTGTTTGTATAGGAACGGTGCTGACTAGGTGTGCCAATGTGGCGTGAAACCCGCTGTTAGCGACTAGCATGCGTGTGGCCTGTTTTTTTTGTAAAAAACCCCTAAAATTACTTTTTCGCCCAAAAAGCCTCTCGAGTATATTAATTTCTTACAAATAAGACCCTAAAACGTCACTATGACCTTTGAGCCCCACCCACCAAGAAGTAGTGCAAAGAACGCAAAATAATTGCCGGCCGTGGTTTAAAACCACAACCTAATCGATCACGCAAGCCATGCTAGCCATCAAACCAGGTCACCAAAATGGCTATAGACAAGCACACATGGGGCTTAAGTGTCACTCCCTCCGTCCCACCGCAAGCTATGTACTCCTTCCGTTCCAAAATAAATGACTTAACTTTGTATTAATTAGTACAAAGTTGAGTCATCTATTTTGGAACAGAGGGAGTAGGACGGGGGGAATAATTTTTTTCATTCTTAGAATTCTGTAAAAATATGAGTATTATAAATAACAAAATATGTATCTAGCACACCATATCTTTTTTCGCAAAACTATCAAACGACCTGAGGAACGTCAGATCTCTATCGCGCGATCACGACTGAGTCTCCCACATGCACCTTGGAAGTTTTTTGTAGTCCCAAATGATTTAAAGTAGAAAAAACAAAGACAGAAAACGAAAACGAAAAATAATATGTAAAATGTAAAAAACAGTCCACCCGGACATATGCTGGCCAAACAGGCGTGATGTGTCTTCTACCAGCGCGCAGAACGTAGTATAGAAGGTTCCTATTGCATGGGCCGGCCCAGGCGGAGATTCCCTTGTGGAAACCGTTTTTTGTCACTTATAGGTGGCATCAGTGGGTAATATTTTGCAATTTTGAGGAATTTTATTATTATTAGTTAGGAATACAATAACACAAGGTTGTTTTCTGCCCGTTCACCATCATTAAAAGTGTCTTAAAAGTTGATAATATTTACCCCCACTGCCACCCGTAAGTGGCAAAAACTATTCGTTTTTTGTTAAACTTGTTGCCCATCGCGTTTGGTTCATGTAGACAGCTATCACATGATAAATCACAAGTGCACAAGCATCCTATTGGCAAGAGCCTTACACTACTACCCGAGACCTGAGTTTGATCTCTATTTTGTTCCTTTTTTTCTCTCTTTCTCCTTGATTTCAGGTTGGCGTTTGAAAGAGCTGGCTACTTTCTTTTAAACTTTTCTCTTTTTTGGCAGATTCAAGTATTTTTCAAGAAAAACTATCTTTCAAAACCTAACTTCAAATTTAAAATGTTATATATGAAAATCGCTCAGAAAAATATGTAGATTTCAAATATGATATTATCTTGCATGTTAATTATTTCTAAAATTATGTTTATGTTGCACCCTTAATTAATACTTATTTTTATATGGGGTAGATTCCAAATATGATATTATCTTGCATGTTAGAATTATGTTTATGTTGCATCCTTAATTAATACTTTTATTTATATGTGTTATTTTGAAAATGCATATTCCTTATGCATGTTCTTACATATTGATTGTTTTTGGGGGGAATATCTTATATGTTTGTAGCCACAAGTCTTGACTTGGATTACAGTTAGAAACACATATATCAAGAAGACAAAAATAATGCTCTTATGTACATGCTTCATTGAGTAGTAAAGTGTGATTTGCTATTTCCAGCCTAATGCATTGTTTGTTGAGTATCACTGAGGAGGAACATAGCAAAGACGTGAATTGATACTGGCAGCTAGGTAGATATTTTTGTTGTCTAATGAATTGGACACAACTTCTGTACACTTAAAAAATCGTCCAACCCTTTATGCTTGTGCACAACACCACTTATCATGTGTTCCTTGTATGGCACCACGAAAGATTTAAGTGATTTGCTGATGTTGTCGAGTGTGTGTATAAGAGACGATTTTTTTTCTCCCGTTGCAATGCACGGGCATGTTTGCTAATTAGGTATAGAGATCTTAACCGTCCGACTCCCATAGATTGTTCGGCTGAAGAGATGGCTGGTTTTTTTTCACTTTTCACCTGATCAACACAGAGCGCGACTCTTTTCATATGGCTGACAAACCAAACACTTTTATCGGTTTTGTTTCGCGGGGACACCTTTATGGTTTTATCATGAACAAGAAAAACTTCCATTTTAAAAAAGGCGCATCTAATTCTGAATTTGTTTTTACAAATTTTCACAACGCGCACGCGGGCGAAAACCAGAGGCGCTTAACGTTTCGTATGAAGCAGATTAACCGCAAAATTTATGTGGCACAGCAGGAGGGAGATGGTACAGTACGGCTGAATGGACAACGATGTGACATGAACGGACAACGGATCCGGAGTGCGACCTCACTGTACAAGGCGCCACAGAGAAGAATCACGAAGTGACACCTCAGGTGTACAACAATCGTGCACACTTTTCCTTCTCGCTCGCTTCCTTCCTTTGCGTGTATAAGAAGAGCAGGACGCGCGGTAGAATTTGTCACCGCCGTAGATTATTGCTTTCGATCTTGACTCGCGAGATCAAGTCGAAAAGTGTGGTGCACGCGCACAGAGGGTTATGGCAGAGGAAGCTAAGGCGCCCGCCGACGCAACGTCGACGGTGGCGGAGGCGGCGCCGGTGACGGCCGAGCGGCCGGTCCGGGCAGACCTGGAGCCGCGCCTCCCAAAGCCCTGTGAGTGCCTGCCCCGTTTCTTCCGTTCGTACGTGCGTTTTGCACTGGTTTCATCAGCAAGGCAGAAAGCATGACTGACCGGCATGGATTCATGCAGACTTGGCTCGAGCTCTGGTCGTGCCGGATGTGTACCATCCTGAAGGAGAGAGCGGGGCGGGGCACGAGCACGGCCAGAGGAGCGTGCTGCAGCAGCATGTCGCCTTCTTCGACATGGATGGCGACGGCATCGTCTACCCCTGGGAAACTTACGGAGGTATCTTTTTTTTCAAAAGGGACGCTTTATTACTTAAAAAATTTAAGCATTTACACCCGGCCTTTGCATAACTAAGATGCACACAGCCAAATAAGATCCTCTAACACAAAATAAAAATAAAAAGGCGAATTACAATGAAACATGTAGAGTCCGTATAACGCCTAATGTGGAGGGGGGCCAATCCTTAGATCATGCTGCCACCCATGTTGGGTAAAAGTATCCCTCACCGTAGCCTCTAATCGTGTACACACCTCCGTAAACAAGTCTCGATTCTCCACGCGTTATAAAGAGGACCATAAACGAAGAGTCCCGGTACATCTGTAGATAACCTACAACAGAGAAGTACTTTTATCGTTAAAAACCTTATCATTTCTACATAGCCAAAGCGACCAAATAACGGCAAGCGCTCCCACCCTGAGAAGAGTTCTAAACCTGTGATCAATCACATGTAACCAGTTGCCAAATACATTAGCAACACTACAGGGAGGATACAAGCCAGAAGCTATTTGGATGACTGACCATATAGAACGAGCCAATTTGCAGAAAGAATAAATGTTTTATTGTCTCCCCATGGTGACAAAATACACATTGCAGGCTTCCATGCCAATTCCTCTTAATAAGGTTATCTTTAGTAAGAATGACTCCGCAACGAAGATACCATGCAAAGATTTTATTCTTAAGAGGTATCTTCATCTTTCAGATCTTCTTGTTATTAACAACTGGCACATCGGACTGGATTAACGCTCTATACATAGAATCCATTGAGAATTGTCCATTCCCATGGAGGTTCCATCGAAATACATCAGACCCATGTGACAATTGCACCGTGGACAACCGTTGGAGTAGGATATTCCACGAATGGAGTCTGGGTCCAATTAAGTCTCTTCTGAACGTCACATTTGGCGGAAATGATTCCATTACCATGGCGATTGTATCACCTTTGTGGCGCACAATGTTGTATAGAGCTGGATATTGTTCCCGGAGTGTGGCATTTCCTAGCCACTTGTCCTCCCAAAATCTAATTTCCGAGCCGTCCTTAATCGAGAAGGATCCATAGCTGAAGAAATATTTCTTCGTAGCCATTAGACCTGCCCAAAAGTGGGAATCCCCAGGTTTCCAATATACTTGGGATACCGTCTTGGAACCCACATATTTCCTCCTTAGGAGGGTTTGCCATACACCATCTTCCGTTAGTAATTTAAACAACCATTTCCCGAGGAGTGCCCTATTCTTAACCTCAAGGTCATGAATGCCCAACCCGCCTTGGTCTTTGGGACGGCAAACCACACTCCATTTTGCCAGTCGATATTTCTTTCTCTCGCTATCTCCTTGCCAAAAAAATCTTGATCGGAAGTAATCCAATCTATGTAAAACTCCTTTCGGTAACTGGAAGAAGGAAATCATATATAGTACCATATTACTAAGTACTGAATTTATGAGGACCAATCTTCCACCCAGAGACAGCAGTTTACCTTTTCAACTGCTAAGTCTTTTTTGCAGTCTCTCCTCAACGTGTTTCCATTCAGCATTTGTGAGTCTCTGATAATGTATCGGTATCCCCAAATATGTGATCGTAAACTGACCCAACCCGCATCCGAACAGTTCAGCGTACAGGTGGGCCTCGTCTTGAGCCTCGCCGAAGCAAAACAATTCACTTTTATGAAAATTGATCTTTAGACCCCGAGAGTTGCTCGAATGCTGATAAAATCAGTTTCAGATTTCTTGCTTTCTCGAGGTCATGATCCATGAAGAGAATCGTATCATCAGCATATTGAAGTATAGAGAGACCACCATCAACTAGATGATTTACTACCCCATCAATTTGGCCATCAACCTTGGCACACTCAATTATGACCGCTAGCATATCCGCCACTATATTGAATAGCACGGGCGATATCGAGTCACCCTGTCGCAATCCCTTCTTCGTTTGGAAATAGTGTCCAACGTCATCATTGACCTTAATGGCAACACTACCTCCAGAAACGAAGCTATGGATCATAGCGCGCCACTCTGCAGAAAATCCGTTCATTCTGAGAGTCTGTTGAAGAAAAGGCCACTTGACTTTGTCATAAACCTTTTCAAAGTCTATTTTGAGTACCACCCCATTTAACTTTTTCCGGTGTAATTCATGGACTGTTTCATGAAGGATAACAACTCCATCTAGGATGTGTCGCCTTGCATAAAAGCTGTTCAGGAAGGCGAACCACATGTTCAGCAACCGAATTTAGCCTAATAGTCGCAACCTTCGTGAATATTTTAAAACTAACATTAAGGAGGCAAATAGGTCTATATTGTTGTATCCTTTCAGCCTCATTAACCTTAGGTAATAAAATAGTCTCACCGAAGTTTAAGAGAAACAATTCTAGTTGGCCAGCATGTAGGTCGGTAAACAAAAGTAGGAGATCCGGTTTGATGACTTCCCAGAATTTCTGATAGAACTCAGCGGGAAAACCATCCGGGCCCGGGGCTTTGTTATGCTCCATTAGGAAAACCGCCTTTCTAACTTCCTCCTCGGAGTATGGGGCTGTTAGAAGGTTGTTTTCCTCATCAGAGACCTAAGGGATGTCATCTTTTCGGGTCTCATCCATCGAGAAGTTTCCTTCCTCTGGGGCTCCGAACAGATTTTTATAATAATTAATGATATAAGATTTAAGTTGCTCATGCCCCTCAATCACTCCCTCATCCTGTTGTAGGGAATGAATAATTTTCTTCCGGTGTCTGCCATTGGCGACTCCATGAAAATATCTAGTATTCGAATCACCTTTCAAGATAAATTGAGAGTTAGAATATTGGTACCATTTGAGTTCCTCTTCACCCAGCATGTTAGCTATCTGTGCATTCAAATGATTCTTTATCTCGATTTCATGCTCAGACAGAGGTCTAACCTCTGCTAAAGCTTCTAATTCATCAATGATAGATGAAAGACGAAGCTTCTCCTTTTTGAGGATACCCACCGTATGCTTGGCCCAACCACCAAGGGATTTACGTAATGCACGCATTTTGTTATTCCATCTGTGTATTGGGGTAGGCCCGACGACTGGTTTCTCCCACACCTCCTTGACCATGTCATGGAAGCCATCCCGAAGCAACCACCCAAGTTCGAACTTGAACTTGCGTCTATGTTATGGTCGTGGCAACCCAGTAGTTAGAAGAATGGGTGCATGGTCTGATATAGCCTCGATACGAGGTAGATCACGAACAGAAACCATAGGAAATTTTGATTTCCAGTCAGTATCCATTAAAACACGATCTAGTTTCTCATATGTCGGTTCCGGAAGACTGTTCGCCCACGTGAATTGTCTTCCAATCATAGAAACCTCTCGCAAATCTAGACTGTCGATGACAGCATTGAAAAGGAAAGCCAATGATTATCGAACCTACCGCGGCTTATTTCATTTGGAAATCGAAGCAAGTTGAAATCCCCACCTATAAGAATGGGATAGGGATTATCTTTCGCCAGATTAACCAATTCACGAAGAAAATCGGCCTTGAACTCATCCTGGGCTGCCCCATACATGGCGGCGAGGATCCATGTGAAGTTATCGGCCTTGTTGCGAATATGGAGTTTAACGTGAAACTCACCATTCGAACTAGCCAAAACATCCATAGTTCCTGTATTTACGCCAAGTAAAATGCCCCCAGAACGACCTCTAGGCGGTCGCGAAACCCAAGTAAAGTATATCCCGCCAGAAAGATGGTTAAGCAGATTTACTGAGAAATCACGTCTCCCCGTTTCAGAGATAGCCAAAAAATCTAAATTGTATTCCCTATTACATTCTGCAATGAATAAATGTTTAGCCAAGTCACGAAGACCTCTGCAGACATACGGTGGTATTGTATATTTATTTTTTTGAAACGGAGGCATAAGCTTTGCCTCATCTATTAATTAAGAAGGAGAATAGAGTGTGTTACGCACCACCCCCAAATACAAAAAATGTCATTACTCTCCCGGTATTATGTTTCCCAATTTTTTCGCACCCGCAATAACCCAAGGTCTAGCCTCCCTTTTGATGATACGGAAGATGACCGGTGCCGGAGTTGATTTGTGTTGGAATACACGAGCATTTCTCTCTTTCCAGATGGTCCAACCGACTAGCATGGTGAGGGATGCCATGGCCTTTCTATTGGGGATGTTGCTTTCGGACATGTTTCTCCACCAATGCGAGAGTGAGTGCAAGGTTCTCCAAGTTGCCGTGTCAATCACATGAAGACCGAGCCAATTTTTGATAAGGTTCCAAATCCTGACGGTGAACAGACACTTGAAAAAAAGATGTGCTCCACTTTCTTGCACACATTGGCAAAGTGGACAGAGTCCACAATTTTGCCAACCCCTCCTGGCGAGCCTGTCGGACGTCCAAATCCTATTACGGGTTGCAAGCCGCAAAGAATTTCACCTTTGGCCGAGCCCAAACGCCCCAAATGTAGTAGTGGAAGGTGGTGACCGTAGATCCAATGAATTGTGCGCGGTAAGCTGATGTCGGAGAATAATGCCCACTCGTTGAGTGCTTCCAAATCATCTCGTCAATTACATCTTCGCGGAGGTGGGTGTGGCGAATTTGCTCCCAAAGCTCAATAAATTGCCTAAGGTGCTCCATGGTGAGAATCATATCGAATCTTAACTTGCGAATCCAAGCATCGTCCGCCAAGGCCTCCTTGACTTTCGAATTTTTTCGCGATGAGGCCAAGTAAATGAGGGGAGCAATGTCCTTCGGTTTCTTCCCATTGAGCCAAGGGGAACCCCAAAAAGGGGCAATGGCACCATTGCCAATTGATATGATGGTAGAGGCATAGAAGAGGTTGATGTCCACTTTGTCGCATGGGTTCCCCATACCCACCCAAAGCTTGTCCGTTTCTTTCCACTCGTACCAAAGCCAACGTAAGCGCAATGCCCGAGCGAACTTGTCGAGGTCAAGCACACCAAATCCCCCAAGGTGTTTTGGACGGCACACGGTAGCCCAATTAACCTTGCACTTGGCACCTGTGATTTTGTTGATGCTCTTTATGACCGGTGGCGGGATGATCAGCGGAGTGGCATGGTAGATGACTTGCGAGGTGAGAACAGATTTGACAAGGGTACCACGACCCGTAGTGGTGATGTTTTGCCCATCCCAAGGGACAAGCCTTGTGGCAACCTTGTCTTCAAGGAATTGGAAATCTGGTCTCTTGAGTTACCATATGGAAAGGGGTAGGCCCAAATTTACCGGATGGGAAAATAAGCTCGGGTCCCGACAAGTTATGGAGGATCTCCCCCCAGATTGCAGTTACCGCACCGAATGGGGACAAAGGAGCTCTTTTGGAAGTTTGTCTCTAATCCGGTGACCTCACCAAAAACAACCCAAGATGGATGAGAGGTTGTCAATATCTTGCTTGATGGGAGCCATGAACACCGTTGCATCGTCGGCATATAGTGAGGTCCTACACACAGCCCCACGGCCTCTGATCTTGTGAAGCAACCCATGCCTAGTGGCCAAGTCGAGAACTTGTTGGAGAGAGTCAATGGAGATGACGAACAATAGGGGCGAGAATGGGTCTCCTTGGCGAAAGCCCTGGCCGTGCTTAATTGGGGGGCCAGGAACACCATTGAGTAGGATCCGAGAGGTAGATGTGCAAAGTAGGGCCGCAACCCACTCATGAAACTTTCTAGGGAAGCCTCTCCGTTGTGGAAGATCAAGAATGTAGTCCCACCGCACGGAGTCAAAAGCCTTCCGAATGTCAAGCTTGAGAAGGATGGATGGCGTTTTGCTTTTGTGGAGCCGACGAGCAAGGTTGCACACGTACATGAAGTTGTCATGAATACTTCTCTTTTTGATGAAAGCACTTTGGGCCTTGAAGATAAGGTTGTCCATATGAGGCCCAAGACGGATCGCAAGCAACTTATCAATGATCTTGGCTATGGCATGGATTAGACTAATAGGCCTATAGTCACCGATCCCCTCTGCCCCGTCCTTTTTGGGCAAGAGCACAACATTCGCCGAGTTAAGCCAATGGAGGTTGGTAACATGGAGGTTACCAAATTGGTGGATGACCCGCATGACATCATCTTTAATAATGTCCCAACAAGACTTGAAGAACATTCCGGTGAAGAGGTTCGTAAAATTCATGTGAAGAGGTTCAATTATTTTTAAAGGATTATAAGTGGCAGGCATTTACCTGCAGCTTGGCCAGAAGCTATCAAGAACTCAAAGCGAACTTTGTTTCGGTACACCCCCCTTAAAAATTGTATAGATTTCAGTACAAATTAAAGGTGAAGATTAGAGTTTACCCCTTCAATCAAAAAGGGTAAAATAGTCTTTTGCATCCAAGTCAATTTATTTAGTATGTTTGATCTGCAAGCTAATATGGTGATAGCCTTTTAAAACAACTTTAAGGTTCATGTAAACTTTTAAGGGGGTGTGCCGAAGCAAAACTCAAACTATATCAAAACTAAGATTCATTTTGTGCTATTTTTCTTGAATCATGAAGAAAATAAGCATACATTCAGACATCATATGTAAAATATCACATATATTTGACGTACACATCTCCAGACAGAAAAGAACAAACACAAGCATGCTAATTCAATAACCAAGTGTTGCATCAATGTATCCTATATATCAAAAACAAGAGGAAAGAATGAGACAGATCGATGGCTTTATGGAACTCACTTGCGTTATTCCTCTGGCCGCGACGGCTTAGCGACGCTAAATAACTTCAAATTCAGCGCTGTGACGGAAATTAGTGAGTTATTAACATCATATTTAGTGTAGTGTGAAATATGCATAGCTTTAGCGACAGGGCTCTTTATGTGCTTATATATATTGCCTGAATTCCAGGAATGAGGGCATTGGGCTTCAACGTGATCGTGTCGTTCGTGTTGGCAATTGTCTTTAATATTGGTTTCAGCTTCCCAACTCGACCTGTAAGTACAAAAAGATTTGAAATATGATTACCATATTGTATACACTATACTCAGACATTCTTTTTTCCTTGGAAAGTTTCATCAGGCTCTTATTCATCCTTACTTTTCATAATGGCTATATATAGAGCTGGATACCGTCTCCCTTGTTGCCCGTACACATCAAGAACATCCACAGGGGCAAGCATGGTAGCGATTCCTCAACTTATGACACAGAGGGAAGGTAAATCCACACTCCAAACTCGCTTACTGGTTGAAACGTCGTTACACCATCTTTCAGTTCTAAAAGAGGTATACGTTCCAACTGTGAAACAAATATAGGTTCATGCCGGTAAATTTCGAGAGCATCTTCAGCAAGTATGCCCGCACGGCGCCGGACAAGCTTAGCTTCGGCGACATCTGGAGGATGACCGAAGGCAACCGGCTGAACTTCGACTTCATTGGATGGTGAGCAAAGCACTCGCGGATTCTCATTTCATCGGCAGTTTACTTGAGTTGCTTTTGGTGTTTCATACTCCTATGCAATAATTTGGGACAATAAATGAATTAGATGGCATCAAACCATTTCGATCGCATCTTTTGTTTCATGAGCAGTCAGTAACGCAAAATGAACTGTGGAAGCGTTGTTGCACTCATGTTTGGTGTGAACTTATGTGTGTTCAGGATTGTGAGCAAGGGGAAGTGGATACTGCTTTACGTGCTTGCCAAGGATGAGGAAGGCTTCCTCTCCAGAGAAGCTGTTCGCCGCTGCTTCGATGGTAGCCTGTTCGAGTTCATCGCCCAGGAAAGGAGGGAAGCCCACGAGAAGCTGCACTAGAGTGCAACGCTGTCATCTTCGTGAGTAAAACTGTAGACAGATGTATTACCTAATGTATGCCTATGAAATAAGAGAGGAACGAGTACGAAGTCCAGAGAATAAAGTTGTACAAGTACTCTGTACTGTGATTGTTGAATTCTGTAAGAGAGGAACGAGTACGAAGTCCATAGAATAGAGTTGTACAAGTACTCTGTATTGTGATTGTTGAATTCTCTTACTGTACTAAACTCGATTGTGTTTGCGCTGCGGTGATCTCCCGGTAAACGGGCGGCCCAGGTACTCGAGAGAAATATGGGCAACTTACACTCGGAAGGAAAAACCTAATGAGCGAACTAACCTATGGTTGAATGGTCAGAGAGACTGTGGTATCCCCAGCCCACTAGGGTTCAAATTCTGATGCTCGTATTTATTCTGAATTTATTTTAGGATTTCCGGCGATGTGCATTCAGTGGGAGGAGATGTTTCCCTCAACGACGAGGTGTCTACGGTGACTTCATAAATTTTAAAATGATGTGCCGGCTCAGTCTTTTGGAAATGCTCATAGGGGTAGGGTGTACGTGTATGCGTTCATAGGAGTGAGTGTATGCGCGTGTATATGAGCGCTTGCGTCTGTACTGTGTTTAAAGAAAGAGAAAACCTAATAAAAAGATCACTCACCCCCTGGTTCCGAAAAAACTGCTGCTGGTTTTGGCCGGATATAAATAATGAGTTATTTAAAAAAAACACCATGAATTTTTAAAGTTGCGGGTTTAATAAATACTTACTAAGTAAAATAATTGTGCATAATTTAAAGATGCTCATGGATATTTTAAAATATTCATGAAATTAAATATTGTTCACAAATTTTATAGATGTGCAAAACTTCAAAATACTTTAAAATTTAGGAAACTTAAGAGTTTTTAGAATAATTCATGTATTGGTGAATTCTCAAAAAAAACTTACTTCAGAATTTATGATTTAAAATATACTGGAGAATTCTTAAATTTTTGTTTGTTAATTATTAATTGTTTCTTAAAACAACCACCGGCGTCGGGGCTCGCCGGCGTGAAGACGGAGCAGGAGCTCGACGATGAGGTGGCCATGAAGTGGGCGCGGGAAGATTGGGCGCGGCTAGAGATGGACCGCCAGCACCGCACCCGGCAGAGATCACTGCGCGCCGCCAAGGTCGCGACGAAGGGGGCGTCATCGTGCTTGAAGACAACGACGACGACGCCGCCACCGGCCAAACCTTTCCGCCAGGGCGACCCCGGGCAGGGGTCCAGCAGCGTGAAGAAGGAGAAGGACGATGGCGCGACGACGGCGACTAGCCATGCTCAGTGAGTTTTTTATTTAGTAAATTTTAAGTTTTCTATGTAAAAAATATAGAACGCCCAAATTTATGCCCTGTTTGCCGAATCTTTGTAATGTTTGTTGAATTTTAGCCGAGTTTCTTTTCAAAAATATTTAAAAAGAGGCGACGGGGGCAACCTCTGGGGGCGGCGGCTGGGAATCCCATCGCCCCAAGCCGATTTTTAGCGCCAGTTCACCTCGAGGCGGCGATTTTTTGAGCCCCCTAGGGGGCCAACGGCTGGAGATGCTCTAAGAGCATCCAAGATAAAGAGGAGGGAATGGTTTGTACCAGTGGACGCCATGGGGAAGTAAAGGCTGGAGCCCTACACAACCACGAAGTGGAGACCATCCCCCGCTGCATCGAAGTCCTTCCCTTCCGTGATGCATCGGTTGCCTGAGATTGGAGTAGTGGATCCCCTCGTCGTCGCTGATCTGAGAGTGGATCCTCTCCCTGTCTTAAGAGGACAACAGCCACTGGCCAACATCCTGGCGGCGCTAAGAATCATAACCGCAAAGTCAAGTGGCATGATTCATCGGATTTCGGACGTGACCCTATCGCCGGACTGATTCGCCTCTTTCTAAATCCAGCGTGGTCGCCGTCGAGTCGTCGCTTCCGCATAGGTCGCCCAGCCGCCAGGCTGGGGTGGGAGCATGAGACCTTGCAAACGAAATGAGGGTCACATAGTCTTGTCCTTTCCTATTTCGCGTGGGGAGGCTGCTACAGGCCCATTAGGCCCAATTTAACGTGAGACGCTCAAAAAAGTGACGAACCAGCAGGCCAATATGGCTAGCGATCGTTAATAGCGAGCGAAGCCATATTACATGCAATTCACACCTTGTCTCAAAAAATCATGCAATTCACACCTAATCTGACGGACAAAAATGCTCAAGAGCGAGGATCGAACGGCTAGGAGCGTTGATGGACTGGGGAAGGTGCTCAATTTTAATGTATCTAATTTTTCTGGGTGCTAGTGTCCATGGATCTCATTAAAAAAATGTACGCCATATGCATCAAAGTTTTTTAATTGCTAAAAACTACATGGCCGGGAGTTTACCAGGATTCTAACCTTGACAGCAGCACGGCGCCAGGTTGGCCTGAAATCTGATGTTACCCCGGTGTGATGTGTGAAAGACGTGCGTGCAGGTGCCCCGCGGCTTCAGCAGTCCATGTAAATAAAGACTAGCAAAATGACCCGTGTTTTGCAACAAGAGGAAAAAAGTCATAATCTCCAATGCCCATGATCACATTTTCCTGCATCACCGAGAATACTATCACTCTCATTTTCGTAAGATAGTGATTTTTAAAAAAATCATGAACATTTTTTGAAACACATGAACATTTCTAAAACCATGATCATTTTTCAAATTCATGAATTGTTTTACAGATTTCGAACATTTTCTCAAATCATGAATATTGTTGGATTCATGAACATTTTATACTATTTGCAAACATTTAAAAATTGAAAAAAATTTAAACTTTTTTGAACATTCTAGAATCGAGGAACATTTTTGGAAATTGGTAGAACAATTTTGAAATTAATGAACATTTTTGATTTAACAAACATTTTTGAAATGCATGATCATTTTTGAAATGCATGATCATTTTTGAATCAGCCAACATTTATGAATCAATAAACTATTTTGTAAGTCATGAACAATTTTTATTTTTTACGATATTTTTGAATTCATGAACAAATTTTGAATTCGCAAATTTTATTCAATTTCATTAAAAAAATTAATATGTGAACTTTTTAAAAGAATCACGAACAATATTTGATTTTATGAACATTTGTTTCCGAAATGGCGAACATCATTTGAATATGTGAATATTTTATAAAAATCACAAACATTTTCTGAATCCACCAACATTGCATTATTAAAAATTTTATTTCAAAATATTCAGGTTATTAATTTTTGGAAGTTTTTTGTAGTCCCAAATGATTTAAAGTATAAAAAACCAAAGACGAAAAAGGAAAACAAAAATAAAATGTAAAATGTAAAAACAGGCCACCCGGACATATGCCGGCCCAAATAGGCGTGCTGTGTCTTCTACCAGCGCACAGAATGCAGTATAGAAGGTTCCCACTGCATAGGCCCGCCCAGGCGGGGATTCCCCTGTGAAAACCATTTTTGTTACTTATAGGTGGCATAGGTATCCCTAAAAAAGGTGGCATCAGTGGGTAATATTTTGTAACTTTAGAAATTTCAGTGACATACCGCCGGAAGCAATAGCCTCTTTATTATTATAACTTTTTGAGGGAATTTATTATTATTAGTTAGTTATATAATAACGCATGGTTTGTTTCTGCCCGTTCACCATCATTAAAAGTGTCCTATAAATTGATAGTATTTACCTCCACTACCACTAGTAAGTGGCAAAAACTATTCGTTTTTTTTAATTCGCTGCCCATCATGTTTGGTTCATGTAGACAGCTATCACATGATAAATCACAAGTGCACAAGCGTCCTACTGGCAAGAGCCTTACACTACTACCCGGGAGACTTGAGTTTGATCTCTACTTACTTTCTTTTTTCTCCCTTTCTCCTTGATTTCAGGTTGGCGTAAGATAGAGCTGGCTACTTTCTTTTAAATTTTTCTCCTTTTTTGGCAGATTCAAGTATTTTTCAAAAAGAAAATCATATCTTTCAAAACCTAACTTCAAATTTAAAATGTTATATATGAAAATCGCTCAGAAAAATGTGTAGATTCCAAATATGATATCATCTTGCATGTTAATTATTTCTAAAATTCTGTTTATGTTGCACCCTTAATTAATACTTATTTTTATATGGGGTAGATTCCAAATATGATATTATCTTGCATGTTAATTATTTCTAGAATTATGTTTATGTTGCATGCTTAATTAATACTTTTCTTTATATGGGGTATTTTGAAAATGCATATTCATTATGCATGTTCTTACAAATTGATTGTTTTCGGTGGAGATGTCTTATATGTTTGTAACCACATTAAGTCTTGACTTGGATTACAGTTGCAAACACATATATCAACAAGACAAAAATAATGCTCTTATGCACATGCTTCATTGAGTACTAAAGTGTGCTTTGCTATTTGCAGCCTAATTCACTGTTTTGTTGAGTATCACCGAGGAGGACGTAGCAAAGACGTGTATCAACTAGGTAGATATTTTTGTTGTCTAATAAATTGGATACAACTTCTGTACACTTAAAAAATCGTCCAATCATTTATGTTCGTGCACAACATCACTTATCATGTTGTTTCTTGTATGGCACCGTGAAAGATTTCAAGTGATTTGCTAATGTCGCGGAGTGTGTGTATGAGAGGTGATTTTTTTTCTCCCATTGCAACGCACGGGCATGTTTGCTAGTTAGGTATAGAGATCTTAACCGTCCGACTCCCATGGATTCTTCGGCTGAAGAGATGGCCGTATTTTTTTTCAGCTTTCACCTGACCAACACAGAGCGTGACCCTTTTCATATTGGCTGACAAACCAAACACCTTTATGGGTTTTATTTCGCAGGGACACCTTTATGATTTTATCATGAACAAGAAAAACTTCCATTTTAAGAAAAGCGCATCTAATTCTGTATTTCTTTTTACAAATTTCCACAACGCGCACGCGGGCGAAAACCAGAGGCGCGTAACGTTTCGTGTCAAGCAGATTAACCGCAAAATGTATGTGGCACAGCACGAGGGAGATGGAACCGTACGGCTCATGCCTCATGGACAATGATGTGACATGGACGGACAACGGGTCGGGAGAGCGACCTCACTGTACAAGCCGCCACAGACCACAGAGAAGGCTCCCGGTGCCAAATCACGAAGTGACACCTCGGGGGTAAAGCAATCGTGCACACTTTCACTTCTCGCTCGCTGCACACGCACTTCCTTCCTTTGTGTGTATATAAAGAAGAGCAGGACTCGCGATATCAAGCAGGAAAGTGTGGCGCACGCGCACAGAGGGTTTTATGGCGGAGGAAGCTAAGGCGCCCGCCGACGCAACGTCGACGGTGGCGGAGGAGGCGCCGGTGACGGCCGAGCGGCCGGTACGGCCAGACCTGGAGACACACCTCCCAAAGCCCTGTGAGTGCCTGCCCCGTTTCTTCCCAGGCCCTGTTTCTTCCGTTCGTAGTAGGTGCATGGTTTCATCAGCAAGGCAGAAAGCATGACTAACAGGCATGGATGCATGCAGACTTGGCTCGAGCTCTGGTCGTGCCCGATGTGTACCATCCTGAAGGGGCCGTGGAGGGGCACGAGCACGGGCAGAAGAGCGTGCTGCAGCAGCATGTGGCCTTCTTCGACCTGGATGGCGACGGCATCGTCTATCCCTGGGAAACTTATGGAGGTATGTATTTGTGTATGGCCTGTTCGTAAAATTCTTGTGAAGAGGTTCAATTAGTTTCAAAGGATTAAGTGGCGGGCATTTAGCTGCAGCTTGGCCAGAAGCTATCAAAAACTTAATACGAACATTGTTTCGATACACCCCCTTAAAAATAGTACAGATTTCAATGCGGATTAAAGTGGAGATCATAATTTACCCTTCAATCAAAAAGGGTAAAACAGTCTCTGTATCCATGTCAATCTATTCAGTAAGTTTGATCTGCAAGCTAATATGGCGATATCCTTTTTAAATAACTTCAAGAGTCGTGTAAACTTTTCAGGGGGGGTGTGCTGAAACAAAACTCAAACTATATCGGAACTATGTTTCATTTTGTATTTTTCTTGAATCATGAAAAGAAATAAGCATGCAATCAGACATCATATGTAAAGTATCACATATATTTGACATACACATCTCCAGACATTAAAAAAACACAAACATGCTCATTCAATAACCAAGTGTTGCATCAATGCATCCTATATATCGAAAACAAGAAGAAAGAATGAGACAGATGGATGGCTTTATCGAACTCACTTGCATTATTCCTCTGGCCACGACGGCTTAGCGGCATGAAATAACTTCAAATTTAGCACGGTGACGGAAATTAGTGAGTTATTAACATCATATTTAGTGTAGTGTGAAATATGCACAGCTTTAGCGACAGGGCTCTTCAAAAATTATATTTTAGAACCACAAAATTTGACGGTGGTTGCCGTAGTTTATGTACTTATATTGCCTGAATTCCAGGAATGAGGGCATTGGGCTTCAACGAGATCGTGTCGTTCGTATTCGCAATTGTCTTTAATATTGGTTTCAGCTTCCCAACTCTACCTGTAAGTACAAAAAGATTTGAAATTTTTCCTTGAAAAGTTTCACCTGGCTCTTATTCATCCTTACTTTTCATGATGGCTATATATAGAGCTGGATACCATCTCCCTTGTTGCCCGTATACATCAAGAACATCCATAGGGGTGAGCATGGTAGCGATTCCTCAACTTATGACACAGAGGGAAGGTAAATCCACACTCCCAACTTGCTTACTACTAGTTCAAAACTTTACACCATCTTTCAGAAAAAACGTTCCAACTGGGAAACAAATATAGGTTCATGCCGGTAAATTTCGAGAGCATCTTCAGCAAGTATGCCCGCACGGCGCCGGACAAGCTTAGCTTCGGCGACATCTGGAGGATGACCGAAGGCAACCGTCTTAACTTCGACTTCATTGGATGGTGAGCAGAGCACTGATGAATTCATCAGCAGTTTACTTGAGTTGTTTTTTGTGTTTCATATGCAATAATTTGGGACAATAAATGAATTAGATGGTATCAAACCATTTCGATCGCATCTTTTGTTTCATCAGCAGTCAGTGACTTGAAATGAACTGTGGAAGCGTTGTTCCACTCATGTTTGGTCTGAACTCATGTACATTCAGGATTGTGAGCAAGGGAGAGTGGATACTGTTGTATGTGCTTGCCAAGGACGAGGAAGGCTTCCTCTCTAGGGAAGCTGTTCGCCGCTGCTTCGATGGTAGCTTGTTTGAGTTCATCGCCCAACAACGGAGGGAAGCCCACGAGAAGCTGCACTAGAGTGCAATTCTGTCATCTTCATGAGTACGACCAGATCGATTACCTCATGTATGCCTATGAAATAAGAGAGGAACAAGTACAAAATTCAGAGAATAAAGTTGTACACTTCTCAACTAAACTTGAGAACATAAGTACTCTGTACTGTGGTTGTTGAATTTACTATGATTGTTGAATTTTCTTACTTTATTTAGGGGATAGTTGTACTACAGCTGTGACAATTAATTTGGATCAGAGAGAGTACTAACTTGATTTTTTTTATTTTCTTGAGGGAAGAGTACTAACTCGATTGTGTTTACGCTGCGGTGATTTCCCCATAAACGGGCCGGCCCAGCTACTTAGACAAAAATATGGTCGATGTACACTCGGAAGGAAAAACATATCGAAGAAGACCACTCGCTCCTCGCTCTACAAAAATGTTTTTTAGCCGGATCTAAATAAGGAACTATTTAAAACACATCATCAATTTTTTTAAAGCGGTGGATTTCAAAAAGTAACTGTGCATAGTTAAAAAATGTTCATAGATATTATAAAAAATGATCATGAAGAATAACTGTGCATAATTTTAAAATGTGCAAAAAATTATATATATTCATAAAAATATTTTAAAATAATTGTGTGTCATTTAAGATGTACAAAAAATTATAAATGTGCAAAATTTATTTTTAAATTTTAGAATATTTTTTGTAAAAACAATCTTGCATTAAAATTAGTGAATTCTAAATTGTAAATTGTAAAAATAATTCATGTATACAAGAAAATAATAACCAAATAATGAAAAGGATGAAAAATAAAGAAAGAAAAATTGAAAAAATTGGCAAAAGTTTGAATAGAAAATGAACAAAAAGGAAAAGTAGAATAAAACAAGGGAACTAATATCATATGTATGCTCCTATGCGAAGAAAACTATTTCATTTTTTATAAAAGGCATCTTAAAACTGAAAATTGTCAATGAAGAAAGACAGTAGCCAATATAATGAAGATACAACTGGACACAAAATGACCAGTAAATATACTCCCTCTGTTCCTCAATATAAGTCTTTTTAGAGATTGCATTACAAACTACATACGAATGTATATAAACATATGTTAGAGTGTAGATTCATTCATTTTGCTCCGTATATAGTCCATAGTGGAATCTCTAAAAAGATTTATATTTAGGAACGGGAAGTATAATACATTGTAAATCATACTCACCATCTTTTTTCTTCAATTATACGCCACCTATTTGAGATTGAAAATTGCATTGAACCGGCTCAAAAGGAAAGGGGCACCTAGAAATGCCCTCGCCATACTAGGCCTTGGAGACCACAATAACCACTACCGTAATATTCTTCACCACCATTCTAGGGTGTTGGAAAATTGGATCACACGATCGAACGTATAATAGGATATTCCCATGTTAACACCATGCATGCAAGCTTGTGGTGACATCTTCTCTACTCAGACTGCAAGAGATGAATAGAAGTAGAACAAATACACTTGTTGTGGAGACAAATGTTTCTTTACCCCTCATAAATGTGATTCTCAAGCACTTGATTTATTTATGTGTATGAGTAAATGACTGACATGAAACGTGGTTTGTCGTTTCAAAGACTAGGGCGGTCATGGTATTCAAGACCACAAAGATAAAAACAATGCTTTGCTAAGCAAATACCTGTATTAGCTTTTGACAAAGGCTGATGTAGAGTAAATCCTTTTGCGCAGCAAGTATCCAAGCTCAAAACCTTTTCCAAGGCATATAGGAAACTGTAGACTGGCATTTTTAGGCGGGTCTGATGACGGTGAAGAAACATCTCTTCCGCTTTGGATCTTTTGCAAGAAGGAATGGCTTGGAGATACATTTCGGGGAGGATACATGGTTGGGTAACACCACTCTTCGAGAACAATATCTAGCCCTAGACCATATTGCTCACAATAAAAGTAAGTTCACTTGTTTTGAGCACGTCTTCGCCTAATATTTATTTTAAGCAGGATTTGGTCGATCTCCACCTTGTGTCAAGGCACTTCCTCTTGGGCGACTGGTTGTGACCCAACTGACACCAGGCCAGGATGAATTCTGTTGGCACCTTACATAAATGGAACCTTTACATAAGATTACATGGTTTTCATGAAGTTTTCATTGAATATTGGTTTCCGTAAGATATTCTCCCGTACATGGCGCTTACACACTCTTGAGATTACGCAATAACAAAAAGACTTGGATGTCCAAGATACCACTAAAAGTTAAAAAAAATTATCTGGTATTTTTCTCAAGGAGTGATCCTAACAAAGAACAACCTCGCTTGCCACAATTGGCTAGAGACTAATATTGTTGTTTACGTCATCACGATGAGACTATTAAACTCTTATTTTGGCAATGTGAATTTACGCATTCTATATGGTTGGTGATCCAAGTCGCCTCCAACTTACCCAGCCCCCCACAATGTTTGGATGTTGGATGGGTGGAGTTCCACAAAAGTTTTGCGCGTCTATTAGGGTGGGATTGTCAACCCCGATTTGCTATTTGAGTTTTAGCGGTAATAATTCCCCTCCCTTGCAGTTAATTTTCGGTTTACACACTAGCTCTGGTTGTGATGTTCTCTACGGTGTTGTTTACAACGATGTCTACGCGTGCGGGTCGGAGCATGTGAGAAAAGTGTTATTACTCAACATGGTGTTGGGGAACGCAGTAATTTCAAAAAAATTCCTATGATCACGCAAGATCTATCTAGGTGATGCATAGCAACGAGCGGGAGAGTGTGTCCACGTACCCTCGTAGACCGAAAGCGGAAGCATTATATCAACGCGGTTGATGTAGTCATACGTCTTCACGATCCGACCGATCCTAGCACCGAACATACGACACCTACGTGTTCAGAACACGTTCAACTCGATGACGTCCCTCGTACTCTTGATCCAGTTGAGGCCGAGGGAGAGTTTCGTCAGCACGACGGCGTGGCGATGGTGATGATGAAGTTACCGGCGCAGGGCTTCGCCTAAGCACTACGACGATATGACTGAGGTGTGTAATTGTGGAGGGGGCACGCACAGCTAAGACAAATCTTGAGTGCCTTTGGGGTGCCCCCGCCACGTATATAAAGGAGGGAGGGAAGAGGTGCGGCCCAGGCGCGCCGGTGTGGGGAATCCTACTAGGACTCCCCAGTCCAAGTAGGATTCCCCTCCTCTTTCCTATTCGGAGTAGGAGAGAAGGAAAGAGAGGGAGAGGGAGAAGGAAAGGGGGCCGCGCCCCCACCCCTTGTCGAATTCGGTTTGGACAGGGGGAGGCGAATTCCCGTAACTCTCCGGTACTCCGAAAAAATACCCGAATCACTCGGAACCTTTCCGATGTCCGAGTATAGCCTTCCAATATATCGATCTTTACATCTCAACCATTTTGAGACTCCTCGACATGTCCGTGATCTCATCCGGGACTCCGAACAACCTTCGGTACATCAAATCACATAACTCATAATACAAATCGTCATCGAACGTTAAGCATGCGGACCCTACGAGTTCGAGAACTATGTAGACATGACCGAGACACATCTTCGGTCAATAACCAATAGCAGAACCTGGATGCTCATATTGGCTCCTACATATTCTACGAAGATCTTTATCGGTCAAATCGCATAACAACATACGTTGTTCCCTTTGTCATCGGTATGTTACTTGCCCGAGATTCGATCATCGGTATTATCATACCTAGTTCAATCTCGTTACCGGCAAGTCTCTTTACTCGTTCCGTAATGCATCATCACGCAACTAACTCATTAGTCACATTGCTTGGAAGGCTTATAGTGATGTGCATTACCGAGAGGGCCCAGAGATACCTCTCTGATACACGGAGTGACAAATCCTAATCTCGATATATGCCAACTCAACAAACACCTTCGGAGACACCTGTAGAGCATCTTTATAATCACCTAGTTACGTTGTGACGTTTGATAGCACACAAAGTGTTCCTCCGGTATTCGGGAGTTGCATAATCTCATAGTCAGAGGAACATGTATAAGTCATGAAGAAAGCAGTAGCAATGAAACTGAAACGATCATAATGCTAAGCTAATGAATGGGTTTTGTCCATCACATCATTCTCTAATGATGTGATCCCGTTCATCAAATGACAACACATGTCTATGGTCAGGAAACATAACCACCTTTGATTAACGAGCTAGTCAAGTAGAGGCAGACTAGGGACACTCTGTTTTGTCTATGTATTCACGCATGTACTAAGTTTCCGGTTAATACAATTCTAGCATGAATAATAAACATTTATCATAAGGAAATAAATAATAACTTTATTATTGCCTCTAGGGCATATTTCCTTCAGTCTCCCACTTGCACTAAAGTCAATAATCTAGTTCACAGCGCTATGTGATTTAACACCAATAGTTCACATCACCATGTGATTAACACCCATAGTACACATCGCCATGTGACCAACACTCAAAGTGTTTACTAGTGTCAGTAATCTAGTTCACATAGCCATGTGATTAACACCCAAAGAGTACTAAGGTGTGATTATGTTTTCCTTGTGAGAGAAGTTTAGTCAACGGGTCTGCCAAATTCAGATCCATATGTATTTTGCAAATTTCTATGTCTACAATGCTCTTCATGGAGCTACTTTAGCTAATTGCTCCCACTTTCAATATGTATCCGGATTGTGACTTAGAGTCATCCAGATCGGTGTCAAAGCTTGCATCGACGTAACTCTTTATGACGAACTCTTTATCACCTCCACAACCGCGAAATATTTCCTTAGTCCTCTAAGGATAATTTTGACCATTGTCCAGTGATCCACTCCTGGATTACTATTGTACCCTCTTGCCAAAATCATGGTGAGGTACACAATAGGTCTAGTACACAGCATGACATACTTTATAGAACCTATGACTAAGGCATAGGGAATCACTTTTCATTCTCTTTCTATTTTCTGCCGTGGTCGGGTTTTGAGTCTTTACTCAACTTCACACCTTGCAACACAGGCAAGAACTCCTTCTTTGACTGTTCCATTCTGAACGACTTCAAAAACTTGTTAAGGTATGTACTCATTGAAAAAATTTATCAAGCGTCTTGATCTATCTCTATAGATCTTGATGCTCAATATGTAAGCAGCTTTACCGAGGTCTTTCTTTGAAAAACTCCTTTCAAACACTCCTTTATGCTTTCTAGAAAATTCTACATTATTTACGATCAACAATATGTCATTCACATATACTTATCAGAAATTCTGTAGTGCTCCCACTCACTTTCTTGTAAATACAGGCTTCACCGCAAGTCTGTATAAAACTATATATGCTTTGATCAACTCATCAAAGCCTATATTCCAACTCCGAGATGCTTACACCAGTCCATAGATGGATCGCTGGAGTTTGCACACTTTGTTAGCACCTTTAGGATTGACAAAACCTTCTTGTTGTATCATATACAACTCTTCTTTAAGAAATCCATTAAGGAATGTAGTTTTGACATTCAATTGACAGATTTCATAAAATGTGGCAATTGCTAACATGATTCGGACAGACTTAAGCATCGCTACGAGTGAGAAAATCTCATCGTAGTCAACACCTTGAACTTGTCGAAATTTTTTTTGACAATTCAAGCTTTGTAGATAGTAACACTACTATCAGAGTCCGTCTTCCTCTTGAAGATCCATTTATTCTCAATGGCTTTCCGATCATCGGGCAAGTCCACGAAAGTCCACACTTTGTTCTCATACATGGATTCTATCTCACATTTCATGGCCTCAAGCCATTTCGTGGAATCTGGGCTCATCATCGCTTCCTCATAGTTCGTAGGTTCGTCATGGTCAAGTAACATGACCTCCAGAATAGGATTACCGTACCACTCTAGTGCAGATCTTACTCTGGTTGACCTACGAGGTTCGGTAGTAACTTGATCATAAGTTTTCATGATCATCATCATTAGCTTCCTCACTAATTGGTGTAGGAATCACTGGAACTGATTTCTGTGATGAACTACTATCCAATAAGGGAGCAGGTACAATTACCTCATCAAGTTCTACTTTCCTCCCACTCACTTCTTTTGAGAGAAATCCCTTCTCTAGAAAGGATCCACTCTTAGCAACAAAGATCTTGCCTTCAGATCTGTGATAGAAGGTGTACCTGATACGTCTCCAACGTATCTATAATTTTTTATTGTTCCATGCTATATTTTATTCTGTTTTGGACATTAACGGGCTTTATTATACACTTTTATATTATTTTTGGGACTAACCTATTAACCGGAGGCCCAGCCCAGAATTGTTGTTTTTTTGCCTATTTCAGAGTTTCGCAGAAAAAGAATATCAAACGGAGTCCAAACAGAATGAAACCTTCGGGAACGTGATTTTCGGAACGAACGTGATCTAGAGGACTTGGACCCTACGTCAAGAAAGCTACCAGGAAGGCACGAGGTAGGGGGCGCGCCCTCCACCCTCGTGGGGCCCATGTTGCTCCATCGACGTACTTCTTCCTCCTATATATACCTACGTACCCCAAACTACTAGATACGGAGCCAAAAACCTAATTCCACCGCCGCAACCTTCTTTACCCGTGAGATCCCATCTTGGGGCCTTTTCCGGAGGTCCGCCGGAGGGGGCATTGATCACGGAGGGCTTCTACATCAACACCATAGCCTCTCCGATGATGTGTGAGTAGTTTACCTCAAACCATCGGGTCCATAGTTATTAGCTAGATGGCTTCTTCTCTCTTTTTGGATCTCAATACAATGTTATCCCCCTCTCTCGTGGAGATCTATTCAATGTAATCTTCTTTTGTGGTGTGTTTGTTGAGACCGATGAATTGTGGCTTTATGATCAAGTTTATCTATGAACAACATTTGAATCTTCTCTGAATTCTTTTATGTATGATTGGTTATCTTTGCAAGTCTCTTCGAATTATCAGTTTGGTTTGGCCTACTAGATTGATCTTTCTTGTAATGGGAGAAGTGCTTAGCTTTGGGTTCAATCTTGGTGTCCTTTCCCGGTGTGATGAGGGGCAGCAAGGCACGATTGTATTGTTGCCATCGAGGATAACAAGATGGGGTTTATATCATATTGCATGAGTTTATCCCTCTACATCATGTCATCTTACTTAAAGCGTTACTCTGTTCTTTTGAACTTAATACTCTAGATGCATGCTGGATAGCGGTCGATGTGTGGAGTAATAGTAGTAGATGCAGGCAGGAGTCGGTCTACTTGTCTCGGACGTGATGCCTATATACATGATCATACCTAGATATTCTCATAACTATGCTCAATTCTGTCAATTGCTCAACAGTAATTTGTTTAACCACCGTAATACTTATGCTCTCGAGAGAAGCCACTAGTGAAACCTATGGCCCCCGGGTCTATTTTCCATCGTATTTAATCTTCCAACACTTAGCTATTTCTATTGCTTTTTATTTTACTTTGCATCTTTATTTCTCTTTATCATAAAAACACCAAAAATATTATCTTATCATATCTATCAGATCTCACTTTCGTAAGTGACCGTGAAGGGATTGACAACCCCTTTATTGTGTTGGTTGTGAGAATTTTATTTGTTTGTGTAGGTACGAGGGACTCGTGCGTAGCCTCCTACTGGATTGATACCTTGGTTCTCAAAAACTAAGGGAAATACTTACGCTGCTTTACTGCATCACCCTTTCCTCTTCAAGGGAAAACCAACGCAATGCTCAAGAGGTAGCAAGAAGGATTTCTGGCGCCGTTGCCGGGGAGGCTTACGCAAAGTCAAGTCAAGATTTGACTCCGACAATGAGCCATTTCTGGCGCCGTTGCCGGGGAGTCTACGCAAAAGTCAACATACCAAGTACCCATCACAAACCCTTATCTCCCGCATTACATTATTTGCCATTTGCCTCTCTCTCTCTCTCTCTCTCTCTCTCTCTCTCTCTCTCTCTCTCTCTCTCTCTCTCTCTCTCTTCGTTCGCCTCTTTTTCACTTGCTTCTTGTTTGCTCGTGTGTTGGATTGCTTGCTTGTCACGATGTCTCAAGGTAATACTAAATTGTGTGACTTTACCAATACCAACAACAATGATTTTCTTAGCACTCCGATTGCTCCTCTTGCCGATACTGAATCTTGTGAAATTAATGCCGCTTTGTTGAATCTTATCATGAAAGATCAATGCGCCAGCCTTCCTAGTGAAGATGCCGCTACCCATCTAAACAACTTTGTTGATTTGTGTGATATGCAAAAGAAGAAAGATGTGGACAATGATGTTGTTAAATTAAAGCTATTTCCTTTTTCGCTTAGAGATCGTGCTAAAGCTTGGTTTTCGTCTTTGCCTAAAAATAGTATTGATTCTTGGAATAAGTGCAAAGATGCTTTTATCTCTAATTATTTTCTTCCCGCTAAGATCATCTCTCTTAGAAACGATATTATGAATTTTAAGCAACTTGATCATGAACATGTTGCACAAGCTTGGGAGAGGATGAAATTAATGATACGTAATTGCCCTACTCATGGTTTGAATTTGTGGATGATTATACAAAAAAATTATGCCGGATTCAATTTCGCTTCTAGAAATCTTTTAGATTCGGTCGCGGGAGGCACTTTTATGGAAATCACTTAAGGAGAAGCTACTAAACTCCTAGATAATATTATGGTTAATTATTCTCAATGGCACACCGAAAGATCCACTAATAAAAAAGTACATGCGATAGAAGAAATTATTGTTTTGAGTGGAAAGATGGATGAACTTATGAAATTATTTTCTAATAAAAGTGTTTCTTCTTATCCTAATGATATGCCTTTGTCTACTTTGATTGAGAATAATAATGAATCTATGGATGTGAATTTTGTTGGTAGGAATAATTTTGGTAACAACGCGTATAGAGGAAACTTTAATCCTAGACCGTACCCTAGTAATTCCTCTAATAATTATGGTAATTCCTACAACAATTCTTATGGAAATTTTAATAAGATGCCTTTTGAATTTGAGACTAGTGTTAAAGAATTTATGAACTCGCAAAAGAATTTCAATGCTTTGCTTGAAGAAAAATTGCTTAAAGTGGATGAATTGGCTAGGAACGTTGATACAATTTCTCTTGATGTTGATTCTTTGAAACTTAGATATATTCCTCCTAAGCATGATATCAATGAGTCTCTCGAATCCATGGGAATTTCCATTGATGAGTGCAAAGAAAGAATCGCTAGGATGCGTGCTAAGAAAGATTGCTTTGTGAAAGCGTGTTCTTCTAGTTTTTATGAAAATAAAGATGAAGATCTAAAAGTTATTGATGTGTCCCCTATTAAATCTTTGTTTTGCAATATGAATCTTGATAATGATGGGACTGAATATGATCCACCTTTACCTAGAAGGCGTTCCAAAAATTTGGAGTTTTTAGATCTTGATGCAAAAATTGGTAAAAGTGGGATTGAAGAGATCAAAACTCTAGATATTAATGAACCCACTATTTTGGATTTCAAGGAATTTAATTATGATAATTGCTCTTTGATAGATTGTATTGCCTTGTTGCAATCCGTGCTAAATTCTCCACATGCTTATAGTCAAAATAAAGCCTTTACTAAACATATCGTTGATGCTTTGATGCAATCTTATGAAGAAAAACTTGAGTTGGAAGTTTCTATCCCTAGAAAACTTTATGATGAGTGGGAACCTACTATTAAAACTAAAATCAAAGATCATGAATGCTATGCTTTGTGTGTTTTGGGTGCTAGTGTTTCCATGATCCCAAAAACTTTGTGCGATTTGCTAGGTTTCCGTGATTTTGATGATTGCTCTTTAAACTTGCACCTTGCGAATTCCACCATTAAGAAACCTATGGGAAGAATTAATGATGCTATTATTGTTGCAAATAGGAATTATGTACCCGTGGATTTTATTGTTCTTGATATAGATTGCAACCCTTCATGTCCTATTATTCTTGGTAGACCTTTTCCTTAGAACGATTGGTGCAATTATTGATATGAAGGAAGGGAATATTAGATTCCAATTTCCATTAAGGAAAGGCATGGAACACTTCCCTAGAAAGAAAATAAAATTACCTTATGAATCTATTATGAGAGCCACTTATGGATTTCCTACCAAAGATGGCAATACCTAGATCTATCCTTGCTATTTTGCCTAGCTAGGGGCGTTAAACGATAGCGCTTGTTGGGAGGCAACCCAATTTTATTTTTAGTTTTTTTTTGCTTCTGTTTAGGAATAAATATTTGATCTAGCCTCAGGTTAGATGTGTTTTTATTTTCAAATTCGTTTTTGTGCCAAGTTTAACCTATAGGATCTTCTTGGATGATAGTTATTTGATCTTGCTGAAAATTCCAGAAACTTTCTGTTCACGAAAATAATTGTTAAATATCACCAGAACGTGATAAAATATTGATTCCAATTGCTGCTGATCAATAAAAAAATTGTCTAGGTCGTACTATCTTGTCTTAATGTTTGGAGTTCCAGAAGTTTGCATTAGTTACAGATTACTACAGACTGTTCTGTTTTTGACAGATTCTGTTTTTCGTGTGTTGTTTGCTTATTTTGATGAATCTATGGCTAGTAAAATAGTTTATAAACCATATAGAAGTTGGAATACAGTAGGTTTAACACCAATATAAATAAAGAATGAGTTCATTACAATACCTTGAAGTGGTGTTTTCTTTTCTTTCGCTAACGGAGCTCACGAGATTTTCTGCTGAGTTTTGTGTTGTGAAGTTTTCAAGTTTTGGGTGAAAGATTTGATGGATTATGGAACAAGGAGTGGCAAGAGCCTAAGCTTGGGGATGCCCATGGCACCCCAAGATAATCTAAGGACACCAAAAAGCCAAAGCTTGGGGATGCCCCGGAAGGCATCCCCTCTTTTGTCTACTTCCATCGGTAACTTTACTTGGAGCTATATTTTTATTCACCACATGATACGTGTTTTGCTTGGAGTGTCTTGTATTATTTGAGTCTTTATTTTTTAGTTTTCCACAATCATCCTTGCTGTACACACCTTTTAAGAGAGACACACATGATTCGGAAATTGTTAGAATACTCTATGTGCTTCATTTATATCTTTTGAGTTATATAGTTTTTGCTCTAGTGCTTCACTTATATCTTTTAGAGCACGGTGGTGGTTTTGTTTCATAGAAACTATTGTTCTCTCATGGTTCACTTAGATTATTTTGAGAGTCCTACAAAACAGCATGGTAATTTGCTTTAATTATGATAGGCATTCAAGATTAGTAAACAAATTCTTATGAGTGTGTTGAATATTATGAGAAGTTTGATACTTGATAATTGTTTTGAGATATGGAGATGGTGATATTAGAGTCATGCTAATTGAGTAGTTTTGAATTTGAGAAATACTTGTGTTAAAGTTTGTGATTCCCGTAGCATCCACGTATGGTGAACCGTTATGTGATGAAGTCGGAGCATGATTTATTTATTGATTGTCTTCCTTATGAGTGGCGGTCGGGGACGAGCGATGGTCTTTTCCTACCAATCTATCCCCCTAGGAGCATGCGCGTAATACTTTGCTTCGATAACTTGTAGATTTTTGCAATAAGTATATGAGTTCTTTATGACTAATGTTGAGTCCATGGATTATACGCACTTTCTTCCTTCCACCATTGCTAGCCTCTCCAATATCACACACTTTTCGCCGGTATCATACACCCACCATATACCTTCCTCAAAACAGCCACCATACCTACCTACCATGGCATTTCCATAGCCATTCCGAGATATATTGCCATGCAACTTACCACCGTTCAGTTTATTATGACACGCTCCATCATTGTCATATTGCTTTGCATGATCATGTAGTTGACATTGTATTTGTGGCAAAGCCATCGTTCATAATTCTTTCATACATGTCACTCTTGATTCATTGCATATCCCGGTATATCGCCGGAGGCATTCACATAGAGTCATATTTTGTTCTAAGTATTGAGTTGTAATTGTTAGGTTGTAAGTAAATAAAAGTGTGATGATCATCATTTTTTTAGAGCATTGTCCCAAGTGAGGAAAGGATGATGGAGACTATGATTCCCCCACAAGTCGGGATGAGACTCGGACTAAAAAAAAAGAGGCCAAAAAAGAAAGAAAGAGAAAAGGCCCAAATAAAAAAAATGAGAGAAAAAGAGAGAAGGGACAATGTTACTATCCTTTTACCACACTTGTGCTTCAAAGTAGCACCATGATCTTCATGATAGAGAGTCTCCTATGATATCACTTTCATATACTAGTGGGAACTTTTTCATTATAGAACTTGGCTTGTATATTCCAATGATGGGCTTCCTCAAAATGCCCTAGGTCTTCGTGAGCAAGCGAGTTGGATGCACACCCACTTAGTTTCTTTTGTTGAGCTTTCATATACTTATAGCTCTAGTGCATCCGTTGCATGGCAATCCCTACTCACTCACATTGATATCTATTAATGGGCATCTCCATAGCCCGTTGATACACCTAGTTGATGTGAGACTATCTTCTCCTTTTTTGTCTTCTCCGCAACCACCATTCTATTCCACATATAGTGCTATGTCCATGGCTCACGCTCATGTATTGCAAAAATTTCTCGGCCTCTAACTAATTTATTAAAAAAGATATACCATTTGTCTTTGATGATGATTGTGTAGAAGCATTTGAAATACTTAAGAAAGCATTGATTTCTGCACCTATTGTTCAGCCACCTGATTGGAATTTACCCTTTGAAATTATGTGTGATGCTAGTGATTATGATGTAGGTGCTGTTCTAGGGCAAAGAGTTGATAAGAAATTAAATTTTATTCAATATGCTAGTAAAACTCTAGACAATGCCCAGAGAAATTATGCTACTACTGAAAAAGAGTTCTTAGCAGTTGTATTTGCTTGTGATAAGTTCAGACCTTATATTGTTGATTCTAAAGTAACTATTCACACGGATCATGCTGCTATTAAATATCTTATGGAAAAGAAAGATGCTAAACCTAGACTTATTAGATGGGTTCTCTTGCTACAAGAATTTGATTTGCATATTATTGATAGAAAGGGAGCTGAGAACTCCATTGCAGATAACTTGTCTAGGTTAGAAAATGTTCTTGATGACCCACTACCTATTGATGGTAACTTTCCTGACGAACAATTAAATGTCATAAATGCTTCTCGTACTACTCCATGGTATGTTGATTATGCTAATTACATTGTTGCTAAATTTATACTGCCTAGTTTCACATACCAGCAAAAGAAAAAGTTTTTCTATGATTTGAGACATTACTTTTCGGATGGCCCACATCTTTATAAAGAAGGAGTAGATGGTGTTATTAGACGTTGTGTACCTGAGCATGAACAGGAACAAATCCTACGCAAGTGCCACTCCGAGGCTTATGGAGGACACCACGCTGGGGATAGAACTGCACATAAGGTATTGCAATCCGGTTTTTATTGGCCTACTCTCTTCAAGGACGCCTGTAAGTTTGTCTTACCTTGTGATGAATGTCAAAGAATTGGTAATATTAGTAGACGTCAAGAAATGCCTATGAATTATTCACTTGTTATTGAACCATTCGATGTTTGGGGCTTTGATTATATGGGACCGTTTCCTGCCTCTAATGGATATACACATATTTTAGTTGTTGTTGATTACGTTACTAAGTGCGTAGAAGCTATTCCAACTAGTAGTGCTGATCATAACACCTCTATTAAGATGCTTAAAGAAGTTATTTTTCCGAGGTTTGGAGTCCCTAGATATTTAATGACTGATGGTGGTTCACATTTTATTCATGGTGCTTTCCATAAAATGCTTGCTAAGTATGATGTTAATCATAGAATTGCATATCCTTATCACCCGCAGTCTAGTGGTCAAGTAGAATTGAGTAATAGAGAGCTCAAATTAATTTTGCAAAAGACTGTTAATAGATCTAGAAAGAATTGGTCCAAGAAACTGGATGATGCATTATGGGCCTATAGAACTTCATATAAAAATCCTATGGGTATGTCTCCGTATAAAATGGTTTATGGAAAAGCATGTCACTTATCTCTCGAACTAGAACATAAGGCATATTGGGCCATTAAAGAGATCAACTATGATTTCAAACTTGCCGGTGAGAAGAGGTTATTTGACATTACCTCACTTGATGAATGGAGAACCCAAGCCTATGAGAATGCCAAGTTGTTTAAAGAAAAAGTTAAAAGATGGCATGACAAAAGAATACAAAAGTGTGAGTTTAATGTAGGTGATTATGTATTGCTATACAACTCTCGTTTAAGATTTTTTGCTGGGAAACTTCTCTCTAAATGGGAAGGTCCTTACGCTATCGAGGAGGTCTATTGTTCCGGTGCCATAAAAATCAACAACTTCGAGGGCACAAATCCAAAGGAAATCCTATAAATTAAACATTATATCTCAGGTAAATCTATAAATTTTGAAACCAATGTTATTGAAACTGTAACCCCGGGGGGGGGGGATAAGGGACACTTTCCGGAACGTTTCAGACTCCGAAAAGGAATAGGTATGTGGTACGGTAAGTAAACCGACTCCAAAACAGTTCTAATGGCAATTTTTCTCCGTTTTGGAATATTTAGAAAAATAGATAGATAAGAAGCAGTCCAGGAAGGACACGAGGGCTCCACGAGGGTGGAGGGTGCGCCCTACCACCTGGGCGCGCCCCCTGCCTCATGGGCACCTCGTGCGCTCTCTGGACTCTGTTTTCTTGCACGATACATATTTTGGTCGGTAAAAATTCATTATATAATCTCCCGAAGGTTTTGACTCCTGTATCACGCAATTGTCCTCTGTTCTTGTTTCAAGCTGTTTTCTGTCAGGGTTGTTAAGGCCAGGCATCATGTCGTCCCCCTCCTCCAACAATGGTGACAACGATGCTTGGCTAATGAAGATAGAGCTGAAGAGGGAAGAACCCGTGGAGATCAACAAGGATGAAGGGATCAAGAAGGCCACGGAGGACCAAGTTCCGAAAGCAGAAGACACCCTTCAACTTGATCACAATCTTCTTACCCCAACTGAGATCGAAGCTTTCAAGATGATTGAGTTAGCTCATATACAAAACAAGCATCTCACACGTGAAAATATTTTGTTGAAGGAGCATATCGTCGCACTCAAGGGCATTATCCGCAAGTTGGAGGATCTCTTGCGCTCGATGTGCGACTACCCATCATCAACAACTCCACCATCTTCTTCACCAACAAAGGAGACATAATCATATGGGTATGGGCACTCCCCTTGGCAACCGCCAAGCTTGGGGGAGGTGCCCCGGTATCGTATCACCATCACACTCCTATCTTTACCGTTTTTCTTAGTTCGATCCTTTAAGTAATATCTTGATCAAGTAGAATAAGGTTTTTGGTATGATCTAGTTTTGAGTTTTGCTTTATGATCCCTTTATGTAATTGAGTCCATGAGCTATATAATAAAGATTAGTGTTGAGTCAAGGGCTTGATTACCTTGCTATGATCTTGAGTGAATAAAAGAAAATAGAAAGAATAAAAAGAAATAAAAAGAGATCATATTGATCTTATGAAGAGTAATGACTTCACATAGAAAGAGTATGATGATTAAAAGTTGTTGAGAGTTGGCAAACATAGTTTTGGTCATCATTGCAATTAATAGGAAGTAATAAAGAAAGAGAGGTTTCACATATAAATATACTATCTTGGACATCTTTTATGATTGTGAGCACTCATTAAAATAGGACATGCTAAAGAGTTGACGTTGGACAAGGAAGACAACGTAATGGGTTATGTTTTCTCATATCTGAAATAAAGTATATTGTTATGGATCATCCAACATGTTGAGTTTGCCTTTTCCCCCTCATGCTGGCCAAATTCTTTGCACCAAGTAGAGATACTACTTGTGCTTCCAAAAACCCTTAAACCCAGTTTTGCCATGAGAGTCCACCATATCTACCTATGGATTGAGTAAGATCCTTCAAGTAAGTTGTCATCGGTGCAAGCAATAAAAATTGCTCTCTAAATATGTATGATTGATTAGTGTGGAGGAAATAAGCTTTATACGATCTTGTGATGTGGAAGAAATAAAAGCGACGGACTGCATAGTAAAGGTCCATATCACAAGTGGCAATATAAAGTGACGTTCTTTCGCATTAAGATTTTGTGCATCCAACCCTGAAAGCGCATGGCAACCTCTGCTTCCCTCTACGAAGGGCCTATCTTTTACTTTTATCTTCTACCTTATGCAAGAGTCATGGTGATCTTCACCTTTTCTTTTTACATTTTATCCTTTGGCAAGCATAGTGTGGTGGAAGGATCCTGATATATATATATATATATATATATATATATATATATATAAAATTGGATGTAAGTTAGCATGAACTATTATTGTTGACATTACCGTTGAGGTAAAAGGTTGGAAGGCGAAACTATAAGCCCCTATCTCTCTCTGTGTCCGATTAAAAATCCGTAACCACAAGTATTGCATGAATGTTAGCAATTGTGAAAGACTAAATGATAGTTGAGTATGTGGACATGCTGAAAAGCTCTGACATAGACTCTTTCTGATGTTATGATGAATTGCAATTGCTTCAATGACTGAGATTATAGTTTGTTAGTTCTCAATAAAGTTTCTGATTCATACTTTGCATTGTGAATAGATTATTACTTGAGCATAATCATATGACATTATCCGCATATGTTGCTGTTATGAGAATGATCATGATGCCCTCATGTCCGTATTTTATTTTATCGACACCTCTACCTCTAAACATGTGGTCATGTTTATCATTATCGGCTTCCTCTTGGGGACAAGCGAGGTCTAAGCTTGGGGGAGTTGATACGTCCATTTTGCATCATGCTTTTATATCGATATTTATTGCATTATGGGTTGTTATTACACATTATGTCACAATACTTATGCCTATTCTCTCTTATTTTACAAGGTTTACATAAGGAGGGAGAATGCCGGCAGCTGGAATTCTGGGCTGGAAGGAGCAAATATTAGAGATCTATTCTGCACAACTCCAAAACTCCTGAAACTCCACGGAAGTTATTTTTGGAAATAATGAAAAATACTGAGTGGAAGAAATACCAAAGGGGGCCCACACCCTGGCCACGAGGGTGGGGGGCGCGCCCCCTGCCTCGTGGGCCCCCTGTTGGCCCTCCGGTGCCCACCTTCTGCTATATGAAGTCTTTCGTCCGAAGAAAAATCATAAGCAAGCTTTCGGGACGAGACTCCGCCGCCACGAGGCGGAACCTTGGCGGAACCAATCTAGGGCTCGGGCGGAGCTGTTCTGCCGGGGACACTTCCCTCCGGGAGGGGGAAATAATCGCCATCGTCATCTCCAACGCTCCTCTCATCGGGAGGGGGCCAATCTCCATCAACATCTTCACCAGCACCATCACCTCTCAAACCCTAGTTCATCTCTTGTATCCAATTCTTGTCTCTAAGTCTGGGATTGGTACTTGTAGGTTGCTAGTAGTGTTGATTACTCCTTGTAGTTGATGCTGGTTGGTTTATTTGGTGGAAGATCATATGTTCAGATCCTATATGCGTATTAATACTCCTCTGATTATGAACATGAATATGCTTTGTGAGTAGTTACGTTTGTTCCTGAGGACATGGGAGAAGTCTTGCTATTAGTAGTCATGTGAATTTGGTATTCGTTCGATATTTTGATGAGATGTATGTTGTCTCTCCTCTAGTGGTGTTATGTGAACGTCGACTACAGGATGATGTCTACTACGCAACCTTCTTCTCGTAGACGTTGTTGGGCCTCCAAGTGCAGAGGTTTGTAGGACAGTAGCAAATTTCCCTCAAGTGGATGACCTAAGGTTTATCAATCCGTGGGAGGCGTAGGATGAAGATGGTCTCTCTCAAGCAACCTTGCAACCAAATAACAAAGAGTCTCTTGTGTCCCCAACACACCCAATACAATGGTAAATTGTATAGGTGCACTAATTCGGCGAAGAGATGGTGATACAAGTGCAATATGGATGGTAGATATAGGTTTTTGTAATCTGAAAATACAATAACAGCAAGGTAACTAATGATAAAAGTGAGCACAAACGGTATTGCAATGCTAGGAAACAAGGCCTAGGGTTCATACTTTCACTAGTGCAAGTTCTCTCAACAATAATAACATAGTTGGTTCACATAACTATCCCTCAACATGCAACAAAGAGTCACTCCAAAGTCACTAATAGCGGAGAACAAACGAAGAGATTATGGTAGGGTACGAAACCACCTCAAAGTTATTCTTTCCAATCAATCCGTTGGGCTATTCCTATAAGTGTCACAAACAGCCCTAGAGTTCGTACTAGAATAACACGTTAAGACACAAATCAACCAAAACCCTAATGTCACCTAGATACTCCAATGTCACCTCAAGTATCCGTGGGTATGATTATACGATATGCATCACACAATCTCAGATGCATCTATTCAACCAACACATAGAACCTCAAAGAGTGCCCCAAAGGTTCTACCGGAGAATCACGACGAAAACGTGTGCCAACCCCTATGCATAGGTTCATGGGCGTAACCCGCAAGTTGATCACCAAAACATACATCAAGTGAATCACGTGATATCCCATTGTCACCACAGATACGCATGGCAAGAAATACATCAAGTGTTCTCAAATCTTTAAAGACTCAATCCGATAAGATTACTTCAAGGGGAAAACTCAATTCATTACAAGAGAGTAGAGGGGGAGAAGAAACATAAGATCCAACTATAATAGCAAAGCTCGCGATACATCAAGATCGTGCCAAATCAAGAACACGAGAGAGAGAGATCAAACACATAGCTATTGGTACATACCCTCAGCCCCGAGGGTGAACTACTCCCTGCGTCATGGAGAGGGCCGGATGATGAAGATGGCCACGGTGAGGTTCCCCCCCCGGCAGGTGCCTTAACAGGTCCCGATTGGTTTTTGGTGGCTACAGAGGCTTGCGGCGGCGGAACTCCCGATCTATTCTCGTCTTCGGAAGTTTTAGGGTACGTGGGTATGTATAGGAGGAAGAAGTACGTCAGGGGAGCCACGAGGGGCCCACAAGGGTGGAAGGCGCGCCCCCTTACCTCGTGGCTTCCTCGTCTCTTTCCCGACGTGCACTCCAAGTTTTTCCGATAGCTTTCCTTCCAAAAATAACTTCTCCAGTTGGTTTCATTCCGTTTCGACTTCATTTGATATTCCTTTTCTTCGAAACACAGAAACAAGGGAAAAAACAGGAACTGGCACTGGGCTCTGGGTTAATAGGTTAGTCCCAAAAGTAATATAAAAGTGTAAAATAAAGCCCATAAACATCAAAAACACATAATATAATAGCATGGAACAATCAAAAATTATAGATACGCAGGAGACGTATCAGTATCCCCAAGCTTAATTCCTGCTCATCCTCGAGTAGGTAAATGATAAAAAAGATAATTTTTGATGTGGAATGCTACTTGGCATAATTTCAATGTAATTCTTCTTAATTGTGGTATGCATATTCAGATCCGAAAGATTTAATACAAAAGTTTATATTGACATCAAAATAATAATACTTCAAGCATACTAACAAAGCAATCATGTCTTCTCAAAATAACATGGCCAAAGAAAGATATCCCTACAAAATCATATAGTCTGGCTATGCTCTATCTTCACCACACAAAGTATCTAAATCATGCACAACCCCGATGACAAGCCAAGCAATTGTTTCATACTTTTGACGTTCTCAAACTTTTTCAATCTTCACGCAATACATGAGCGTGAGCCATGGACATAGCACTATATGTGGAATAGAATGGTGGTTGTGGAGAAGACAAAAAGGAGAAGATAGTCTCACATCAACTAGGCGTATCAATGGGCTATGGAGATGCCCATCAATAGATATCAATGTGAGTGAGTAGGGATTGCCATGCAACGGATGCACTAGAGCTCTAAGTATATGAAAGATCAAAAAGAAACTAGGTGGGTGTGCATCCAACTCGCTTTCTCCCGAAGACCTAGGGCATTTTGTGGAAGCCCATCATTGGAATATACAAGCCAAGTTCTATAATTTAAAATTCCCACTAGTATATGAAAGTGACAACATAGGAGACTCTCTATCATGAAGATCATGGTGCTACTTTGAAGCACAAGTGTGGTAAAAGGATAGTAGAATTGTCCCTTCTCTCTTTTTCTCTCATTTTTTTTATTTTTTTTGTTTGGGCCTTCTCTTTTTTTATGGCCTCTTTTTTATCTTTTTTTTATTTTTCGTCTAGAGTCTCATCCCGACTTGTGGGGGAATCATAGTCTCCATCATCCTTTCCTCACTGGGACAATGCTCTAATAATGATGATCATCACACTTTTATTTTCTTACAACTCAACAATTACAACTCGATACTTAGAACAAAATATGACTCTATATGAATGCCTCCAGCGGTGTACCGGGATATGCAATGAATCAAGAGTGACATGTATGAAAGAATTATGAACGGTGGCTTTGCCACAAATACGATGTCAACTACATGATCATGCAAAGAAATATGACAATGATGGAGCGTGTCATAATAAATGGAACGGTGGAAAGTTGCATGGCAATATATCTCGGAATGGCTATGGAAATGCCATGATAGGTAGGTATGGTGGCTGTTTGGAGGAAAGTATATGGTGGGTGTATGATACCGGCGAAAAGTGCGCGGTATTAGAGAGGCTAGCAATGGTGGAAGGGTGAGAGTGCGTATAATCCATGGACTCAACATTAGTCATAAAGAACTCACATACTTATTGCAAAAATCTACAAGTTATCAAAGCAAAGTATTACGCGCATGCTCCTAGGGGGATAGATTGGTAGGAAAAGACCATCGCTCGTCCCCGACCGCCACTCATAAGGAAGACAATCAATAAATAAATCATGCTCCGACTTCATCACATAACGTTTCACCATACGTGCATGCTACGGGAATCACAAACTTTAACACAAGTATTTCTCAAATTCACAACTACTCAACTAGCATGACTCTAATATCACCATCTTCATATCTCAAAACAATTATCAAGCATCAAACTTTTCTTAGTATTCAACACACTCATAAGAATTCTTACAAATCTTGTATGCTTAGCATATTAGGATTATTTAAGCAAATTACCATGCTATTTAAGACTCTCAAAATAATCTAAGTTAAGCATGAGAGATCAATAGTTTCTATAAAACAAATGCACCACCGTGATCTAAAAGATATAAGTGAAGTACTAGAGCAAATGACAAACCACTCCGAAAGATATAAGTGAAGATCAATGAGTAGTCGAATAATTTATACAACTATGTGAAGACTCTCCCATTTAATAATTTCAGATCTTGGTATTTTATTCAAACAGAAAGAAAAGCTAAATAGAATGACATGACGCTCCAAGCAAAACACATATCATGTGGTGAATAAAAATATAGCTCCAAGTAAAGTTACCGATGAACGAAGACGAAAGAGGGGATGCCTTCCGGGTGTGACGCCCGGGTAATTAAGCTACAGTAATCCCCACTAATGATGCCACGTCACCTTTGTCACTGTAGTTAACCTCGGGTTAGTTCAAAAAACCGGTTCGAATTTCAAATTCAAAATCGAGCAAACAATAAAATTTTTCAAATATTAAAATTTAAATGTTCGGAGTGAACCAAATAATACATAGGTAATTATGGAGGTGAAACCACATTTTTATAAAATGTTTAAATGCTCAAAGGAAAATAAAACAGCAGCAGAAGAAATTAATTAAATGCCCTTTTGTGTTTTGTAAAATATTAAACTATATTATTTAGGGATGAAACATTTTGTGGTTGTGGCTTAATTTGTAAGAACAATTTAGGTGCCACTTTGGTATTTACTAAAACAAAAAAATAAACTGCAACTAAAATAAAACAGAAAAGGTAAAGTAAATAAAAGTAAAAACAAAAGTAAGAAGAGAGAAGGCCCCCACTGGCTTGGCCCAGAGGCCGCCCAGTCGAACACCTGCCCAGCCCGGCCACCCCCAGACTCCCATGACCACCCCCACCGAACCGAACCCTAACCCGATCCCCACTCTCCTCGTCCCTCCTGCCGTCACCCACTCACCCAGAGGAGAGGCGCCTGCTCGACCCCGGCACCGTCGCGGGCGCCCCACCCCGACCTCCTCCGCCTCCTCCTCCCGATCTAGGAACCACATCACCGTCGCCCTCGCCACCATCTTGACCCGTTCGCCCCTTGTTGTTGCGCCGTCGCCGAATCGCCGGCACCACTCGCCTGACGTCGCCGTCCTCCTCGCGGCCGTCCCCTCTCCCTCGTGGCGGCGCCTGCTCGACGCCGCCGAGGTCGCCACAGCCTCAACGCCCGCGCCCGACCAGCGCCTCGCTGCCGTCTTGACCCCTCCCGATCGGAGCTCCTCGCCGCCGAGGGCTACCTCGCCGACTGCTCCTCCCGCCCTCGTCGTCGACCCCTCCATCGCGGACCGCCTAACGCGCCTCCTCGAGACGCGACCCTCCTGTGAGCTCTCGGCCCTCAGTGACCTTTTTCCCCCTCCGCGTCTTGTATCTCCGTCGCCGACGAGGACGTGCCTCGGCCGTCGCCCGCCACCGCCGTTATGGCCGCGCTTGGAGCCGGCGCCCGTGCTCACCCGCTCTCCTCGCCAGACTACCACCGCCGCATCCTCCCCACTGGTCCATCCGCGGCTCCTCGTCGCCGCGGCCACGCCCGGCGGCGCCCGCGCCGGCGTCCGCCTCGCTCGGGTTCGCCTCCTGCATGCAGGCGCCACTTCCACGCCCGCACCGAGCGCCTAAACCCACTAACCCCCAGGGGCCATCGACACAGCGGGCCCGCCCGAACAGTTAAAAAATAATTAAAATTAAAAATAATATATAATAATTTGATTAATTAACTAATTAATTAGTTAACTTAATTAAACCTATTTAGGTTAAACTAATCACCTAATTAAACTAATCAATTCATTTAACTCAAATCAGCCAATGACGGTGGGACCCACGGGACAGTTTGACCGATCAGCGGTCGATTTGACTGTTGACGTCATGGTGATGTCATGCTAACATCACCTTTCACTGTTTGGATAATGTTGGATTTAATTAAATAATTAAAATCAGAAAATTAAAAAATCTTTAGAAAATCATATCTTTTAATCCGTAACTTTCGGATTAAATTATTTTCAACATGAAAGTTGCTCGAGCAGCGAGGCGAATCCGGACACGCAGTCCGTTCGTCCGCCACACACCCCTAACCTATCGAACCCGCAACTTTCCCCTCGGCTCCTGCTTGAAAACACGAAACACAGGAATACTTTCCGGATGTTTCCTTCACCAAATATCACCTCCTACAACATTAGGTCACCTCTAGCACCGCGTATTGCCATGTTACACTTTGTGATACTTTGATTTCTCTGTTATTTATTGTGTTCCCCCTCCGTTACTTCTTTCCGGTAGACCCTCGAGACTGCCGGCGACCCCCAGTTCGACTACGGAGTTGACGACCCCTCTCTCTTGCCAGGGCAAACAGGCAAGCCCCCCCCTTGATCACCAGATATCGCCTACTCTTATCTACACTACTTGCATTAGAGTAGTGTAACATGTTCTTGCTTTGAGATATCCTATTCTTTGCATAGCTTTGTCCTTGCTACTCATGTTGTTACCTTTATCGCTATCCTCTTGCTTAGTATAGGATGCTAGTGTTCCATCGGTGGCCCTACATTCTTGTCCGTCTGCCATGCTATACTATCGGGCTGTGATCACTTGGAGGTGATCACGGTATATACTATATACTTTACACTATTACATTACCCGAGGTCTTGTTAGGAGATGGGGGCTGAAAGGACGGGTGGCTCCATCCGGTAGAGGTGGGCTGGGTTCCCGACGGCCCCCGATCGATACTTTGTGGCGGAGCGGCAGGCAGGTTGAGACTACAGGTGAGAGGTGGGCCTGGCCTGTTCGGCTTTCGCGGATACTTAACACGCTTAACGAGGTCTTGGTATTTGATCTGAGTTGGCTATGAGCTTATACGCACTAACCATCTACGCGGGAGTAGTTATGGGTATCCCGCGTCGTGGTATCACCAAGCACTTCAGACGTCACGACGGAGCAGCGCTGGCCGGATTGGACTGGAGCGCTTTCTTGGGCTAGGTCTGCTTCGGCCGCGTCACAGCGTGCGGTGTGTGCTCAGGCGATGGGCCCGGACCCCTGGCGCTTAGGTTTAGACCGCGTGTTGGCCTCTCTGTTGTGCCTAGGTGGGGCTGCGGCGTGTTGATCTTCGCGGCGGGCATGACCCAGAAAGTGTGTCCGCCAAATGGGATCAAGCGTCTTTGGGTAAGATGGTGCACCCTGCAGTGAAGTTAATCTATTCGGATAGACGTGATCCTCGGTAACAGGGCGACTTGGAGTTGTACCTTGAGCTTATGACAACTAGAACCGGATACTTGATAAAACACACCTTCCAAGTGCGGATACAACCGGTGGTCGCTCTCTCTCGGGGATATGAGGAGGGATCGCGGGTAGGATTATTGCTATGTGATGTTACTTGGAGGACTTGATTGTCCCTCCTACTGTTGCAAGACAGGTGTCCGAGCGTAGTCTTCGTTAAGACTAGCTATCCCCTCTTATTACGGCATTCTGATTCGGTCCCACCGATATGGCCCTTTACACATATATCCATGCATATGTAGTGTAGCTCCTTGCTTGCGAGTACTTTGGATGAGTACTCACGGTTGCCTTGTTCCCCATTTCCCCCTACCTCTACTCGATTGCTGCAACTGACTATGGAGCCCGGGGCAGACGCCACCCTCGATGGCGACTACTACTGGAGGTGCCTACTACTACGTGCAGCCCGCCGGCGACGACCGGGAGTAACCTAGGAGGATCCAGCGGGAGGCCTGCTCCTCTTCGATCTCAGATCCCGGTTTGTGCTAGCCATCTTATGGCACCTTGTTTAACTTATGTACGTACTCAGATATTGTTGCTTCCACTGACTCGTCTATGATCGAGCACTTGCATTCGAGCCCTCGAGGCCCCTGGCTTGTATTATGATGCTTGTATGACTTATTTTATTTGTAGAGTTGTGTTGTGATATCTTCCGTGAGTCTCGATCTTGATCATACACATTTGCGTGCATGATTAGTGTACGATTGAATCGGGGCGTCACAAGTTGGTATCGAGCGGACTGCTGTAGGAACCCCTTCCACACTCCTTGGCAAGTCGAGTCTAGACATTGCAAAAACTTTTACTAACTTGGCTGTGTGCCTTACGGGCCCACGCCGCCATCGGGTGGTACTAGGATCTTTTACTCCTCGACCTTTACTCGGGACTCGAACTCTCTTCTATTCGGGTTAAATGAATTTGCTAAAACGAAACTAACTTTAGGTTCTCGCAAGTACTTTCTCCGGAGAGCCTCTCACTTCAGATGATGATCGCTAATCGGAAGATTCGAAGATACTCTCGATGTTCTCTCGAGACTTTGTGCCCATCACTTTTGCTATTTCGACCACCGATAAATCCGTATGGAAAACTACTTACACTTGCCATTCATACGATCATCCCCATTGATCTTGTTATTACAAGATACCCCAAGTTTCTCTATTGTTCCGAGAATACTTTGTGCCTCTGCCTAGCAGTTCTTTGCCACATGAATACCCCTTCAAATAAATCCTCGCACTTGTCGAGTATCCGCTCAACCCAGCTTGTTCATGTTTTTCACAAAAGTCTTCAAAATACTATTCGATCTTCCGAAAATCCTCTGGAGCCTTTGGCTCTTGAAATTCTTGCTTGATTGCATTATGGTTAATCCCATAAGTCTCTTAGTCATAATGACATTCCTTGTCATTATCATTTTGAGTCTGTTGACTCAATATGTTTGCGAATACACGCAATCATCAGTGATCCTTATAAATTACTTTTCCGGCTGAGCTGCCATTCTTTTACTGAAATTGGTTCTCGACCAATCCAATTGTCTTTGATTGTACCCTAAGGCTATTCAACTTATCCACCCCTAATCAGAGCATTGCTTCTGATCCCTTGATTTGGAAATCATAATTCCTTTGCATTTGACAATTGAGTTAGTCAGTTGTTTCTATAATCTGCTTCCCCTAGTTGAGTACCGATGCTCACGTCAGATCCCTTGTGGACCACCAGATCCTTTATTGAAGTTTATAAAACAACGCCCTTCATATTCAATAACCTTGTGAGCCTTCCTCGGATACATAATGCCTTTGGTAAATTGTATCGTCTGCTTTCTCAACCATGCTCTGCCTTCGAGCTTGAGTTAATTACTTCTAAAAGATTACGGTATATGATTCTAAGATGCCCCGATGGGTTGAACCTATGCCTTCCTTAATATGTGTGAACTCGAAAGTTTCACGAGTCGTACTCTTCGGTATTTTGCGGATAAAATTTCAACGCTATAACTTCATCGAAGCGAGAAGTGAATGAAAGGTTATGCATTGGAGAAGTGGGAGTCGACCTTGAACTTGTGTTCATGCCCATGGACACGATGTAGATCTTATCATTAAAGCTTCTCTTAAATTAATTATTCCTTTGGTATAAGTTCATCTTATATCAGGGATCTGGCCTTTTGCAATCGTGGTTCCGACCATTTCTCTTTTAAATACCATTTCTCGTGCAAGTTTTAGCACTTGTCTTCTGTAGAGCAATACCCCGTCCAACCTCTACTTTGATATGTCATCGAGTATTACCCCCTGGTATCTCGAGATTATCATGGAACTGCATAACTTCTTATGAGTTCTTCATCAAGTGCTACCTTCCCATCGATTCCATTTTTCACGGGCTCGAGTTAATAAACACTCAAAGACACCGATAATCGAACCGAGTCCGCGCTACGGTTCAACAACTCTTCGATAGCTTCTATAAGTACGAGTTTGTACCCGATCCGCCATTCCTAGCCTGTTTAGCTATATCATTGTCGTGATGATTTTAACTGTGCTACCCGGTCCTTCTTCTCGGAGCACAATTTTCGACGATGAACTAACCTTACGTCGATCCTCATCGTCATATCATTTCGCCTTGAACAACAAACTTGATCTCGAGTTTGTGTCATACCCTTGGTTCCAATAACCTTTCACTTCATCATTACTTGACTTGATGTCGTCGCCGATCGATTACATCTTCATGAACTCTCGCGACAAAGGTGTCGTGATCATCAACATTCTGAGCTCATCCAGGATATCAATTGAATTTATGATGAGAAATACCATCCTTGCCCTCGATGAATTGTATTATCATCGACCACTTTATTGCCTTCCCACCAACACAAGCTTGTTCATGTTTGGTGTTATACCTTGAGTTCCTTGCTACCCAGCAATTGTTCTTCTTTACCTTGGAGTATTACCATCCTTTATGTCAAGAATGTTCTGAGGTTTGTTCCACCTCTTGAGGATTCTTGACATAGAAATACTTCTCACCATCACCATTCTTTCTTGGTCCCGTGTTAATTCCAACAAGTGGGCGGTGTTGTTTGGATTCTTTCCTTCTAGCAACCCTATTTTTTGAAGTTAATGGTCGATGGTTCATTCTTAGTCTATCGATTATGGAATCACCATTACGACATTGGTCGTGCAACCCAACCCATTGGCGCACCTTTCAACCAATGTTTACTTGTGTATGTTTTCCTCGAGCATACTTCCTTATATCATTTGATCGACAAATGTTATCTCCTTGTTCACTTAATTGTGGAAGTCCATCTTTTGGGGATCTCGGTGAATTGTCGTTGAGTTCACGGACACCTCCTTGTCCTCTCCTTGGGTTAATGATGGACTCTTGTTAGCGGAAATCACTTCAAAGTTCATTTCCCGGAATCTTACAATGTCATCTCGTCAATTTGCGTTGCACCTTTTCTTCTCGGTATCCTAAGTCCGAGGTATCCCGACACCAATCGGATCTGAATCTCGGTCGATATGATGGTTGGGACAACTTTCAAGAGTTATGATGTTGACCCTTTGATGACCCGGTAGCATGATGTCATGCCTAGCACCCCCGGTGGAGGACCTATCATTATAGATTCCTTTTCAGCAGGGTTATCCATTCATCCATGAGGGAATTGTAATACTGATTCTACAAGTTATTCCAGATGGATACTTCGTGATTCCAAAGTCTGATCTTCACCTGAAGGCCATGCCAATGCTATCTCGAAGCATGTCTGTGATACTCTGATTTTCAACAAGAACATTCGAAGCCCAATGCTAAATGTTTCTTGCTCAATTATCCGAACACCGTTGTATGGGTAATGTCATGAAATTTCTCTCCCCTTACCTAAAGGGTTTTCTACATTATATCCTGACATGGATATCATGCTCTGCTTATCCTTGGGAAGGATATACCCCTGAAATATGTGTTTAAACACATTTTCCCTTTCCATTGTTCTGTTTAACCTAATGATCACATTTTCCTTTCCATGGGTCTGTTTGACCCTTCTTGTGACCTATATAATCTAAGCAGTGATAATCCCCTGCTTAGGTAAGCACCTCGTTGTACCACTCTGTAAGTAAGACCCTATTACTATTGTTGATGACATTCCGGTAACCACCGATGGACGAGAACCTTGCCTATTGGTCCGCCTCGTTCAACGAGCAGGAAAATGGTTCTCTTCGTCCCTCGCCCTTGGTACCTATGTTGTTGCCGACATGACCCTCAGACTCTCCTCTGACATGCCTAGCTTACATGATCGTGCAAGATGTCACCAACCTTTCTACTTTTAACCACATGGTGGGCCCATAACCCACAGTTCCACAGGATCGAAACCTGACTCTCCTGTACACCCCCTGTTCCCAAAGTTATTCCTCCCGGGTGGACTCGTATGTAATTCACGGGCCACCGTCATAGTGATCTATTCTGGTATCAGACGCGATACTTACTCTCGCTACTCTGAACCCCTTTCTCACTCTGGTTCAGGCTTCGAGCAACTACCTACCCGCTTGGAGCCTATTATGGTACCTTCGTACCTTACTCTCGAGGTATTTCATATGTTCAACTCGAGAGATAATCTTATACTAATTCGTGGGTTAGCCCCATATTGTTCCCCTTAAAAGCATTATGTCGTAGTGAGCTGCCCCTTATCTTTCGTAAGTACGATGGAGTTCCCGAAGAAATGATGACCAGTTTATCACGATGCATCGGAATAAAGGATTGAAGACATCAACGAAAGGGATTAACTTCTTCGAGAAGATCCGTTAGAATATCGTAACCAGAACTTTCCCCTTACTCCCCTCTTAAATCTCGGGACGAGATTTCTTGTAGTGAAGGAGAATTGTGACGCCCGGGTAATTAAGCAACAGTAATCCCCACTAATGATGCCACGTCACCTTTGTCACTGTAGTTAACCTCGGGTTAGTTCAAAAAACCGGTTCGAATTTTAAATTCAAAATCGAGCAAACAATAAAAGTTTTCAAATATTAAAATTTAAATGTTCGGAGTGAACCAAATAATACATAGGTAATTATGGAGGTGAAACCACATTTTTATAAAATGTTTAAATGCTCAAAGGAAAATAAAAGCAAGCAGAAGAAATTAATTAAATGCCCTTTTGTGTTTTGTAAAATATTAAACTATATTATTTAGGGATGAAACATTTTGTGGTTGTGGCTTAATTTGTAAGAACAATTTAGGTGCCACTTTGGTATTTACTAAAACAAAAAATAAACTGCAACTAAAATAAAAGCAGAAAAGGTAAAGTAAATAAAAGTAAAAACAAAAGCAGAAGAGAGAAGCCCCCCCCCAGGCTTGACCCAAAGAGCTTGCCCAATCGAACACCGCCCACCGGCCACCCCGACTCCCATGACCACCCCCACCGAACCGAACCCTAACCCGATCCCCACTCTCCTCGTCCCTCCTGCGTGTCGCCCACTCACCCAGAGGAGGCGCCTGCTCGATCCCCCGGCACCCCGTCGCCGGCGCCCACCCTGACGCCGTCCTCCTCGCCTCCTCCCCCTCCCGATCTGGGAACCCCATCACCGTCGCCCCTCGCCACCATCTTGACCCGTTCGCCCCTTGTTGTCTTGTCGCGAATCGCCGGCACCACCTCGCCTGACGTCGCCGTCCTCCTCGCGGCCCTGTCCCTCTCCCTCGTGGCGGGCGCCTTTCGACGCCGTCGAGGTCTCCACAACCTCAACGCCCGCGCCCGACCAGCGCCTCGCCGCCCGTCTTGACCCCTCCCGATCGGAGCTCCTCGCCGCCGCCCGAGGGCTACCTCGCGGATTGCTCCTCCCCGCCGTCGTCGTCGACCCCTCCATCGCGGACCGCTTAACGCCTCCTCGAGCTCGCCGCGACCCTCCTGTGAGCTCTTGGTCTCGGTGACCTTTTCCCCCCTCCGCGTCTTGTATCTCCGTCGCCGACGAGGACGTGCCTCGGCCGTCGCCCGCCACCGCCGTTATGGCCGCGCTTGGAGCCGGCGCCCGCGCTCACCCCCGCTCTCCCCTGCCGCACTACCACCGCCGCATCCCTCCTCCACTGGTCCATCCGGCGGCTCCCCTCGTCGCCGGCGACCACGCCCCGGGCGGCGCCCGGCGCGCCGTCCCGCCTCGCTCGGGTTCGCCCCTCCTGCACGGCACCCACTTCCACGCCCGCACCCGAGCGCCCAAACCCACTAACCCCACAGGGGCCACTGACAGGCGGGGCCCGCCCCCAGAACAGTTAAAAATAATAATTGAAAATTAAAAATAATATATAATAATTTGATTAATTAACTAATTAATTAGTTAACTTAATTAAACCTATTTAGGTTAAACTAATCACCTAATTAAACTAATCAATTCTGTTTAACTCAAATCACCCAATGACAGTGGGACCCACGGGACGGTTTGACGATCAGCGGTCGATTTGACCTCTTGACGTCATGGTGATGTCATGCTGACATCACCTTTCACTGTTTGGATAATGTTGGATTTAATTAAATAATTAAAATCAGAAAATTAAAAAATCTTTAGAAAATCATATCTTTTAATCCGTAACTTCGGATTAAATTATTTTCAACATGAAAGTTGCTCGAGCAGCGAGATGAATCCGGATCATGATCCGTTCGTCCGCCACACACCCCTAACCTATCGAACCGCAACTTTCCCCTCGGCTCCTTTGCTGAAAACACGAAACAGGAATACTTTCCCGGATGTTTCCCCCCCTTCACGAGTATCACCTCCTACAGCATTAGGTCACCTCTTGCACCGCGTATTGCCATGTTACACTTTGTGATACTTTGATTGCTCTATTATTTATTGTGTTCCCCCTCCGTTACTTCTTTCCGGTAGACCCTCGAGACTGCCGGCGACCCCCAGTTCGACTACGGAGTTGACGACCCCTCTCTCTTGCCAGGGCAACCAGGCAAGCCCCCCCCCCTTGATCACCAGATATCGCCTACTCTTATCTACACTACTTGCATTAGAGTAGTGTAACATGTTACTGCTTTCAAATATCCTATCTTTCTTTGCATAGCTTTGTCACAGCTACTCTGTTGTTACCTTTATACGCTATCCTCTTGCTTAGTATAGGATGCTAGTGTTCCATCGGTGGCCCTACATTCTTGTCCGTCGCCATGCTATACTATCGGGCTGTGATCACTTGGGAGGTGATCACGGTATATACTATATACTTTACACTATTACATTACGAGTCTTGTTAGAAGATGGGGGCTGAAAGGACGGGTGGCTCCATCCAAGAGAGGTGGGCTGGGTTCCCGACGGCCCCGACCGATACTTTGTGGCGGGCGGCAGGCAGGTTGAGACTACCAGGTGAGAGGTGGGCTGGCCTGTTCGGCGTCGCGGATACTTAACACGCTTAACGAGGTCTTGGTATTTGATCTGAGTTGGCTCTGAGCTTATACGCACTAACCATCTACGCGGGAGTAGTTATGGGTATCCGGCGTCGTGGTATCACCAAGCACTTCAGACGTCAACGACGAGGCGGCGCGCGCCGGATTGGACTGGAACGCTCTTTGGGCTAGGTCTGCTTCCGGCCGCGTCACAACGTCTTGAGTGTGCTCGAGGCGATGGGCCTGGACCCTGGCGCTTAGGTTTAGACCGGCGTGTTGGCCTCTCTGTTGTGCCTAGGTGGGGCTGCGGCGTGTTGATCTTCAGCGGCGGGCATGACCCAGAAAGTGTGTCCGGCCAAATGGGATCAAGCGTCTTTGGGTAAGATGGTGCACCCAGGAAGTTAATCTATTCGGATAGCCGTGATCCTCGGTAACAGGGCGACTTGGAGTTGTACCTTGAGCTTATGAAAACTAGAACCGGATACTTGATAAAACACACCCTTCCAAGTGCGGATACAACGGTGGTCGCTCTCTCTCGGGGATATGAGGAGGGATGGCGGGTAGGATTATTGCTATGTGATGTTACTTGGAGGACTTGATTGTCCCCTCCTACTGTTGCAAGGCAGGTGTCGAGCGTAGTCTTCGTTAAGACTAGCTATCCCCTCTTATTACGGCATTCTGCAGTTCAGTCCTTGATATGGCCCTTTACACATATATCCATGCATATGTAGTGTAGCTCCTTGCTTGCAGTACTTTGGATGAGTACTCACGGTTGCCTTGTTCCCCATTTCCCCTACCTCTACTCGATTGCTGCAACAGACTATGGAGCCAGGGCAGACGCCACCCTCGATGGCGACTACTACTCGGAGGTGCCTACTACTACGTGCAGCCCGGCGGCGACCGGGAGTAACCTAGGAGGACCCAGGCGGGAGGCTGCTCCTCTTCGATCTGTATCCCGGTTTGTGCTAGCCATCTTATGGCACCTTGTTTAACTTATGTACGTACTCAGATATTGTTGCTTCCGCTGACTTCGTCTATGATCGAGCACTTGTATTCGAGCCCTCGAGGCCCCGGCTTGTATTATGATGCTTGTATGACTTATTTTATTTGTAGAGTTGTGTTGTGATATCTTCCGTGAGTCCTCGATCTAGATCGTACACATTTGCGTGCATGATTAGTGTACGATTGAATCGGGCGTCTGAAGTTAATATCGAGCCGATTGCTGTAGGAACCCCTTCCACACTCCTTGGCGAAGTCGAGTCTAGACATTGCAAAACTTTTACTAACTTGGCTGTGTGCCTTACGGGCCCACGTCGCCATCGGGTGGTACTAGGATCTTTTACTCCTCGACCTTTACTCTGGGACTCTGAACTCTCTTCTATTCGGGTTAAATGAATTTGCTAAAAACGAAACTAACTTTAGGTTCTCGCAAGTACTTTCTCCCGGAGAGCCTCTCACTTCAGATGATCGTCTGCTAATTAGAAGATTCCGAAGATACTCTCTGATGTTCTCTCGAGACTTTATGCCCATCACTTTTGCTATTCCTGACCACCGATAAATCCGTATGGAAAACTACTTACACTTGCCATTCATACGATCATCCCCCATTGATCTTGTTATTACAAGATACCCCGAAGTTTTCTCTATTGTTCCGAGAATACTTTGTGCCTACTGCCTAGCAGTTCTTTGCCACATGAATACCCCTTCAAATAAATCCTCGCACTTTTCGAGTATCCGCTCAACCCCAGTTGTTCATGTTTTTCACAAAAGTCTTCAAAATACTATTCGATCTTCCGAAAATCCTCTGGAGCCTTTGGCTCTTGAAATTCTTGCTTGATTGCATTATGGTTAATCCCATAATTCTCTTAGTCATAATGACATTCCTTGTCATTATCATTTTGAGTCTGTTGACTCAATATGTTTGCGAATACACGCAATCATCAGTGATCCTTATAAATTACTTTTCCAATTTGAGCTGCCATTCTTTTCTTGAAATTGGTTCTCGACCAATCCAATTGTCTTTGATTGTACCCTAAGGCTATTCAACTTATCCACCCCTAATCGAGCATTGCTTGATCCCTTGATTTGGAAATCATAATTCCTTTGCATTTGACAATTGAGTTAGTCATTGTTTCTATAATCTGCTTCCCTAGTTGAGTACCGATGCTCACGTCGGATCCCTTATGGACCACGGATCCTTTATTGAAGTTTATAAAACAACGCCTTCATATTCAATAACCTTGTGAGCCTTCCTCGGATACATAATGCCTTTGGTAAATTGTATCGTCGCTTTCTCAACCATGCTCGCCTTGAGCTTGAGTTAATTACTTCTAAAAGATTACGGTATATGATTCTAAGATGCCCGATGGGTTGAACCTATGCCTTCCTTAATATGTGTGAACTCGAAAGTTTCACGAGTCGTACTCTTCTGGTATTTTGCCAGATAAAATTTCAACGCTATAACTTCATCGAAAGCGAGAAGTGAATGAAAGGTTATGCATTGGAGAAGTGGGAGTCGACCTTGAACTTGTGTTCATGCCCATGGACACGATGTAGATCTTATCATTAAAGCTTCTCTTAAATTAATTATTCCTTTGGTATAAGTTCATCTTATATCAGGGATCTGGCCTTTTGCAATCGTGGTTCCGACCATTTTCTCTTTTAAATACCATTTCTCGTGCAAGTTTTAGCACTTGTCTTCTATAGAGCAATACCCCCGTCCAACCTCTACTTTGATATGTCATCGAGTATTACCCCCTGGTATCTCGAGATTATCATGGAACTGCATAACTTCTTATGAGTTCTTCATCAAGTGCTACCTTCCCACTGATTCCATTTTTCACAGGCTCTGAGTTAATAAACACTCAAAGACACCGATAACTGAACCGAGTCCGCGCTACGGTTCAACAACTCTTCAGTAAGCTTCTATAAGTACGAGTTTGTACCCGATCACGCCATTCCTAGCCTGTTTAGCTATATCATTGTCGTGATGATTTTAACTGTGCTACCCGGTCCTTCTTTTCGGAGCACAATTTTCGACGATGAACTAACCTTACGTCGATCCTCATCGTCATATCATTTCGCCTTGAACAACAAACTTGATCTCGAGTTTGTGTCATACCCTTGGTTCCAATAACCTTTCACTTCATCATTACTTGACTTGATGTCGTCGCCGATCGATTACATCTTCATGAACTCTCGCGACAAAGGTGTCGTGATCATCAACATTCTGAGCTCATCCAGGATATCAATTGAATTTATGATGAGAAATACCATCCTTGCCCTCGATGAATTGTATTATCATCGACCACTTTATTGCCTTCCCACCAACACAAGCTTGTTCATGTTTGGTGTTATACCTTGAGTTCCTTGCTACCCAGCAATTGTTCTTCTTTACCTTGGAGTATTACCATCCTTTATGTCAAGAATGTTCTGAGGTTTGTTCCACCTCTTGAGGATTCTTGACATAGAAATACTTCTCACCATCACCATTCTTTCTTGGTCCCCGTGTTAATTCCAACAAGTGGACGGTGTTGTTTGGATTCTTTCCTTCTAGCAACCCTATTTTTTTGAAGTTAATGGTCGATGGTTCATTCTTAGTCTATCGATTATGGAATCACCATTCTGACATTGGTCGTGCAACCCAACCCATTGGGCGCACCTTTCAACCAATGTTTACTTGTGTATGTTTTCCTCGAGCATACTTCCTTATATCATTTGATCTGACAAATGTTATCTCCTTGTTCACTTAATTGTGGAAGTCCATCTTTTGGGGATCTCGGTGAATTGCCGTTGAGTTCACCAGACACCTCCTTGTCCTCTCCTTGGGTTAATGATGGACTCTTGTTAACGGAAATCACTTCAAAGTTCATTTCCGGAATCTTACAATGTCATCTCGTCAATTTCGTTGCACCTTTTCTTCTCGGTATCCTAAGTCCGAGGTATCCCGACACCAATCGGATCTGAATCTCGGTCGATATGATGGTTGGGACAACTTTCAAGAGTTATGATGTTGACCCTTTGATGACCGGTAGCATGATGTCATGCCTAGCACTTCCGGGTGGAGGACCTATCATTATAGATTCCTTTTCAGCGAGGTTATCCATTCATCCATGAGGGAATTGTAATATCGATTCTACAAGTTATTCGGATGGATACTTCGTGATTCAAAGTCTGATCTTCACCGAAGGCCATGCCAATGCTATCTCGAAGCATGTCTGTGATACTCGATTTTCAACAAGAACATTCAAGCCCAATGCTAAATGTTTCTTGCTCAATTATCGAACACCGTTGTATGGGTAATGTCATGAAATTTCTCTCCCTTACCTAAAGGGTTTTCTACATTATATCCCGACATGGATATCATGCTCGCTTATCCTTGGGAAGGATATACCCCTGAAATATGTGTTTAAACACATTTTCCCTTTCCATTGTTCTGTTTAACCTAATGATCACATTTTCCTTTCCATGGGTCTGTTTGACCCTTCTTGTGACCTATATAATCTAGCGGTGATAATCCCCTGCTTAGGTAAGCACCTCGTTGTACCACTGTAAGTAAGACCCTATTACTATTGTTGATGACATTAGGTAACCACCGATGGGCGAGAACCTTGCCTATTGGTCCGCCTCGTTCAACGAAAGCAGGAAAATGGTTCTCTTCGTCCCTCGCCCTTGGTACCTATGTTGTTGCCGACATGACCCTCAGACTCTCCTCTGACATGCCTAGCTTACATGATCGTGCAAGATGTCACCAACCTTTCTACTTTTAACCACATGGTGGGCCCATAACCCACAGTTCCACAGGATCAAAACGACTCTCCTGTACACCCCTGTTCCCAAAGTTATTCCTCCGCGTGGACTCGTATGTAATTCACGGGCCACCGTCATAGTGATCTATTCTGGTATCAGACGCGATACTTACTCTCGCTACTCTGAACCCCTTTCTCACTCTGGTTCAGGCTTCGAGCAACTACCTACCCGCTTGGAGCCTATTATGGTACCTTCGTACCTTACTCTCGAGGTATTTCATATGTTCAACTCGAGAGATAATCTTATACTAATTCGTGGGTTAGCCCCATATTGTTCCCCTTAAAAGCATTATGTCGTAGTGAGCTGCCCCTTATCTTTCGTGAAATACGATGGAGTTCGAAGAAATGATGACCAGTTTATCACGATGCATCGGAATAAAGGATTGAAGACATCAACGAAAGGGATTAACTTCTTCGAGAAGATCCGTTAGAATATCGTAACCAGAACTTTCCCCTTACTCCCCTCTTAAATCTCGGGACGAGATTTCTTGTAGTGAAGGAGAATTGTGGCCTTGGGTAATTAAGCAACAGTAATCCCCACTAATGATGCCACGTCACCTTTGTCACTGTAGTTAACCTCGGGTTAGTTCAAAAAACCGGTTCGAATTTTAAATTCAAAATCGAGCAAACAATAAAAGTTTTCAAATATTAAAATTTAAATGTTCGGAGTGAACCAAATAATACATAGGTAATTATGGAGGTGAAACCACATTTTTATAAAATGTTTAAATGCTCAAAGGAAAATAAAACAGCAGCAGAAGAAATTAATTAAATGCCCTTTTGTGTTTTGTAAAATATTAAACTATATTATTTAGGGATGAAACATTTTGTGGTTGTGGCTTAATTTGTAAGAACAATTTAGGTGCCACTTTGGTATTTACTAAAACAAAAAAATAAACTGCAACTAAAATAAAACAGAAAAGGTAAAGTAAATAAAAAGTAAAACAAAAGTAAGAAGAGAGAAGGCCCCCCATCTGGGCCCGACCCAGCAGAGGCCGCCCAGTCGAACACCGGCCCAGCCGGCCACCCCGCACTCCCCATGACCACCCCCACCGAACCGAACCCTAACCCGATCCCCACTCTCCCTCGTCCCCTCCCTGCGCCGTCGCCCACTCACCCAGAGGAGAGGCGCCCCCTGTTCGATCCCCCCCCCCCCGGCACCCCGTCGCCGGCGCCCACCCTGACGCCGTCCTCCTCGCCTCCTCCCCCTCCCGATCTGGGAACCCCATCACCGTCGCCCCTCGCCACCATCTTGACCCGTTCGCCCCGCCGCTGTGCGCCGTCGCCGAATCGCCGGCACCACCTCGCCCGACGTCGCCGTCCTCCTCGCGGCCCTGTCCCCTCTCCCTCGTGGCCAGGCGCCTGCTCGACGCCGTCGAGGTCTCCACAGCCTCAACGCCGCGCCCGACCCGCGCCTCGCCGCCCGTCTTCGACCCCCTCCCCGATCGGAGCTCCTCGCCGCCGCCCGGAGGGCTACCTCGCCGGACTGCTCCTCCCCCGCCGTCGTCGTCGACCCCCTCCATCGCCGGACCGCCCCAACGCCTCCTCGAGCTCGCACGCGACCCTCCCTGTGAGCTCTTGGTCCTCAGTGACCTTTTTCCCCCTCCGCGTCTTGTATCTCCGTCGCCGACGAGGACGTGCCTCGGCCGTCGCCCGCCACCGCCGTTATGGCCGCGCTTGGAGCCGGCGCCCGCGCTCACCCCCGCTCTCCCCTGCCGCACTACCACCGCGCATCCTCCTCCATTGGTCCATCCGGCGGCTCCCTCGTCGGGCGACCACGCCCGGCGGCGCCCGGCGCCAGCGTCCGCCTCGCTCGGGTTCGCCCCTCCTGCACAGGCGCCCACTTCACGCCCGCACTTGAGCGCCTAAACCCACTAACCCCACGGGGGCCATCGACGGCGCGGGCTCGCCCGAGCGATTAAAAATAATAATTGAAAATTAAAAATAATATATAATAATTTGATTAATTAACTAATTAATTAGTTAACTTAATTAAACCTATTTAGGTTAAACTAATCACCTAATTAAACTAATCAATTCATTTAACTCAAATCACCAATGACAGTGGGACCCACGGGACAGTTTGACGATCAGCGGTCGATTTGACCTCATCGACGTCATGGTGATGTCATGCTAACATCACCTTTCACTGTTTGGATAATGTTGGATTTAATTAAATAATTAAAATCAGAAAATTAAAAAAATCTTTAGAAAATCATATCTTTTAATCCGTAACTCGGATTAAATTATTTTCAACATGAAAGTTGCTCAGAACGACGAGACGAATCCGGATGCGCAGTCCGTTCGTCCGCCACACACCCCTAACCTATCGAACCCGCAACTTTCCCCCTCCGGCTCCTTTGCCCGAAAACACGAAACACCGGGAATACTTTCCCGGATGTTTCCCCCCCTTCACCAGTATCACCTCCTACAGCATTAGGTCACCTCTAGCACCGCGTATTGCCATGTTACACTTTGTGATACTTTGATTGCTCTGTTATTTATTGTGTTCCCCCTCCGTTACTTCTTTCCGGTAGACCCTCGAGACTGCCGGCGACCCCCAGTTCGACTACGGAGTTGACGACCCCTCTCTCTTGCCAGGGCAACCAGGCAAGCCGCCCCCTTGATCACCGGATATCGCCTACTCTTATCTACACTGCTTGCATTAGAGTAGTGTAACATGTTCTCGCTTTCGGATATCCTATATCTTTGCATAGCTTTGTCCTTGCTACTCTTGTTGTTACCTTTATCGCTATCCTCTTGCTTAGTATAGGATGCTAGTGTTCCATCGGTGGCCCTACATTCTTGTCCGTCTCGCCATGCTATACTACGGGCTGTGATCACTTCGGAGGTGATCACGGGTATATACTATATACTTTACACTATTACATTACCCGAGGTCTTGTTAGAAGATGGGGCTGAAAGGACGGGTGGCTCCATCCCGGTAGAGGTGGGCTGGGTTCCCGACAGCCCCGACCGATACTTTGTGGCGGAGCGGCAGGCAGGTTGAGACTACAGGTGAGAGGTGGGCTGGCCTGTTCGGGCGTCGCGGATACTTAACACGCTTAACGAGGTCTTGGTATTTGATCTGAGTTGGCTCTGAGCTTATACGCACTAACCATCTACGCGGGAGTAGTTATGGGTATCCGGCGTCGTGGTATCACCAAGCACTTCAGACGTCGGACGGAGCGGGCTTGCGCCGGATTGGACTGGAACGCTGCTGGGCTAGGTCTGCTTCCGGTCAGCGACATAACGTGTGGTGTGCTTTCGAGGCGATGGGCCTGCACCCTGCGGCGCTTAGGTTTAGACCGGCGTGTTGGCCTCTCTGTTGTGCCTAGGTGGGGCTGCGGCGTGTTGATCTTCCGCGGCGGGCATGACCCAGAAAGTGTGTCCGCCAAATGGGATCAAGCGTCTTTGGGTAAGATGGTGCACCCTGCAGGAAGTTAATCTATTCGGATAGCCGTGATCCTCGGTAACAGGACGACTTGGAGTTGTACCTTGAGCTTATGACAACTAGAACCGGATACTTGAAAAACACACCCTTCCAAGTGCCAGATACAACCGGTGGTCGCTCTCTCTCAGGGATATGAGGAGGGGATCGCCGGGTAGGATTATTGCTATGTGATGTTACTTGGAGGACTTCAGATTGTCCCCTCCTACCTGTTGCAAGACAGGTGTCGAGCGTAGTCTTCGTTAAGACTAGCTATCCCCTCTTATTTCGGCATTCTGCATTCGGTCCACCGATATGGCCCTTTACACATATATCCATGCATATGTAGTGTAGCTCCTTGCTTGTAGTACTTTGGATGAGTACTCACGGTTGCCTTGTTCCCCATTTCCCCTACCTCTACTCGATTGCTGCAACCAGACTATGGAGCCAGGAGCAGACGCCACCCTCGATGGCGACTACTACTCTGGAGGTGCCTACTACTACGTGCAGCCCGCCCCGACGGCGACCGGGGAGTAACCTAGGAGGACCCAGGCAGGAGGCCTGCTCCTCTTCGATCTGTATCCCGGTTTGTGCTAGCCATCTTATGGCACCTTGTTTAACTTATGTACGTACTCAGATATTGTTGCTTCCGCTGACTCGTCTATGATCGAGCACTTGTATTCGAGCCCTCGAGGCCCCTGGCTTGTATTATGATGCTTGTATGACTTATTTTATTTGTAGAGTTGTGTTGTGATATCTTCCCGTGAGTCCCTGATCTTGATCGTACACATTTGCGTGCATGATTAGTGTACGATTGAATCGGGGGCGTCACACCGGGGTATCCCCAAGCTTAGGCTGTTGGTTATCCTTGAATATTACCTTGGGGTGCCTTGGGCATCCCCAAGATTAGGCTCTTGCCACTCCTTATTCCATAGTCCATCGAATCCTTACCCAAAACTTGAAAACTTCACAACACAAAACTCAACAGAAAACTTGTAAGCTCCGTTAGCGAAAGAAAACAAAACACCACTTCATGGTACTGTAATGAACTCATTATTTATTTATTTTGGTGTTAAACCTACTGTATTCCAACTTATCCATGGTTTATAAACTATTTTACTAGCCATAGAATCATCAAAATAAGCAAGCAACACAATGAAAACAGAATCTGTCAAAAACAGAACAGTCTGTAGTAATCTGTATCAAACATATACTTCTGGAACTCCAAAAAATCTAAAATAAATTGGTGGACCTGAGGGATTTGTCTAGTAATCATCTGCAAAAATAATCAACTAGATAGAACTTTCCAGTAAAAAGTTCTAGCTAATCTCGTGAGCGCTAAAGTTTCTGTTTTTTTACAGCATGATCATAAAGACTTCAGCCAAGTCTTCCCGAAGGTTCCACTTGGCACAAACACTAATTAAAACATAAAACCACATCTAAACATAAGCTAGATGTATTATTTATTCCTAAACAGAACCAAAAAGCAAAAAACTAAAATAAAATTGGGTTGCCTCCCAACAAGCGCTATCGTTTAACGCCCCTAGCTAGGCATGATGATTTCAATGAAGCTCACATAAAAGATAAGAATTGAAACATAAAGAGAGCATCATGAAGAATATGACTAGCACATTTAAGTCTAACCCACTTCCTATGCATAGGGATTTTGTGAGCAAACAACTTATGGGAACAATAATCAACTAGCATAGGAAGGCAAAACAAGCATAAGTTTAAAACTTTAAGCACATAGAGAGGAAACTTGATATTATTGCAATTCCTACAAGCATATATTCCTCCATCATAATAATTTTCAGTAGCATCATGAATGAATTCAAAAATATAACCAGCACCTAAAGCATTCTTTTCATGATCTACAAGCATAGAAAATTTACTACTCTCCACATAAGCAAAATTCTTCTCATTCGGAATAGTGGGAGTATCATAAAAGACTTGAATACTATAAATTGTTTCCACATTAAAAGAGTAATGTTAAGAAAAAGGGTAATCATAATCATGACAAGTTTTATAAATATAATCATCACTACTTTTTATAGCATAAGTTTCATCACAATAATCATCATAAGTAGCAACTTTGTTCTCATCATAATCAATTGAAACCTCTTCCGAAATAGTGGATACATCACTAAATAAAGTCATGACCTCTCCAAATCCACTTTCATAAATATTATAAGATTCAACATCCTCCAAAATAGTGGGATCATTACTTCCTAAAGTTGACACTCTTCCAAACCCACTTTCATCAATATAATCATCATAGGTAGAAGGCATGCTATCATCATAACAACTTTGCATATCAAAACTTGAAAGGCTAAAAATATCATCATTATTAAACATAGCATCCCCAAGCTTGGGACAAACATTAGTTTCAGCAAATATATTCTCAAATATGTCATCCTCGTCAAACATAGCTTCCCCAAGCTTGGGACTTTTCATATCATAAGCATAATCGCTCTCATCATTAATAGTATGGATAGCACCAATAGTATAGCAATTATCATATTCTTCCAAGGAAGTGCCAAAAAGATTTTCAAGATCATAATAAGTATCATTACTTTCCCAATCATAATCATCACAACAAGAAATAGGCATAACGAGATCATCAACAAGTGCATCATTTTCCACAATTATTTTTGATTCATTTTCATGAGGCACAACAATAATAGGAGCAACATTATTTGGGAGGGATACCTTTTTACCTCTCTTCCTTTTTATTTTCTTCTTCTTCACCTCATGTGTGGGTTCAATCCTCTTTTTGGAGCTCCTTATTAATGAGATTGGTTGAATAGAAGGCTCCTCCTCGTTACCTGATTCATCATAAGAAATAATAGGAGGATATTGAGAAGTCTCTTCCCTTTCGTTAGTATTCTCTTCATCCTCTATTTCTTTTCTTTTCTTTATGTAATTGGCGATATAAGGATTTTCAATGCAATTCACCGCACAATACATATAAATTTCCTCTAGATCAAAATGAAGAACTTTATCAAGGGCAAATTTTGGAATATCCTTAGTTATACGTTTCATTTCTTCATAACCCAAGAGCAAACTAAGTTAATTATGATGTGCAAGGGAAATCAAGTCATCACAATTTTTGGACATGATACGATCATGAAACAATTTGCATTGGGTACTGAAATGATCACGTTCATTGCAAAGTTCACAAGTATGGCTAAGAAATTTTAAATTTTCAGCGCACGCATCTAGCCTTTCTTGCAACAATTTAGTTTCTAAATGCTTATGCCTCTTGCAATATCTATCTTCTCTATTTGGTGTGTACTTGCAAACCCAATACACTCCACAAAAATTGACATGCTTATAGGAGATATTTTCGTCATGACTAGTGCAATCATCATTAGTACTATGGATATTCAAGGAGTTCATACTAACAACATTGCAATCATGCTCATCATTCAAAGATTTAGTGCCAAACATTTTAATACATTCTTCTTCTAATACTTTGGCACAATTTTCCTTTCCATCATACTCACGAAAGATATTAAAAAGGTGAAGCGTATGAGACAAACTCAATTCCATTTTTTGGTAGTTTTATTTTATAAACTAAACTAGTTCTAAAACAACAAACAAAAATATTTGATTGCAAGATCTAAAGATATACCTTCAAGCACTCACCTCCCCAGCAACGGCGCCAGAAAAGAGCTTGATGTCTACTATGCAACCTTCTTCTTGTAGACGTTGTTGGGCCTCCAAGTGCAGAGGTTTGTAGGACAGTAGAAAATTTCCCTCAAGTGGATGACCTAAGGTTTATCAATCCGTGGGAGGCGTAGGATGAAGATGGTCTCTCTCAAGCAACCTTGCAACCAAATAACAAAGAGTCTCTTGTGTCCCCAACACACCCAATACAATGGTAAATTGTATAGGTGCACTAGTTCGGCGAAGAGATGGTGATACAAGTGCAATATGGATGGTAGATATAGGTTTTTGTAATCTGAAAATACAATAATAACAAGGTAACTAATGATAAAAGTGAGCACAAACGGTATTGCAATGGTAGAAAACAAGGCCTAGGGTTCATACTTTCACTAGTGCAAGTTCTCTCAACAATAATAACATAGTTGGACCACATAACTATCCCTCAACATGCAACAAAGAGTCACTCCAAAGTCACTAATAGCAGAGAACAAACAAAGAGATTATGGTAGGGTACGAAACCACCTCAAAGTTATTCTTTCCAATCAATCCGTTGGGCTATTCCTATAAGTGTCACAAATAGCCCTAGAGTTCGTACTAGAATAACACCTTAAGACACAAATCAACCAAAACCCTAATGTCACCTAGATACTCCAATGTTACCTCAAGAATCCGTGGGTATGATTATACGATATGCATCACACAATCTCAGATTCATCTATTCAACCAACACATAGAACCTCAAAGAGTGCCCCAAAGGTTCTACCGGAGAATCACGACGAAAACGTGTGCCAACCCCTATGCATAGGTTCATGGGCGGAACCCGCAAGTTGATCACCAAAACATACATCAAGTGAATCACGTGATATCCCATTGTCACCACAGATACGCACGACAAGACATACATCAAGTGTTCTCAAATGTTTAAAGACTCAATCCGATAAGATTACTTCAAGGGGAAAACTCAATTCATTACAAGAGAGTAGAGAGGGAGAAGAAACATAAGATCCAACTATAATATCAAAGCTCGCGATACATCAAGATCGTGCCAAATCAAGAACACGAGAAAGAGAGATCAAACACATAGCTACTGGTACATACCCTCAGCCCCGAGGGTGAACTACTCCCTCCTCGTCATGGAGAGTGCCGAGATGATGAAGATGGCCACCGGTGAGGGTTCCCCCCTCCGGAAGGGTGCCGGAACAGGGTCCCGATTGGTTTTTGGTGGCTACAGAGGCTTGCGGCGGCGGAACTCCCGATCTATTCTCGTCTTCGGAAGTTTTAGGGTACGTGGGTATATATAGGAGGAAGAAGTACGTCATGGGAGCCACGAGGGGCCCACAAGGGTGGAGGGCGCGCCCTAGGGGGGTGGGCGCGCCCCCCTACCTGATGGCTTCCTCGTCTCTTTCCTGACGTGCACTCCAAGTTTTTCCGATAGCTTTCCTTCCAAAAATAACTTCTCCAGTTGGTTTCATTCCATTTCGACTTCGTTTGATATTCCTTTTCTTCGAAACAGTGAAACAAGGGAAAAAACAGGAACTGGCACTGGGCTCTGGGTCAATAGGTTAGTCCCAAAAGTAATATAAAAGCGTAAAATAAAGCCCATAAACATCAAAAACACATAATATAATAGCATGGAACAATCAAAAATTATAGATACGTTGGAGACGTATCACATGACACTTCACCATTGTTTGGGCCTAGAGGAAGGCATTGGGAAGTAATAAGTAGATGATGGGTTGCTAGAGTGACAGAAGCTTAAACCCTAGTTAATGCGTTGCTTCGTAAGGGGCTGATTTGGATCCATATGTTTCATGCTATGGTTAGGTTTACCTTAATACTTCTTTTATAGTTGCGGATGCTTGCAATAGGAGTTAATCATAAGTGGGATGCTTGTCCAAGTAAGGACAGCACCCAAGCACCGGTCCACCCACATATCAAATTATCAAAGTACCGAACGTGAATCATATGAACGTGATGAAAACTAGCTTGACGATAATTCCCATGTGTCCTCGGGAGCGCTTTTCTTTATATAAGAGTTTGTCCAGGCTTGTCCTTTGCTACAAAAAGGATTGGGCCACCTTGCTGCACTTTATTTACTTTTGTTACTTGTTGCTTGTTACAAATTATCTTATCACAAAACGATGTGTTACCTATAATTTCAGTGCTTGCAGAGAATACCTTGCTGAAAACCGCTTATCATTTCCTTCTGCTCCTCGTTGGGTTCAACACTCTTACTTATCGAAAGGACTATGATAGACCCACTATTCTTGTGGGTCATCAAGACTCTTTTCTGGCGCCGTTGCCGGGGAGTGAAGCGCCTTTGGTAGGTGGAATTTGGTAAGGAAAAATTTATATAGTGTGCTGAAATTTATTGTCACTTGTTACTATGGAAAGTAATCCTCTGAGGGGCTTGTTCGGGGTATCTTCACCCCGACCTGTAGAGCAAAGAGTTGCTCCTCAACCTACTGAACCTACTGAAAATGAAAATGTCTACTTTGAAATTCCTTCGGGTATGATAGAAAAACTGCTAGCTAATCCTTTTGCAGGAGATGGAACATTACATCCTGATGAGCACCTAATATATGTGGATGAGGTTTGTGGATTATTTAAGCTTGCAGGTATGCCCGATGATGTTATCAAGAAGAAGGTCTTCCCTTTATCTTTGAAGGGAGATGCATTGACATGGTATAGGCTATGTGATGATATGGGATCATGGAACTACAAATGATTGAAATTGGAATTTCATCAGAAGTTTTATCCTATGCATCTTGTTCATCGTGATCGTAATTATATATATAATATTTGGCCTCGCAAAGGATAAAGCATCGCTCAAGCTTGGGGGAGGCTAAAATCAATGTTATATTCATGCCCCAATCATGAGCTCTCAAGAGAAATGATTATTCAAAAATTTATGCTCAGCTTTCTGACAACAATCGTACCATGCTCGATACTTCTTGTGTTGGCTCTTTTATGATGAAGACTATTGAATTCAAATGGGTTTTATTGGAAAGAATTAAAGACAACTCTGAATATTGGGACCTCGACGAAGGTAAGGAGTCAGGTATAACACCTAAGTTTGATTTGTGTTAAATCTTTTATGGAGACCGATGTTTTCCGTAAATTTAGCACTAAATATGGACTTGACTCTGAGATAGTAGCTTCTTTTTGTGAATCTTTTGCTGCTCACGTTGATCTCCCTAAGGAGAAGTGGTTTAAATATCATCCTCCCATAGAAGTAAAAGTAGCTGCACCTATTAAAGTTGAAGAAAAGACTATCACTTATAATGATCCTATTGTTTCGACTATCTATGTTGAGAACCACCTTTCCCTGTTAGAATAAAGGATCATGCTAAAGCTTCAACTGTGGTTCGTAAAAGCAATATTAGAACTTATACACCTCCTGAGCAAGTTAAAGTTGAACCTAATATTGATATTGTTAAAGATATCTTGGCTGATAATATTGGTGGGCATGTTATTTATTTCTATGATGAAACTGCTAGAATTGCTAAACCTTGTGCTAAAGATAAACATAGACCTGTGGTAGGCATGCCTATTATTCCTGTTATAATAGGAGATCATTGTTATCATGGCTTGTGTGATATGGGTGCTAGTGCTAGTGCAATACCTATTGACTTATACAAAGAAATTATGCATGATATTGCACCTACTGAGTTAGAAGAAATTGATGTTACCATTAAGCTTGCCAATAGAGATACTATATCACCAATTGGAATTGTAAGAGATGTTGAAGTCTTGTGTGGGAAAACTAAATATCCTGCTGATTTTCTTGTTCTTGGTTCCCTACAAGATAGCTTTTGTCCCATTATATTTGGTAGACCCTTCTTGAACATTGTTAATGCTAAGATAGACTGTGAAAAGGATGTTGTTACTATTGGTTTAGGTGATATGTCTCATGAGTTTAACTTTTCTAAATTTCGTAGACAACACCGTGAAGAGGAATTGCCTAGTAAAGATGAAATTATTGGTCTTGCTTCTATTGCCGTACCTCCTAGTGATCCTTTAGAACAATATTTGCTAGACCATGAAAATGATATGTTTATGAATGAAAGAACGGAAATAGATGAAGTGTTCTTTAAACAGGGACCTATTCTGAAACACAACTTGCCTATTGAAATCTTAGGGGATCCTCCTCCACCCAAGGGTGATCCCGTGTTTGAGCTTAAACCATTGCCTGATACTCTTAAATATGCTTATCTCGATGAAAAGAAGATATACCCTGTTATTATTAGTGCTAACCTTTCAGAGAAGGAGGAAGAAAAAATATTGAAAACTGTGAAGAAGCACCGTGCTGCTATTGGATATACTCTTGATGATCTTAAGGGCATTAGTCCCACTCTATGTCAACATAAAATAAATTTGGAGAAAGATGCCAAACCAGTTATTGATCACCAACGACGGCTGAATCCTAAGATGAAAGAAGTGGTAAGAAAGGAAATACTAAAGCTCCTTGAGGCAGGTATAATCTATCCCGTCGCTGATAGTCAGTGGGTAAGTCCTATCCATTGTGTCCCTAAGAAGGGAGGTATTACTGTCGTTCCTAATGATAAAGATGAATTGATTCCGCAAAGAATTATTACAGGTTATAGGATGATAATTGATTTCCGCAAATTAAATAAGCTACTAAAAAAGATCATTACCCCTTACCTTTTATTGATCAAATGCTAGAAAGATTATCCAAACATACACATTTTTGCTTTCTAAATGGTTATTCTGGTTTCTCTCAAATACCTGTGTTAGCTGATGATCAAGCTAAGACCACATTTACTTGTCCTTTTGGTACTTTTGCTTATAGACGTATGACTTTTGGTTTATGTAATGCACCTGCTACCTTTCAAAGATGCATGATGGCTATATTCTCTGACTTTTGTGAAAATATTTGTGAGGTTTTCATGGACGATTTCTCCATTTATGGATCCTCTTTTGATGATTGCTTGAGCAACCTTGATCGAGTTTTGCAGAGATGTGAAGAAACTAATTTGTCTTGAAATGGGAGAAGTGCCACTTTATGGTTAATGAAGGCATTGTCTTGGGGCATAAAATTTTTGAAAGAGGTATTGAAGTTGATAAAGCTAAAGTTGATGCTATTGAAAATATGCCCTGTCCTAAGGACATCAAAGGTATAAGAAGCTTCCTAGGTCATGCCAGATTTTATAGGAGGTTCATTAAGGACTTCTCAAAAATTTCTCGGCCTCTGACTAATTTATTAGAAAAAGATATACCATTTGTCTTTGATGATGATTTTGTAGAAGCATTTGAAATACTTAATAAATCATTGATTTCTGCACCTATTGTTCAGCCACCTGATTGGAATTTACCCTTTGAAATTATGTTTGATGCTAGTGATTATGCTGTAGGTGCTGTTCTAGGGCAAAGAGTTGAGAAGAAATTAAATGTTATTCAATATGCTAGTAAAACTCTAGACAATGCCCAGAGAAAATATGCTACTACTGAAAAAGAGTTCTTAGCAGTTGTATTTGCTTGTGATAAGTTCAGACCTTATATTGTTTATTCTAAAGTAACTATTCACATGGATCATGCTGCTATTAAATATCTTATGGAAAATAAAGTTGCTAAACCTAGACTTATTAGATGGGTTCTCTTGCTACAGGAATTTGATTTGCATATTATTGATAGAAAGGGAGCTGAGAACCCCGTTGCAGATAACTTGAATAGGTTAGAAAATGTTCTTGATGACCCACTACCTATTAATGATAACTTTCCTGACGAAAAATTAAATGTCATAAATGCTTCTCGTACTGCTCCATGGTATGCTGATTATGCTAATTACATTGTTGCTAAATTTATACCGCCTAGTTTCACATACCAGCAAAAGAAAAAGTTTTTCTATGATTTGAGACATTACTTTTGGGATGACCCATCTTTATAAAGAAGGAGTAGATGGTGTTATTAGATGTTGTGTACCTGAGCATGAACAGGAACAAATCCTACGCAAGTGCCACTCCGAGGCTTATGGAGGACACCACACTGGGGATAGAACTGCACATAAGGTATTGCAATCCGGTTTTTATTGGCCTACTATCTTCAAGGACGCACGTAAGTTTGTCTTATCTTGTGATGAATGTCAAAGAATCGGTAATATTAGTAGACGTCAAGAAATGCCTATGAATTATTCACTTGTTATTGAACAATTCGATGTTTGGGGCTTTGATTATATGGGACCGTTTCCTACCTCTAATGGATATGCACATATTTTAGTTGCTGTTGATTACGTTACTAAGTGGGTAGAAGCTATTCCAACTAGTAGTGCTGATCATAACACCTCTATTAAGATGCTTAAAGAAGTTATTTTTCCGAGGTTTGGAGTCCCTAGATATTTAATGACTGATGGTGGTTCACATTTTATTCATGGTGCTTTCCGTAAAATGCTTTGCTAAGTATGATGTTAATCATAGAATTGCATCTCCTTATCACCTGCAGTCTAGTGGTCAAGTAGAATTGAGTAATAGAGATCTCAAATTAACTTTCCAAAAGACTGTTAATAGATCTAGAAAGAATTGGTCCAAGAAACTGGATGATGCATTATGGGCCTATAGAACTGCATATAAAAATCCTATGGGTATGTCTTCGTATAAAATGGTTTATGGAAAAACATGTCACTTACCTCTCGAACTAGAACATAAGGCATATTGGGCCATTAAAGAGCTCAACTATGATTTCAAACTTGCCGGTGAGAAGAGGTTATTTGACATTAGCTCACTTGATGAATAGAGAACCCAAGCCTATGAGAACGCCAAGTTGTTTAAAGAAAAAGTTAAAAGATGGCATGACAAAAGAATACAAAAGCGTGAGTTTAATATAGGTAATGTATTGCTATACAACTCTCGTTTAAGATTTTTTGCAGGGAAACTTCTCTCTAAATGGGATGGTCCTTACGTTATCGAGGAGGTCTATCATTCCGGTGCCATAAAAATCAACAACTTCGAGGACACAAATCTGAAGGTGGTGAACGGTCAAAGAATTAAACATTATATCTCAGGTAATCCTATAAATGTTGAAACCAATGTTATTGAAATTGTAACCCCGGAGGAATACATAAGGGACACTTTCCGGAATGTTTCAGACTCCGAAAAGGAATAGGTATGTGGTACGGTAAGTAAACCGACTCCAAAACAGTTATAATGGCAATTTTTCTCCGTTTTGGAATATTTAGAAAAATAAAAAAATAAGAAGCAGTCCGGGAAGTACACAAGGGCTCCACGAGGGTGGAGGGTGCGCCCTACCCCCCTGCGCGCGCCCCCTGCCTTGTGGGCACCTCGTGCGCTCTCCGGACTCCGTTTTCTTGCACGATACGTATTTTGGTCGGTAAAAATTCATTACATAATCTCCCGAAGGTTTTGACTCCTATATCACGCAATTGTCCTCTGTTCTTGTTTCGAGCTGTTTTCTGTCAGGGTTGTCAAGGCCAGGCATCATGTCGTCCCCCTCCTCCAACAATGGTGACAACGATGCTTGGCTAATGAAGATAGAGCTGAAGAGGGAAGAACCCGTGGAGATCAACAAGGATGAAGGGATCAAGAAGGCCACGGAGGACCAAGTTCCGGCAGCAGAAGACACCCTTCAACTTGATCACAATCTTCTTACCCCAACTGAGATCCAAGCTTTCTAGATGATTGAGTTTGCTCGTATACAAAACAAGTATCTCACACGTCAAAAATATTTTTGTGACGCCCCCGATTCAATCCTACACTAATCATGCACGCAAATGTGTACGATCAAGATCAGGGACTCACGGGAAGATATCACAACACAACTCTAAAACGTAAATAAGTCATACAAGCATCATAATACAAGCCAGGGGCCTCGAGGGCTCGAATACAAGTGCTCGATCATAGACGAGTCAGCGGAAGCAACAATATCTGAGTACGCATAAAAGTTAAACAAGTTTGCCTTAAGAAGGCTAGCACAAACCGGGATACAGATCGAAGAGGCGCAGGGCTCCCGCTCAGGATCCTCCTAACTACTCTCGGTCGTAAATCGCCGGGCTGCACGTAATAGTAGGCACCTCCGGGTAGTAGTCGTCATCGACGGTGGCGTCGCCCAGGCTCCATCGTCCGTCAGAGCAACCGGTAAAGAAAAGGGGAAAAGGGGAACAAGGCAACCGTGAGTACTCATCCAAAGTACTCAAGCAAGGAGCTACACTACATATGCATGGATATATGTGTAAAGGGCCATATCGATGGGTGAGCTGAGAATGCCGAATAAGAGGGGATAGCTAATCCCGTCGAAGACTACGCTCCTGGCAGCCTCCATCTTGCAACATGCAGAAGAGAGTAGACTGAAGTCCTCCAAGAAGCATCGCATAGCATAATCCTACCCGGCGATCCCCTCCTCGTAACCCTGAGAGAGAGTGACCACCGGGTTGTATCTGGCACTTGGAAGGGTGTGTTCTATTAAGTATCCAGTTCTAGTTGTCATAAGGTCAAGGTACAACTCCAAGTCGTCACATTATCAAGATCACGACTATTCAATAGATTAAACTTCCCTGCAGGGGTGCACCACATAACCCAACACGCTTGATCCCATTTGGCCGGACACACTTTTCTGGGTCATGCCCGGCCGCGGAAGATCAACACGTCGCAGCCCCACCTAGGCCAACAGAGAGGTCAGCACGCCGGTCTAAACCTAAGCGCCCAGGGGTCTAGGCCCATCGCCCTTAGCACACCTGCATGTTGCGAACGCGGCCGGAAGCAGACCTAGCAACCTCCATTACAAAGGAAGTCACGTTACGCGGTCCAATCAAGCGTAGCGCCGCTCGATCGCCGACGTCCACGAAGGCTTCGGTGATACCACGACGCGGGATACCCATAACTACTCCGCGTAGATGGTTAGTGCGTATAGACCAAATGGCGGACTCGGATCAAATACCGGATCTCGTTAAGCGTGTTAAGTGTCCATGACGCCGACCAGGGCCAGCCCACCTCTCACCTGTAGTCTCAACTTGCCCTGTCGCCCGCCACAAAGTAACGGTCGGGGCCGTCGGGAACCCAGCCCACCTCACTGGGATGGAGCCAACTGTCCTTTCAGCCCCCATCTCCTAACAGTATCACAGGTAATGTAATAGTGTAAAGTATATAGTATATGCCCGTGATCACCTCCCAAGTGATCACAGCCCAAGAGTATAGCATGGCGAGACGGACAAGAGTGTAGGGTCTTGATGGAACACTAGCATCCTATACTAGCGAGAGGATAGCGGTAAAGGTAACAACAGAGTAGCAAGGACATGCTATGCAGAAAGATAGGAGTAACTAAAAGCAAGTAACATGCTACACTACTCTAATGCAAGCAAGATAGAGAAGAGTAGGCGATATCCGGTGATCAAAGGGGGCTTGCTGGTTGCTCGGCAAGAGAGAGGGGTCGTCAACACCGTAGTCGATCGGGGTACCAGCAGCAGCGTCAGTCTCGGTGTCTAGCGAGAGAAGAGGGGGAGGAAGCAATAAATATTTAAGCAAACAGATGCAAAGCGGTGCATGACATGACATGTATCGGTGCTAGGGGTGCCCTAACGCGGTATGAGGTGATACCGGTGAAGGGGGAAAACATCTAGGAAAGTATCCCCGGTGTTTCGCATTTTCGGGCAGAGGAGCCAGAGGGGGGAAGTTGCGAGTTCGGTATGTTAGGAATGTGTGGCGGACGAATGGGCTGCGTATCCGGATTCGTCTCGTCGTTCTGAGCAACTTTCATGTACAAAGTTTTTCCATCTGAGCTACGGTTTATTTTATATTAATTCTAAAAGATTTATTTCATTTTTAGGATTTATTTAATTATTTAAATTCAACATTATCTGAAACATCGCCGCACGACGTCAAGATGACGCCGATCAACTAAAAGCGTTGATTGGTCAAGCGACGTGTGGGTCCCATTCGTCATTGGTGATTAGTCTAATTAGGGTTTAATTAAACTATCTACTCAATTAGATTAATTAAACATGATTAATTAACTTAATTAATTCATTAACTATTTTAATTATTAATTAATTAATTAATTATATATTTATTTTATTTCATTTTAAAAAAACGTTTTGGGGTGGGGCCCCATTGTCATAGGGCCAATGGGGCCTTAGCGTTCTGAGCATCTTGGCGTGCTTGCCGAGTCCACCGGGAAGGGGGCAGCAGGCGCTGGGCGGCGCTTCGCCAGCAGGAGTCTTGACAGGCGAGGCCGGTCGCCCGGCCGGCGGGGGAACGGAGGCGGGGTCTGGGGCGACGAGCGGGCCTGGCGGCGGTGGTAGCCGGGCGGTGGTGGAAGCGAGAAGGCGGCGGCAGGATCGGCAGAGGAGAGGCCAGGCCCGGGCGGTGCGGTCGCGGCACGCGCGCGGTGTGCGCACACGGACGGCGGGCATGGCGACGCCCAAGACGAGGAGGAGGAAGAGGAGAGGCGGGGCCTCATCGGCGATGTAGGGGACCGGGCGGTGGGTGTCGAGGAGGGAGACGGGGACGACGTCGACGGAGTCGAGGCGGAGGAGCTCCGGGTGGCGGCGACGAGCAGCGACGGCGGGTAGTCCGTCGAGGAGGAGGAGCCGGCGAGGTCGTCGTGCGGCGAGGGCGAGGCGGCGACATCGGGGGGCCGGTGGTGTTGCAGGCGCTGCGCGAGGAAGACGAAGAAACTGCGTGGCGGAGGCGGCGGTCCTCGTGCACGGGCGCGCTCGACGGGGCTATGGGGAGTAGCACCGGATGCGGACGGGACGATGAGGCGCCGACAAGGGGGGGGAGAAGGGCTCCGGCGCGATGGGGCGCGGGGTTCGGGCGCCTCCGAGCGGCGACGGCGTCGAGCGCGGTCATCGGGGCAAGCGGCGGGGCGCTGCCCCGATCCGATCGGGGAAGGGGAGAGCGGCGTGGGGGGAAGTGGGGGAGTGGGGCGACGGGTAGCGGGCTAGGGTTTCGGGGTCCAGGGACAAGGGGAGTGGGGGTGGGCCGGTTGGGCCTTTTGGCCTGATGGCCTGCTGGCTAGCTGGGCTATTCGGCCCAGGGGGAGGGGGGTTCTTCCTTTTTTTTTGCTTTCTGTTTTGTTCCTTTTCCTTTTATTTATTTTCTTTTACTATTTTAATTCAACTTAGGGAATATAAGTATTTTATAAATTTGTGTTTTCTTTACTATAATTACCTATGTAATATTTGGCACTAACCGAACATTTTTGTTTTGATGTTTGAAAACTTTTGATGTTTGACAATATTTAAATTTTGAATTTGAAAGTTTCGAACCGACGCGAGATTATTAGCAGTAACCGAGGTGACGTGTCCTCATTAACGCGGGATTACTGTAGCCTAATTATCCGGGCATCACAAATCTCCTCCACTACAAGAAATCTCGTCCCGAGATTTAAGAGCGGGAGTAAGGGGGAATGGCTTTTGTTACGAAATTTTGACGAGTGTCCTTGGTCTTGGTTGCTCTTCTCGAAGAGGTCGATCCATTACGTTGATGTCTTCATTTCTCCGCTTCAGGTCATCATGGTGAAGTCGTCCTTTGCTTCAGGAACTCCAACGTACTTACGGAAAGGATAAGGGGTAGCTTCAAAAGGACAGACCTCTACAAGGTTGACTATCTGGTCGATAACATCGAGGAAGGTGGCGGAAAGTAACTCTCGAATTGAAACTTAAGAAAATATCGACAGCAAAGTAATGAGGTTTCATGGGAAGTTTCGAGCGAGCAGCCAACCATTCGATGTCTGAACAGGGCGTGAAAGGGGCTCAAAGCAATCGGGAATAAGTATTGTGTCCGGCAACATATTTGATGATCCCTCGGAAGATGGCTCGTGAATTACATACGAGGCCACACGCGAGGAGCAACCTTGGGAACAGGGGGGTGCAGGAGAGTCAGGTTTCGATCCTGGGAACTGTGGGTTATGGGCCCACCATGTGGTTCAAAAGTAGGAAGGACGCCGACATATTGCATGGTCATGGTAGCAAGGCATGGCAGAGGATAGCCTGTCAGTTATGTTGGCAACAACGTTGGTACCAAGGGTGAGGGACGAAGAGAACCATATTCCTGCTCGTCGAACGAGGCGGACCAATAGGCAAAGTTCTCATCCATCGGTGGCTACCGGAATGTTATCAACATAGTAATGTGGTCTTATCGACACGGTTGTACACCAAGGTGTTTACATAAGGTAAGAATATTACTGCTTAGATCATGTGGATCACAAGGAAGGTTAAACAAATCAATGGAAGGAAAATGTGATCATCGATCAAACAGAATAATGGAAAGGATAATGTGTTTAAACACATATTTCAACATAATTCAAGGGTATATCCTTCCCAAGGACAAGCGAGCATAATATCCATGACATGATATAACGAGAAAACTTTGTAGGTAAGGGAAGAATTTTCATGACATTACCCATACAGCGGTGTTTGGATAATTGAGCAGAAACATTTAGCATTGGGCTTCAATGTTCTTGTTGAAAATCAAAGTACCATAGACATGCTTCGAGATAGCATCGACATGGTCTTCGAGCAAAGGTCGGACTTCGGATACGAAGGATCCATTAGGATAAACTTATTAAACATGGCATTCAATTTCCTCATGGAAAAATGGTTAACCTTGTTAAAAGAAAACTATAACAATAGGTCCTCGGGCCAGAGTACTCGGCATGACACCACCTTACCGGGTCATATAACGACCAATGTTATAACTCTTGAAAATATGTTCCCACCATCATATCCGACCGAGGTTCAGATCTAATTGGCGCCATGATACCTCGGACTCGGGATGTCCGAGAAGAAAAGGTGCAACACAAATAGACGAAATGACATTGCAAGATTCTCGGAAATGAACTATGGGAGCGGGTTCTGGAATAATAGTTCATCATTAAACCAAGGAGGGATGAGAAGGTGGCTGATGGGCTCAACGACAATTCATCGAGATTTCCAAAGGATTGATTTCACAATTAGGTGAACAAGGAGATATCATTAGTCAGATGAAATGATATAAGGGGATATGCTCGAGGAAAACATACCCAGTTTAAGCACTGGTTGATAGGTGCATCCGAAATATGGGTTGGGTTGCACGACCAACGTCGGAATGGTGATTGAATAATCAATAGTCTAAGAATGACGGCCGACCATTAACTTCAAAGCAATAGGATTGCTAGAAGGGCAGAATCCAAACAGCACCGTTCACTTGTTGGTACCCCGGTTGGAATCAACACGAGGACCAAGAAAGAATGGTGATGGTGAAGTATCACTTATATCAAGAATTCTCAAGAGGTGGTGAAATCCTCACAACATCCTTGACATCAAAGATGGTAATACTCCAAGGTAAAGAGTAATAATGACTGGATAGCACGGATCTCCAGGTATAACACAAAACACGAACAAGTTTGTGTTGGAGGGAAAACAATAATGTTGTCGGTGATAACACAAATCATCGAGGGGCAAGGATGGTACTTCTCACCATGAATTCGACCGATATCTTGGAAGACCTCAAAATGTTGATGATGATCACAAGACAGTTGTCGAGAAACTCCTCGAAGATGTAATAAATCGACGATGACATCAAGCCAAATGAATGGTGAACAGAAAGGTTATTGGAACCAAGGGTACGACACCAACTCGAAATCAAGCTTTCTGTTCGAGGGGAAACGATAAGACAAGGAAGATCGACGTAAGCTTAGCTCATCGCTGAAAGTGGTGCTCCGGAAATAAGGACCAGGTAGCACAGTTAAAATCAGCACGATACTGATATAGCCGATCAGGCTAGAAACGACGTGATCGAGTACAAACTCGTAAGTAAAGAGGATTACTAATAGTTGTTTAATCACGATGCAGACTCGATTCAGTTACCGATGTCCTTGAGTGTTTAATAACTCAGGGCCTGTGAAAAATTGGAATCAGTGAGAATGTAGCACTTGATGGAGAACTCATAAGAAGTAATGCAGTTCCGTGATAATCTTGAGATACCGAGGGGTAATATTGATTTACAGATCAAGTAGAGGTTGGACTAGGTTAATGCTCGCAGAAGACAAGTACTCTAACTTGTCCGAGAAATGGAATCAAGAAGAAAATATGGTCGAACCACTACGCAAAAGACCAAGCATAGATAAGAGAAGCAGTTATAACAAGGGGATTATTATTACTACAAGAAGCTTCCATGATAAGTTCCACCTCGGGTACATGGGCATGAACAAAAAGTTCAAGGTCGACTCCCACTTCTCCAAAGCATAACCTTACGTTCACTTCTCGTTTCGATAATGGTATTAGTGTTAAAAGTTTTACCTGGTAAAATACCAGATGAGTATGACCCATGAAATCTTTCGGGCTCACATAGATTAGGAAAAGGCATAGGTTCAACCCATCAGGGTCTCTTAGGAACATATACCACAAACTTCAATAGTAAATACCACCAGCTCGAAAGCAGAGCATGGTTGGCCAAGTGGATGATACAATTTACCAAGGGAATTATGTATCAGGTAAAGAACTCACAAGAATTTTGTTTGTGAAGGACATTGTCGGATAATAACCCGGCAATGGGTATGGCGGTCCACAACGGGGCTGATGTGAGTATCGGTACTCAATCTAAGGAAGAAGGAATGCCAAGGCATCGGATTATGGAAACAACTGACTAATTCAAAGCTTAATGCTAAGAAATTTTGATTTCCAAAACAAAGGATCAGAAGCAGACACTCTAATCAAGGATGGATAAGTTGGATAGACCAGAGGCACAATTGACGACAAATAGTTTGGTCGAGAACCAGCTCATGTTCAAAAAATGGCGTCTGATCCAGAAGGATGAATTCTAGGACTCGACTGATGATTGTGGACATTCACAACGTATTGAATCAATGGACTCAAAAATGATGGTGACAAAGGAAGCCAATATGATTACTATACTTATGGGATTAATCATAATGAAAGCAAACAAGAAATTTCAGAGCAATAGGTTGCTGAGGATTTTCGAAAGATCAGTGGTATTTCTAAGACTTGTGTGTAACACATGATCAACTGGGGGATGAGCGGATACTCGATAAGTGCGAGAATTAACCGTAGGGGTATTCAGGTGACAAAGAACAGCAAGGCAGTAAGCTCAAAGGATTATCAAAACAACGACGAGTTTTTCAGGGTATCTTGTAATAACGAGACCAACTGGGGATGAATGTAAGAATAAAAACTGCAAGTAGTTATCCATAAGGGTTTACGGTGGAAGGGGAATTGCAAAAGGGTTGGCACAAAGTATCGAGGGAACGTCCGAGAGTATTGTCAGAATCTTCTGTTGAAGCAGTCGATCATCCGTATTAAAGGGCTCTCCGGCAGGAAGTGGTAACGAGAACCTAGAGTTAGATTTTAGCAAAATCATTTAACCCGAATAGAAGAGATGTCGAGTCCCGAGTATAGGTCAAGGAGTAAAAGATCCTACTACCACCGATGGCGACGCAGCCCGTAAGACACACAGCCAAGTTAGTAAAAGTTTTGCAATGCCTAGACTCGACTTCGCCAAGGAATTGGAAAGGAATTTTACAGCAATCGGCTCGATACCAACTTAGGACGCCTCGATTCAATCAGACACTAATCATGCACGCAAATGTGTACAATCAAGATCGTGGACTCACGGAAGATATCACAACACAACTCTAAAACATAAATAAGTCATACAAGCATCATAATACAAGCCAGGGGCCTCGAGGGCTCGAATACAAGTGCTCGATCATAGACGAAGTCAGCGGAAGCAACAATATCTGAGTACGCATAAAAGTTAAACAAGTTTGCCTTAAGAAGGCTAGCACAAACCGGGATACTGATTGAAAGAGGCGCAGCCTCCTGCCAGGATCCTCCTAACTACTCCGGTCGTCGCCGCCGGCTGCACGTAATAGTAGGCACCTCCGGTAGTAGTCTTCATCGACGGTGGCGTCGCTCCTGGCTCCATCGTGCTCGTCGCGCAACCGGTAAAGAAAAGGGGAAAAGGGGAACAAGGCAACCGTGAGTACTCATCCAAAGTACTCGCAAGCAAGGAGCTACACTACATATGCATGGATATATGTGTAAAGGGCCATATCGATGGACTGAATCGCAGAATGCCGTAATAAGAGGGGATAGCTAATCTCGTCAAGACTACGCTCTGGCAGCCTCCGCCTTGCAACATGTAGAAGAGAGTAGATCAAGTCCTCCAAGTAGCATCGCATAGCATAATCCTACCCGCGATCCTCCTCGTAACCCCGAGAGAGCGACCACCGGGTTGTATCCGCACTTGGAAGGGTGTGTTTTATTAAGTATCCGGTTCTAGTTGTCATAAGGTCAAGGTACAACTCCAAGTCGCCCTGTTATCAAGATCACGGCTATTCGAATAGATTAAACTTCCTGCAGGGTGCACCACATAACCCAACACGCTTGATCCCATTTGGCCGGACACACTTTTCGGGTCATGCCCGCCATGAAGATCAACACGCCGCAGCCCCACCTAGGCCAACAGAGAGGTCAAGACGCGGTCTAAACCTAAGCGCTTAGGGTCGGGCCCATCGCCTTAGCACACCAAGACGTTGCGTAACGCGACCGTAAGCGCACCTAGCAACCTCCATTACAAAGGAAGTCACGTTACGCGGTCCAATCTGGCGCTGCGCTCGTCCGCCGACGTCCACGAAGGCTTCGGTGATACCACGACGCCGGATACCCATAACTACTCCCGCGTAGATGGTTAGTGCGTATAGACCAAATGGCCAGACTCAGATCAAATACCCAGATCTCGTTAAACGTGTTAAGTATCCACGAACGCCGACCAGGGCAGGCCCACCTCTCACCCAGGTAGTCTCAACCTGCCCTGTCGCTCCGCCACAAAGTAACAGTCGGGGGCCGTCGGGAACCCAGGCCCACCTCTACCGGGATGGAGCCAACTATCCTTTCAGCCCCATCTCCTAACAAAGATCACGTGTAATGTAATAGTGTAAAGTATATAGTATATGCCCGTGATCACCTCCCAAGTGATCACAGCCAAAGAGTATAGCATGGCGCGACGGACAAGAGTGTAGGGTCACCGATGGAACACTAGCATCCTATACTAAGCAAGAGGATAAAGGTAAAGGTAACAACAAGAGTAGCAAGGACAAAGCTATGCAGAAGATAGGAGTAATCGAAAGCAAGAATATGCTACACTACTCTAATGCAAGCAGATAGAGAAGAGTAGGCGATATCCGGTGATCAAAGGGGGCGGGGGCTTGCCCGGTTGCTCGGCAAGAGAGAGGGTCGTCAACACCGTAGTCGATCGGGTACCAGCAAAGATCGTCGATCTCGGTGTCTAGCGAGAGAAGAGGGGGAGGAAGCAATAAATATTTAAGCAAACATATGCAAAGCGATGCATGACATGACATGTATCAGTGCTAGGGGTGCCCTAACGCGGTATGAGGTGATACCGGTGAAGGGGGAAAACATGCGGGAAAGTATCCCCGGTGTTTCGCATTTTCGGGCAAAGGAGCCGGAGGGGGAAAGTTGCGAGTTCTGTATGTTAGGAATGTGTGGCGGACGAACGGGCTGCGTATCCGGATTCGTCTCGTCGTTCTGAGCAACTTTCATGTACAAAGTTTTTCCATCTGAGCTACGGTTTATTTTATATTAATTTTAAAAGATTTAATTCATTTTTAGGATTTATTTAATTATTTAAATTCAACATTATCCGTAATAAAGGCATCGCCGACGCCGTGAGTCAACAAAGGCGTTGATGGTCAACTGACGTGTGGGTCCCATTCGTCATCGATCGATTAGTCTAATTAGGGTTTAATTAAACTATCTACTCAATTAGATTAATTAAACATGATTAATTAACTTAATTAATTCATTAACTATTTTAATTATTAATTAATTAATTAATTATATATTTATTTTTATTTCATTTTAAAAAAAACGTTTTGGGGTGGGGCCCCATTGTCATAGGGCCAATGGGGCCTTAGCGTTACGGGCATGCGGGCGTGCGCCCGAGTCCACCCGGGAAGGGGGCAACGGCGCTGGCGGGCGCTTCGCCCAGGAGTGCGACAGGCGAGGCCGGCCGCCGGCCGGCGTGGGGGACGGAGGCTGGGCCGGCGACGAGCGAGCCCATGGCGGCGAGGTAGCCGGCGTGTGGTGGTGGCGAGAAGGCGACGACAGGATCGGCAGAGAGAGAGGCCGGGCCACGGGCGGGTGCGGTAAGGCGGCATGGCGCGGTGAGCGCGCACACGGACGGCGGGCATGGCGACGCCCAAGACGAGGAGGGGAAGAGGGAGAGGCGGGGCCTCACCGCAGCAGTAGGGACCGGGCAAAGGTGTCGAGGAGGGAGACGGGACGACGCCGACGGAGTCGAGGCGAGGAGCTCCGGTGGCGGCGGCGAGCAGCGACGGCGGGTAGTCCGTCGAGGAGGAGGAGCTGGCGAGGTCGTCAGGCGGGCGAGGGCGAGGCGGCGACGTCGGGGCCGGTGGAAAGGTGCGGCGCCGCGCAAGGAAGACGAAGAAATCGCGAGGCGGAGGCGGCGGTCCTCGTGCAGGCGTGTTTCGACGGGCTACGGGAGTAGCATCGGATGCGGCCGGACGATGAGGCGCCGACGAGCGGGGGGAAAGTGTTCCGCGCGACGGGCGTTGGGTTCGGCGCCGAAGCGGCGGCGGCGGCGAGCCTTGATCGTCGGGCAAGCGGCGGGCGCTGCCCGATCCGATCGGGGAAGGGGAGAGCGGCGTGGGGGGAAAGTGGGGGAGTGGGGCGACGGGTAGCGGGCTAGGGTTTCGGGGTCTAGGGACAAGGGGAGTTGGGGTGGGCCGGTTGGGCCTTTGGGCCGATGGCTCTTTGCTAGCTGGGCTATTCGCCCAGGGGAGGGGTTCTTCCTTTTTTTTTGCTTTCTTTTTTGTTCCTTTTCCTTTTATTTATTTTCTTTACTGTTTTAATTCAACTTAGGGCATATAAGTATTTTATAAATTTGTGTTTTCTTTACTATAATTATCTATGTAATATTTGGCACTAACCGAACATTTTTGTTTTGATGTTTGAAAACTTTTGATGTTTGACAATATTTAAATTTTGAATTTGAAAGTTTCGAACCGACGCGAGATTATTAGCAGTAACCGAGGTGACATGTCCTCATTAACGCGGGATTACTGTAGCCTAATTATCCGGGCATCACAATTTTGTTGAAGGACCATATCGTCGCACTCAAGGGCATTATCCGCAAGTTGGAGGATCTCTTGCGCTCGATGTGCGACTACCCATCATCAACAACTCCACCATCTTCTTCACCAACAAAGGAGACATAATCATATGGGTATGGGCAGTCCCCTTGGCAACCGCCAAGCTTGGGGGAGGTTCCCCGGTATCGTATCACCATCACACTCCTATCTTTACCATTTTTCTTAGTTCGATCCTTTTAGTAATATCTTGATCTAGTAGAATAAGGTTTTTGGTATGATCTAGTTTTGAGTTTTTCTTTATGATCCCTTTATGTAATTGAGTCTGTGAGCTATATAATAAAGATTAGTGTTGAGTCAAGGGCTTGATTACCTTGCTATGATCTTGAGTGAATAAAAGAAAAGAGAAAGAACAAAAAGAAATAAAAAGAGATCATATTGATCTTATGAAGAGTAATGACTTCACATAAAAAGAGTATGATGATTAAAAGTTGTTGAGAGTTGGCAAACATAGTTTTGGTCATCGTTGCAATTAATAGGAAGTAATAAAGAAAGGGAGCTTTCACATATAAATATACTATCTTGGACATCTTTTATGATTGTGAGCACTTATTAAAATATGACATGCTAAAGAGTTGATGTTGGACAAGGAAGACAACGTAATGGGTTGTGTTTTCTTATATCTGAAATAAAGTATATTGTTATGGATCATCCAACATGTTGAGCTTGCCTTTTATCCCTCATGCTAGCCAAATTCTTTGCACCAAGTAGAGATACTACTTGTGCTTCCAAAAACCCTTAAACCCAGTTTTGCCATGAGAGTCCACCATATCTACCTATGGATTGAGTAAGATCCTTCAAGTAAGTTGTCATCGGTGCAAGCAATAAAAATCGCTGTCTAAATATGTATGATTGATTAGTATGGAGGAAATAAGCTTTATACGATCTTGTGATGTGGAAGAAATAAAAGCGACGGACTGCATAATAAAGGTCCATATCACAAGTGGCAATATAAAGTGACGTTCTTTCGCATTAAGATTTTGTGCATCCAACCCTGAAAGCGCATGGCAACCTCTGCTTCCCTCTGCGAAGGGCCTATCGTTTACTTTTATCTTCTACCTTAATCAAGAGTCATGGTGATCTTCACCTTTCCTTTTTACATTTTATCCTTTGGCAAGCACAGTGTGGTGGAAAGATCCTGACATATATATCTAATTGGATGTAAGTTAGCATGAACTATTATTGTTGACATTAACCTTGAGGTAAATGGTTGGAAGGAGAAACTATAATCCCCTATCTTTCTATGTGTCCGATTAAAACTCCGTAACCACAAGTATTGCGTGAGTGTTAGCAATTGTGAAAGACTAAATGATAGTTGAGTATGTGGACTTGTTGAAAAGCTTTAACATAGACTCTTTCTGATGTTATGATAAATTGCAATTGCTTCAATGACTAAGATTTTAGTTTGTTAGTTCTCAATAAAGTTTCTGATTCATACTTTGCATTGTGAATAGATTATTACTTGAGCATAAGAAATCATATGACATTATCCGCATATGTTGTTGTTATGAGAATGATCATGATGCCCTCATGTCCGTATTTTATTTTATCGACACCTCTACCTCTAAACATGTGGTCATACTTATCGTTATCGGCTTCCGCTTGAGGACAAGTGAGGTCTAAGCTTGGGGGAGTTGATACGTCCATTTTGCATCATGCTTTTATATCGATATTTTTGCATTATGGGCTGTTATTACACATTATGTCACAATACTTATGCCTATTCTCTCTTATTTTACAAGGTTTACATAAGGAGGGAGAATGCCGGCAGCTGGAATTCTGGGCTGCAAAGAGCAAATATTAGAGACCTATTCCGCACAACTCCAAAAGTCCTGAAACTCCACGGAAGTTATTTTTGGAAATAATGAAAAATACTGAGTGGAAGAAATACCAGAGGGGGCCCACACCCTGGGCACGAGGGTGGGGGGCACGCCCCCTGCCTCGTGGGCCCCCTGTTGGCCCTCCGGTGCCCATCTTCTGCTATATGAAGTCTTTCGTCCAAAGAAAAATCATAAGCAACCTTTCGGGACGAGACTCCGCCGCCACGAGGCAGAACCAATCTAGGGCTCCCGCGGAGCTGTTCTGCCGGGGACACTTCCCTCCGGGAGGGGGAAATCATCGCCATTGTCATCACCAACGCTCCTCTCATCGGGAGGGGGCCAATCTCCATCAACATCTTCACCAGCACCATCTCCTCTCAAACCCTAGTTCATCTCTTGTATCCAATTCTTGTCTCTAAGTCTGGGATTGGTACTTGTAGGTTGCTAGTAGTGTTGATTACTCCTTGTAGTTGATGCTAGTTGGTTTATTTGGTGGAAGATCATATGTTCAGATCCTATATGCATATTAATACTCCTCTGATTATGAACATGAATATGCTTTGTGAGTAGGTACGTTTGTTCCTGAGGACATGGGAGAAGTCTTGCTATTAGTAGTCATGTGAATTTGGTATTCGTTCAATATTTTGATGAGATGTATGTTGTCTCTCCTCTAGTGGTGTTATGTGAACGTCGACTACATGACACTTCACCATTGTTTGGGCCTAGAGGAAGGCATTGGGAAGTAATAAGTAGATGATGGGTTGCTAGAGTGACAGAAGCTTAAACCCTAGTTTATGCGTTGCTTCGCAAGGGGCTGATTTGGATCCATATGTTTCATGCTATGGTTAGGTTTACCTTAATACTTCTTTTGTAGTTGCGGATGCTTGCAATAGGAGTTAATCATAAGTGGGATGCTTGTCCAAGTAAGGACAGCACCCAAGCACCGGTCCACCCACATATCAAATTATCAAAGTACCGAACGCGAATCATATGAACGTGATGAAAACTAGCTTGACGATAACCCATGTGTCCTCGGGAGCGCTTTTCTTTATATAAGAGTTTGTCCAGGCTTGTCCTTTGCTAAAAAAAGGATTGGGCCACCTTGCTGCACTTTATTTACTTTTGTTACTTGTTGCTTGTTACAAATTATCTTATCACAAAACTATCTGTTTCCTATAATTTCAGTGCTTGCAGAGAATACCTTGCTGAAAACCGGTTATCATTTCCTTCTGCTCCTCGTTGGGTTCGACACTCTTACTTATCGAAAGGACTAGATAGACCCCCTATACTTGTGGGTCATCATGCATGATTTAAATACTTTGTGTGGTGAAGATAGAGCATAGCCAGACTATATGATTTTGTAGGGATAACTTTCTTTGGCCATGTTATTTTGAGAAGACATAATTGCTTAGTTAGTATGCTTGAAGTATTATTATTTTTATGTCAATATTAAACTTTTGTCTTGAATCTTTAGGATCTGAATATTCATACCACAATTAAGAGAATTACATTGAAATTATGCCAACTAGCATTCCACATCAAAAAATCTGTTTTTATCATTTACCTACTCGTGGACGAGCAGGAGTTAAGCTTGGGGATGCTTGATACGTCTCCAACGTATCTATAATTTTTTATTGTTCCATGCTATATTATATCCTGTTTTGGACATTAATGGGCTTTATATACACTTTTATATTATTTTTGGGACTAACCTATTAACCGAAGGCCCAGCCCAGAATTGTTGTTTTTTGCCTATTTCAGAGTTCCGCAGAAAAAGAATATCAAACGGAGTCCAAACGGAATGAAACCTTCGGGAACGTGATTTTCGGAACGAACGTGATCCAAAGGACTTGGACCCTACGTCAAGAAAGCTACCAGGAAGGAACGAGGTAGGGGGCGCGCCTACCCCCCTGGGCGCACCCTCCACCCTCGTGGGGCCCATGTTGCTCCACCGACGTACTTCTTCCTCCTATATATATCTACATACCCCCAAACTACCAGATACGGAGCCAAAAACCTAATTCCACCGCCGCAACCTTCTTTACCCGTGAGATCCCATCTTGGGGCCTTTTCTGGAGCTCCGCCGGAGGGGGCATTGATCACGCTTCTACATCAACACCATAGCCTCTCCGATGATGTGTGAGTAGTTTACCTCAGACCTTCGGGTCCATAGTTATTAGCTAGATGGCTTCTTCTCTCTTTTTGGATCTCAATACAATGTTATCCCCCTCTCTCGTGGAGATCTATTCGATGTAATCTTCTTTTGTGGTTGTTTGTTGAGACCGATGAATTGTGGGTTTATGATCAAGTTTATCTATGAACAATATTTGAATCTTCTCTGAATTATTTTATGTATGATTGGTTATCTTTGCAAGTCTCTTCGAATTATCAGTTTGGTTTGGCCTACTAGATCGATCTTTCTTGCAATGGGAGAAGTGCTTAGCTTTGGGTTCAATCTTATGTGTCCTTTCCCAAAGGATGAGGGGCAGCAAGGCACGATTGTATTGTTGCCATCGAGGATAACAAGATGGGGTTTATATCATATTGCATGAGTTTATCCTCTACATCATGTCATCTTACTTAAAGTGTTACTCTATTCTTTTGAACTTAATACTCTAGATGCATGCTGGATAGCGGTCGATGCGTGGAGTAATAGTAGTAGATGCAGGCAGGAGTCGGTCTACTTGTCGCAGACGTGATGCCTATATACATGATCATACCTAGATATTCTCATAACTATGCTCAATTCTGTTAATTGCTCAACAGTAATTTGTTTACCCGCCATAATACTTATGCTCTCGAGAGAAGCCACTAGTGAAACCTATGGCCCCCGGGTCTATTTTCCATCATATTTAATCTTCCAACACTTAGCTGTTTCTATTGCTTTTTATTTTACTTTGCATCTTTATTTCTCTTTATCATAAAAATACCAAAAATATTATCTTATCATATCTATAAGATCTCACTTTCATAAGTGACCATGAAGGGATTGACAACCCCTTTATTGCATTTGTTGCGAGGATTTTATTTGTTTGTGTAGGTGCGAGGGACTCGTGCGTGGCCTCCTACTAGATTGATACCTTGGTTCTCAAAAACTGAGGGAAATACTTACGCTGGTTTACTGCATCACCCTTTCCTCTTCAAGGGAAAACCAACGCAGTGCTCAAGAGGTAGCAGTACCCAACAGATTCTTTTTGGGTATCATATGAAGACGCACTTCTCCGATTTGGGTTTGAGCTTATCAGGTTGAAACTTTTTCACGTAAGCATCGCAATCCCAAACTTTTAGAAACAACAGCTTAGGTTTCTTGCCAAACCACATTTCATACGGTGTCATCTCAACGGATTAGATGGTGCCCTATTTAACGTGAATGCAGCTGTCTCTAATGCATAACCCCAAAATGATAGTGGTAAATTGGTAAGAGACATCATAGATCGTACCATATCTAATAAAGTACGGATACGACGTTCGGACACACCATTACCCTGTGGTGTTCCAAGTGGCGTGACTTGTGAAACTATTCCACGTTGTTTAAAATGAAGACCAAACTCATAACTCAAATATTCGCCTCCACGATGAGATCGTAGAAACTTTATTTTCTTGTTACAATGTTTTTCCACTTCACTCTGAAATTCTTTGAACTTTTCAAATGTTTTAGACTTATGTTTCATTAAGTAGATATACCCATATCTGCTCAAATCATCTGTGAAGGTCAGAAAATAACGATACCCGCTGTCGTGGAATTGTCACAGCAGATGTCCTCTTGCAAGGACTTAGTCGTGAGGCCATCGCAACTAGGAAGCTTGAAGGGGTTAATCGGGACAAAGGACAAGAGAGTTATACTAGTTTGGCCCCATATGGTGAAGGTAAAGCCTACATATAGTTTGGGTTGGTATTGCTTGATGTTTCGATAACCAGGGAGCGAGATACGCTATGCCCGGCTCTCGAGGAGTTGTTTCTTGCCCTAAGCTGCCAGCGGGTTGTCACCTTATATACACGGGTGGACGCCCTGCGGTCTACAGAGTCCCGGCCGGCTCATAAACAGTGTCCGGCTCGGTGACTAGTAAATTCTACCTTATGATACAAGTCATGTCATCTTTGGTGATTTACTACTATGGGCCTTAAGCCGCCTACGGGCCTTAGACCCTTTTTTGAACCGCCATCTTCATGCTTGGCCTCTGGGCTTCTCTTAAGATGAGTCTTCTTTGCGTAACCCGGTCCCTCCTGGGCGGCTTACTCAAATAGTTATATCCCCAACATTAGGCCCCTGATTGATTTGAACCTGTTCATGTCAATCTTAAAATACCTTAAGAAATAAACCTTCAGTCTTCTGCTTGTGCAAAAGGTTTTTTAACCCGCCATGACGTCATCTTCTGGATCCGCGTTAACCCGCCATGACGTCATCTTCGCTTAAATTCATATTTTTCTCCGTCGTATCCTCCAACAGATCTTTGCTTTTACTGACTGTTCCGAAAACCGAGGCGTCGGGGCCGCTGGATAATGATGTCTAGCCTCCTCGTTTCTCGCGCCGTCTCAGTCAACCCTTCCTTATAAATAGGCACGACCTAGGTCTTTTCCATTCTCCTCCTTCGTTCCTCTTCTTCCTCTCGCTGCTTCTCTGCTGCTCGAGCTTCGCCGCCGCCACCGTCGCAGATCTCCTCGTCTTCTCCACCTCAGGCCGCTGCATCAACTTGATTTGACCAGAGAAACACGACGGATCCTTGCAACAGCTCTGCATCTGTAAGTCCTTTTCCTTCCCTGCTTTTAGATCTGCATTGCGGCCTCCCGAGTTCGTCGGTGTTCATCGCCGCCCGTTGCAGACCCTTAATATTTTTCCTTTCCAATGCTCCTTTTGATCTTTTAGACAGCTAGGACTAGTGCGGTAGCTGTTCCGCATCCGTCTCGAATAGAAACAGATCTCATTTCCCTTGTTTAAAGGCCTCCTTCGAATGTATGAACTTCTCCGCACTAGTTTTAGGTCTAGAAATATTTCTTTTCCGAGCGACCGTTTGATCCAAAATAATAGCTGTGACTTGTGAAACCTGTTTGTTCCACACTTAGCCAAAAAACTGTATCTGTTAAATCTGTTTCACACGGTAGCTCAAGCAGCCGGTTTAAGAGGACTGCGTCGATCATCAGCCTCACCTCCTTCTGGCGATTTAAGAAAATTTAACTACCTTTGATACCTGTAGCGGCTTAAATATCATTGCATAGTTACCCATATGTCATTAGTCCCCTTCTTAAGCCGCCATCTTGTGTAGACTTAAAATGTTTTCCTCTGGGTGAAATTTGAACCGGAAACTCTTATTTTGTCATAGGCTTCAATTTATACAATGGCACCCAAAGCTCCCAAAGCTCCCGTGACCTGCAACTGGGTCAAATCCACTGTTACGGAGAGTACCTTGTCTGAATTCGTGAAATCCGGCCATCAGCCTAAGAGGGAGGTCATGTCTTATCGTGCTCCTAACCCGTCAGAGGAGAAGCCTCAACCCAAGGAAGGGGAGGTGATCGTGTTCACTGATCACATGAACTGGGGCTTCGCTCCACCCGGTTCAAAATTCTTCAGGGATGTTTTGCATTTCTTCGATCTCAGACCTCAAGACATCGGGCCCAATTCCGTGTAAAATATTTGCAACTTCCAAGTTTTTTGCGAGGTGTACCTTGGAGAAGAACCCAACATACTTTTATTCGGAGAATTGTTTTACTTAAACCGGCAGAATGAACGTGCCAATGGGCCCAGTCTGGAACTTGGTGGTATCTCAATTCAGCGGCGGAGAGACTGCCTTTTTCCTTATGCTGAACTACCAAGTCACCCAAAGGATTGGAATCAGACATGGTTTTACTGCCAGGACACTTCTCCGGCTGAAGAAAACCCTCTGCCCGGCTTCCGCGCCTTGCGCCTTGAATCCAACCACCCGCTACCGGATAAACTGACTGCTGTTGAACGTCTGCCACTTGCTCCCACCATTAGCAAAATCAAAGCTCTTTTGGGAAATGGCTTAGATGGCACTGACCTGGTCCGGGTTTGGGTTGCTTGGCGGGTGATTCCATTAAGCCGCCGCCCCGGCTTAATGTGCACCTACTCAGGCGAGAAGAATGACCCACTACGTCATAGTCCCGACGACTTACCAGATGATGTGGTGGAGGCTACAACCCAGACATTGTTGAAAGAGGGCACAGTAACTAGTAACGCCTTTGGCTTACTTCCCTTCTGCAAGAAGAACCCAGCCCCCGCATGAGTCATCAACTTCAATGAAGACTCTTTATCATATTACACCTTGATTTTACTCATAATCCTTTATCATTTTTCACAGGCCGATGACAACTTTTGGAAGGTCAAATACGACCATGAGGCAGCAAAACAAGCCAGAGCGGCAAAAAGAACTGAGAGGAAAGCCGCCAAGACTGGAACTTCAAGGAAAAGGAAGCCAAGCGCTTCCGATTTACTTAAATTGGATGACACCTCTGACGACGAAGAAGAGGTAATCCTTAATTCTCCTAACTCCTTTACCATTATTTTATTGACATTCTGCCCTTTCAGGAGGATACGGGGAACAGCCAAGCGGTTGACGAAGAGGTAACTATAATCTCCTCTGACTCAGAGCCTTTGCCAAAGCCAAAAATCCGAAGAGTAACCCGGAAAGTACGATTTTCACATCCTTTGGCTTACCAAGATCCTCAATTTCTTTTGAAGCAACAGCAATTTGAAAGCCGGAGGTAGACCAGAACAACCAAGGATATAGATCTATCCTCCGCTTACTCGACGTAACTGTGAAGCGTCGGGCTGAGGTAATCTCCGATTTACGCTCGCTTATCCTTTGGAGGATTTAATTCGTCAACCTCTCAATTCATCCGACTCAATTATCGGATACCTCTCCTTCCTCCGCGAAGTCTATGCAATCTAACATGCCGCTTTCAAAACCGCCAGGTAATGTAATTTTGTTTACCTTATGTTGTACCTTACTCATGCTTTTGTACTCATCCTTTACGCCTTGTCCACAAGCAGCAAGTGAAGCCCAAGAAGAGGGCAAAAAGAATAAGCCATCCCAAGACCCGTAGTAATCGAGCCGAACTCGAACAGCCGCCCCTGACACTTCCACTCATCAACCGCCGCCTGAACCGGCTTATGAAATTCCAGCACCATCCTCTGATCCGCCCGCTGAAGAAATTCTTGGCGGCTCTGATAAACCGGAAACTCCTAGCCCGGTCAAGACAATTGATCCAGAAGTTGAAATTACCAAGACTCAGTTTGTCGAGCCAAGTCAGCCCACCGTTCTTGCCAAGTGCTCTGCCAAGGAAGAGCTTTTGGAACGCCGAAAGGCTAAATTAGACATTGCAGATTATACTCATTTGAGCATTGGAGATATAGTCTCTGGCTATATCAATCAAGTACATAGCAGCCGTGACCTGGAAGTTAACATGGTGAAGCAAATACAGCAAAAATCTGAGGTATAACTTATGCTACTTTCCTTAACCATACTCACTTATCAGCCCCCAAGTCTATTGCTTATGAATGAATATGTTGTAGACTTAGAAATCTACATAGCACTGCTTTGTCCGGCTTGTAAAGAAGATATTTAACCCGGTTGTAATATGAAACTTGAACATGCGACACACATTAGCCCCCAAGTGTCAAGTACCTTTGCTTGCAAAGTGCTTGGGACTTAATTATCATGAACCGGCAAAGCAAATTAAAATTCTTCAGCATACATTAGCCCCCAAGTGTCAAGTATCTTTGCTTGCAAAGTGCTTTGGACTTAATGTTGTCTTATTATGATTCTGACCATAAACCGACATCAATGCAGGCCATCACAAGTCAATTTGAGTCAGAGATTGTCGACCAAGAGTCAGCGTGGCAACTCAAGAGCTTGAACTTCAAAAGGCCAACTCCAAATTTGAATTCAGCGTCTCTGAACAAGAGAAATTGAAGGAGAATTTTGATGCGGAGAAGAAAATCTGGGCTGATGAGAAGGCTTCACTAGTGACCCGGGCCGAGACAGCAGAAGCATCACTCGCAGAAGTAACAGCCGAGCTGTCCGGCTTAAAGCGCCAGATATCTCAAATGGTCTCAGCAATCTTCGGTAAGTTATATATATAACCTCAAATATTACGATCCTTCCTTTGATGACTTATTTTAAGTGTTATTTCCGCTCACCTTATGTTTATGAACGCATGCCCCAGGAGCACAAACCTCAAGCAGAACATGTTGATCAAGCTGAAGGTGGTTTACACTCTGGTGGAACAGCTCTACACCGGGTCACAACGTGCTTTGGCCATTGTAGCTTTATCAAATGACGTTCCTCATCTCCTGCAAGATGTGCTAAAGCGGCTTGCCGTGATACCCCAGCGGATCCAAGGGCTAAGACGGGCATCTGCCAGAACCGGGGCTATAGCTGCCTTGAGCTAGGCCAAGGCGTTGCTTCCAGAGTTAGACCTGGTAGACGTTGCTCTTGGATATCCCAGCTTGAAGGAAGACGGCTCTGCATTCGACGAAACAGACTTTACCGCCTGTGTGAGAGTCGTACGTCATGTGGCTACCATCATTGGGAATGATATTGATCTTACCAAGGATCAGCCGGGCTATGATAGCAAGAACCAGAGAATTCCAACACCTCACTATGATGACATCAGCCTGATCCCTCCAACTCGTAAGCACACCTTTGCCCCTGAAGTTGACCCAGCCGGTTTAATAGATGATGAAGCTGAGTTTGAAGCCTTAAGCGGCATTGACTGGGCCTCGTCAACCATCCAGGGCAGGGCAGCAGACGAAGAGGCGGAGAAGGATAACCCGGAATCTTCAAGCCCACCAAAGGAGTGAACCGCCAGGCGTTTACAACTTTGTGAAAACAATGCTTCATTATTCAGACTCGGGGAGTCTTGTAATAGGGTAGAAAAACCTCTTGATTTCTGTCATGCCTTCGCTCATGTTTATGACGTTTAATACTTTCGTAAGCCGCCATCGCTATATACTTCCCGCTTATGTTGATCTTTCCTTGATGTTAAAAATTTGCTTGCCTTATCCTGCATATAAACAAGCAGACTTCCCTTGGCGACTTACCGCGACGGGGGTCACATGAGGTATTGATAACCCGGAATGTAAACCAAAACATCACATAAAGGCCGGTTGATGACCATATTTGTTAAACATAATCACAATAGCATACATGTGATCCGTTGGTAGTCTTGCCGGCTTATGTGACCCAAATCATGAGGGTAATTTTAACTCCTGAAAGTTGACACATAGGATGTTCACCTGGCTTTTAACAACTGAAGTGACCAATGTTAAACCAGTGGAACGAGAACTCCATAGTACTTTCGAGAAGGCCTCACGATAGTCAAACATTTATACTTATAAAGTATGATGAATAATAAACCAAACTTTAAAAAAGGCCTCTGATTCGAATACGATCAGTGAACCGCTCCAAAGGGGTTAAGCTAAGATTCAGATACGATCATATAGCCCCCAGTGGCTTTGGCGTATCAAGTGGGTATCGACAGCTATGTTCTCTTTGGTTCGAATACGACCTATGTTTGAACAGGAAGCCCCCAAGTGACCATGGCTAGATTCAGATATGATCATAAGCCGGACCAAAGGGAAAGCCGGATTCAGATATGATCCGCTCCCTGTTGGTTGTTTCCACCAACTGGTAAAGAAGACATGTAAACCTTTGAGGGTGAAAAGAAAAGAGGTCCTGATTTATTACTTTATATAATATATACATTGTCAAAAATAACTTGTGCATATCAGATTGATCTTGGATGAGTCGGGGCACTAAGTCGCCTTCCTGAAAGGTTCTGCTTCTAACCCGGCGGCTGTGATAGCGGCGCAGGTCTTGCTGGTAAATCGCCGAGCGGGCTATTTCCAAGTCTCGCTCCTCATTCAACAAGTCAAGTGCATCCTGACGAGCTTTTTCGTTATCGGCCTCAACATAGGCCGCCACGCGGGGTAAGTCGTGCCGGATGTCACTTGGCAGGACTGCCTCTGCACCGTACACCATAAAGAAAGGTGTGTAACATGTAGATCTGTTAGGCGTAGTGTTGATGCTCCACAGTACAGAGGGTAGCTCCTCCACCCAACAACCCGGAGTTCGCTGTAAGGGGACCAAGAGCCGGGGTTTGATACCCTTCAAGATCTCTTGATTAGCTCTCTCTGCTTGACCATTAGATTGAGGGTGAGCAACAGCCGAAACATCTAGCCGGATATGTTCTCGTTGACAGAACTCTTCCATGGCACACTTGGAGAGATTAGTACCATTATCAGTTATGATGCTGTGTGGAAAACCAAAACGAAAGATCACCTTTTTCATGAACTTAACCGCCGTGGCTGCATCACACTTACTGACCGGCTATGCCTCAACCCACTTTGTGAATTTATCCACCGCCACCAAAAGGTGTGTCTTTTTATCCTTAGACCTCTTGAAAGGTCCAACCATGTCAAGCCCCCAGACTGCAAACGGCCAAGTAATTGGAATCATCCTCAACTCTTGAGCCGGCACATGAGCTCGTCGTGAGAATTTTTGACATCCATCACATTTGTTGACTAGATCCTCTGCATCAGCATGAGCCGTCAACCAATAGAAACCATGACGGAAAGCCTTGGCCACCAGAGATTTTGAGCCGGCATGATGACCACAATCTCCTTCATGGATCTCACGAAGTATCTCCTGACCCTCCGCAGGCGACACACAACGTTGAAACGCCCCAGTAACACTGCGGTGATGTAACTCGCCATGAACAATTGTCATAGATTTGGACAGCCTGATGATTTGTCTCGCCAAGGTCTCATCCTCAGGCAACTCTCCCCGGGTCATATAGGCCAAATATGGGACTGTCCAATCTGGGATAGTGTGAAGAGCTGCCACCAGCTGTGCCTCCGGGTCTGGCACTGCTAGTTCTTCCTCTGTAGGCACTTTTACAGAAGGGTTATGCAAAACATCGAGAAAGGTGTTAGGCGGCACCGGCTTACGCTGAGATCCCAGCCGGCTTAAAGCATCAGCCGCCTCATTCTTCCTCCGATCAATGTGCTCCACTTGATAACCCTTGAAGTGCCCAGCCACAGCATCAACTTCACGACGGTAAGCCGCCATAAGGGGATCCTTGGAGTCCCACGTGCCTGACACCTGTTGAGCTACGAGATCTGAGTCGCCCAAGCACCTTACCTGGCTCAAATTCATCTCTTTGGCCATCCGGAGACCATGGAGTAAGGCCTCGTACTCATCTGCATTGTTAGTACAAGGAAACATAAGCCGGAGCACATAACAAAATTTGTCACCTCGTGGGGAAGTTAAAACAACTCCAGCCCCGAGCCTTCCAACTGCCTGGACCCATCAAAGTGAATAGTCCAATATGTGTTATCTGGCTTCTCCTCAGGTGCCTGCAACTCTGTCCAATCGTTGATAAAATCCACCAGGGCTTGAGACTTGATAGCAGTCCGAGGCATGTATTTCAAACCATGAGGTCCAAGCTCAATGGCCCACTTGGTGACTCGTCCTGTGGCCTCTCTATTCTGTATGATGTCTCCTAAGGGGGCAGAGCTTACCGCAGTAATAGGATGACCTTGGAAGTACTGCTTCAGCTTTCGGCTTGCCATGAACACTCCGTAAACAAGTTTCTACCAATGTGGATACCTTTGCTTAGACTCAATGAGCACCTCACTGATGTAGTAAACCGGCCGTTGAACCGGATGCTCCTTGTCAGCCTCCTTGCGCTCCACCACAATGGCAACACTGACGGCTCGGGCGTTAGCAGCCACATATAACAGTAATGGATCTCTATCAATGGGAGCAGCAAGGACCGGTGGCTCAGATAATTGCTTCTTTAAATCTTCAAAGGTAGCGTTAGCAACATCACTCCAGACAAAAGTGTCTGTTTTCTTCATCATCTAATACAGCGGTAGGGCCTTCTCACCTAACCGGCTTATGAACCGGCTTAAAGCGGTAACACGACCCGCCAGTCACTGAACATCATTCATGCACGCTTGTTTAGCCAAAGAGGTGATTGCCTTGATCTTCTCCGGGTTAGCTTCAATGCCTCTGTTTGATACCAGAAAGCCCAGAAGCTTGCCTGCAGGTACACCAAACATACACTTGGTCGGGTTAAGCATCATCTTATAAACCCGGAGATTATCAAAGGTCTCCTTTAAATCAGATATCAAAGTTTCCTTCTCCCTGGATTTCACCACAATGTCATCCACATAAGCGTGAACATTGCGCCCAATTTGACTGTGAAGACAGTTTTGTACACATCTCTGATAAGTCGCCTGGGCACTCTTGAGCCCGAATGGCATAGATACATAGTAGAAGGCTCCAAACGGAGTGATGAAAGGCGTCTTCTCCTGGTCCTTAACTGCCATTTTGATCTGATGATAACCAGAGTAAGCATCCAAAAAGCTCAAACGCTCGCAACCCGCCGTAGCATCAATGATTTGATCAATACGGGGGAGGGAAAAGGATCAACGGACAAGCCTTATTTAAGTCCGTGTAATCCACACACATCCGCCAGGTGCCGTTCTTCTTGAGTACAAGCACCGGGTTAGCCAACCATTCCGGGTGAAAAACTTCAACAATGAACCCAGCCGCTAAGAGCTGGGCGACCTCTTCTCCAATAGCTTTCCGTCTTTCCTCATTGAACCGTCAAAGAAATTGCCTGACCGGCTTATACTTTGGATCAATATTAAGAGTGTGCTCAGCGAGTTCTCTCGGGATGCCCGGCATGTCAGAAGGTTTCCATGCAAAGATGTCCCGGTTCTCACGGATGAACTCGATGAGCGTGCTTTCCTATTTAGGATCCAAGTTGGCACTGATGCTGAACTGCTTGGAAGAGTCGCCTGGAGTAAAGTCAACAAGCTTTGTTTCATCGGCCGATTTAAACTTCAATGCCGGGTCATGCTTTGTAGTTGGTTTCTTCAAAGAGGTCATATCCGCCGGGTCAACATTACTTTGATAATACTTTAGCTCTTCTTTTGCTGCACAAACACCACGGGGTCCTGTTCATCCACCCCCACCGGGAACTGTTCATCCAAACCCCCCAGCAACGCTCACTGTTCATCCAGAGGCAGCATCGATCGGCTTCGATTAGCAGCGATGAGCGGCGAATCGCCGATCGGGTTCGATTAATAGCCATCGATCGATTGCTCGGGTTCGAATGTAGCCTGCATTGCAATTGCTCGGGTTCGATTAGAGCCGGCTCCTCGCCGGGTTCGATTAGAGCTCAACGCCAGACGCGCACGCGCGCGCGTGTCTGAGAAAAACGATCGCTCGCCCCGACCACCCACCGTAACCGGAACACCCGATATTTTCCTCGCCTCGCTTCTACCACAGTTTTTCCGTCATGGACGGCCCAAAGAATGTCATGCAGCTGCGTCTCCAGCCCGCCCAGGACGAAAAGCCCATTTTCTGTCATGATTTTTTGTCATAGAAGTAGGACCCCACCACATCTATGATGATACCAGGTTTTGTCACAATTATCGTCATAGAAGTGTCATAAGTATGATAGAATTTTTTTTCGTTCGGCCCAAAATGTCACGGATGTGTCGTTTTTTGTAGTGAAGGTAGCCAGAGAGTACTTCACTGTTGCTCAATTGTGCATAGTGGGCGACGTTAAACTTCGTTTTCCACCTTTCAATGACCTCTTGTTTGGCGGAGTGCTTAGCCAGGTCAGTTGGATTTCCCGGTTCTTTAAAGCCGATGCCAGTGATCATCACATCTTCACTATGCTCTTCTGACGGCTTAAGTGGGTTTGATGATTCGGTGGTCAAAGGATTGACATCTGTGTGATCATGGGAGAGGTCAGGAATTTCCGGCGGAATGACATTGGAAGGTTCTTCTAGTTGCTTTTCAGAAGCGTCTGGTACTGGAATTTGCTGCTCCGGCTCAATGACTTTAGGATCTTCAGCCGGCTTGGTTACCTTTGCCTTCTTACTCGGCTTTGCTTGTCCACTACATGAGTTATGACAAATCAGTACAATTATAAGAACATAAGGAGGAAGAGAATAAAAGTAATTGTTGTTACCCCGGGGCAGTCTTGAAAGCCGGCAGCTGGGTCTGCGATGAGTCGCTAGAGGAAGAGCGAGAAACCTCCTAGTAGTCTGAATCGGAAGAATTGAGTGGCTAGCGAATGAGACCCGCCAGCAGATAAAAAGAGTTTAAGTTAGAAGGACCTCGTTTTGGCGTTTCCGTGGAACTGGAGCATTTGGTAAGCCGGAGGATAATTCTTCACCTCCGCTAGTCCGAGTCTTTAGCCGGTTCTCGTGCTGCTGTTGCTTCAAAAGAAAGTGAGGATCCAAATGAGGGTGAAAATCTTACTTTACGGGTTACTCGTCGAATTTTCTGTCTTGGCAAATGTGCTGAGCCGGAGGGAATAATAGTTACCTCTTATTCAATTGCTTGGCTGGCCCCCGTGTCATCCTCGAGAGTAATCAATGTCAATAAGATAATTGAAAAAGGATCCAAGGGAGTCAAGGGCTACCTCTGACTCAGAGCTGTCATTTAGCTCAAACATTTCAGAGGCACTTGGTTTCTTCTTATGCTTCTTGGTGGTTTTCTTGGCAACCCTGGCCTTTTTGGTAGCTTCATGGTCATATTTTGCCTTCCAAAAATCAGATTCAGCCTGTGGAAGTCAACAAAGTTGATTTAATAGAGTACTTGAATGATGAGATAAAAGTAAAGAAAGTTAGAGACTCACATCCGATGGCGGGTTAAGCTTGCAGAACGGGTTCAGACCCACTTTGTTGTAGTCTTCCGAATCTTCATTCAGAAGGGTTTTTGTCATTTCGGTGATTGCCTCCTCAGTGAAACGCATGGAGCTGTGGTGCAGTGGATCCTTTACGCCACCCGTATAAGTGCACATTAAGCTAGATCGGCGGCTCAAAGGTATGATTCGCCAGGCAACCCAGCACCGAACCAAGTCAATGCCAATTAAACCGTTTCCCAGCAGAGCTTTGACCTTCGCAATAGTGGGGGAAAGCTTTTTACGTTCGACAGCGGTAAGCTTTTCAGGAAGATGATGCTTTGTGTCAAGACATTGGGCACGATAACCCAACAATGGATTTTCGTCAGCCGGAGAGGTATCTTTGCAGTAAAACCATGTCTGGTTCCAATCCTTGGGGTGACTCGGCAAGAAAGCATAGGGGAAGATGGCATCTCTTCTTCGTTGAATTGAGATTCCGCCAAGTTCCAAGCTGGGGCCGTTCGTAAACTTGTTTTGGCGGTTTAAATAAAATATTCCCTAAAGAGTTCGACGTTGGGCTCCTCTTGAAGGTATACTTCGCAGAAGACTTGAAAATTGCAGTTGTTTGACATGGAATTGGGTTCGATGTCTTGAGGATGGATTTGAAAGAAGTGTAGAACATCTCGGAAAAATTTAGAACCGGGCGGTGAGAAGCCCCGATTCATGTGATCAGTAAACACAATGACTTCGTCATCCTTTGGCTGAGGTCTTTCTTCACTGGATCAGGGGCGCGATAATGCATGACATTTTTTGCTGGCAAGTACCCGATTTTGACAAAGTCTTTGAGTGTGCTCTCAGTGACGATGGAGGGAACCCAGTTACATGAAGTGACTGTCTTTGGCGGCATTGTGAAAAGATAAGCCTAAAAGGAAGAAAGGTTTGCCGGTTTAAGTTAAACCATTTAAGACGAAAGTAAATGATGCAAGTATCTATTCAGATTGGCGGCTTAAACGGGGCTTAATGATAGATGACTAATTATAAGTAGTGATGTAAGCCGCCGTGACAACAATGTTACTCAACATCAATCAAGAGAAAATTTTACTAAGTGTTGGGACAAACAGGTTTCATAGATTGGAGCTATAAGATTGGATCTGCAGTAGTTCAGAAAAATGAAATAAAATCTAAACCTAAGGTGGCGGCAGCAGAAAAGTGGGGATGCCTAGATGAGATCTGTTGCAATGAGGATATATTCTGATATTACAAAACAAGTGCTAAAACTGCTACCGTGCAAGATTTGTATCGTCTTCAGATCAAAGTTATGCAATCTAGGAAAGAGAAGGAAGAACGGTGATGAACACCAACGAACAAGGAAACCCTAAGGCAGATCTGTTAAGAGGAAAAGTGAAGGCTTACCGACGCTGATGAACAGCGAAGGAGCGCCGTGATGTTCTGGTTCGTTCAGAGTGATGCAGCGGCCGGAGTCAAAGCAGTGGACGAAGGTCGACGGCGGCGGATCTTGGGCACGCTGGAGTGTTGCGAGGAGGAAGATGAAGACGAGAAGGCAAAAGGGGGAGAGTGAAAAGAGGACCCGTGGCCCTATTTATAAGGCTGGAAGGATAAGTGGCATGCGCGGGAATAGAGGAGACAAGAAAATGGATATGTGAGGGCGCGAGCGCCTCGATTTTTGAAGGTTCATTAAAAGGAAAAGATTTATTAAGATTTGGGTCGTATGTAATATTAATAACAGGTGACGTCACGGCGGGTTGCCGCAATCTTAGGAGATGACGTCATGGTGGGTTACAATATAATGCAAGAAGATGAAGAAGGGTTTTTTCTAAGTGTTGAAGATTGACATGAATAAGTTCAAATCAACCTGGGGCCTAATGTTGGGGATATGACTATTGGATATGACCCGCCCAGGAGGGGCCAGGTTATCCCAATGGCGGTTCATCTAAACAAAGCCCATGAGTATGTTGAAGATGGCGGTTCATGAAGTAGGCTTGTTAAAGGGCCCAAACCTGAAGGCGGCTTAAGGCTCGTAAGTGTAAACCGCCATGTATATGTAACTTGTATTGTAAGGCATGTAAGATAAGTCACCGGGCCGGACACGTTTGTATGAGCCGGCCGGGACTCTGTAAGCCATGGGCGTCAACCCATGTATATAAGGGGACGACCCGGCAGCGGTTTAGGGCAAGAAAAACAACAGATCGAAAGCCAGGCTAAGCGTATTCGTTCCCTGGTAATCGAAACCCTAGCAATACCACCTCAAACTGGATTAGGCTTTTACCTTCATTGTAAGGGGTCGAACCAGTATAAACTCCCCGTGTCCTTTGTCCCGTTTTAACCCCTTTAAGCTAACTACGTTGCAATGGCTCCACGTCTAAGTCCTTTCACTAGGAGATCTGCCGTGACAATTCCACAACAATGACGAAAACGATTCCTGAACTCTTCGCGATGCTGAAATCGGCGAAGGTAGAAATCAAGAAAGAGCATCAAATGTTGATGGTTAACAATACCACTAGTTTCAAGAAAAAGGGCAAAAGGGACATAAAGGGAACTTCAAGAAGAATGGCAAGCAAGTTTGCCACTCCCGTGAAGAAGCCCAAAGCTGGACCCGCCTGAAACTGAGTGCTTATACTACAAAGGAAATGGTCACTGGAAGCGGAACTGCCCCAAATAATTGGCGGATAAGAAGGATGGCAAAGTGAACAAAGGTATATATGATATACATGTTATTGATCTGTACTTTACTAGTGTTCGTAGCAACCCCTGGGTATTTGATACCAGTTCAGTTGCTAAGAGTAGTAACTCGAAACAGGAGTTGCAGAATGAATAGAGACTAGTTAAGGGCGAGGTGACGATGTGTGTTGGAAGTGATTCCAAGGTTGATAAGATCACCATCGCACACTCCCTCTACCTTCGGGATTAGTGTTGAACCTAAATAAATGTTATTTGGTGTTTGCGTTGAGCATAAATATGATTTGATCATGTTTATTGCAATACGGTTATTCATTTAAGTCAGAGAATAATTGTTGTTCTGTTTACATGAATAAAACCTTCTATGGTCATACACCCAAAGTGAATAGTTTATTGAATCTCAATCGTAATGATACACATATTCATAAAATTGATGACATAGGATGCAAAGTTGATAATGATAGTGCAACATATTTGTGGCACTGCCGTTTAGGTCATATTGGTGTAAAACGCATGAAGAAACTCCATGAAGATGGACTTTTAGAATCACTTAATTATGAATCATTTGATACTTGCGAACCATGACTCATGGGCAAGATGACTAAAAATCCATTCTCCGGAACAATGGAGTGAGCCAATGACTTATTGGAAATAATACATACTGATGTATGTGGTCCGATGAGTGTTGAGGCTCGCGGCGGGTATCATTATTTTTGACCTTCACAGATGACTTGAGCAGATATGGGTATATCTACTTAATGAAACACAAGTCTGAAACATTTGAAAGGTTCAAAAATGTTAGAGTGAAGTGGAGAATCATATGAAATATTTTTCTCTCATACTCTAATGACCTCCTAGTACTCTATCAAACCATTTACCATTAAGCGTGTGACCCTGCAGGTTCGGTATATGCATACATGACGCAGAACACCTTTCGGTCAATAATTAATCGTGGGATCTAGACACCCATATTAATTCCCGCATACACAAAGATCTTTCATCAAGCGAACCTCCTTTTTCGTTCACAGTTCCCTTTGCTTCCGCGATACGTGACAAAACCTGAGGCGAGGCTTTTATGGTATCCTCGTGAAGTAATTCTTGATCACAATACCAAACTATCCTTGTTATCGGTTTGGTTTATTTTCTCACTTTCGTTAACTGGTATCCCCATGATCAGTATCACATTGTGTCTTGCCAGACGATGATGGAGACTATGATACCGAGTTGGCCCACTTTTCCTATGTACCCGAAAGTTCTCATTATAATCATCCTGTTACAAATAACGTTTGGCAACCCCAAAGTAACCATCTGTATGAAGGTCCAGTATATTCTCCTGGTTTAAGGACTTGAGTATACATTAATACCGACAACAAGGCGATGACTGAATCTTGAAGTATATCATAAGTTGGGTCTATCCAACACCATTTTTCGGCCAACAATGTGTTCCCAGTATTGTAGGTATACTTGTTAATTTAACAATGCCGTATCATCAGGAAAATATGATCATCATGCAATATATGAGCTAGTCTTAGAGGCGAGACAAGGGATCTACTTAGAGTTCAAATTTCCACACATGCAAGTGGGTTTTCCTCTGACTCTCATATCCAAGAACCATTGCAATTATAGCACAAAAATACAAACTTAATTATGAACATGGAAATAAATAATAACATCTTATTATTGCTTCTAGGGCATATTTCCAATAGTTGTTATTTCATAGGGAGTAACATGCCTGAGAATGTAGTGTAGTTGCTTGTGAGGAAGACAAACTCGTCGCAATGGAAAGCACACACGGCCACACATATTGTGGTAAGAACAAGAATTTGAACAAAAATGGTTCCATCAATGTTTATATGTTATTTTATTAATCCATAGACACACAAGATACATTATTAGATACTTAGCCAAACAACAACATGGTCTTAGAGATCCCCATGGCTTTGATCAGCCAAACATTGTGAATTCCCCATGGTCTTAGAGATCATGCCCGTATTGAAGCATTAACAATCATGCATCAAGATTTTGGGAGAAGCTGTATGTGAAAACCACAAGGAAACTGTAGTCCAGGAGAAAGCACCATGGTTCCTGCCTTGATCACTTTCCAACTGTAGAAGGCGCACACAAGTTTAAAATTTAGAGAGTAAATATCTATGTAAAGTAGTCTCGTAAGAAAAAATGTATACAATCCCACAACCAAAAGAGCATAATATTCGTGTGTTTTTGATAGAGTAATACACTCCCATCATATTTCAATTTGTATACTATATTCTATTTCCTTTGTACTTAACACATTGTAGATGCTCTATGCTAATTACCCCCATGGGGTAACTAACTTTTAATATGAGACACTGATCCTAAAGGCTATTTTTGGAAAAATCAAATCCAACTATTAAGAAGTAGTTGTGAGCTTATAAACTTGAATGCATACTAGTTTGCACTAAGGATTTTGCGGCGCTAGCAACTTTGACAATTGAATTTTATGAATGTGCATGTAAATGATCATAAATTTACATTGTCGAATGATGTTGTATATGGAAAACTAATAATGTATTTATATCTAATCAAATACATTTTTGACTAATTAGTGTATATGAAAGAAATTTGACTGCACAGATAGATGTCTTGGAGCAAGTTGTTATGATTTTAGTTCATAAATAGAAACTTTCCACATAATATATAATGGCAATGAAAAAATACATCTTCTGTTTATCCAATTATTTGAGCAGCCAAATAAAATATGCCTATTATGGAAATATATAAGAACATGTTATACAGCATAAATTGTGCCATTGAAGTTACATGCACCCTCTACTCATCATGTTAGCACACCTACCCCTTTCGTAGGCATTGTACCCTACATTAAGGCAACATTCTTAGTTTTCTTCTTCTAGTCTGGCTTAAAGAACATCGAGGCCTCCACAATAGGATTATGGTGGAGTCAAGCACCCTAGGACATAAGTGTAAGAGGAATGGGCCTTATAATTTTGACTAGGCAAACTCGAGAAAGGGTGGGGAGGGGGTGAAGGGATTGGTGTCTATTTAATTTTATGTTTTCATTTTGTCTCTATTATTTATTTGATGTGTTTTTTTCTCTGTTTTTAAGAATGTTACCTAAAACTCAAAATGTAACATTAGTTTTATGAAATGATTTTTCCTTTTATCTATGCTAGAAATATTTGATTGAAGTATGCTAAAAATCTTTTTGTAGCACACTAGGTCCACTTTGATTAAGAATTACATATATATCTTCTACCGAAGAAACATAGTAAGAACTGATCGAGTTTAACACCTAGTGTTGTGATTTATACGCGAGCGATAATCTAGCTACATGAGTACAGACTCATCTCTCTATTATTAAATAAGAGGTAATCAATACTTATTATTTTTGGTAGAGTAACCATTTATTAATATTTTTATTACAAGAAAGAGAAATTCACCTGTATTTAGTAACTAAGCAATGTAGGAAGATAGCCATTTGTAGCTTGGCAAAGTCGGCACCAACACATAACCGTAGTCCGCCTCCAAATGCCATGAACTCTTTTGAGGAACCACCCACTGGTTCGATAGTATCCTGTGTAGAAAGTTTTCACTAGGTTTTAGAGAGAGATGCTTTTTTCATAACAACTAATACTTAGCATTTCCCTTTTTAGTATTCCCCTTTTTAGTGCTTCGGCAAGAAAGTATTGAGATAAAATAACTAAAAGCCATGTATTCTACAACATTTTAATTCCTATTTTCCATACTATAATTCCCTCTTGAATTTTTTCCATAATTCCCCCTTGATTTTTTTCCAACACTCCTTATGCTTAATTATTTTTCTTTGAAAATATAACTTGACTTAGTTTGAAGGGTATTGATCATGGGCTACTTTTCCTTTCTTGGAAAGGTTTTGACTACTTTTCTTTTGTAATAATATAAATTTCCAACTATATGTTGTGGAGGCACATTAACTAATAACTTAAAACCGGGTCAATATCTAGGATACATTATGATAAAATATCATGAATTTTGGAAATAATGTACATCATTCAACCAAAGTTCATTGCTTTATGATAAAAAAAACCTATGCATTGCTTTATTAGAAGTGACATGGAACATCCCTTTGAAATAGATAAATGTTACAAACCTTCCACCTCCAAGGATTGAACGCATTGGGATCCTTGTAAATAGTAGGATCGAGATGAATGCTAGAAGGATTAACCATGATCTTTGATCCTTTTGGGATAGTGTAACCTACATGAATCAAAAGTGTATATACATTACATATTAAGACATCTTTTGGTTAAATTGTTGCAGCCTCCCCCCCCCCTCGTGTGCTACCCTCCTTTTTATTACAAGGAGGGTGCACACACTATACTATATGTATACACATAAATGAATTAGCGAACCGCCCATGAATCTCTCGTAAATATATGATTGGTTACTCATGATATCTTGCATGTCTCGTGTCGTTAGAAAATCTTCTCACCTTTTATATGAACTTCCTCTGTTGCTTTCCTAAACATTACAGGAGCAATGTTAGATAGCCTTAATGCTTCATGTATGACCTACAAATAACAATGAAGCAGATGAAATAATGCCACTTGTACAAGCGCTCATGTCATTAATTATACAATAAAATAAACCAACGTATACGTGTGTATAGTTGATGGCATGAAAAACAAAGGCCAAAGAGAGACAAACTATATACATGAGATGTAAATTTCATGGACTTGTATTCCTCCCATGTGATTTCAGAGTCAGGGTTGGCCCTTCTTTTCCTGATGTTGTTGTGCTCCTCCTGAAATTGATAAATCTACCTCAATTAGTCATTTGCATACATGAATGACATAATTACACACACAATATTTTCTTGGATTATGGAAAGGGAGTTCTTTGGGTGTTAACAGGTGTAGTTTTATCCATGTGCATTTCACATGATCTAAGTGGTCTGTAAGATACTGGGTATATGGTGGTAGTAACACACATATACAAGACCACTTAAACATGACTACATTTTTGGTGGCATATGAGACATAGGTACTGCCAAGAGAAAGAAGGTTATTTCTTACAAGGATAATCATGTATATTTTGTTCATTAATTATGTATGAAAGTATCAATGCTAAATTAGTGCATTCTGTGTAATAGAATGCACAAATACGGGTGTATATCTAATAGTGTGGGTGAAAAATACTAGTGTGTATGTCTCAAGGCAAATATTCTTTCCAAACTGATTATTCAAACACTTAATTGGCTACTATTAAAAAACTTAATTAGCTACTTCCCTTTGTCCACACTTACTGTTAATTCTTGCAGGGCCTTCGGATCACTGGATAGAAACTTGAGTGTAGCAGTTATCCCAGATGATGTAGTTTCAAAGCCCGCGAACAACAATAAGAAGAGCAAATCCAATGCAATTTTCTCGTTCATTAAAGTCTTCTTCTCCTTCAAATCATTGATCAAGATATCGATAAAGTCAACACTCTCCCGACATGTTGCCTTCTTCCTCTCATTGAGCAATTCTTTCAAGATCTTCATGACATTCTTCCGGCCCTAGGCAACGAGGGAACCATATGTATAAGGAAAATTGATTTTTTGAATTGTGTAATAAAATATATTTTGAATTCCTGCATTGAAATCACGTGAACGAGCACCATGGAGCCCCAATTAATCATGCTATATACACACAATTTCTTACTATTGGGTGCAATTTTTGTTTGAGTGAATAGTATTGGGTGCAATTCATCCTACATATTGTTGTATATTAGAATACAATGGCGGCGCCAAAAGAATAGGTCAGAGTGGTTTTGTATGTATTAATTTATTTGTGCTATGATATGGAGAAATATGTGGGTGGTAGCAGTCCCTAGTTACCTGCATACATTTGTAGAATGCTGTGCCAGGAATATAAAGTGGAAATGCTAGTAGTCCTTGAAGAAATGCATCAAATTGCTTCCACAGCTTCCCATCCGAGCTTGAGGAGTCATAGCTGATTAACCGTTTTGCCGTGATGCTGAATATCATCTACGATAAGGAAATTTTGGAGTTGCTTGAATCATCGTGTATATGTATAAGCTTTGCTAATTAAACAACAGTTTTGTGAAATAACATGTAGTATATCCTAATTAATCAAGTGCTCGGCTTATAACAGAACACAATCAATATTGGGAAAGGAATAGGAGGACATACACTAGAGGTTGCCTCTTTGACTTCGATACTAGGATGATCGAGCCAGGAGAGTAGGCTGGCCTGGGCCGTCTGTTGTACTTCGTGGAGCAAAACCATCCTGAGGTTTTCTGGGCCGAAGAGTCGAAGTACCAGAGTCCTGAGGTGCTTGTGGAAGGTCCCGAGCGTTGCGATAATGCAGTCAGCTCCCATGATTCTCATGAGCGACTCTGGATACCAGATTTGGAACAACTTCTCCTCTTTTTGGAACACCAAGTTGTTCAAATCTTGATCCAGAGACACAATGAGGTCTTCACCGATCAAATTTGTCCTAAAAATTGGACCATACCTGAAATTGCAGCTCTCCGAGAATTTAGTTCGATTGTCATACAACGATTGGGTAGTTCATCCATCTAAAATGATCAACATCCGAGTAAGACTGACTTTATAGAATTGTGTCAGATTATCGGTGATTATTTCATTTTTTTTATGGAAACAATAACTGTTCACTGTATTTCTAAAACTTTTTTATCACCATATAATATTGTTTTCTCCCCACACATGGTAAGTTCATAAAAATCGTGTCATTGTATAGCTGGTTACGTGATTCTCCGCTTTAGTTATCAAGTCATTAATCCTCTGTGGTCACCACCCTATAATATTATCGCTCTACGGTGATTTGTAAGTCCGTCCAGAAAAAGGTGAAACATAATGTCTTCTTGCCATACTTCTTTTGCTCGATGGTGAATTGATGAGTCATGCATGAACCTACCCGTACAACTGTTGATCAACATTAGATACCCGTACCCGTAAAAAATAGAAGTATAGCACCTCCGAACTTCTGTACTCTACTTTATTTCCAGGTTCCTTGCTCGATGCTACATCATACTTTGTACCACAACAGTTAAACGAACCCCAGCACCGACCACGTAGCTCCGTTTACCACGTATGTTATAGGACTCTAGAACATAGACCGGTCTATACGTCACAAGTTTAACTTGCTTTAAGAGTTTAGAGGATAAAATATAGCCAAATTAAGTTTACTTTGTCCTCTAAACTCTAAAATCGTGAGAGGGGGGGTGCATGCATACACGACGAAACTGATTAGTGAGAGTAATTACCTATCCAGACGTCGCTTCAAGAAAGGGGTCAGCTCGAGCGATGGGCTTCGGGCGAAGAACTCGAGCGACTCCCCGAGGACGGGGAGACCCCGCGACCCCGGCGGCAGCATTGCCCCTGCTTTGCATGGTGGACTCATGTTCCATCTAATGACCAAATGGATCAACCAGGCAGCTAAGAGGGCCGCCATGCCCGCGAGAACAACCCAAGGCGTGGCGAGAGCCACAGGGATAGAGACCGACATTTGCATGTGTGTTCACTAGAGCTAGCTAGCTTGGTTTCGGCTTACCGTATCGCTCCTGCATGTGATTTATATAGACAATCTGCAAAGTTGCAAGCCGTCAGAGGTACAGAGACCCATGGCCTAGGACAGTGACAGTGCAGCCACCCCCGGAATCCACCAGCCCGTTACCCCGACCCCCTTCTTCACGCAAGAACGTGTTATGCATGTGACCGTTCTTTATGCTGTTTTAAGAAAAACTCAAGTTTCCTTCTTTCTTTGACGGCGATATACGGGGTCATAGATCCGCAATTAGTGTCTTGAAATTTCTTACTTTCCGCTGCAACAAGAACCTATTGAGAGAGGACTTCACAAATCCAGGCCCCTATACATCTACGGACGTGCTTGAACAGTGATTGATCATCCCTTATTTTTTTGGACATTGCAATCATAGGCTGCATTTCTTGATCCTCAAATCCATACTAATACACGCAACATAAAATTCATCTACATACATAGCTAGCCTATCTACTCATCATCGGATATGTGATGACGTGCTTGCCGGAGTCGCCGGGCTCATGGACATCTGCGGCGGGGCAAAACTTCAGCGCGTCCCCCTCGTTGGCAAACGGCTCCTCACGTGCCATGTCCGCCTCATGGATGTAGCAGAGGTTGGCCTTGACCTCGAGCTCCGACTGGATGGACTCTAAGGATGCATGTTCCTCCTCTACCTTCTCTGCTTGGGTGATCTCGAACCCCGCCAACGCATCCTCCATGGAGAGTTTAGCCTGCTCCAACATTGTATCTGCATCGCCCTCCTCTTCGTCCCACGGCTTCCAACTCCTACATCTCCGTGTCCGGCGCCGCCTCCTACTTCGGCGCGTCCTCCTGCTCCTCCTCTGGAGAGTTCAGAGGCAAATCGGCTGCAATCTAAGCATCACACCGTGCCTAGATGACCTCCATCTCCTCCCGACGCTATGGGGTCAACATGTTATAGTAGGTAACCTTTGGCGGACCATGGCTACCAACGAACGGCGAACTCAGTGCTAAAAACATGGCGTGAACGGGGTTACGGTGGCGGTGCTGACGGGGGAGGGGTGGAAATGGGGGCTACTAGGGTTCAGGCTCCCTGTCCTACTTAAATAGCAAGGTTTGGCCCCTCAGGCGGCGCACGGGTGAGCTCTCATCGGGCCGATGGGTTTATGCGTGTTTCTGTGTGGGCCCCCCTCGTTAGTCCAACATGGCGGACATGTCCGAGCAGGACTGGGCTCCCCATATCCGCTTTAGATACGGGTTAGGTTTGAAGGGTGTCGGACAACCCAGGCATTTAGGGTTTGGTTTGAGGGGGGCGGTTGGGTCACATTTTCTTGACCGGTCACTAACCGGGCTATCCTCCTGGATATATAGGTGCAATATGAGGGATCCGGCCCTAGATGCTCTAACACCAATGTGAGTCAACACTATGCCGATCCAGATTATTTCACATGTTTTCTGAACTTGGCCGCAAGGGGCAAATAAGTCGTTATCATCACTTATTATGGGCAGGACTACACATATTGTTTTGTCCATTTATCTATGTAGAAATAATGTTGTGTTTTATAACAAGAAAGATTATGGGCAGGATTGTAAATATTGTTTTTGTCCATTTGTGTATGTAGAAATAATGTTGTGTTTTATAACAAGAAAGTCCAATCTTGTGTGCTGTTACTGAAAGGAGCGAATGAAACTTGATGTAAAGAAACTTGACTGAGCTACAACCGAGTTTGTGTTCGATTTACACGGCTTGGCAGTGATACGCTTCAAAGTCTTTAGTGAGGATTATTGTTATGTGTTGCATATCACACTTTTTTGAGTCAATTACCCTATCGGTGCTTAAACTTATCGAGAAAAGTCACTTTAATACTAAAACTCGCGTCGTACATCGACCGGTGCAACAACCTGGTTTGGGTGTGCATATACAGTGCAAATCATGTTTGTATATAAACGGTGCTGACTAGGCGCGCCAATGTGGCATGGGACCAGCGACTAGCATGTGTGTGGTCTGGTTTTTTTTGCAGAAACCCCCTAAAATTACTATTCCACCCCAAAAAGCCTCTCGAGTATATTAACTTCTTAGAAATAAGACCCTAAAACGTCACTATGACCATTAGCCCCACCGTCAAGAAGCAGTGCAAAGAACGCAAAATAATTGCCGGCCGTGGTTCAAAACCACAACCTCATCTATCACGCAAGCCATGCTAGCCATCAAACCAGGTCGCCAAATGGCTATAGAAAACACGCACATGGGCCTTAAATGTCACTCCCTCCATCCCATCACAATATAAGACGTTTTTTAAGCTATATTAGAGTTCTGTAAAAATATGAGTATTATAAATAATAAAATACGTATCTGGCACACAATATCTTTTTTGCAAAACTGTCAAATGACCTGAGGAACGTCAGATCTCTATCCTGCGATCGCAATTGAGTCTCCCACATGCATTTTGGTTCTGCGCGGTCGTGATCAAGAAGAAGTCCCCCAACATACACCCGTAGGAGTGCTTTGAGTGTACCAAACGTCACAACGAATCGGGTGACTATAAAGGTGCACTACATGTATCTCGAAAGTGTCATTGGGTTGTCACGGATCGAGACTGGATTTGTCACTCCGTACACGGAGAGGTATCACTGGGCCCACTCGGTAATGCATCATCATAATGAGCTCAAAGTGACCAAGTGTTTGGTCACGGGATCATGCATTACGGCACGAGTAAAGTGAATTGCGATAACGAGATTGAACGAGGTATTGGGATACCGACGATCGAATCTCGGGCAAGTAACATACCGATTGACAAAGAGAATTGTATCTGAGGTTGCTTGAATCCTCGACATCATGGTTCATCCGATGAGATCATCGAGGAGCATGTGGGAGCCAACATGGGTATCCAGATCCGCTGTTGGTTATTGACCGGAGAGCCGTCTCGGTCATGTCACGTGTCTCCGAACCCGTAGGGTCTACACACTTAAGGTTCGGTGGACGCTAGGGTTGTATGAATATGAGTATGCAGCAAACCGAATGTTTTTGAGTCCGGATGAGATCCCGGACGTCACGAGGAGTTCGGAATGGTCCGGAGGTAAAGAATTATATATAGGAAGTGCGGTTTCGCCATCGGGAAAGTTTGGGGTCACCATGTATTGTCTGGGACCACGGAAGGGTCCCGGGGTCCACCGGTGGGGCCACCTATCCGGAGGGCCCGTGGGCTGAAGTGGGAGGAACTAGCCCCTAGTGGGCTGGTGCGCCCCAGGCCCCCGCGCCTAGGGTTGAAAACCCTAGGGTGGGTGCACCCCACTGCCTTGGGGCACTCCACCCCCCGCCGCCGCCCCTTGGGAGATTCCCATCTCGGGGCCGCCCCTGTGGGGCCTATATAAGGAGGGGGGAGGGAGGGCAGCCGCACCCTAAGTCTTGGCGCCTCCCTCCCCCTGCTACACCTCCTCCTCCTCCCGTAGTTGCTTGGCGAAGCCTTGCCGGAGCCCTGCTGCATCCACCACAACGCCGTCGTGTTGCTAGATCTTCATCAACCTCTCCTTCCCCCATGCTGGATCAAGACGGAGGAGACGTCACGCTGACCGTACGTGTGTTGAACGCGGAGGTGCCGTCCGTTCGGCGCTAGGATCTCCGGTGATTTGGATCACGACGAGAATGACTCCCTCAACCCCGTTCTCTTGAATGCTTCCGCACGCGATCTACAAGGGTATGTAGATGCATCTCTCTCTCTCGTTGCTAGATGAACTCATAGATGGATCTTGGTGAACGTAGGAAAATTTTATTTTATGCAACGTTCCCCAACAGTGGCATCATGAGCTAGGTCTATGCGTAGTTCTCTATTACACGAGTAGAACACAAATCTGTTGTGGGCGTAGATGTTGTCAATTTTCTTGCCGCTACTAGTCTTATTTTGCTTCAGCGGTATTGTGGGATGAAGCGGCCCGGACCGACCTTACACGTACACTTACGTGAGACAGGTTCCACCGACTGACATGCACTAGTTGCATAAGGTGGCTAGCGGGTGTCTGTCTCTCCCACTTTAGTTGGAGCGGATTCGACGAAAAGGGTCCTTATGAAGGGTAAATAGAAGTTGACAAATCACGTTGTGGCTTTTTCATAGGTAACAAAACGTTCTTGCTAGAACCCTATTGCAGCCACGTAAAAGATGCAACAACAATCAGAGGATGTCTAACTTGTTTTGCAGCAATTGCCTTGTGATGTGATATGGCCAAAAGTTGTGATGTATGATGAATGATATATTGTGATGTATGAGATCATGTTCTTGTAATAGGAATCATGACTTGCATGTCGATGAGTATGACAACCGGCAGGAGCCATAGGAGTTGTCTTAATTATTGTATGACCTGCGTGTCATTGATTCAACGCCATGTAATTATTTTGCTTTATTGCTAAACCGTTAGCTATAGTAGTAGAAGTAATAGTTGGCGAGCAACTTCATGGAGACACGATGATGGAGATCATGATGATGGAGATCATGGTGTCATGCCGGTGACAAGATGATCATGGAGCCCCGAAGATGGAGATCAAAGGAGCTATATGGTATTGGCCATATCATGTCACTACTATGTAATTGCATGTGATATTTATTATGTTTATGCATCTTGTTTACTTAGAACGACGGTAGTAAATAAGATGATCCCTTATTATAATTTCAAGAAAGTGTTCTCCCTAACTGTGCGTCATTGCTAAAGTTCGTCGTTTCGAAGCACCACGTGATAATCGGGTGTGATAGATTCCTACGTTCACATACAACGGGTGTAAGACAGTTTTACACATGCAAAACACTTAGGTTAACTTGACGAGCCTAGCATGTACAGACATGGCCTCGGAACACAAGAGACCGAAAGGTCGAACATGAGTCGTATGGAAGATACGATCAACATGGAGAGGTTCACCAACGATGACTAGTCCGTCTCACGTGATGATCGGACACGGCCTAGTCGACTCAGATCATGTAACACTTAGATGACTAGAGGGATGTCAAATCTAAGTGGGAGTTCATTATATAATTTGATTAGATGAACTTAATTATCATGAACATTAGTCTAAAATCTTTGCAAAATGTCTTGTAGATCAAATGGCCAACGCTCATGTCACCATGAACTTCAACGCGTTCCTAGAGGAAACCAAGCTGAAAGATGATGGCATCAACTATTCGGACTGGGTCCGGAACCTGAGGATCATCCTCATAGCAGCCAAGAAACAATATGTCCTAGAAGCACCGCTAGGTGAAGCACCCATCCGAGAGAACCAAGGCGTTATGAACGCTTGGCGGTCTCGTCGATGATTACTCCCTCGTTCGGTGCGGCATGCTTTACAGCTTAGAACCGGGCTCCAAAAGCGTTTTGAGCAACACGGAGCATATGAGATGTTCGAGGAGCTGAAAATGGTTTTCCAAGCTCATGCCCGGTCGAGAGATATGAAGTCTCCGACAAGTTCTATAGTTGTAAGATGGAGGAAAATAGTTACACGGTGAGCACATACTCAAAATGTGGGTTGCACAACCGCTTTGTCACTGGACATTAACCTCCCGGACGAGGCAGTCATTGACATAATCCTTGATCGCTCCCACCGAGCTACAAGAGCTTTGTGATGAACTACAATATGCGGGGATGGTGAAAACTATTCCTGAAGTATTTTCAATGCTGAAGTCGGAAGAGGTAGAAATCAAGAAGGAACATCAAGTGTTGATGGTCAACAAAACCACTAAGTTCAAAAAGGGCAAGGGTAAGAAGAACTTCAAGAAGGACGGCAAGGATGTTGCCGCGCCCGGTAAGCTAGTTGCTGGGAAGAAGTCAAAGAATGGACCCAAGCCTGAGACTGAGTGCTTTTATTGCAAAGGGAAGGGTCACTGGAAGCGGAACTGCCCCAAATACTTAGCAGACAAGAAGGCCGGCAACACTAAAGGTATATTTGATATACATGTGATTGATGTGTACCTTACCAGTACTCGTAGTAACTCCTGGGTATTTGATACCGGTGTCGTTGCTCATATTTGTAACTCACAGCAGGAGTTGCGGCATAAGCGGAGACTAGCGAAGGACGAGGTGACGATGCGCGTCAGGAATGGTTTCAAGGTCGATGTGATTGCCGTCGGCACGCTACCTCTACATTTACCTATGGGATTAGTTTTAAACCTCAATAATTATTATTTAGTGCCAAGTTTGAGCATGAACATTGTTTCAGGATCTCGTTTAATGCGAGATGGCTACTCATTTAAATCCGAGAATAATGGTTGTTCTATTTATATGAGAGATATGTTTTATGGTCATGCTCCGATGGTTAATGGTTTATTCTTAATGAATCTCGAACGTGATGTTACACATATTCATAGTGTGAATACCAAAAGATGTAAAGTTGATAATGATAGTCCCACATACTTGTGGCACTGCCGCCTTGGTCACATTGGTGTCAAGCGCATGAAGAAGCTCCATGCTGATGGACTTTTAGAGTCTCTCAATTATGAATCATTTGACACATGCGAACCATGCCTCATGGGTAAAATGACCAAGACTCCGTTCTCCGGAACAATGGAGCGAGCAACCAACTTATTGGAAATCATACATACCGATGTGTGCGGTCCAATGAGCGTTGAGGCTCGCGGAGGATATCATTATGTTCTCACTCTCACAGACGACTTAAGTAGATATGGGTATGTCTATTTGATGAAACATAAGTCTGAGACCTTTGAAAAGTTTAAGGAATTTCAGAATGAGGTAGAGAATCAACGTGACCGAAAAATAAAGTTCTTACGATCAGATCGTGGAGGAGAATATTTAAGTCACGAATTTGGTACACACTTAAGGAAATGTGGAATCGTTTCACAACTCACGCCTACCGAACACCTCAAAGCATAACGGTGTGTATGAACGCGAATCGCACTCTATTGGATATGGTGCGATCTATGATGTCTCTTACTGATTTACCGCTATCATTTTGGGGATACGCTCTAGAGACAGCTACATTCACTTTAAATAGGGCATCGTCTAAATCCGTTGAGACGACACCGTATGAATTATGGTTTGGGAAGAAACCTAAGCTGTCGTTTCTAAAAGTTTGGGGATGCGATGCTTATGTCAAGAAACTTCAACTGAAAAGCTCGAACCCAAGTCGGAAAATGCGTCTTCATAGGATACCCTAAGGAAACCATTGGGTATACCTTCTACCTTAGATCCGAAGGCAAGATCTTTGTTGTTAAGAACGGATCCTTTCTAGAAAAGAGTTTCTCTCGAAAGGACTAAGTGGGAGGAAAGTAGAACTCGATGAAGTACTACCTCTTGAACCGGAAAGTAGTGCAGCTTAGGAAAATGTTCTGTGGTGCCTACACCGATCGGAGAGGAAATTAATGATGATGATCAAGGTACTTGGATCAAGTTGCTCTTGAATCAGAGGTCCACAAGGACACGTTCCACACCGAGTGGTATGGCAACCCTGTCCCGGAAATCATGTTGTTAGACAACGGTGAACCTTGAACTATGAAGAAGCGATGGCGGGCCCAGATTCCAACAAATGGCTTGAAGCCATGCAATCCGAGATAGGATCCATGTATGAAAACAAAGTATGGACTTTGACAGACTTGCCCGATGATCGCGGCGATAGAAAACAAATGGATCTTTAAGAAGAAGACGGACGCGGATGGTAATGTTACCATCTATAAAGCTCGACTTGTCGCTAAAGGTTATCGGCAAGTTCAAGGGGTTGACTACGATGAGACTTTCTCTCCGTAGCGAAGCTGAAGTCCGTCCGAATCATGTTAGCAATTGCCGCATACTATGATTATGAGATATGGCAAATGGACGTCAAAACGACATTCCTTAACGGCTATCTTAAGGAAGAACTGTATATGATGCAGCGGAAGGTTTTGTCGACCCTAAGAATGCTACCAAGGTATGCAAGCTCCATGATCCATTTATGGGCTGGTGCAAGCATCTCGGAGTTGGAACATTCGCTTTGATGAGATGATCAAAGCGTTTGGGTTTATCTGAGACTTATGGAGAAGCTGCGTTTACAAGAAAGTGAGTGGGAGCTCAGAGCATTTCTCACATTATATGTAGATGACATACTTTTGATGGGAAATGATATAGAACTTTTGGACAACATTAAGGCCTACTTGAATAAGAGTTTTCAATGAAGGACCTTGGAGAAGCTGCTTATATATTAGGCATCAAGATCTATAGAGATAGATCGAGACGCCTCATAGGTCTTTCACAAAGCACATACCTTGATAAGATATTGAAGAAGTTCAAAATGGATCAGTCCAAGAAAGGGTTCTTGCTCATTACAAGGTGTGAAATTGAGCTCGGCTCAATGTCCCACCACTGCAGAAGATATAGAAGAGATGAGTGTCATCCCTATGCATCAGCCATAGGGTCTATTATGTATGCCATGTGTATCAAACTGATGTAAACCTTGCCGTAAGTTTGGTAGGAAGGTACCAAAGTAATCCCGGCAAGGAACACTGGACAGCGGTCAAGAATATCCTGAAGTACCTGAAAAGGACTAATGACATGTTTCTCGTTTATGGAGGTGACGAAGAGCTCGTTGTAAAGGGTTACATCGACGCTAGCTTCGACACAGATCTGGATGACTCTAAGTCACAAACCGGATACGTGTATATGTTGAATGGTGGAGCAGTAAGCTGGTGTAGCTGCAAGCAGAGCGTGGTGGCGGGATCTACATGTGAAGCGGAGTACATGGCAGCCTCGGAGGCAGCGCATGAAGCAATTTGGGTGAAGGAGTTCATCACCGACCTAGGAGTCATACCCAATGCGTCGGGGCCGATCAAACTCTTCTTTGACAACACTGGAGCTATTGCACTTGCCAAGGAGCCCAGGTTTCACAAGAAGACCAGGCACATCAAGCGTCGCTTCAACTCCATTCGTGAAAATGTTCAAGATGGAGACATAGAAATTTGCAAAGTACATACAGATCTGAATGTCGCAGATCTGTTAACTAAACCTCTTCCGCGAGCAAAACATGATCAACACCAGAACTCTATGGGTGTTCGATTCATCACAATGTAACTAGATTATTGACACTAGTGCAAGTGGGAGACTGTTGGAAATATGCCCTAGAGGCAATAATAAAAGGATTATTATTATATTTCCTTGTTCGTGATAATTGTCTTTTATTCATGCTATAATTGTATTATCCAAAAATCGTAATACACGTGTGAATACATAGACTACTATAGGTCCCTAGTGAGCCTCTAGTTGACTAGCTCGTTGATCAATAGATAGTCATGGTTTCCTGACTATGGACATTGGATGTCATTGATAACGGGATCACATCATTAGGAGAATGATGTGATGGACAAGACCCAATCCTAAGCATAGCACGAGATCGTGTAGTTCGTTTTGCTAGAGCTTTTCCAATGTCAAGTATCTTTTTCTTGGACCATGAGATCGTGTAACTCCCGGATACCGTAGGAGTGCTTTGGGTGTACCAAACGTCACAACGAATCGGGTGACTATAAAGGTGCACCATGGTATCTCCGAAAGTGTTTGTTGGGTTGTCACGGATCGAGGCTGGGATTTGTCACTCCGTACACGGAGAGGTATCATTGGGCCCACTCGGTAATGCATCATCATAATGAGCTCAAAGTGACCAAGTGTTTGGTCACGGGATCATGCATTACGGTATGAGTAAAGTAACTTGCCGGTAACGAGATTGAACGAGGTATTGGGATACCGACGATCGAATCTCGGGCAAGTAACATACCGATTGACAAAGAGAATTGTATACGGGGTTGCTTGAATCCTCGACATCGTGGTTCATCCGATGAGATCATCGAGGAGCATGTGGGAGCCAACATGGGTATCCAGATCCGCTGTTGGTTATTGACCGGAAAGCCGTCTCGATCATGTCTACGTGTCTCCCGAACCCGTAGGGTCTACACACTTAAGGTTCGGTGACGCTAGGGTTGTATGAATATGAGTATGCAGCAAACCAAATGTTGTTCGGAGTCCCGGATGAGATCACGGACGTCGCGAGGAGTTCCAGAATGGTCCAGAGGTAAAGAATTATATATAGGAAGTGCGGTTTCGGCCATCGGGAAAGTTTCGGGGTCACTCGGTATTGTATCGGGACCACCGGAAGGGTCCCGGGGGTCCACCGGGTGGGGCCACCTATCCCGGAGGGCCCCGTGGGCTGAAGTGGGAGGGGAACCAGCCCCTAGTGGGCTGGTGCGCCCCCCCCCTTGGGCCCCCCTGCGCCTAGGGTTGAAAACCCTAGGGTGGGGGGCGCATCCCACTTGCCTTGGGGGGCACTCCACCCCACCTGGCCGCCGCCCCCTTGGGAGATTCCCATCTCGGGGCGGCGCCCCTGGGGGCCTATATAAGGAGGGGGAGGGAGGCAGCCGCACCTAAGTCTTGGCGCCCCTCCCCGCTACACCTCCTCCTCCTCCTGTAGTTGCTTGGCGAAGCCCTGCCGGAGCCCTGCTGCATCCACCACCACGTCGTTGTGCTGCTGGATCTTCATCAACCTCTCCTTCCCCCTTGCTGGATCAAGACGGAGGAGACGTCACGCTGACAATACGTGTGTTGAACACGGAAGTGCCGTCCGTTCGGCGCTAGGATCTCCGGTGATTTGGATCACGACGAGAACGACTCCCTCAACCCTGTTCTCTTGAACGCTTCCGCACGCGATTTACATGGGTATGTAGATGCATCTCTCTCTCTCTCTCTCGTTGCTAGATGAACTCATAGATGGATCTTGGTGAACGTAGGAAAATTTTATTTTATGCAACGTTCCCCAACAGAAGTCCCCCAACATACACCCGGTCCCGCTGGTCCCCCGTATACATCTGGTCCTGCTGGTCACGAAATCTGATGTTACCCCGACGTGATGTGTGAAAGACGTGCAGGTGCCCCACGGCTTCAGCGTTCCACGTGAATAAAGACTAGCAAACGGACTGTGTGTTGCAACGGAGAAAAGAAAAATCATAATTTCCAATGCCCATGACCACATTTTTCTGCATCCGGAGATATACTATCACTCTCATTTTTGTGAAATCGTGAACTATTTTTGAAAATCATGAACATTTTTAAACTGATGAACATTTTTCAAATTCATGATTTTTTACAGATTTTCGAATATTTTCTCAAATCATGAATTTGTTTTGAGTTAATGAACATTTTATACTATTTGCAAACATTCAAAAAAATGTGAACAGTTTTTAAACATTTTTCTTGAATAGGCGAACATTTCTAGAATCGATGAACATTTTATTGTAAAATTGGTGATACACTTTTTGAAATTCACGAACACTTTTTAAATCCGTGGTCAATTTTGGAATCAGCTAACATTTTATGAATCAATAAGCTATTTTGTAAGTCACGAACAATTTTTGAATTTTTAGAACATTTTTGTGTATTAATTAACACTTTTAATACACAAACCTTTTATTTAATCATGAGCATTTTTTAATTTCCTGAACATCTGTTTTCTAAATGGCGAACATTTTTTGAATATGCGAACATTTTCTAAAAATTACGAACATTTTCTGAATCCACAAACATTGAATAATTAAAAAATATTTAAAAATATTCAGTTTATTTTTTTGGGAACTGTTTTGTAGTCCCAAATGATTTAAAGTAGAAAAAATTAAATAAGGAAAACGAAAACTAAAAATAAAAATAAAAATGTAAAAAATAGGCCACCCGGACATATGCCGGCCCAAACAGGCGCGTCGTATCTTCTCACAGCGCGTAGAGCAAAGTATAGAAGGTTCCTACTGCATGGAATATAATAAAGTAAGGATTCCCCTGTGAATTTTTTTTTAATCATTTATAGGTGACATCGGTGGGTGATATTTTGCAACTTTGAGGATTTCGGTGACGTACCGCTAGAAGTAATAGCCTCTATATTATTAGTTAGGAATATAATAAAGTAAGGATTGCTTCTGCCGTTCACCGTCATTAAAACTGTCATAAAAGTTGAGAGTATTTACCCCCACTGCCACCAATAAGTGGCAAAAACAATTCATTTTTTATTAAACTCATCGCCCATCGCGTTTGGTCCATGTAGACAGCTATCACATGATAAATCACAATTTCACAAGCGTCCTACTGGCCCGGCCCTTTAATATACTACCCGGGAGATCTGAGTTTGATTTTACTTTCTTCATTTTTTTCCTCCCTTTCTCCTTGATTTCAGGTAGCGTAAGATAGAGCTAGCTATTTTGTTTGAATTTTTCTCTCTTTTTGGCAGATTCAAGTATTTTTCAAAAAAATCATATCTTTTAAAACCTAACTTTGAATTTAAAATGTTATGTACGAAAATCGCTCAGAAAAATGTGTAGATTTCAAATATGATATTATGTTACAAGTTAATTATTTTTAAAATTATGTTTATGTTGCACCCTTAGTTAATACTTATTTTATAGGGTAGATTCCAAATATGATATTATCTTTCATGTTAATTATTTCTAGAATTATGTTTATGTTGCATCCTTAATTAATACATTTCTTTATATGGGGTATTTTGAAAATGCATATTCTTACAGATTTATTGTTTTCGGTGGAGATATCTTATATGTTTGTAACCACATTAAGTCTTGACTTGGATCGTAGTTGCAAACACATATATATCAACCAAGACAAAAATAACGCTCTTATGCACATACTTCATTGAGTACTAAAGTGTGCTTTGCGAGTATCACTGAGGAGGACGTAGCAAAGACGTGAATTGATATTGGCAACTAGGTAGATATTTTTTGTTATTTAATAAATTGGACACAACCTATGTACACTTTTAAAAAAATCGTCCAACCATTTATGTTTGTGCACAACATCACTTATCATGTTGCTTCTTGTATGGCACCGTGAAAGATTTCAAGTGATTTGTTGATGTCGTCGAATGTGTGCATGAGAGGCGATGTTTTTTTCTTCCGTTGCAACGCACGGTCATGTTTGCTAGTCAGCTTGTGACGCCCGGGTAATTACGCTACAGTAATCCCCGCTAATGATGCCACGTCACCTCGGTTATTGTGGATAAACTCGCGCTAGTTCGAAACCTGTTCGAATTCAAATTCAAAATCAAGCAAACAATAAAAGTTTTCAAATATTAAAACTAAAATGTTCGGAATGAGCCAGATAAGGCATAGGTAATTATGGTGAAGAAACCACACTTTTATAAAATGTTTAAATGCTCAAATGGGAATGAAACAACAACATAACCAATTAATTAAATGCCTTTTATAAAGTTATAATAATATAACTAGTTTAGTAGTGTGCCAAAATAATTGTGGCAGTGGACTAATTAATAATACTAATTTAGGTGCTCATTTGGTATTTTATAAAACTAACCTAAAAGAAACTTCAAGTAAAAACAGAAAAGAAATATAATAGATAAAGGAAAAAGGCAAAAAGAAGAAGGAAGAAAAGGAGAGAACACCCCCATCTGGGCCACCCGGCCCACCAATGGACTACCAGCCAGCCCACTGCCGGCCAGGCGCCTACTAACCCCACCCCAAACCCTAACCCGTTCCCACTCGCCCCACCCCTCGCCCGATCCCATCCGGATCGGGATCGATCCCCACTCCCCTCGACCTCTCCTTCCCCGTCTCGGATCGAGGCAAGGGCCCCGACCCCGCCACGCCACGCCCGCCGCCGCCCGGCGCCTCAATCCACCCGCCCGTCCCTTGGCGCCTCGCCTCCCCCAAATGCCTCGTCGCGCGACGCCTCGGAGGCCGCCTCCCGTTCTGTCTCCGCCCTTCCTCATCCCCCCCTCACCGGAAGCCGTCGACGCTCGCCGAGCCACTCACCGTCTTCGCGGATCGGCCACCGCCCGTCGCCTCTCGCATCGCCGCCTCCTCCTCGGTGCCGCGCCGCCCGGTCCCCCCCTACTTCGCCATCGCCTGCTTTACAAACCCGCCGAGGCCGGACGCCGCCCGACCGCTTTATCGCATGGCGCCCGCGCCTCGTCAGCCACCTCTCCGACCAACCGAGACCCCCGAGCTCGCGGACCTCCGCTACCGCTAGCTGTGAGGCCCCCCCTCCTCCGTTTCCCCCTCTATTTTCCTCCCGCCGCCATAGGTTGCCCCACTCTCGTCCGAGCTCCCGAGGGCTCGTGGTCGCCGTGCCCTCGCTTGCGTCGCCGTCGCCGCACTGCTTCGCGTGCCTCAAGACGCGACGCCCCCGCCACCAGCCCGGCCTACCCAGACCGCCTCGCCACCCGATCGCGATTCGCCAGGAACCTCTCCGCCTGGGCCGTGCCTGTTTTGTCCCCGTGCGATCTGCGCCACGCCCGGCGCCTCAGTGAGTAGCGTGCCGCCGCAACCGTGGTAGGCATGTTAATTTAGGAAGGGGCTAATCCCCTTTAGTGATTAATTACCCTCACTAATCGGTGGACCCCCTCCTCTCTAAATAGCTAGTTGTTAAAAACTGAAGCACTAACATGCGGGCCCTGCCAATAATTTAAAATGCTAAATTAAATCAAACTACCTAAGACAATGACACATGGGCCCCACACCACAGGAATGTTACAAAAAAAGGAAAGAATAAAAAAAGTATATTAATTAATCAATTAACTAACTAAATTAATTAAGTTAATTAAATCCTGATTAGTTGACTAGTTAAATTTACTTAACCTGCTAATTAAACTAAGTAACTGTTAATTAGATATCAGTCAATGACAGAATGGACCCACGCGTCAGTTTGACCAAGTCAACTGACTGTTGACTGCTGACATCACCCTGATGTCATGCTGACGTCATAATGACATTTCCTAATTAAATTAATTCTGTTAATTCAAAAAAAAAGAATTTAAATCTTTAGAAAATCATATCTTTTAAACCGTAGCTCAGATGAAAATGTTTTCTACATGAAAGTTGCTCAGAACGACGAGACGAATTCGGATACGCAGATCGTACGTCCGCCACACACCCCTAACCTATCGAACCTGCAAACTTTCCTCTCCGGTTCATCTGTCTGACAGACGTCCGGACCCGGGAAAACTTTCCCGGATGTTTCCCACTTCGCCGGTATCGCCTAGTGCTACGTTAGAACACGTCTAGCTCTATCTGTTGTCCTGTTATGCACTTGCCTGCTATGTATTTACTGTTTTTTCCCCTCTTCTCTCCGGTAGACCCCGAGACCGATCGTCAAGTCCTGTGATCGACTACGCCACCGACGACCCCTCTCTTGCCAGAGCAACCAGCAAGCCCCCCTTGATCACCAGATATCGCCTACTCTTATCTACACCGCTTGCATTAGAGTAGTATAGCATGTTCTTTTTTCAGATACTCCTATCTTCGCTGCATAGCCTTTGTCCTTGTTACTTCATTGTTACCTTACCGCAATCATATATGCTTAGTATAGGTTACTAGTACTTTCATCCGTGGCCCTACATCCTTGTCCGTCTGCAGTGCTATACTATCGGGCCGTGATCACTCGGGAGGTGATCACGGGTATATACTATATACTTTACACTATTACATTACGGTGGTACTGTTAGGAGATGGGGCTGAAAGGACGGTGGTTCCATCCCGTAGAGGTGGGCCTGGGTTCCCGACGGCCCCGACTATTACTTGTATGGCGGAGCGACAGGCAGGTTGAGACCGCCTAGGAGAGAGGTGGGCCTGCCCTGTTCGGCGACGCGTTACTTAACACGCTTAACGAGGTCTTGGTATTTGATCTGAGTTGGCTACGAGCTTATACGCACTAACCATCTACGCTGGGAGTAGTTATGGGTATCCGGCGTCGTGGTATCACCGGCATACTTCAGACGTCAACGACGGAGCGGGCGCGCCGGATTGGACTGGAACGCTGATGGGCTAGGTCTGCGCTTCCACAGCGCACGCGTCGTGTGTGCTCGAGGCGATGGGCCTGCACCCTGGCGCTTAGGTTTAGACCGCGTGTTGGCCTCTGTTGTGCCTAGGTGGGGCTGCGACGTGTTGATCTTCCGCGGCGGGCATGACCCAGAAAGTGTGTCCGCCAAATGGGATCAAGCGTCTTTGGGTAAGATGGTGCACCCTGCAGGAAGTTAATCTATTCGGATAGCCGTGATCTTGATAACAGGACGACTTGAGTTGTACCTTGAGCTTATGACAACTATAACCGGATACTTGATAAAACACACCCTTCCAAGTGCCGATACAACGGTGGTCGCTCTCGCTCAGGGATATGAGCGAGGATCGCGGGTAGGATTATTGCTATGTGATGTTACTTGGAGGACTTCAGTTTGTCCCTCCTACATTGCAAGACAGGTGTCCGAGTTTAGTCTTCGTTAAGACTAGTTATCCCCTCTTATTACGGCATTCTGATTCAGTCCACCGATATGGCCCTTTACACATATATCCATGCATAAGTAGTTTAGCTCCTTGCTTGCAGTACTTTGGATGAGTACTCACGGTTGCCTTGTTCCCCTTTTCCCCTATCTCTACTCGATTGCTGCATCTGACTTGGAGCCCAGAGCAGACGCCACCGCCGATGGCGACTACTACTGGAGGTGCCTACTACTACGTGCAGCCCGCCGACGACGGCACGGGGAGTAACCTAGGAGGATCGAGGCGGGAGGCCTGTTCCTCTTCGATCCAGATCCGGTTTGTGCTAGCCATCTTATGGCAACTTGTTTAACTTATGTCCGTACTCAGATATTGTTGCTTCCGCTGACCCGCCTATGATCGAGCACTTGTATTCGAGCCCTCGAGGCCCCGGCTTGTATTATGATGCTTGTATGACTTATTTTATTTGTAGAGTTGTGTTGTGATATCTTCCGTGAGTCCTCGATCTTGATCGTACACATTTGCGTGCATGATTAGTGTACGATTAAATCGGGGCGTCACAAGTTGGTATCGAGCCATTGCTCAGAGGAATCCCCTTCCCAACTCCTTGGTCAAGTCGAGTCTAGACACTACAAAACTTTTACTAACATGGCTGTGTGCCTTACGGGCCCACGCCGCCATCGGGTGGTATTAGGATCTTTTACTCCTCGATCTTTACTCTGGGATTCTGAACTCTCTTCTATTCGGGTTAAACGAATTTGCTAAAACAAAACTAACTTTAGGTTCTCGAGTACTTTCTCCCGGAGAGCCCCTCACTTCAGATGATCGCTCGCTAATCGGAAGAATTCGAGATACTCTTTGATATTCTCTCGAGACTTTGTGCCCATCACTTTTGCTATTCCCGACCACCGTAAATCCGTATGGAAAACTACTTACACTTGCCATTCATACGATCATCCCCGTTGATCTTGTTATTACAAGATACCTCGAAGTTTTCTCTATTGTTCCGAGAATACTTTGTGCCTACTGCCTAGCAGTTCCTTGCCACATGAATACCCCTTCAAATAAATCCTAGCACTTGTCGAGTATCCGCCATCCCGCTTGTTCATGTGTTTCACAAAAGTCTTCAAAATACTATTCGATCTTTCGAAAATCCTCTGGAGCCTTTGGCTCTTGAAATTCTTGTTTGCTTGCATTATGGTTAATCCCATAAGTCTCGTAGTCATATTGACATTCCTTGTCATTATCATTTTGAGTCTGTTGACTCAATATGTTTGCGAATACCCGCAATCATCATTGCTCCTTATAAATTACCTTTCTGGCTGAGCTGCCACTCTTTTAACTGGAATTGGTTCTCGACCAATCCAATTGTCGTTGATTGTACCCTAAGGCTGTTCAATTTATCCATCCCTAATCAGAGCATTGCTTCTGATCCCTTGATTTGGGAATCATAATTCCTTTGGATTTGACAATTGAGTTAGTCAGTTGTTTCTATAATTTGATCTCCTTGCATTCTTCTTCCTCTAGTTAAGTACTGATGCTCACGTCAGACCCCTTGTGGACCATCAGGTCCATTATTGGATTTCACCCATCAGCATCCTTCATATTCAATAACCTTGTGAGACCTTCCCCTGATACATAATGCCTTTGGTAAATTGCATCCTCTGCTTTGTCAACCATGCTCTACCTCCGAGCTTGTGTTATTTACTCTTGAAACTTGTGGTATATGTTTCTAAGAAGCCCCTATGGGTTGAACATATGCCTTCTCTAAACCGTGTGAACCCGAAAGTCTTCACGAATATTACTCTTCTGGTGCTTCGCCAGATAGAATCTCAACCCTGCAACTTCCTCGAACGTGAGAAGTGAATGAAAGGTTTTGCATTGGAGAAGTGGGAGTCGACCTTGAACTTGTGTTCATGACCATGGACACGATGTATATCTTATCGTTAAAGCTTCTCTTAAATGAATTATTCTTTCGGTATAAGTTCATCTTATACCTAGGATCTGGCCTTTTGCAATCGTGGTTCCGACCATGATTGTTCTTCTTTGATCTCATTTCTCGGACAATGTTAAAACAATTGTCTTCTATGGATCAATACACCAGTCCAACCTTTACTTTGATCTTGTGTCGAGTATTACCCCCCGGTATCTCGAGATTATCATGGAACTACATAACTTTTTATGAGTTCTTCATCAAGTGCTACCTTCCCATCGATTCCAATTTTCGCGGGCTCGAGTTATTGAACACTCAAAGACCCGATAATCTGAACCGAGTCCGCTCTACGGTTCAACAACTCTTCAGTAAGCTTCTATAAGTACGAGTTTGTACCCGATCACGCCGTGCCTAGCCTGTTTGGCTATATCATTGTCGTGATCGTCAACATTCTGAGCTCATCCAGGATATCAATTGAATTCATGATGAGGAATACCATCCTTGCCCTCGATGAATTGAATTATCATCGACCACCTTATTTCCTTCCCACCAACACAAACTTGTTCGTGTTTCCTATTATACCTTGAGTTCCTTGCTACCCAGCAATCGTTCTTCTTACCTTGGAGTATTACCATCCTTTATGTCAAGGATGTTCTGAGATTGTTCCACCTCTTGAGAATTCTTGACATAGAAATACTTCTCTGAATCACCAATGTTTACTTGTGTATGTTTTCCTCGAGCATACTTCCTTATATCATTTGATCTGACAAATGTTATCTCCTTGTTCCCTCAATTGCGGAAATCCATCTTTTGAGAATCTCGGTAAATTGCCGTTGAGTTCACCAGACACCTCCTTGCCCTCTCCTTGGGTTAATGATGGACTATTGTTAACGGAAATCACTTCATAGTTCCTTTCCCCCGAGAATCTTACATTGTCATCTTGACAATTTGCGTTGCACCTTTTCTTCTCAGGTATCCTAAGTCTGAGGTATCCTGACACCAATCGGATCTGAATCTCGGTCAGATATGATGGTTGGGACAACTTTCCAAGAGTTATGATGTTGATCCTTTGATGACCCGGTAGCATGATGTCATGCCTAGCACTTCGGCGGGGAGGACCTATCATTATAGATTCCTTTTCAGCAGGATTATCCATTCATCCATGAGGAAATTGTAATCTTGATTCTACAAGTTAATCCGGATGGATCCTTCGTGATTCCAAAGTCGATCTTCACCGAAGGCCATGTCAATGCTATCTCGAAGCATGTCCGTGATACTCGATTTTCAACAAGAACATTCAAGCCCAAGGCTAAATGTTTCTTGCTCAAGTATCCGAACACCGTTGTATGGGTAATGTCATGAAATTTCTCTCCCTTACCTAAAGGGTTTTCTACATTATATCCTGTCATGGATATCATGCTCGCTTATCCTTGGTAAGGGTATATCCTCTGAAATATGTGTTTAAACACATTTTCCTTTCCATTGTTCATTTAATATGATAATCATATTTTACTTTCCATTGGTTGTTTGAACCTTCTTGGGATATATATAATCTAAGCAGTGATAATCCCTCGCTTAGGTAAGCACCTCGTTGTACCACTGTAAGTAAGACCCTATTACTATTGTTGATGACATTCCGGTAACCACCGATGGGCGAGAACCTTGCCTATTGGTCCGCCTCGCTCAACGAAAGGGAAAATGGTTCTCTTCGTCCCTCGCCCTTGGTACCTATGTTGTTGCCGACATGACCCTCGACTCTCCTCGACTTGCCTTGCTTACATGATCGTGCAGTGATGTCAACAACCTTCTACTTTTAACCACATGGTGGGCCCATAACCCACAGTTTCACAGGATCGAAACCTGACTCTCCTGTACACCCCTCGCTGTCAAGTTATTCCTCACGCTTGACTCAGTATGTAATTCACGGGCCACCGCCATAGTGATCTATTCGGTATCGACGCGATACTTACTCTCGCCACTCTGAACCCCTTTCTCACTCTGGTTCGGGCTTCGAGCAACTATCTATCCGCTTGAGCCTATTATGGTACCTTCGTACCTTACTCTCGAGGTATTTCATATGTTCAACTCGAGATAATCTTATACTAATTCATGGGTTAGCCCTGCATTGTTTCCCTTAAAAGCATTATGTCGTAGTGAGCTGCCCCTTACCTTTCGTAAGTACGATAGAGTTCCCGAAGAAATGATGACAAGTTTATCATGATGCATCGGAATAAAGGATTGAAGACATCAACGAGAAGGATTAACTTCTTCGAGAAGATCCGTTAGATTATCGTAACCAGACCTTTCCCCCTTGCTCCCCTCTTAAATCTCGGGACGAGATTTCTTGTAGTGGAGGAGAATTGTGACGCCTGTAATTACGCTCTACAAGAATCCCGCTAATGATGCCACGCCACCTCGATTATTGTGGATAAACTCGCTAGTTCAAACCTGTTCAATTCAAATTCAAAATCAAGCAAACAATAAAAGTTTTCAAATATTAAAACTAAAATGTTCGGAATGAGCCAGATAAGGCATAGGTAATTATGGTGAAGAAACCACACTTTTATAAAATGTTTAAATGCTCAAATGGGAATGAAACAACAACATAACCAATTAATTAAATGCCTTTTATAAAGTTATAATAATATAACTAGTTTAGTAGTGTGCCAAAATAATTGTGGCAGTGGACTAATTAATAATACTAATTTAGGTGCTCATTTGGTATTTTATAAAACTAACCTAAAAGAAACTTCAAGTAAAAACAGAAAAGAAATATAATAGATAAAGGAAAAAGGCAAAAACAGAAGAAGGAAGAAAAGGAGAGAACACCCCCCCCACTGGGCCACCCGGCCCAGCCAGCGGCCTACCAGGCCGGCCCACCGGCCCAGCCGGCGCCTACTAACCCCACCCCCAAACCCTAACCCGTTCCCCACTCGCTCCCACCCCCTCGCCTCGATCCCATCCGGATGGGATCGATCCCCACTCCCTCGACCTCTCTCCTTCCCCGTGCGGATCGAGGCAAGGCCCCGACCCTTCGCCACGCCGCCGCCGCCCGGCGCCTCAAATCCACCCGCCCGTCCCTGGCGCCTCCTCGCCCTCCCCCAAATGCCTCGTCGCTGCGACGCCGGAGGCCGCCTCCCGTTTGTCTCCGCCGCCCTTCCTCATCCCCCCCTCACGGAAGCCGCGGACTTCGCCGAGCTACTCACCGTCTTCGCCGGATCGGCCACCGCCCGCCGCCCTCTCGCATCGCCGCCTCCTTCGAGCTGCACCGCCGCCGTCCCGCCCGCAGCTCGCCATCGCCCGTCTGCGAACCCGCCGAGGTCGGACGCCTGCCGACCGCTTCATCGCTGGCGCCGCGCCTCGTCAGCCACCTCTCCGACCAGCCCCGACCCCTCGAGCTCGCGGACCTCCGCTACCGCTCATTGTGAGGCCCCCACCTCCTCCGTTTCCCCCCTCTATTTTCCTCCGTCGCCGTGGGTTGCCCGCCGTCTCGCCCGAGCTCCCGAGGGGCTCGTGGTCGCCGTGCCCTCGCTGCGTCGCTGTCGCCTGCTTGCGCTTGCCTCAAGCTGCCTCAAGACGCTGACGCCCCTGCCACCAGCCCGGCCTACCCCTGCCTGCCTCGCCACCCGATCATGAGCCCGCCAGGCCTCTCCGCCTGGCGCCGTTCCTTTTTTCGTCCCGTGCGCATGATGTTGACCGGCGCGCGCCTCAGTGAGTAGTCAGCGCGTGCCGCCCAACCGTGGGGCCGACATGCTTAATTTGGGAAGGGGGCTAATCCCCCTTTAGTGATTAATTACCCTCACTAATCGGTGGACCCCCCCTCTCTAAATAGCTAGTTGTTAAAAACTGAAGCACTAACATGCGGGCCCTGCCAATAATTTAAAATGCTAAATTAAATCAAACTACCTAAGACAATGACACATGGGCCCCACACCACAGGAATGTTACAAAAAAAGGAAAGAATAAAAAAAAGTATATTAATTAATCAATTAACTAACTAAATTAATTAAGTTAATTAAATCCTGATTAGTTGACTAGTTAAATTTACTTAACCTGCTAATTAAACTAAGTAACTGTTAATTAGATATCACCAATGATGAGAATGGACCCACGCGTCGGTTTGACCAAGTCAATCGATCGTTGATCACGACATCACCTCGATGTCATCTTCGACGCTATAATGACATTTCCTAATTAAATTAATTTTGTTAATTCAAAAAAAGAATTTAAATCTTTAGAAAATCATATCTTTTAAACCGTAGCTCGATGAAAATGTTTTCTACATGAAAGTTGCTCGTAAGCAGCGAGACGAATTGGATACGCAGACCGCACGTCCGCCACACACCCCTAACCTATCGAACCTGCAAACTTTCCTCTCGGTTCATCATCGACAGACGTCCTGGACCGGAAAACTTTCCGGATGTTTCCCCTTCGCCAGTATCGCCTTAGTGCTACGTTAGAACACGTCTAGCTTTGTCTGTTGTCTGTTATGCACTTGCTCGCTATGTATTTATCTGTTTCTTCCCCTCTTCTCTCCGGTAGACCCCGAGACCGATCTTTGAAGTCCTGTGATCGACTACGCCACCGACGACCCTCTCTCTTGCCGAGCAACCAGGCAAGCCCCCCTTGATCACCAGATATCGCCTACTCTTATCTACATCGCTTGCATTAGAGTAGTATAGCATGTTCTTGCTTTCGAGATACTCCTATCCGCTGCATAGCCTGTCCTTGTTACTTCGTTGTTACCTTACCGCAATCCTATATGCTTAGTATAGGTTGCTAGTACTTTCATCTGTGGCCCTACATCCTTGTCCGTCTGCGTGCTATACTATCGGGCCGTGATCACTCGGGAGGTGATCACGGTATATACTATATACTTTACACTATTACATTACGGTGGTACTGTTCGGAGATGGGGGCTGAAAGGACGGTGGTTCCATCCCGTAGAGGTGGGCTGGGTTCCGACGGCCCCGATCGTTACTTTTGTATGAGCGGCAGGCAGGTTGAGACCGCCTAGAGAGAGGTGGGCCTGGCCTGTTCGGCATTCATGTTACTTAACACGCTTAACGAGGTCTTGGTATTTGATCTGAGTTGGCTACGAGCTTATACGCACTAACCATCTACGCGGGAGTAGTTATGGGTATCCCGCGTCGTGGTATCGGCCAAGTACTTCAGACGTCGGTGATGGGGCGGCGCGCGGATTGGACTGGAACGCTGATGGGCTAGGTCTGCTTCGGCCACAGACGCATAACGTGCGGGTGTGCTCGAGGCGATGGGCCCTGCACCCTGCGCGCTTAGGTTTAGACCGCGTGTTGGCCTCTCTGTTGTGCCTAGGTGGGGCTGCGACGTGTTGATCTTCCGCGGCGGGCATGACCCGAGGAAAGTGTGTCCGCCAAATGGGATCAAGCGTGCTGGGTAAGATGGTGCACCCAGGAAGTTAATCTATTCGGATAGCCGTGATCTTCGGTAACAGGACGACTTGGAGTTGTACCTTGAGCTTATGACAACTATAACCGGATACTTGATAAAACACACCCTTCCAAGTGCCAGATACAACCGGTGGTCGCTCTCGCTCAGGGATATGAGCAGAGGATCGCCGGGTAGGATTATTGCTATGTGATGTTACTTGGAGGACTTCAGTTTGTCCCCTCCTACCTGTTGCAAGACAGGTGTCCAGAAGCGTAGTCTTCGTTAAGACTAGTTATCCCCCTCTTATTCTGGCATTCTGCAGTTCAGTCCACTGATATGGCCCTTTACACATATATCCATGCATAAGTAGTTTAGCTCCTTGCTTGCGAGTACTTTGGATGAGTACTCACGGTTGCCTTGTTCCCCTTTTTCCCCCTATCTCTACTCGATTGCTGCAACCAGACTTCTGAGCCCAGGAGCCAGACGCCACCGCCGATGACGACTACTACTCTGGAGGTGCCTACTACTACGTGCAGCCCTACCGACGACACCAGGAGTAACCTAGGAGGATCCTGTGCAGAGGCCTGTTCCTCTTCGATCAGTATCCCGGTTTGTGCTAGCCATCTTATGGCAACTTGTTTAACTTATGTCCAGATACTCAGATATTGTTGCTTCCACTGACCCGTCTATGATCGAGCACTTGTATTCGAGCCCTCGAGGCCCCTGGCTTGTATTATGATGCTTGTATGACTTATTTTATTTGTAGAGTTGTGTTGTGATATCTTCCCGTGAGTCCCTGATCTTGATCGTACACATTTGCGTGCATGATTAGTGTAGGATTAAATCGGGGGCGTCACACAGCTATAAAGATCTTAACCGTCCGACTCTCATGGATTATTCCACTGAGGAGATCGCCATTTTTTTTTCAGTTTTCACCTGACCAACACAGAGCGTGACCCTTTTCATATTGGCTGACAAACCAAACACCTTTATCGGTTTTATTTCGCGGGACACCTTTATGGTTTTATCATGAACAAGAAAAACTTCCTTTAAAAGAAAAGCGCATCTAATTCTGAATTTGTTTCTACAAATTTTCACAACGCGCACGCGGGCGAAAACCCTGAGGCGCTTAACGTTTCGTATCAAGCAAATTAACCACAAAATGTATGTGGCACAGCACGAGGGAGATGGTACCGTACGGCTGAATGGACAACGATGTGACATGAACGGACAACGGATCCGGAGTGCGACCTCACTGTACAAGGCGCCAAAGAGACGGCTCTCGGTGCCAAATCACGAAGTGACACCTCAGGTGTACAACAATCGTGCACACTAGCTTTTCCTTCTCGCTCGCTTTCCTTCCTTTGCGTGTACAAGAAGAGCAGGACGCGCGGTAGAAATAGAATCTGTCACCGCCGTAGATTATTGCTTTCAATCTTGACTCGCGAGATCAAGCCGAAAAGTATGGTGCACGCGCACAGAGGGTCATGGCGGAGGAAGCTAAGGCGCCCGCCGACGCAACGTCGACGGTGGCGGAGGAGGCGCCGGTGACGGCCGAGCGGCCGGTCCGGGCAGACCTGGAGTCGCGCCTTCCCAAGCCCTGTGAGTGCCTGCCCCGTTCCTTCAGTTAATTCTTACGTGCTTTCGTCCACGCAGAGGGTGTTGGTTTCATCAGCAAAGCGCATATAACTAACTAACATGCATCCTTACGCAGACCTGGCTCGAGCTCTGGCCGTGCCGGATGTGTACCATCCTGAAGGAGAGAGCGGGGAGGGGCACGAGCACGGCCAGAAGAGCGTCCTGCAGCAGCATGTGGCCTTCTTCGACCTGGACGGCGACGACATCGTCTATCCCTGGGAAACTTACCGAGGTATGTACACGTATATGTTGCAGGGTATGATGGCCTATTCGTAAAATTCATGTGAATTGTTTTTTTTTGCGAATGCATGTGAAGAGGTTCAATTAGTTTCAAAGGATTAAGTGGCGGGCATTTAGCTGCAGCTTGACCAGAAGCTATCAATAAAAAACTCAAAACAAACTTTGTTTTGGTACACCCCCCCTTTAAAATGGTATAGATTTCAGTACAAATTAAAGGTGAAGATTAGAGTTTACCCCTTCAATCAAAAAGGGTAGAATAGTCTTTTGCATCCAAGTCAGTTTATTTAGTATGTTTGATCTGCAAGCTAATATGGTGATAGCCTTTCTAAACAACTTTAAGGTTCATGTAAACTTTTAAGGGGGGTGTGCCAAAGCAAAACACAAACTATATCGAAACTAAGATTCATTTTGTACTATTTTTCTTGAATCATGAAGAAAATAAGCATACAATCAGACATCATATGTAAAATATCACAATATATTTGACGTACACATCTCCGGACATTAAAAAACAAACACAAGCATGCTAGTAATTCAGTAACCAAGTGTTACATCAATGCATCCTATATAACAAGAACAAGAAGAAAGAATGAGATAGATGGATGGCTTTATGGAACTCACTTGCGCTATTGCTCTGGCCACGACAGCTTAGTGGCTCTAAATAACTTCAAATTCAGCGCTGTGACAGAAATTAGTGAGTTATTAACTCATATTTAGTGTAGAGTGAAATATGCATAGCTTTAGCGACAGGGCTCTTTATGTGCTTATATATATTGCCTGAATTCCAGGAATGAGGGCATTGGGCTTCAACGTGATCGTGTCATTCGTGTTGGCAATTGTCTTTAATATTGGTTTCAGCTTCCCAACTCGACCTGTAAGTACAAAAAGATTTGAAATATGATTACCATATTGTATACACTATACTCGACATTCTTTTTTCCTTGGAAAGTTTCATCAGGCTCTTATTCATCCTTACTTTTCATAATGGCTATATATAGAGCTGGATACCGTCTCCTTGTTTCCGTGACACATCAAGAACATCCACGGGGGCAAGCATGGTAGCGATTCCTCAACTTATGACATGTAGGGAAGGTAAATCCACACTCCAAACTCGCTTCTTGGTTCGAAACGTCGTTACACCATCTTTCAGTTCTAAAAGAGGTATACGCTCCAACTGTGAAACAAATATAGGTTCATGCCGGTAAATTTCGAGAGCATCTTCAGCAAGTATGCCCGACGGCGCGGACAAGCTTACCGGCGACATCCGGAGGATGACCGAAGGCAACCGGCTGAACTTCGACTTCATTGGATGGTGAGCGAGCACTCATGGATTCTCATTTCATCGGCAGTTTACTTGAGTTGCTTTTGGTGTTTCATACTCCTATGCAATAATTTGGGACAATAAATGAATTAGATGGCATCAAACCATTTCGATCGATCTTTTGTTTCATGAGCAGTCGATGCATAAAATGAACTGCGGAAGCGTTGTTGCACTCATGTTTGGTGTGAACTTATGTGTGTTCAGGATTGTGAGCAAGGGAAGTGGATCTTGCTACGTGCTTGCCAAGGATGAGGAAGGCTTCCTCTCCAGAGAAGCTGTTCGCCGCTGCTTCGATGGTAGCCTGTTCGAGTTCGCGCCAGAAAGGAGGGAAGCCCACGAAGCTGCACTAGAGTGCAACGCTGTCATCTTCGTGAGTAAAACTGTAGACAGATGTATTACCTAATGTATGCCTATGAAATAAGAGAGGAACGAGTACGAAGTCCAGAGAATAAAGTTATACAAGTACTCTGTACTGTGATTGTTGAATTCTGTAAGAGAGGAACGAGTACGAAGTCCATAGAATAAAGTTGTACAAGTACTCTGTATTGTGGTTGTTGAATTCTCCTACTGTACTAAACTCGATTGTGTTTGCGCTGCGGTGATCTCCCGGTAAACGGGGCGGCCCAGGTACTCGACAGAAATATGGGCAATTTACACTTGGAAGGAAAAAACCTAATGAGCGAACTAACCTATGGTTGAATGGTCAGAGGGACTGTGGTATCCCCAGCCTACTAGGGTTCAAATCCTGATGCTCGTATTTATGCTGGATTTATTTTAGGATTTCCGGCGATGTGCATTCAGTGGGAGGAGATGTTTCCCTCAACGACGAGGTGTCTACGGTGACTTCATAAATTTCAAGATGATATGTCGGCTCAGTCTTTCGGAAATGCTCATAGGGATATGGTGTACGTGTATGCGTTCATAGGGGTGAGTGTATGCGCTTGTATATGAGCGCTTGCGTCTGTACTATGTTTAAAGAAAGACAAAACCTAATAAAAAAATCACTCACCCCTTGGTTCCGAAAAAACTGCTGCTGGTTTTGGCCGGATATAAATAATGAGTTATTTAAAAAAACACCATGAATTTTTAAAGTTGCGGGTTTAATAAATACTTACTAAGTAAAATAATTGTGCATAATTTAAAGATGCTCATGGATATTTTAAAATATTCATGAAATTAAATATTGTTCACAAATTTTATAGATGTGCAAAACTTCGAAATACTTTAAAATTTAGGATACTTAAGAGTTTTTAAAATAATTCATGTATTGGTGAATTCTCAAAAAAAAAAAAACTTACTTCAGAATTTATGATTTAAAATATACTGGAGAAATCATTGTCGGGTCTTAAAATTAACTTTCATAAAAGTGAACTTTTTTGCTTTGGAGAAGCCGTTGAGGCGGCTGCCGATTATGCTGACCTCTTTGGTTGCGCACATGGCCAATTCCCGATTAAATATTTGGGAATACCGATCTACTATCGGCGTCTCACCATTGCGGAGTGGAAGCATGTAGATGAGCGTCTAGAGAAACGATTGAGCAGTTGGAAAGGAAAGCTGCTCTCAGTTGGAGGACGGCTGGTTTTGATTAACTCCGTTCTCACAAATATGGTTCTCTATATGCTTTCTTTCTTCCAACTCCCGAAAGGGGTTCTGCAAAGATTGGATTATTTTAGATCCAGATTTTTTTGGCAAGGAGATGGAGACAAGAAAAAATATCGGTTGGCCAAATGGAGCATGGTTTGTAGGCTAAAAGACCAAGGCGGCCTTGGAATTCATGACCTACAGGTCAAGAATGAGGCCTTGCTCAGTAAATGGTTGTTCAAACTTCTTACTAAGGATGGTGTTTGGCAAACCATGTTGCGCAACAAGTATCTAGGCCAAAAGGCAGTGTCCAAGGCATATTGGAAACCTGGTGACTCGCACTTCTGGGCTGGCCTAATGGCGGCAAAGAAACATCTCTTTCGCTTTGGGTCTTTCGCGATAAAAGACGGGTCGGAGATTCGATTTAGGAAGACATCCGCTAGGCAATGCCAGTCTCGAGAACAATATCCAGCCTTATATAACATTGCTCGCGATAAAACAACACTATTGCGACGTGTTTCAGTTCATCCCGCCGAACATTTCGCTTAGGCGGGATTTGATTGGCCCTGCACTTTGTCATGGCATAATCTTTTTCCGGTTGATTCGATTAACTCGACACAAGGTCGGGATGTGTTTCACTGGAACCTTACTACATCGGGGTCTTTACAAGAGACTCTATGTCCGTGCGCCACACATTCGAGATACCGGTGAGTAATAACAAGAAAATTTGAAGTCCAAGATTCCACTAAAAGTGAAAATTTTCATGTGGTATCTTCGTAAGGGAGTTGTATTGATCAAAAACAACCTCGCAAGACGCAACTGGCCAGGGAGTAAGAAGTGTTGTTTTTGTACTCACGACGAGACAATTAAACACCTCTTTTCCAATGCAAGTTTGCACGTTCTACGTGGTCAATCATCCAAATAGCATCAAATTTATATCCGCCCACAAGTGTTGCCAATATATTTGGTCACTGGTTGGACGGTATTCCAAATAGGTTTAAAGCGCTTATAAGGGTGGGAGCGACGCTTTAATTTGGTCGCCCGCTATGCAGAAACGATTTGGTTTTTAATGGAAAAATGCTTCTCCTCTGCAAGTTATTTTCCGCTATGCGCTTTTCGCTTCATATGTGGTCTATGCTACAACGATCGGAGCACCAATTGATGTTCAAGGCGGTGTGTACGCGGTTGGAGCAAGTGGCTACAGAGGTTTTTTCCCAACATGGGTGGCAGCATAACCTCCGGATCGATCCACCACCACCTTCGACATAGGCATAGTGTCGGTCTATAGGACTTTACTGTTGCCGATATGCCGGTTTATATTTCATGTTTTTATCAGACTTTTGGATTTGGCTATGTGCATCTCAGTTATGCAGAGGCCGGGTGTTACTCATAATGTTTTGTATCCCCTTGATGCTACATTCTGAGATAATAAAATCGCCCTTTATCGAAAAAAATTATCTTATCGTATTAGGATCGTTTGCTTAGGAGTCAAGTAAAGCTCTCTATATAAAGAGAGGAGATGTATCAATCTAATCAAGCAAGAAGCAATCAATATTTGCTCGGCTTCCCTTAGGGAGCCGAGAGACCTAAACCCTAGCCGCAACTCTCTCTCTCACCGCCATCCTCCTTCCCGATCGCGACGGCGCCAGCGCGCCGACCGCCGCGCCCTCGCCCCCGTCAACCCTTCCCCTTCCCCTACAACCTGAGGAGCAGGTCCGGTAGGACCCTGGGTTCTACCAATTTGGTATCCAGAGACTCGGGTTCAATCATGTCTTCTTCAACGCCCTCGTCGCCGCTGCCCATCGTCACCACCGCGTCGTTGACCACTGCCGCGATGACCATCGCCGGGGCCCCCACGCTGTCGGGCCTGGTTACCACCGCGGGCTCCACACCGCCGCCGGCCCCCATCACTTCCGCGCCGCCAACGACCACCGTCTTCACGCTGGAACAGGTCAGCAATACCTTGCGGGATCTCGTGACGGCCGTCCAGGGACTCCTTCTGAACCAGTACCACCAGTACATGGCCGGGCGGTACGCACCTCCGCCGGCTGCGCCGATTGCCGCCTACGGCCACCCCACGCTGTCGGATCGTCCTGTCGGCGCGCGCCTTACGCTGGCAGCCATCGCTGCCGTTCAGCGGGCCCCAGCGCTGCCGTGGCGGCCAGGCGTACCGCACCGAGCTGCCTCTGCTGCCGTTCCAGGCGGGGCACCCCGGCGGGACCACTCCGGTCGCGGCTCCTCTGTGGGATCTGCCGCCGCCGCCAGTTGCGGCTTCCCTCTGGCATCTGTAGCCGCCTTCCCCCGCGGCAACCGACGCACCCGCCCACCCTCCATAACCAACACTGAAAACACTGGCGCCACCTCTGCCCAGCTCAGGGGCATCCTCGCCGGCCGGCCTTCCGATACATCAGGTCCGGTTCCCAGCCTCCCCGTCGCCACTACCAACTTGGGCGGCTGGGTCTTCGCCATCGCCGGTCTACACCACGACTCCGGAGCAGCCGACCCCGTTTCCGCAGTTCGGCGGGCCATTCGGCTCCGCGGGTCCCTACCCGGAGTACTCCGACCAGGCGCCACCCGCCTCGCTGCTCTGCACCTCCGAGCTAGCTCGACACGACGCTCCGACCCAGACACCGCCCGGTTCGCCAAGATCGACTTCGCCACCTATGATGGCACGGAGGACCCCCTCAACTGGCTCAATCAGTGCGACCAGTTCTTTCGCGGGCAGCGCACCCTCGCCTCAGAGCGCACCTGGCTCGCCTCTTACCACCTCCGCGGCGCGGCACAGACCTGGTACTATGCCCTCGAGCAGTACGAGGGTAGCATGCCCCCTTGGGAGCGCTTCCACGAGCTCTGTCTCCTTCGTTTTGGGCCCCCGATCCGCGGGAGCCGCCTGGCGGAGCTAGGCCGCCTTCCCTTCACCTCCACGGTTCAGGACTTCGCCGACCGTTTCCAGGCCCTGGCATGCCACGCGTCGGGCGCGACGGCGCAGCAGTGGGCCGACCTCTTTGTCGGTGGACTTCCGGATCACATCCGCGTGGACGTGGAGCTCCGGGGACCCCAGGATCTCCAGACGGCCATGTACTACGCCCGCGCGTTCGAGCGCCGCGCGGTGGCCGTCCAGCAAGAGTCACCGTCCCGGGCCACTGGGTCACTACCTGGCAGATCCCGCCTGTGGTCGGCCTTCTCGGGCTTCCGCAGCACCTCGCCGCGACCGGCGCGCCTGCCCGCCGGCTCACCTCGGCCGAGCTACTCGAGCGTCGCCACCAGGGGTTGTGCTTCAACTGCGACGATCCCTACACGCCCGACCACGCCTGCCCGCGACTCTTCTACCTGGAGCTTGCAGACTACATTCCGGAGGACGCCGTCGCCGCCGACCTTGCCGCCCCAGCTGTCGCGAAGGTGTTTGAGCTGGTTGATCACCTGGAGGAGTTCAGCAAGCGCTTCCCCACCTTATAGCTCGAGGACGAGCTGTTTGTACAGACAGGGAGAAGTGTTATGACCGGCATATTAGGGGCTTAGCCCAGTGGGTTATGGCCCAAGTATCTTAATCATTATTAGGGGCTTAGCCCAATTATCTTATCGTATTAGGATCGTTTGCTTAGGAGTCAAGTAAACCTCTCTATATAAAGAGAGGAGACGTATCAATCTAATCAAGCAAGAAGCAATCAATATTTGCTCGGCTTCCCTTAGGGAGCCGGGAGACCTAAACCCTAGTCGCACCTCTCTCTCTCACCGCCATCCTCCTTCCCGATCGCGACGGCGCCAGCGCGCCGGCTGCCGCGCCCTCGCCCCCGTCAACCCTTCCCCTTCCCCTACAACCTGAGGAGCAGGTCCGGTAGGACCCTGGGTTCTACCAAATCCACACTCCAAACTTGCTTACTACTAGTTCAAGACTTTACACCATCTTTCAGAAAAAACGTTCCAACTGGGAAACAAATATAGGTTCATGCCAAGAATTTTGAGAGCATCTTGACAAGTATGCCCAAGACAGCTCGGACAAGCTTAGCTTCGACATCCGGAGGATGACCGAAGGCAACCGCTTAACTTCGACTTCATTGGATGGTGAGCGAGCAGCCATTTAACTCATCGCAGTTTACGTGAGTTGTTTTTGTGTTTCATATGCAATAATTTGGGACAATAAATGAATTAGATGGTATTAAACCATTTCGATCGCATCTTTTGTTTCATCAGCGATCGGTGACTTGAAATGAACTGTGGAAGCGTTGTTCCACTCATGTTTGGTCTGAACTCATGTACATTCAGGATTGTGAGCAAGGGAGAGTGGATCTTGTTATGCGTGCTTGCTAAGGACGAGGAAGGCTTCCTCTCCAGGAAGCTGTTCGCCGCTGCTTCGATGGTATCCTGTTTGAGTTCATCGCCCAGCAACAGAGGGAAGCCCATTTAGAAGCTGCACTAGAGTGCAATTCTGTCATCTTCATGAGTACGACCAGATCGATTACCTCATGTATGCCTATGAAATAAGAGAGGAACGAGTACAAAATTCAGAGAATAAAGTTGTACACTTCTCAACTAAACTTGAGAACATAAGTACTCTGTCTTTGTGGTTGTTGAATTTATTGTGATTGTTGAATTTTCTTACTTTATTTAGGGATAGTTGTACTACAGCTGCGACAATTAATTTGGATCAGAGAGAGTACTAACTTGATTTTTTTTATTTTCTTGAGGGAAGAGTACTAACTCGATTGTGTTTACGCTGCGGTGATTTCCCCATAAACGGGCCGGCCCAGCTACTTAGACAAAAATATGGTCGATGTACACTCGGAAGGAAAAACATATCGAAGAAGACCACTCGCTCCTCGCTCTACAAAAATGTTTTTTAACCGGAGCTAAATAAGGAACTATTTAAAACACATCATAATTTTTTTAAAGCGGTGGATTTCAAAAAGTAACTGTGCATAGTTAAAAAATGTTCATAGATATTATAAAAAATGATCATGAAGAATAACTGTGCATAATTTTAAAATGTGCAAAAAATTATATATATTCATAAAAATATTTTAAAATAATTGTGTGTCATTTAAGATGTGCAAAAAATTATAGATGTGCAAAATTTATTTTTAAATTTTAGAATATTTTTTGTAAAAACAATCTTGCATTAAAAATTAGCCAATTCTAAATTGTGTTTGTAAATTGTAAAATAATTCATGTATACAAGAAAAATAATAACCAAATAATGACAAGGATGAAAAATAAAGAAAGAAAAATTGAAAAAATTGGCAAAAGTTTGAATAGAAAATGAACAAAAAAAGGAAAAGTAGAATAAAACAAGGGGAACTAATATCCTATGTATGCTCCTATGCGAAGAAAACTATTTCAGTTTTTATAAAAGGCATCTTAAAACTGAAAATTGTCAATGAAGAAAGACAGTAGCCAATATAATGAAGATACAACTGGACACAAAATGACCAGTAAATATACTCCCTCTGTTCCTCAATATAAGTCTTTTTAGAGATTGCATTACAAACTACATACGAATGTATATAGACATATGTTAAAGTGTAGATTCATTCATTTTTCTCCGTATGTAGTCTACAGTGAAATCTCTAAAAAGATTTATATTTAGGAACGGGAAGTATAATACATTGTAAATCATACTCACAATCTTTTTTATTCAATTATACGCCACCTATTTGAGATTGAAAATTGCATTGAACCGGCTCAAAAGGAAAGGGGCACCTACAAATGCCCTCGCCATACTAGGCCTTGGAGACCACAATAACCACTCACCGCTTGAAATGAGACCTAGATTTTGCACAAGGAACATCGATTGAAGCAACACCTCATGCAACACGCGTAATATTCTTCACCACCATTCTGGGGTGTTGGAAAATTGGATCACATGATCGAACGTATAATAGGATATTCCCATGTTAACACCATGCATGCAAGCTTGTGGTGACATCTTCTCTACTCATACTGGAAGAGATTGTTAGAAGGGAGAGAGGGATTTGGTGGAATAGTTCGTTGTATTGCTTGAGGCTCGTGGGCATATATATAGGAGTACATGATCTACTTGGAGTACAAGGCAAGCCAGAATAATTCCTAGTCTAACCTATGTTTCCTAATACAATCACGTTACTCAACATCCCCCCGCAGTCACAAAGGTAGTGACGCAGACGGTGAGACTGGAGAAGAATCCGGAGGCAAGCCGACGGACACCCCCCACAGTCGTAACGGTCGACGCATCGCGGAGTCGTGGCTGGAGTGGAAACCGACGAGGTTGCTCAAGCAAGGCGGTAGCCCTTTGTGCCGTTTGTCGAGGTAGCCGAGAGCGTATGGTGGTGGAGCCGTGGTCGAGGTAGCCGTGCAAAGAATGTCGTGGTCGATGTCGAGTCGGGGTAGCCGGTGTCGAGGAAGTCGCCGTGGAGCCGCGGGCGCATGGGGCGCTGAGTTAGCATGGGCGCAGTGGTGTCGAAGTAGTGGTGCACCGGGGAGAAAATGTTGTTGACGACGCGTCGCGGCGGGTTTGCCAAGCCCAGGGACACATCGTAGACGAAGGCACACACCGGTGTTGCCAGCACCGGGCATGCATAGGCGGACGAAGACGGTTGACGGTTACCGCACTGTGCTTGCCGAGCCTGTGGACACGTCGTGGATGAAGGCACGCATCGGTGTTGCCAGCACCGGACATGCATAAACAAGAACCTGCACAAGCTATACGCCATGTCGGAGAAGTCAGAGGGGCAGCAGAGAAGAACTCGACGATGATTGTGATGTCCATCGGCGCGGGGCCGATGTCACCAACGATGGTCGGAGTAGACGAAGTGGTGGGTGTAGATGACGGCGACACTGGCAACAGGCTAGTGCTTGGACGAAGACGAAGGGGGTGGACAGGCGGCGGCGGCTGTTATGAAGGTAGCGGCGACGGCGGCTAAGGAAGAGCGGCGGCGGCGGCTAGGTTAGGAGTGCGGCGGCGGTGCTTGAAGGAGGCGAAGAACCCGACAGCGGATTTAAGACCGGCGCGACGGTGGCGTTCAGCCGCTGGCGGGAGACGGCGCGGCGCATACCACGGAAAGTCAACGCGCGTGGAAGACGGCGGAGTGGACCGTGGCGCGCTACGGCTTCGGGGCAAGAACAGCGGGCGACAGCGGGTCGGGCGGCAGCTGGAAGACTCGGGCGGCGGCGGGACCGCGGGACGGCCTCGACGGCGGCGTGGACCGCGTGCCATGCTCGCTACGGCCTGACGGGGCGACGCAGTGGCGGCGCGAGGGTCTGTGCTGCCACGGGGATGACCTGGAGCGGACTGCCTCTGGGCGGCGGTGGACCACGGGCCGCGGTACTACGGCCCGAAGGGACGACGCAGCGGTGACACGGGTCGGTGCAGCCGGGAAAAGAACCACGGGGCGGCGGCGCTGCGGCCCGACGGGGCGACGCAGCAGCAGCCCGTTGCTCGATCGGTAGAGGGGCGCGCTGAACTCATGACGGTCTTCACGGGGCCTGCGGAGGCGCGCGCAACCGACGGGCCAGGTCGGTCACACGGCGTAGATGAGGCGGATCACGGCGGCGGGCGGGTGATCAATCCGATCACGCGCGAGGTCGGGGACGCCGCTCGATGGAGGCGCGGTGGCGGCGGAGTCCGAGTTGAAGCCGCCGCCGGCGGTCAGCAGGGCGGATATGATTGGCCGCTGCATGACGCGAGGCCGCCGGGTCAGGGTGATGCAGGAGTCCCAGTCGGAGCAGGGCGGTGACGGCCGACGAGATCGACGGGCGGGCGGGCTTTGAACGGCGGCGGCGAACGCCCGATGACGCGAGGCCGCTGGTCGGGCGACCGCGGGCTAACGCTACGACGACGCGCGAGGCCGCTGGTCGGGCGACCGACGGGCAGACGCGCGAGGCCACCGGGCGGTGTAGAAGCCGACCGATCGCGCCGGTGTTGGAGTAGAGGCGCACGGGGTCGAGGGCGGTGGTGGGCGACGCAAGCCGGATCACATATACCAGAAAACCAAAAAGTAGACGCCGAACAAAGCGACCGGCGAGAGAGAAAACCCGGATCAAAGGATCGGGAAAAAAAGACTCTCTAGGGCAGCTGGCCAACACGGCCGGCGGACGAACCCTAGGTACGGGCGGCGCGGCCCCCGGCGGCGGTCATTGAGGCCGACCGCCCCGGGGGCGGCGTGGGGGTGCGTAAGCGACGGCGGCTAGGGTTTAGAACCCGGAAACTGATACCATGTTGGAAGGGAGAGAGGGATTTGGTGAAATAGTTCGTTGTATTGCTTGAGGCTCGTGGGCATATATAGGAGTACATGATCTACTTGGAATACAAGGTAAGCCAGAATAATTCCTAGTCTAACCTATGTTTTCTAATACAATCACGTTACTCAACAGAGATGAATAGAAGTAGAACAAATACACTTGTTGTGGAGACAAATGTTTCTTTACCCCTCATAAATGTGATTCTCAAGTACTTGATTTATTTATGTGTATGAGTAAATGACTGACCAGATGAAACGTGGTTTGTCGTTTCAAAGACTAGGGCGGTCGTGGTATTCAAGACCACAAAGATAAAAGCAACGCTTTGCTAAGCAAATACCTGTATTAGCTTTTGACAAAGGCTGATGTAGAGTAAATCCTTTTGCGCACCAAGTATCCAAGCTCAAAACCTTTTCCAAGGCATATAGGAAACCTGTAGACTGGCATTTTTAGGCGGGTCTGATGACGGTAAAGAAACATCTCTTCTGCTTTGGATCTTTTGCAAGAAGGAATGGCTTGGAGATACATTTCGGGGAGGATACATGGTTGGGTAACACCACTCTTCGAGAACAATATGCCCTAGACCATATTGCTCACAGTAAAAGTAAGTTCACTTTTTTGAGCACGTCTTCGCCTAATATTTATTTTAAGCAGGATTTGGTCGATCTTCACCTTGTGTCAAGGCACTTCCTCTTGGGCGACTGGTTGTGACCCAACTGACACCATGCCAGGATGAATTCTGTTGGCACCTTACATAAATGGAACCTTTACATAAGATTACATGGTTTTCACGAAGTTTTCATTGAATATTGGTTTCCGTAAGATATTCTCCCGTACATGGCGCTTACACACTCTTGAGATTATGCAATAACAAAAAGACTTGGATGTCCAAGATACCACTAAAAGTTAAAAAAAATTATCTAGTGTCTTTCTCAAGGAGTGATCCTAACAAAGAACAACCTCGCTTGCCACAATTGGCTAGAGACTAATATTGTTGTTTACGTCATCACGATGAGACTATTAAACTCTTATTTTGGCAATGTGAATTTACGCATTCTATATGGTTGGTGATCCAAGTCGCCTCCAACTTACCCAGCCCCCCACAATGTTTGGATGTTGATGGGTGGAGTTCCACAAAAGTTTTGCGCGTCTATTAGGGTGGCATTGTCAACCCCGATTTGCTATTTGAGTTTTAGCGGTAATAATTCCCCTCCCTTGCAGTTAATTTCCGGTTTACACACTAGCTTTGGTTGTGATGTTCTCTACGGTGTTGTTTACAACGATGTCTATACGTGCGGGTCGGAGCATGTGAGCAAAGTGTTATTACCCAACATGGTGTTGGGGAACGCAGTAATTTTTAAAAAATCCTATGATCACGCAAGATCTATCTAGGTGATGCATAGCAACAAGCGGGAGAGTGTGTCCACGTACCCTCGTAGACCGAAAGCGGAAGCGTTATATCAATGCGGTTGATGTAGTCATACGTCTTCACGATCCGACCGATCCTAGCACCGAACATACGACACCTCCGTGTTCAGCACACGTTCAGCTCGATGACGTCCCTCGTACTCTTGATCCAGTTGAGGCCGAGGGAGAGTTTCGTCAGCACGACGGCATGGCGATGGTGATGATGAAGTTACCAGCGCAGGGCTTCGCCTAAGCACTACGACGATATGACAGAGGTGTGTAACTGTGGAGGGGGGCACCGCACACGGCTAAGACAAATCTTGAGTGCCTTTGGGGTGCCCCCTGGCCACGTATATAAAGGAGGGGAGGGAAGAGGTGGCCGGCCCAAGGCGGGCGCGCCAGGTGTGGGGAATCCTACTAGGACTCTCCAGTCCAAGTAGGATTTCCCCCCTCTTTCCTATTTGGAGTAGGAGAGAAGGAAAGAGAGGGAGAGGGAGAAGGAAAGGGGGGTCGCGCCCCCACCCCTTGTCCAATTCGGTATGGACAGTGGGAGGCGCCGCCACCTCTTGGCTCTTCTCCCCTCTCTCCACTAAAGCCCAATAAGGCCCATTACTTCTCCCGGCGAATTCCCGTAACTGTCCGGTACTCCGAAAAATACCCGAATCACTCGGAACCTTTCCGATGTCCGAATATAGCCTTCCAATATATCGTTCTTACATCTCAACCATTTCGAGACTCCTCGTCATGTCTGTGATCTCATCCGGGACTCCGAACAACCTTCGGTACATCAAATCACATAACTCATAATACAAATCGTCATCGAACGTTAAGCGTGCGGACCCTACGAGTTTGAGAACTATGTAGACATGACCAAGACACATCTCCGGTCGATAACCAATAGCGGAACCTGGATGCTCATATTGGCTCCTACATATTCTACGAAGATCTTTATCGGTCAAACCGCATAACAACATATGTTGTTCCATTTGTCATCGGTATGTTACTTGCCCGAGATTCGATCATCGGTATCATCATACCTAGTTCAATCTCGTTACCAGCAAGTCTCTTTACTCGTTCTGTAATGCATCATCCCGCAACTAACTCATTAGTCACATTGCTTGCAAGGCTTATAGTGATGTGCATTACCGAGAGGGCCCGGAGATACCTCTCCGATACACGGAGTGACAAATCCTAATCTCGATATATGCCAACTCAACAAACACCTTCGGAGACACCTGTAGAGCATCTTTATAATCACCCAGTTACGTTGTGACGTTTGATAGCACACAAAGTGTTCCTCCGGTATTCGGGAGTTGCATAATCTCATAGTCAGAGGAACATGTATAAGTCGTGAAGAAAGCAGTAGCAATGAAACTGAAACGATCATAATGCTAAGCTAATGAATGGGTTTTGTCCATCACATCATTCTCTAATGATGTGATCCCGTTCATCAAATGACAACACATGTCTATGGTCAGGAAACATAACCATCTTTTATTAACGAGCTAGTCAAGTAGAGGCAGACTAGGGACACTCTGTTTTGTCTATGTATTCACGCATGTACTAAGTTTCCGGTTAATACAATTCTAGCATGAATAATAAACATTTATCATAAGGAAATAAATAATAACTTTATTATTGCCTCTAGGGCATATTTCCTTCAGTCTCCCACTTGCACTAAAGTCAATAATCTAGCTAGTTCACATCGCTATGTGATTTAACACCAATAGTTCACATCACCATGTGATTAACACCCATAGTTCACATCGCCATGTGACCAACACTCAAAGTGTTTACTAGAGCCAGTAATCTAGTTCACATCGCCATGTGATTAACACCCAAAGAGTACTAAGGTGTGATTATGTTTTGCTTGTGAGAGAAGTTTAGTCAACGGGTCTGCCAAATTCAGATCCGTACGTATTTTGCAAATTTCTATGTCTACAATGCTCTTCATGGAGCTACTTTAGCTAATTGCTCCCACTTTCAATATGTATCCAGATTGTGACTTAGAGTCATCCAGATCGGTGACAAAGCTTGCATCGACGTAACTCTTTATGACGAACTCTTTATCACCTCCATAACCGCGAAATATTTCCTTAGTCCTCTAAGGATAATTTTGACCGCTGTCCAGTGATCCACTCCTGGATTACTATTGTACCCTCTTGCCAAACTCATGGTGAGGTACACAATAGGTCTGGTACACAGCATGGCATACTTTATAGAACCTATGACTAAGGCATAGCAAATATTAGAGACCTATTCTGCACAACTCCAAAAGTCCTGAAACTCCACGGAAGTTATTTTTGGAAATAATGAAAAATACTAAGCGGAATAAACACCAGAGGGGGCCCACACCCTGGCCACGAGGGTGGGGGCGCGCCCCCTGCCTCGTGGGCCCCCTGTTGGCCCTCCGGTGCCCACCTTCGCTATATGAAGTCTTTCGTCCAAGAAAATCATAAGCAAGCTGGGGACGAGACTCACCGCCACGAGGCGGAACCTTGGCGGAACCAATCTAGGGCTCCGCAGAGCTGTTCTGCTGGGACACTTTCTCCGGAGGGGAAATCATCGCGATCGTCATCACCAACGCTCCTCTCATCGGGAGGGGGACAATCTCCATCAACATCTTCACCAGCACCATCTCCTCTCAAACCCTAGTTCATCTCTTGTATCCAATTCTTGTCTCTAAGTCTGGGGTTGGTACTTGTAGGTTGCTAGTAGTGTTGATTACTCCTTGTAGTTGATGCTAGTTGGTTTATTCGGTGGAAGATCATATGTTCAGATCCTATATGCATACTAATACTCCTCTGATTATGAACATGAATATGCTTTGTGAGTAGGTACGTTTGTTCCCGAGGACATGGGAGAAGTCTTGCTATTAGTAGTCATGTGAATTTGGTATTCGTTCGATATTTTGATGAGATGTATGTTATCTCTCCTCTAGTGGTGTTATGTGAACGTCGACTAAATGATGATGTCTAATACGCAACCTTCTTCTTGTAGACGTTGTTGGGCCTCCAAGTGCAGAGGTTTGTAGGACAGTAGCAAATTTCCCTCGAGTGGATGACCTGAGGTTTATCAATCCGTGGGAGGCATAGGATGAAGATGGTCTCTCTCAAGCAACCCTGCAACCAAATAACAAAGAGTCTCTTGTGCCCCCAACACACCCAATACAATGGTAAATTGTATAGGTGCACTAGTTCGGCGAAGAGATGGTGATACAAGTGCAATATGGATGGTAGATATAGGTTTTTGTAATCTGAAAATATAATAACAGCAAGGTAACTAATGATAAAAGTGAGCACAAACGGTATTGCAATGCTAGGAAACAAGGCCTAGGGTTCATACTTTTACTAGTGCAAGTTCTCTCAACAATAATAACATAGTTGGATCACATAACTATCCATCAACATGCAACAAAGAGTCACTCCAAAGTCACTAATAGCGGAGAAAAAACGAAGAGATTATGGTAGGGTACGAAACCACCTCAAAGTTATTCTTTCCAATCAATCCGTTGGGCTATTCCTATAAGTGTCACAAACCGCCCTAGAGTTCGTACTAGAATAACACCTTAAGACACAAATCAACCAAAACCCTAATGTCACCTAGATACTCCAATGTCACCTCAAGTATCCGTGGGTATGATTATACGATATGCATCACACAATCTCAGATTCATCTATTCAACCAACACATAGAACCTCAAAGAGTGCCCCAAAGTTTCTACCGGAGAATCACGACGAAAAAGTGTGCCAACCCCTATGCATAGGTTCATGGGCGGAACCCGCAAGTTGATCACCAAAACATACATCAAGTGAATCACGTGATATCCCATTGTCACCACGGATACGCACGGCAAGACATACATTAATTGTTCTCAAATCTTTAAAGACTCAATCGATAAGATTACTTCAAGGGGAAAAATCAATTCATTACAAGAGAGTAGAGGGGGAGAAGAAACATAAGATACAACTATAATAGCAAAGCTCGCGATACATCAAGATCGTGCCAAATCAAGAACACAAGAGAGAGAGAGAGAGAGAGAGAGAGAGAGAGAGAGAGAGAGAGATCAAACACATAGCTACATGTACATACCCTCAGCCCCGAGGGTGAACTACTCCCTCCTCGTCATGGAAAGCGCCGGGATGATGAAGATGGCCACGGTGAGGGTTCCTCCGGCAGGTGCCGAACAGGTCCCGATTGGTTTTGGTGGCTACAGAGGCTTATATGGCGGAACTCCCGATCTATTATCGTCTACGGAAGTTTTAGGGTATGTGGGTATATATAGGAGAAAGAAGTACGGCAGGGGAGCCACGAGGGACCCACGAGGGTGGAGGGCGCGCCCTAGGGGGGTGGGCACTCCTCCCTACCTCGTGGATTCCTCGTCTCTTTCCTGACGTGCACACCAAGTTTTTCCGGTAGCTTTCCTTCCAAAAATAACTTCTCCAGTTGGTTTCATTCCGTTTCGACTTTGTTTGATATTCCTTTTCTTCAAACATCAAACAAGGGAAAAACAGAATCTGCACTGGGCTCGGGTCAATAGGTTAGTCCCAAAAGTAATATAAAAGTGTAAAATAAAGCCCATAAACATCAAAAACACATAATATAATAGCATGGAACAATAAAAAATTATAGATACGTTGGAGACGTATCACATGACACTTCACCATTGTTTGGGCCTAGAGGAAGGCATTGGGAAGTAATAAGTAGATGATGGGTTGCTAGAGTGACAGAAGCTTAAACCCTAGTTTATGCGTTGCTTCGTAAGGGGCTGATTTGGATCCATATGTTTCATGATATGGTTAGGTTTACCTTAATACTTCTTTTGTAGTTGCGGATGCTTGTAATAGGAGTTAATCATAAGTGGGATGCTTGTCCAAGTAAGGACAGCACCCAAGCACCGGTCCACCCACATATCAAATTATCAAAGTACCAAACGCGAATCATATGAACGTGATGAAAACTAGCTTGACGATAATTCCCATGTGTCCTCGGGAGCGCTTTTCTTTATATAAGAGTTTGTCCAGGCTTGTCCTTTGCTACAAAAAGGATTGGGCCACCTTGCTGCACTTTATTTACTTTTGTTACTTGTTGCTCGTTACAAATTATCTTATCACAAAACTATCTGTTACCTATAATTTTAGTGCTTGCAGAGAATACCTTGCTGAAAACCGCTTATCATTTCCTTCTGCTCCTCGTTGGGTTTGACACTCTTACTTATTGAAAGGACTATGATAGACCCCCTATACTTGTGGGTCATTGTCGGTGTCAAAACCGGCGGATCTCGGGTAGGGGGTCTCGAACTGTGCGTCTAGGCGGATGGTAACAGGAGACAAGGGACACGATGTTTTTACCCAGGTTCGGGCCCTCTCGATGGAGGTAAAACCCTACTCCTACTTGATTAATATTGATGATATGGGTAGTACAAGAGTAGATCTACCACGAGATCAGAGAGGCCAAACCCTAGAAGCTAGCCTATGGTATGATTGTTGTATATCTATCGACTAGCCTGGCCTCGGTTTATATAATGCACCAGAGGCCTAGGATAACAAGAGTCCTAGCCGAATACGCCGGTGGGGGAGGAGTCCTTGTCTTGATCGCCAAGTCTTGTGGAATCTTCCTTGTATGCGGCAACTGTCCGGACTGGCCCATGAGTATACGGCCATGGGGATCCTCGGCCCAATCCAACTGATCGGGAGACGACATGGTGAGTACCCCCTAGTCCAGGACACCGTCAGTCATCAAGACTCTTTTGTGGCGCCGTTGCCAGGGAGTGAAGCGCCTTTGGTAGGTGGAATTTGGTAAGGAAAATTTTATATAGTGTGCTGAAATTTATTGTCACTTGTTACTATGGAAAGTAATCCTCTGAGGGGCTTGTTGGGTATCTTCACCCCGACCAGAGAGCAAAGAGTTGCTCCTCAACCTCTCGAACCTACTGAAAATGAAAATGTCTACTTTGAAATTCCTTCGGGTATGATAGAAAAACTGCTAGCTAATCCTTTTGCAGGAGATGGAACATTACATCCTTATGAGCACCTAATATATGTGGATGAGGTTTGTGGATTATTTAAGCTTGCAGGTATGCCCGATGATGTTATCAAGAAGAAGGTCTTCCCTTTATCTTTGAAGGGAGATGCATTGACATGGTATAGGCTATGTGATGATATGGGATCATGGAACTACAAACGATTGAAATTGGAATTTCATCAGAAGTTTTATCCTATGCATCTTGTTCATCGTGATCATAATTATATATATAATTTTTGGCCTCGCGAAGGAGAAAGCATCGCTCAAGCTTGGGGGAGGCTAAAATCAATGTTATATTCATGCCCCAATCATGAGCTCTCAAGAGAAATGATTATTCAAAATTTTTATGCTCGGCTTTCTGACAACAATCGTACCATGCTCGATACTTCTTGTGCTGGCTCTTTTATGATGAAGACTATTGAATTCAAATGGGATTTATTGGAAATAATTAAAGACAACTCTGAATATTGGGACCTCCACGAAGGTAAGGAGTCAGGTATAACACCTAAGTTCGATTGTGTTAAATCTTTTATGGAGACCGATGTTTTCCGTAAATTTAGCACTAAATATGGACTTGACTCTGAGATAGTAGCTTATTTTTGTGAATCTTTTGCTGCTCACATTGATCTCCCTAAGGAGAAGTGGTTTAGAAATCATCCTCCCATAGAAGTAAAAGTAGCTGCACCTATTAAAGTTGAAGAAAATACTATCACTTATAATGATCCTATTGTTCCTACTGCCTATGTTGAGAAACCTCCTTTCCCTGTTAGAATAAAGGATCATGCTAAAGCTTCAACTGTGGTTCGTAAAAGCAATATTAGAACTTATACACCTCCTGAGCAAGTTAAAGTTGAACCTAATATTGCTATTGTTAAAGATCTCTTGGCTGATAATATTGGTGGGCATGTTATTTATTTCTGTGATGAAACTGCTAGAATTGCTAAACCTTGTGCTAAAGATAAACATAGACCTGTGGTAGGCATGCCTGTTATTTCTGTTAAAATAGGAGATCATTCTTATCATGGCTTGTGTGATATGGGTGCTAGTGCTAGTGCAATACCTATTGACTTATACAAAGAAATTGTGCATGATATTGCACCTACTGAGTTAGAAGAAATTGATGTTACCATTAAGCTTGCCAATAGAGATACTATATCACCAATTGGAATTGTTAGAGATGTTGAAGTCTTGTGTGGGAAAACTAAATATCCTGCTGATTTTCTTGTTCTTGGTTCCCCACAAGATAACTTTTGTCCCATTATATTTGTTAGACCCTTCTTGAACATTGTTAATGCTAAGATAGACTGTGAAAAGGATCTTGTTACTATTGGTTTAGGTGATATGTCTCATGAGTTTAACTTTTCTAAATTTCGTAGACAACACCGTGAAGAGGAATTGCCTAGTAAAGATGAAATTATTGGTCTTGCTTCTATTGCCGTACCTCCTAGTGATCCTTTAGAACAATATTTGCTAGACCATGAAAATGATATGTTTATAAATGAAAGAAGGGAAATAGATGAAGTGTTCTTTAAACAGGGACCTATTCTGAACCACAACTTGCCTGTTGAAATCTTAGGGGATCCTCCTCCACCCAAGGGTGATCCCGTTGTTTGAGCTTAAACCATTGCCTGATACTCTTAAATATGCTTATCTTGATGAAAAGAAGATATACCCTGTTATTATTAGTGCTAACCTTTCAGAGAAGGAGGAAGAAAAAATATTGAAAACTCTGAAGAAGCACCGTGCTGCTATTGGATATACTCTTGATGATCTTAAGGGCATTAGTCCCACTATATGTCAACATAAAATAAATTTGGAGAAAGATGCCAAACCAGTTATTGATCACCAACGACGGCTGAATCCTAAGATGAAAGAAGTGGTAAGAAAGGAAATACTAAAGCTCCTAGAGGCAGGTATAATCTATCCCGTCGCTGATAGTCAGTGGGTAAGTCCTGTCCATTGTGTCCCTAAGAAGGGAGGTATTACTGTCGTTCCTAATGATAAAGATGAATTGATTCCGCAAAGAATTATTACAGGTTATAGGATGGTAATTGATTTCCACAAATTAAATAAGGCTACTAAAAAAGATCATTAACCCTTACCTTTTATTGATCAAATGCTAGAAATATTATTCAAACATACACATTTTTGCTTTCTAGATGGTTATTCTGGTTTCTCTCAAATACCTGTGTCAGCTGATGATCAAGCTAAGACCACATTTACTTGTCCTTTCGGTGCTTTTGCTTATAGACGTATGACTTTTGGTTTATGTAATGCACCTGCTACCTTTCAAAGATGCATGATGGCTATGTTCTCTGACTTTTGTGAAAAGATTTGTGAGGTTTTCATGGACGATTTCTCCATTTATGGATCCTCTTTTGATGATTGCTTGAGCAACCTTGATCGAGTTTTGTAGAGATGTGAAGAAACTAATCTTGTCTTGAAATCGGAGAAGTGCCACTTTATGGTTAATGAAGGCATTGTCTTGGGGCATAAAATTTCTGAAGGAGGTATTGAAGTTGATAAAGCTAAAGTTGATGCTATTGAAAAGATGCCCTGTCCAAAGGACATCAAAGGTATAAGAAGATTTCTAGGTCATGTCGGATTTTATAGGAGGTTCATTAAGGACTTCTCAAAAATTTCTCGGCCTCTGACTAATTTATTAGAAAAAGATATACCATTTGTCTTTGATGATGATTTTGTAGAAGCATTTGAAATACTTAAGAAAGCATTGATTTCTGCACCTATTGTTCAGCCACCTGATTGGAATTTACCCTTTGAAATTATGTGTGATGCTAGTGATTATGCTGTAGGTGTTGTTCTAGGGCAACGAGTTGATAAGAAATTAAATGTTATTCAATATGCTAGTAAAACTCTAGACAATGCCCAGAGAAATTATGCTACTACTGAAAAAGAGTTCTTAGCAGTTGTATTTCCTTGTGATAAGTTGAGACCTTATATTGTTTATTCTAAAGTAACTATTCACACGGATCATGCTGCTATTAAATATCTTATGGAAAAGAAAGTTGCTAAACCTAGACTTATTAGATGGGTTCTCTTGCTACAAGAATTTGATTTGCATATTATTGATAGAAAGGGAGCTGAGAACCCCGTTGCAGATAACTTGTCTAGGTTAGAAAATGTTCTTGATGACCCACTACCCATTGATGATAACTTTCCTGACGAAAAATTAAATGTCATAAATGCTTCTCGTACTGCTCCATGGTATGATGATTATGCTAATTACATTATTGCTAAATTTATACCGCCTAGTTTCACATACCAGCAAAAGAAAAAGTTTTATATGATTTGAGACATTACTTTTGGGATGACCCACATCTTTATAAAGAAGGAGTAGATGGTGTTATTAGACGATGTGTACCTGAGCATGAACAGGAACAAATCCTACGCAAGTGCCACTCCGAGGCTTATGGAGGACACCACGCTGGGGATAAAACTGAAGGAAATATGCCCTAGAGGCAATAATAAAGTTATTATCTATTTCCTCATATCATGATAAATGTTTATTATTCATGCTAGAATTGTATTAACCGGAAACATGATACATGTGTGAATACATAGACAAACATATAGTCACTAGTATGCCTCTACTTGACTAGCTCATTAATCAAAGATGGTTATGTTTCCTAACCATAGACATGTGTTGTTATTTGATTAATGGGATCACATCATTAGGAGAATGATGTGATTGACATGACCCATTCCGTTAGCCTAGCACTTGATTGTTTAGTATGTTGCTATTGCTTTCTTCATGACTTATACATGTTCTTGTAACTATGAGAATTATGCAACTCCCGTTTACCGGAGGAACACTTTGGGTACTACCAAACGTCACAACGTAACTGGGTGATTATAAAGGAGTACTACAGGTGTCTCCGAAGGTACATGTTGAGTTGGCATATTTGAGATTAGGTTTTGTCACTCCGATTGTCGGAGAGGTATCTCTGGCCCTCTCGGTAATGCACATCTTTATAAGCCTTGCAAGCAATGTGACCAAATGAGTTGGTTACGGAATGATGCATTACGGAACGAGTAAAGAGACTTGCCGGTAACGAGATTGAACTAGGTATTGGATACCGACGATCAAATCTCGGGCAAGTAACATACCGATGACAAAGGGAACAACGATGTTGTTATGCGGTTTGACCGATAAAGATCTTCGAGAATATGTAGGAGCCAATATGGGCATCCAGGTCCCGCTATTGGTTATTGACCGAAACAAGTTCTAGGTCATGTCTACATAGTTCTCGAACCCGTAGGGTCCGCTGACGCTTAACGTTTCGCTGACGATATAATATTATATGAGTTATGTATGTTCGTAATCGAATGTTGTTCAGAGTCACGGATAAGATCATGGACATGACGAGGAACTCCGGAATGGTCCAAGATAAAGTTTGATATATGGGATAATAGTGTTTGATCTCGGAAGAGTTCGAATTCACGGAAGGGGTTCCGGATGTTTTCAAATGTTTGGGAACGAGAACACGTTATTTGGGCCAAAGGGAAAGCCCACAAGGTTTTTGGAAAGCGCAAAGGAAGTTTTATGGAGTGGGGCCGACGCCGAGGTCTCGGCGTCGGGTCCAGATGCCGGGAACCTGGCGTCGGCCCCGAGTCCGAGAAGGACTCTTGCCTTCGGGTGAAACCGCTTTGTGGAGGCTTTTACTCCAAGTTTCACCCCAAGGCTCAACATATAAATAGAGGCAGGGCTAGCACCAAAGAGACATCGAGAAAAACCAAGCCGTGTGCCGCAACCCCTGCCCTCTAGTTTATCCTCCGTCATAGTTTCCGTAGTGCTTAGGCGAAGCCCTGCGGAGATTGTTCTTCGCCAACACCGTCACCACACCGTCGTGCTGCCGGAACTCATCTACTACTTCGCCCGTCTTGCTAGATCGAGAAGGCGTGGACGTCATCGAGCTGAACGTGTGCAGAACTCGGAGGTGCCGTGCGTTCGGTACTTGGATCGGTCGGATCGTGAAGACGTACGACTACATCAACCGCGTTGATAAATGCTTCCGCTTGGCGATCTTCAAGGGTATGAAGATACACTCCTCCTCTCGTTGCTATGCATCACCATGATCTTGTGTGTGCGTAGGAAAATTTTGAAATTACTACGTTCCCCAACAGTGGCATCCGAGCCAGGTTTTATGCATTGATGTTATATGCACGAGTAGAACACAAGTGAGTTGTGGGCGATACAAGTCATACTGCTTACCAGCATGTCATACTTTGGTTCGGCGGTATTGTGAGATGAAGCGGCCCGGACCGACATTACGCGTACGCTTACACGAGACTGGTTTCACCGCTGCGAGCACTCGTTGCTTAAAGGTGACTGGCGGGTGTCTGTCTCTCTCACTTTAGTTGAACCGAGTGTGGCTACGCCCGGTCCTTGCGAAGGTTAAAACATCACCAACTTGACAAACTATCGTTGTGGTTTTGATGCGTAGGTAAGAACGGTTCTTGCTCAGCCCGTAGCAGCCACGTAAAACTTGCAACAACAAAATAGAGGACGCCTAACTTGTTTTTGCAGGGCATGTTGTGATGTGATATGGTCAAGACGTGATGCTATATTTTATTGTATGAGATGATCATGTTTTGTAACCGAAGTTATCGGCAATCGGCAGGAGCCATATGGTTGTCGCTTTATTGTATGAATTGCAAAAGCCATGTAATTGCTTTACTTTATCACTAAGCGGTAGCGATAGTCGAGAAGCAATAGTTGGCGAGACGACAATGATGCTACGATGGAGATCAAGGTGTCGCTACGGTGACGATGGTGATCACGACGGTGTTTCGAGATGGAGATCACAAGCACAAGATGATGATGGCCATATCATATCACTTATATTGATTGCATGTGATGTTTATCCTTTATGCATCTTATCTTGCTTTGATTGACGGTAGCATTTTAAGATGATCTCTCACTAAAATTATCAAGACGTGTTCTCCCGAGTATGCACTGCTGCCAAAGTTCGTCGTGCCTGGACACCACGTGATGATCGGGTGTGATAAGCTCACGTCCATCTACAACGGGTGCAAGCCAGTTTTGCACACGCAGAATACTCGAGTTAAACTTGACGAGCCTAGCTTATGCAGATATGGCCTCGAACACGGAGACCGGAAGGTCGAAGCGTGAAGCATATAGTAGATATGATCAACATAGTGATGTTCACCATTGAAAACTACTCCATCTCACGTGATGATCGGTTATGGTTTAGTTGATATGGATCACGTGATCACTTAGAAGATTAGAGGATGTCTATCTAAGTGGGAGTTATTAACTAATATGATTAATTGAACTTAAATTTATCATGAACTTAGTACCGATAGTATTTTGCCTGTCTATGTTTCTTTGTAGATAGATGGCTCGTGTTGTTGTTCCGTTAAATTTTAATGCGTTCCTTGAGAAAGAAAAGTTGAAAGATGATGGTAGCAATTACACGGACTGGGTCCGTAATTTGAGGATTATCCTCATTGCTGCTGAAGAATTACGCCTGGAAGCACCGCTGGGTGCCAGGCCTGCTGAGAGCAACGCCGAAGTTGTGAACGTCTGGCAGAGCAAAGCTGATGACTACTCTATAGTTCAGTGTGCCATGCTTTACGGCTTAGAACCGGGTCTTCAACGACGTTTTGAACTTCATGGAGCATATGAGATGTTCCAAGAGTTGAAGTTAATATTTCAAGCAAATGCCCGGATTGAGAGATATGAAGTCTCCAATAAGTTCTATAGCTGCAAGATGGAGGAGAATAGTTCTGTCAGTGAGCATATACTCAAAATATCTGGGTATAATAATCACTTGATTCAACTGGGAGTTAATCTTCCGGATGATAGTGTCATTGACAGAATTCTCCAATCATCGCCACCAAGCTACAAGAGCTTCGTGATGAACTATAATATGCAAGGGATGAACAAAACAATTCCGAGCTCTTCGCAATGCTAAAAGCTGCGGAGGTAGAAATCAAGAAGGAGCATCAAGTGTTGATGGTCAACAAGACCACTAGTTTCAAGAAAAAGGGCAAAGGGAAGAAGAAGGGGAACTTCAAAAAGAACAACAAGAAAGTTGCTGCTCAAGAGAAGAAACCCAAGTCGGACCTAAGCCTGAAACCGAGTGTTTTACCGCAAGCAAACTGGTCACCGGAAGTGGAACTGCCCCAAGTATTTTATGGATAAGAAGGATGGCAAGGTGAACAAAGGTATATGTGATATACATGTTATTGATGTGTACCTTACTAGAGCTCGTAGTAGCACCTGGGTATTTGATCTGGTTACATTGCTAATATTTGCAACTCAAAACAGGGACTACGGAATAAGCGAGCACCGCAAAGGACGAGGTGACGATGCGCGTGGGAACGGTTCCAAAGTCGATGTGATCGCGGTCGGCACGCTACCTCTACATCTACCTTCGGGATTAGTTTTAGACCTAAATAATTGTTATTTGGTGCCAGCGTTGAGCATGAACATTATATCTGGATCTTGTTTGATGCGAGACGGTTATTCATTTAAATCAGAGAATAATGGTTGTTCTATTTATATGAGTAATATCTTTTATGGTCATGCACCCTTGAAGAGTGGTCTATTTTTATTAAATCTTGATAGTAGTAATACACATATTCATAATGTCGAAGCCAAAAGATGCAGAGTTAATAATGATAGTGCAACTTATTTGTGGCACTCGCCGCTTAGGTCATATCGGTGTAAAGCGATGAAAAACTCCATCTTGATGGACTTTTGAAATCACTTGATTATGAATCACTTGGTACTTGCGAACCGTGCCTCATAGGCAAGATGACTAAAACACCGTTCTCCGGTTCTATGGAGGGAGCAACAGATTTGTTGGAAATCATACATACAGATGTATGTGGTCCGATGAATGTTGAAGCTCGTGGCGAATATCGTTATTTTCTCACCTTCACAGATGATTTAAGCAGATATGGGTATATCTTCTTAATGAAGCATAAATCTGAAACATTTGAAAAGTTCAAAGAATTTTAGAGTGAAGTTGAAAATCATCGTAACAAGAAAATAAAATTTCTACGATCTGATCGTGGAGGAGAATATTTGAGTTACGAGTTTGGTCTACATTTGAAAAATTGCGGAATAGTTTAGCAACTAACGCCACCGAACACCACAACGTAATGGTGTGTCCGAACGTCATAATCGTGCTTTACTAGATATGGTGCGATCTATGATGTCTCTTACCGATTTACCGCTATCGCTTTGGGGTTATGCTTTAGAGACGGCGCATTCACGTTAAATAGGGCACCATCAAAATCCGCTAAGACGACTCCTTATGAACTATGGTTTGGCAAGAAACCAAAGTTGTCGTTTCTAAAAGTTTGGGGCTGCAATGCTTATGTGAAAAACTTCAACCCGATAAGCTTGAACCCAAATCGGAAAATGTGTCTTCATAGGATACCCAAAGGAAACAGTTGAGTACACCTTCTATCATAGATCCGAAGGCAAGACATTCGTTGCTAAGAATGGATCCTTTCTAGAGAAGGAGTTTCTCTCGAAAGAAGTGAGTGGGAGAAAAGTAGAACTTGATGAGGTAACAGTACCAGCTCCCTTATTGCAAAATGGTTCATCACAGAAATCGGTTCCTGTGACACCTACACCAATTAGTGAGGAAGTTATGATGATGATCATCAAACTTCAAATCAAGTTTCTCTTGAACTCACGAGGTCAACTAGAGTAAGATCCGCACTGAGTGGTACGGTAATCCTATTCGGAAGTCATGTTACTTGACCATGGTGAACCTACAAACTATGAAGAAGCGATGGTGAGCCCAGATTCGCAAAATGGCGGAAGCCATGAAATCTGAGATGGGATCCATGTATGAGAACAAAGTATGGACTTTGGTTGACTTGCCCGATGATCGGCAAGCCATTGAGAATAAATGGATCTTGAAGAAGAAGACTGACGCTGATGGTAATGTAACTGTCTATAAAGCTCGACTTGTTGCGAAAGGTTTTCGACAAGTTCAAGGGGTTGACTACGATGAGACTTTCTCACCCGTAGCGATGCTTAAGTCTGTCCGAATCATGTTAGCAATTGCTGCATTTTATGATTATGAAATTTGGCAAATGGATGTAAAAACTGCATTCTTGAATGGATTTCTAGAAGAAGAGTTGTATATGATGCAACCAGAAGGTTTTGTTGATCCAAAAGGTGCTAACAAAGTGTGCAAGCTCCAATGATCAATTTATGGTCTGTGCAAGCCTCTCGGAGTTGGAATAAACGCTTTGATAGTGTGATCAAAGCATATGGTTTTATCTATGACTTTGGAGAAGCCTGTATTTACAAGAAAGTGAGTGGGAGCTCTGTAGCATTTCTAATATTATATGTGGACGACATATTATTAATTGGAAATGATATAGAATTTCTGGATAGCATAAAAGGATACTTGAATAAAAGTTTTTCAATGAAAGACCTCGGTGAAGCTGCTTACATATTGGGCATAAAGATCTATAGAGATAGATCAAGACGCTTAATTGGACTTTCACAAAGCACATACCTTGATAAAGTTTTGAAAAATTTCAAAATGGATCAGGCAAAGAAAGGTTTTTTACCTGTATTACAAGGTGTGAAATTTAGTCAGACTCAATGCCCGACCACAGCAGAAGATAGGGAGAAAATGAAAGATGTTCCCTATGCTTCAGCCATAGGCTCTATCATGTATGCAATGCTGTGTACCGACCGACGTATGCTTAGCAATAAGCTTGGCAGGAAGGTACCAAAGTAATCCAGAGTGGATCATCTGGACAGCGGTCAAGAACATCCTGAAATACCCGAAAAGGACTAAGGATATGTTTCTCGATATGGAGGTGACAAAGAGCTAGTCGTAAATGGTTACGCCGATGTAAGTTTTGACACGATCCGGACGATTCTAAATCGCAAACCGGATACGTGTTTTTATTAAACGGTGGAGCTGTCGGTTGGTGCAGTTCTAAACAAAGCGCCGTGGCAGGATCTACATGTGAAGCGGAGTACATAGCTGCTTCGAAGCAACAAATGAAGGAGTCGGATGAAAGAGTTCATTTCCGATCTAGGTGTCATACCTAGTGCATCGGGACCAATGAAGATCTTCTCGTGACAATATCGTGCAATTGCCTTGGCAAAGGAATCCAGATTTCACAAGAGGACCAAGCATATCAAGAGACGCCTCAATTCCATTGGGACCAAGTCCGGTGGAGACATAGAGATTTGCAAGATACATACGGATCTGAATATTGCAGACCGCTGACTAAGCCTCTTCCTCGAGCAAAACATGATCAGCACCAAGACTCCATGGGTGTTAGAATCATTACGTGTAATCTAGATTATTGACTCTAGTGCAAGTGGGAGATCAAGGAAATATGCCCTAGAGGCAATAATAAAGTTATTATTTATTTCCTCATATTATGATAAATGTTTATTATTCATGCTAGAATTGTATTAACCGGAAACATGATACATGTGTGAATACATAGACAAACATATAGTCACTAGTATGCCTCTACTTGACTAGCTCATTAATCAAAGATGGTTATGTTTCCTAACCATAGACATGTGTTGTTATTTGATTAATGGGATCACATCATTAGGAGAATGATGTGATTGACATGACCCATTCCGTTAGCCTAGCACTTGATCGCTTAGTATGTTGCTATTGCTTTCTTCATGACTTATACATGTTCCTGTAACTATGAGAATTATGCAACTCCGTGCCATCGGAGGAACACTTTGGTACTACCAAACGCCACAACGAATCGGGTGATTATAAAGGAGTACTACCGTAACGCCCGGATTCGATGCGCCAGGTGTCCGCCAGTTATTCGCCCTCGTTGCCATGTCATTTGCTTGCGTGTTGCACTCTGCCATGTCATCATCTGCATTTCATATCATGTCATCATGTGCATCGCATTTGCATACGTGTTCTTCTCATGCATCCGAGCATTTTCCCCGTTGTCCGTTTTGCAATCCGGCACTCCTATGTCTCCCGGCGCCCCCTTTTACCTCTTTTCGTGTGCGGGTGTTAAACCTTCTCGGAATGGCCCGAGGTTTGTCAAGCGGCCTTGGTATACCACCGGTAGACCGCCTGTCAAGTTTCGTGCCATTTGGAGGTCGTTTGATACTCCAACGGTTAACCGGGTAACCGCAAAAGCCTCTTTTGTGTTGCAGCCCAACACCCCTTCCAAAGTGGCCCAAAATCCACCTAACTCCCCTCCATGCTCTCGGTCGTTCGATCACGATCGCGTGGCCGAAAACCGCTCCTCATTTGGACTCTCCTAGCTCCCTCTATCTATAAATTAGTCCTCCCTCCATTTTTCGCGGATGAATCCCTAACCCTAGCAGTTTTTCCTCCTCTCGCGCGCGGACGCGTCCCGCCGCGGACACGTCCGCCCGCCACGCCGCCGGACCAATCCCGGTGACACCTCAGCGCCGCCGCCCCTCCTCCACTCCTCGCGCCACGTGGCGCCGCCATTTTCCCACTGCGCTGCCCGCCGAGGTTCGCCTGCCCCATGAGCCGGCGCACGCCGCCGCTGCCTGCCGCGCCCATCCGCCGCCTCCGCTGCTGTCTCGCTGGCGGCTGTCGCTGACCTCCGCGCCTCACCGCCGTGGTTGCCAAGGCCGGCCGGCGTCGCCGCCGCCGCCGCCGCCTCTGTCGCCGCCCGAAGCGCCGCGCCGCGCCCCTTCGCGCGCGCTTTGCCTCGCCGCCTCCCCGCCGACCGCCGTGCCGCCGCCGGCGAAGCGCCGGCCGCCGCCCGGTCACCGGCGCACCGAACCGCCGCCGCTGGCCAGTCTCGCCTCGCGCGCCGCCTCCTCCATCCCGACCGGATCCGGCGCGTGAGGGCTAGATCCGGCGAGCCCTCCCTCTCCGGCCGCCGCGCGCCCCGATCCGGCGAGATCCCGGCGATCCTCGAATTCCGTGCTAGGTTGACTCCCCCCCCTCCGAATCCACTAAGTCCCGAATCTGTGATTATTTTCATGCATTTTCGTCATGCCATAACTCTCTGCATGTTGCTCTGTTTTGGGCGTGTAATATGTCAAATTGTTCGTCTCGAAGAGTAGATCATTTCATCTCATTGCATAATTTTCATTTGAGCTCATCTTGATGCCCGAAATGCTATTGGAAGAGGGCTATGTGATGTTAGTTCCTGTTTCTTAACAGAACATGCACTTTTGTCATTTTTGCCATGATTGATGTGTGCACCCTATGAACTTGAGTCCTACATGTGTTTTGTAATATGCCATGCCATCCTTACAGGGGTGTATGCCATGTATTTTTGTGATCTCTGTGGTGACTAGCACAAGCATGCAAACTAGGCTTCCTGATGTTGCTGATTTCAGCCCAGTTTTGCTGATATTTTGATGCCATGTTAACTTGATTCTACCGAGAGATCCATGCATATTTTGAGATACTTCAGTAAGGATGTTTTGTTATACATGTCTTGCTCTATCCATCCATGCCCTTGTTTGCAATTATGGAGTGCCATAGCTTGAGTCAATCGAGCTCTACTTTTGCTATAGAATGTTTCCTGGCAGGTTGTTTACATGTTATTCAATTTTGCCAAGGTTGTTGTAGTTGATCCTTGCATGCTATGATGTTGTTCTTGCCATGTATAGCTTCTATGCCATGTCTTGTTGATGGATGTATGCTTAGTTCATCATTTATTGCTCTGTGGTGAGTGGTTCAAGCTCACCAACATGCCTACTCATTGTTGTTCCTGCCATGTTTGAATCTGTAATATAACTTGCCATGTTTACATGGGTGCCATCATATTTTCTGATCCCTTTTGGCTTATGGTCACTAAGGACTTTTGTTCTATGCATTTAGTAGTATCATGCCATGCCTTTGTTTGCCATGTTAAGTTCCTGTAACATATTTTTTGATAGCTCTAAACATTGCAACTTTGATGTTATTTTCGCCAATGCCCTAAACTGTTATTATTTGCAATCTTGCCATGTCTTTTTGAGCATGTTCTAGTTGTTTCTGGAGATAGCTCAGTGTTCATGTTTTGTAATGCTTTACCTATACATCATGCCCATGCATTTTGTTATTATGTTGGGGTGCTGTAGCATGTTGTTTTGATGCTTGCAATATGCCTAGTTGCTGTTTTGGACAGATTGTTGCCATGACTTGTTTCATGTGTATGTGTTGAACCATTGCTCCGTTTTGAGTGTGCTCTATATGAAACTTGCTTGATTTTGCATGTAGTTTCATATTATCATGTTGCATCCTTGTTTTGAGGTGTTTGCTTGATGTTTGTATGCATTTTGCATCAATGCCATGCTTATCTTGTTTTGCTCATATCTTCTAGGTCAGAGTCTCAATTAAATGAACTTTATATGTAACTTGACTAGAATTTTGTGTAGATCATCGTGGTGCATCTTAACTTGCTGTTTAAAAACTTGAACATAAGGTTTATTCAGATCTGGAACAAATTCGAAATTTGCATATGAGGACTTACCGGAATTGTTATATGTTGTTTCTGGCCTCATTTAAACTTGCCTTGATGTGTTGCTCTTGTTTGCATCATCTCTTGCCATGAGTAGCCTCATCCTAGCTTTGTCATGCATCAAGCTTGTTGTGCATCATGTCTTGTCTATGTGTGGTGTGTTTACTATGTTGTGTGCTTCTTCTTGTTAGTTCCCGCTTGCTATGCATCGTGAGAATTCGCTCGCTCACACTTGGTTCGGCTTCTTCCGTTCGTCTTCTTCATGGACTCGTTCTTCTTCCTTGCGGAATTTCAGGAAAGATGACCGCTATCCTGGATCTCACTACTATCATTGCTATGCTAGTTGCTTCGTTCTATCGCTATGCTGCGCTACCTATTACCAGTTTATCAAGTCATCCCAAATTGCCATGTCAGCCTCTAACCTTTTTCACCCTTCCTAGCAAACCATTGTTTGGCTATGTTACCGCTTGCTCAGCCCCTCTTATAGCGTTGTTAGTTGCAGGTGAAGATGAAGTTTGTTCCTCGTTGGAACATGGAGATGTTGTTCCTTGTTGGAACATGTTTACTTGTTGGGATATCACAATATATCTTATATTATTAATGCATCTATATACTTGGTAAAGGGTGGAAGGCTCGCCTTATGCCTGGTGTTTTATTCCACTCTTGCCGCCCTAGTTTCCGCCATATCGGTGTTATGTTCCCAGATTTTGCGTCCCTAACGCGGTCGGGTGATTTATGGGACCCCTTGACAGTTCGCTTTGAATAAGACTCTCCAAAGAAGGCCCAACATTGGTTTTACCATTTGCCTCACCACCACCTACTTTTCCCTTGGGAGTCGCTTCTCGAGGGTCATCTTTATTTAGCCCCCGGACCGGTGCTTTTCTAAGTGCTGGCCCGAACCGAGTAGATCATGGGCCCCTCGTGGCAACTCGAGGTTTGGTTTTACTCGAGGATGTCTCATCCGGTGTTGCCTCGAGAACGAGATATGTGCAGCTCCTATCGGGATTGTCGGCGATCGGCGGCTTTGCTGGTCTTGTTTTATTGCTGTCGAATGTCTTGTAGCCGGGATTCCGAGACTGATCGGTCTTCCGGGAGAAGGAATATCCTTCGTTGATCGCGAGAGCTTATCATGGGTTGTTGGGACACCCCGCAGGTTTAAACTTTCGAGAGCCGTGCCCGCGGTTATGTGGCGATGGGAATTTGTTAATATCCGTTGTAGTAAACTTGAAGCAAACTCTTCTAAAATACACCAACCGTAAAGCGTAATCGTGAGTGTCTCTTTTCGGGTTGATCGAGAGGAGAACACGGTTTCGGGTTATGTCGACGAAGTAGGAGTTCAGGATCACTTCTTGATCATTACTAGTTGACGATCGTTCCTTTGTTTCTCTTCTCGCCTCATTTGCGTATGTTAGCCACCATATATGCTTAGCCGCTGCTGCAACCTCACCACTTTACCCCTTCCTTTCCCATTTAAGCTTTGCTAGTCTTGATACCCATGGTAATGGGATTGTTGAGTCCTCGTGGCTCATGATTACTACACCATCGTTGCAGGTACAGGTTGTGCGATGATCATGACGTGAGAGCGATGTTTGCTTGTGTTGGAGTTCTTCTTCGCTTATTCTTCGATCGGGGATAGGTTCCAGGTCGGCAGCCTGGGCTAGCAGGGTGGATGTCGTTTGAGTTTCTGTTTATGTTTCATCCGTAGTCAGTTGTTGATCTTGTATATGATGTGATGTTGTACTCTTGTGGCATTGTTTGCCTTATGTATGTATCCCCATCTATTATGTAATGTTGATGTAATGATATCCACCTTGCAAAAGCGTTTCAATATGCGGGTCTATCCTTGGTGGGACCTTCGAGTTCCTTTTGGATAGGGTCGCATATTGGGCGTGACAACTACAGGTGTCTCCGAAGGTACATGTTGAGTTGGCGTATTTCGAGATTAGGTTTTGTCACTCCGATTGTCGGAGAGGTATCGCTGGGCCCTCTCAGTAATGCACATCTTTATAAGCCTTGCAAGCAATGTGACCAAATGAGTTGGTTACGGAATGATGCATTACGGAACGAGTAAAGAGACTTGCCGGTAACGAGATTCAACTAGGTATTGGATACCGACGATCAAATCTCGGGCAAGTAACATACCGATGACAAAGGGAACAACGTATGTTGTTATGCGGATTGACCGATAAAGATCTTCGTAGAATATGTGGGAGCCAATATGGGCATCCAGGTCCCGCTATTGGTTATTGACCGGAAACAAATTTTAGGTCATGTCTACATAGTTCTCGAACCCGCACGGTCCGCACGCTTAACGCTTCGCTGATTGATATAGTATTATATGAGTTATGTATGTTGGTAACCGAATGTTGTTCGAGTCACGGAAAAGATCATGGACATGACGAGGAACTCCGAATGGTCCGAGATAAAGTTTGATATATGGCATAATAGTGTTTGATCTCGGAAGAGTTCCGAATTCACCGAAGGGGTTCCGGATGTTTCAAATGTTTGGGAACGAGAACACGTTATTTGGGCCAAAGGGAAAGCCCACAAGGTTTTTGGAAAGCGCAAAGGAAGTTTTATGGAGTTCAGGGGCCGACGCCAGGTCTCCTGGCGTCCTCGGGTCCAGACGGCGGGAACCTCAAGCGTTCGCCCCGAGTCCGAGAAGGACTCTTGCCTTTCGGGTGAAACCGACTTTGTGGAGGCTTTTACTCCAAGTTTCACCCCAAGGCTCAACATATAAATAGAGGGCAGGGCTAGCACCAAAGAGACATCGAGAAACACCAAGCCGTGTGCCGCAACCCTGCTCCTCTAGTTTATCCTCCGTCATAGTTTCCAGAGTGCTTAGGCGGCCCTGCGGAGATTGTTCTTCGCCAACACCGCGTCACCACCCGTCGTGCTGCGGAACTCATCTACTACTTCGCCCGCCTTGCTGGATCGAGAAGGCGAGGACGCCATCGAGCTGAACGTGTGTAACTTCGGAGGTGCCGTATGCTCGTACTTGGATCGGTCGGATCGTGAAGACGACGACTACATCAACAGCGCTGATAAACGCTTCGCTTGGCGATCTTCAAGGGTGTGAAGATACACTCCTCCTCACGTTGCTATGCATCACCATGATCTTGTGTGTGCGTAGGAAAATTTTGAAATTACTACGTTCCCCAACAAGAACTGCACATAAGGTATTGCAATCCGGTTTTTATTTGCCTACTCTCTTCAAGGACGCCCGTAAGTTTGTCTTATCTTGTGATGAATGTCAAAGAATTGGTAATATTAGTAGACGTCAAGAAATGCCTATGAATTATTCACTTGTTATTGAACCATTCGATGTTTGGGGCTTTGATTATATGGGACCGTTTCCTGCCTCTAATGGATATACACATATTTTAGTTGCTGTTGATTACGTTACTAAGTGGGTAGAAGCTATTCCAACTAGTAGTGCTGATCATAACACCTCTATTAAGATGCTTAAAGAAGTTATTTTTCCGAGGTTTGGAGTCCCTAGATATTTAATGACTGATGGTGGTTCACATTTTATTCATGGTGCTTTCCATAAAATGCTTGCTAAGTATGATGTTAATCATAGAATTGCATCTCCTTATCACCTGCAGTCTAGTGGTCAAGTAGAATTGAGTAATAGAGAGCTCAAATTAATTTTGCAAAAGACTGTTAATAGATCTAGAAAGAATTGGTCCAAGAAACTGAATGATGCATTATGGGCCTATAGAACTGCATATAAAAATCCTATGGGTATATCTTCGTATAAAATGGTTTATGGAAAAACATGTCACTTACCTCTCGAACTAGAACATAAGGCATATTGGGCCATTAAAGAGCTCAACTATGATTTCAAACTTTCCGGTGAGAAGAGGTTATTTGACATTAGCTCACTTGATGAATGGAGAATCCAAGCCTATGAGAATGCCAAGTTTTTTAAAGAAAAAGTTAAAAGATGGCATGACAAAAGAATACAAAAGCATGAGTTTAATGTAGGTGATTATGTATTGCTATACAACTCTCGTTTAAGATTTTTTGCAGGGAAAATTCTCTCTAAATGGGATGGTCCTTATGTTATGGAGGAGGTCTATTGTTTCGGTGCCATAAAAATCAACAACTCCGAGGACACAAATCCGAAGGTGGTGAACAGTCAAAGAATTAAACATTATATCTCAGGTAATCCTATAAATGTTTAAACCAATGTTATTGAAATCGTAACCCCGGAGGAATACATAAGGGACACTTTCCGTAACGTTTCGGACTCCGAAAAGGAATAGGTATGTGGTACAGTAAGTAAACCGACTCCAAAACAGTTCTAATGGCAATTTTTCTCTGTTTTGGAATATTCAAAAAATAAAAAAATAAGAAGTAGTCCGGGAAGGACACAAGGGCTCCACGAGGGTGGAGGGCGCCCTACCCCCTACGCGCCCCGCCTCGTGGGCACCTCGTGGCGCCTTTCGACTCCGTTTTCTTGCACGATACGTATTTTGGTCGGTAAAAATTCATTATATAATCTCCCGAAGGTTTTGACTCATGTATCACGCAATTGTTCTCTGATCATGCTTGATTACCTTGCTATGATCTTGAGTGAATAAAAGAAAAGAGAAAGAATAAAAAGAAATAAAAACAGATCATATTGATCTTATGAACAGTAATGACTTCACATAGAAAGAGCATGCTGATTAAAAGTTGTTGAGAGTTGGCAAACATAGTTTTGGTCATCGTTGCAATTAATAGGAAGTAATAAAGAAAGAGAGGTTTCACATATAAATATACTATCTTGGACATCTTTTATGATTGTGAGCACTCACTAAAATATGACATGCTAAAGAGTTGATGTTGGACAAGGAAGACAACGTAATTGAAAGTGCTAGTTATCGACTAGAGGGGGGTGAATAGGCGATTTTTATGAAAGTCTTCAAAACACGGATGTTTCGAAGACAAACAACAGAAATGACCTAATTGATATGCAGCGGAAGATAACTACAACAAGCAAGCCATAGTTAAGTATGCAATAATGTAAAGGGACAAGACTAATAGCAGCTATGTAGTAAGGATCTGGATGGAAGATAGTATGAAGCCAAACAACAATAGAAGTCAAACAGTGAAGTCAAACAGATAAGACATATAAGCAAAGACTTCACGAAGACAAACTTAGGGTAAAGGAGGGAAGGATAGAACCGGTCACTAGTTGAAGACACAGATTTGTTGGACCAGTTCCAGCTTTGTGACAACTGTACATCCGGGTTAGGGAGGCTGAGATTCAACTCAAGACCCGTCTTCACCTTATTCCTTGAGCTAAGGACACAGTCCTCGCCCAATCACTGTAAGTCTTCAAGGTGGACTTCAGAACCTTCAGACGACGTTCACGGCAATCCACAATGACTCTTGGATGCTCGAGCGCGACGCCTAACGAATTTGGAGGATTCACAGTCCTCAAGTGTAATAAGTCTTCAGGTCACACAGACAGAAAACTTGATGATGCCTAACACTCTTTGGCTCGGGTGTTTTGGGCTTTGTCCTCGCAAGGATTTCTCTCTCAAAGGCTTTGAGGTGGGTTGCTCTCAACTTGGTTTTTAAAAAGGGGCAACCCAAAAACCCTTTTGGAATTTTCAAAACCACTTGGGCAAAATCCTTTGGGTTTTGAAAATTCCAAATTCAACCCTTTAAGTTGGGTTTTCCCCATTTTGGGATGAATTTGGGTTGGGCCCCCGGGCAACCCCTTTGGGGCCCCCCCGGGGAAATAAGGGTGAATTTTGCCTCCCAACCCCCAAATTTTTAATAAAAAGGAAATCCCAAATTTTTTGCGGGGCCTTTTACCCCAAAAAAGGCCTTTGGGGTTTTGAGGAAACCTTAAAAGTTGGGCCCTTTAACTTTGTTCATTTCCCGCTAAAAAAAAACCCTTCGGAATGGGTTTTTTAAAACACCATCCTTTTCCATTTACCGTAATCCCCAAATAAAAGGTGAAATTTTTTTTTCCCAAATTCCCTTTGGGAACCCTTTTGGAGGGCAAACCTTTCCCAAACCCCCAAAAAATTAAAGCCCTTTTGGTTTAGCTTTTGCTCCCCTTTTCCCCCCAAAAAAATCCCGGGCGGGGAAAACCCCCCTTTTGGGCCCTAAAAAGCGTTTTTTCCAATTCCAGACCCCTTTAGGCCCATTTTTTAACTTGTTTCCCCTTTTAAAAAGAAAATGAAATTTTTTAAAAGAACTCAACCAGTTTAAAAGGCAAGAAAGGGGTTCCAAAAATTTAACCCCGAGTTGATTTTCCCCCAAGAAAAAATCCCCGGCGGATTCTCAAATTTCCAATTGGGCCCCTTTTGTTAAGGAAATTTCCAAATAAAAGGTAAATGAAAGCTTTTTCGCCTTTCCCCCTAAAGGCCATTTTCCGCTCAAGAAAGGGCAAAAGGTTTGGCCCTTATTCCAAATTGGTTTCAAACCCCAAAGCCATTTTCCCAAAGGGGGCTTACCTTCGTTTCCAAAAAGTTTTCCCCCATTAAATCCCCAGGCCCAAGGGCCCAAAAGGTAAAATTTCCTTTTAGGGTTTTTCCCGGAAAAATGGGGGACCCCCGAAGGAATTTTTTAAAATTACCCCCTTTAAAAGGGCCCCTCCCAATTTTTGGGTGCCCCCCCCCAAGGTAATCGCCTCTTTTAATCCCCGGGCCCCCAAAGGGAAAAGCCCCAAAAAGAAAAAAACCCCCTTCCCTTTTCCCTTTCCCCAAACCCCGGGTCCCAAAGAAGGGGTTAAACCCTGAAATTTAAAAGAATACCCGTTATTTCCCCAAAATAAAGGAAACAAACCCGGGCCTTTAAAATTTAAAAAGGAAATTTTCCCAAAATGAAAAAACCCAAAAGGGAAAAAAAAAAAGAAAAAAAATTTTTAAATAAAAAAGGGACCCCCCAAATTAGGCCCCAAAAAAGGCCCCACCGGGCCCGGGGTTCCCCTTTTCCCACCCCCTTTCCCTTTCCCTTGTGGGAATTTTAAAAAATTTCCTCCCCTTTTCCCCCCGGGATTAACGGAAAAATTTAAAAAATTTGGGAAATTTTGGGAAAAAAAATTTTAAAAGGGAAAATTTAAAAAAAGGGGGGGCCCCCAAAGGGTTTCCAACCCCCCCCCAAAACCCCCCCAAACCCCCCCCCCCCTTTCGGGCCCCGTTTCCCCACCCCCCCCCCGCCTAACCCCCCTGAAACCCCCCCTTTCCCCCGGGCCCCCCCTCCCGGGAAGCCCCCCAATGGTTCCCCCCCGGCCCCCCCGCCCGCCCCACCCCGGGCCCCCCCCCCCACCGGGCCCCAAACCCCCCCCAGCCCTCTTGGGTTTCCCCCCCTCCTGGCCCCAAGGGTTTTTTCCCCTTTTCGGGACCCCGCCGTTTGGGACCGGGCCTTTTCCCCCGCCTCCCCCCCTTTCCGGTTTCTGGGGTTTTTCCCCGGGGCCCCCCTTCCCCGTTTCCTACCCAAACCCTAAAAAAAAATTAAACCCCGGGTTTTAAAAAATTCAACGTAAAGAGAGGGGGGATTACAAGGGGGGGACGCCCCACAACCCCAGGGGCCCGGGCATGGGCCGCCCGCCATTTAACCCCCCCCCTCCTTTCCCTTTTCTTCCCGCCCGGATCCCAGAAAGGGTTCCCCAAAGGGCCTGGGAAATGGTCCCCCGCAGGGAATCTTTCAAAGCCGGACCGAAAACCGCTTGGGTTGCCTTGACAGCAACGAACCGGTACGCCCCCCTTCCTCCGAAAACCGGGCGCCGCCGGGTTAGACGGGCCGGAGGTTTTCGGTGCTTGGGACCAAGCCCCTTTCCCCTCTGGCTTCCGGGTTTGTCCGTAAGCAGCTTCCCCCTTTTCCTCCCGCTCAGCCCCGTTGGCCCTTTACCTTTCCTCTTGGGTTCTCCTTTTGGACGGGCTCCGGGCCTTTTCCCCCTTTTCCCCTACCTCACCTTGCGCAAAGCCGGGGCCCAGACCCCGCCACCGCCTTGCATACTCTCGGGGGCCCTACTCTCGCGCCGAATTTAAGGGGAAGGGGATTGCAGGGGGCCCCTTCTTTCGATCCGCCCAGTTTGGCGCCATTTAGGCAACTTGTTTAACTTTGCCGAGTAGTTGCCCCGGCCTAGAGGCCTTGTTTCGGCCTCAGGCCCCCGTTTAGAGCTTGTTATTTTTTATTTGTAGAGTTTTTTAACTTCCGGAGTTGATCGCCTAATTTACGCAATTTGTGACGGAAGGGGCGCCCGTTGGCGACCGATCCTGGGTCCCCTTCCAACCCGGAAGTGGTCAGCATTGCAAAACTTTCTAACTTGGTTTGGCCCGGGCCCCCCGCCTGGGTGGCTGGACTTTTTGACCTTTCCCGTCGCCTTTACGGAAAGTTTTCAATTAACAGGCCCGGAGATTCCCCCAAAGTTATTATTATTGCTTGAAATTGTATTTGACAATTTAAGCCTTTGACCCTTTGAAACGCCGTTTTGATAACCCACCAGGTGGGCGAAACGGTTGGTGCTCCCGGATATCGGGGTGCCGAGATATGCCTATGGGTTATGGGGCCCCGATCCCCCTTAAGGGTCCAGACATCCGGAATTTCCGCCAGCCCACCTTCCCTCATTGATCCCCAGCCACACCGAATGGGTTTATATATCATATGGGTCCCTGTTGCTTTGTGTCCACGTTGCGGTTCTTCCCTCCCCTTCTGACATTGCATGCCCGATGGGGAGGAGGGACCACCGCCCTTAATCCCACCGAGGCCCTTTACCATCTAACGTTCCGAGTGTGGGGGATCGGCAACCGGTTTCGCCACAGTTGTCTACCCCCAAATTTACCCGGTTACCCGGTCACCCTTTGTCCTCCGGGACTGCCTGTCGGATTACCCAGCCCCGAGCCCCTGGGTTTTTTGGCGGGAGGCTTTTTGATTGGTTTTCCCCCGGACCCGGATTGAGATACCCCCCTGGTTAGACGGAATCCCCGCAGCACCCAACCCCCTCCAGCTTGGACTTGAACTTTTTTTATTTTGTGTTTGCCAAGCCCCGGCCATTTGGGTTTAGTCTTTAATCGACTTATGATCAACTCTTCTATTCCTTTTTAAGATTCCAACTACTAGATTCCTACTTCCAATTTGATTTTCTAGTGTTCTTTTTTTTAATTTCCAAAGCAATACCTCTTAAAGCTGGTTCAGTGGCGGGCGGGTCCCCACCACCGCCTGGTCTCGGTAATTCCCAGCCGAGATGAATGCCATCGGGAAACGTGGCCCTTCCGCCAATAGAACCAAAGACCAAACGGAACAACCCCGCAATTTCTACCTCGAAAAGGGTCCCATCCCCACCACCGGACAGGTGGGAATACCTATGAATGGAGTCGATGTGCCCCGCCGCCCGCACTTTTGCCCTTTTTAAAGGGCCCTCTGGTGGGACAGCCACGCTCCCGGTTGGAAATATCACCGCCCACCCCGGGCCTTCCGTCCCTTCATCCCAAGGGCTGGACCGAAGAACGGGTTCCCAACTCACCCGGCAAAAGATTTTTACCGGGTTCGGACTTGTCCCTTGTGAAATTGCCCGATCACCAGGGAAAAGCCGGAGCCCCAAGTCGCTCAAGGCCTTCTTCCACTTGCTTTTCGCCACCGGGAAAAAGCACAATTCCTGGTCGCAGGAATACCGGCTCTAAAGCCTCAAGGGCCATTTCCCCGCCCGCGGGGAAGAATGGTTAAAAGATGTACCCCAAAAACCCCCCAAAGGTAACTATGTAAACCCCCCTTTCCCAACCTAAGCCAAAGTTCCTAACCCCAACTCCCTGTACCCCCTAATGGTGCTTAAAAGCAACCCACCCAAAGGAATGAACCCCTTTTTTAAAACCCCCTTAAAAGCTGGGGAAACCCCCCGGGGCAACCCCCCAAGCTTATGGCGTTACCAACCATTGAGAAGGTCGCCGCCTGACTGATGGGGTCACTCGCAAAGACGACCAACTCGCAATTTTCACTCAAACGTACAAGCCACTTAGGAAGGATGAATTTCGGGTGGAAAACCCCTTGGGACAATGTAAACCTCCATTTGGCCCCGGCCCCCCTTCAAGGGGGAACATGTCCCCAACCCAAGCGCCTAACATCACCCCTTTTAGGTTGTTGGTACCTCAAGTTATGACTAAGACCGGGTCCCCCCTTTCAAAAAAAACAAGTCCCTGGTTTGGGATCGGCTTTGCATTAAGATTGAACGGCACCAGGGCAGAAAAATTCCCGCGCTTTTTCCAAGCGCTTTTCAAGAACTTCCGGATTCCCCCTGGTGCAAGGCCATCATTAAACCGGCCCCCATACCAAGCCCAAAGACCGCCCAGCTCCTTGGCTAAAGGGGAAATAAAATTCCAAAGTGGTTTCACCCAATTGTCCCCGGGGACACCTCCTTTGCGAAAAAGGGCAAACCTTTCCAAGCACCCCCCAAAATCGCTCCACAATAATTCCTTTCTTCCCGGACAAGACTTTAGAAATGGCCCGTTTTCTAAATCACTTGGGTTTTCCAAGATGGTTGGAAAACCCCAAACCGCATTTTATGTTAGGTTCAACAACACCGATTCCGCTTAACCAAGCTCCGCCACCTTTCCCTGAATAATATTCTGGTTACCCCAAGCCGGGTTTTATCCATGTTCCCCTTTCCAAGAATAAGGAAAGTGAACTCTTCGTTTTGGAAAACCGGGAAATCAACCTTCCAAGTTCCCAAATGGAATTTCCCTAATCCTATCTTCATTATCTCAAGGAGGTTTTGCCAAGAAGGTTAAAGCATTCTCGTTGCCCCAAGAACGCAAATCGGTTTTCTTCCCAATTGGGAAATTCCCAAATTCTCCGTTCGGCCCCGCAAGCTTATAAAAATTAAGGGATAAGGTGAAATTTCCCCCAAAAAAACTTCCCCAAAAAGGTCCCCGTATGAAGGCTTCATTTAAACCGGACCCTCCAAGGAAGGCGGGCCTAACAAGAGCCCAAAGTTTGCTTAGTTCGACAACCCTCAAAGGCTCCCAGGCCCTCCTTGGCTTTCTTTCCAAAAAGGGACAACCTTTCAATCGCTTTAATCCACCCACCACCAAATTGATTTCTACCCAGACCAACCCCAACCGGTGGTGGGTCCAAATTTGATTTGGGTTTTTTACCCGAACTTGTAAGGTATCCGACCGCAATTTTGAACCCCTTTTGTTCAAAAGTTCACCCCATTTTGGAAAACAAAGTAACCCCTTTTTCCCCGGACTCCCTTTCCTCCGAGTTCCGCGTGTTCCGGTTTGTTCCCGGGTTTCCCATAGGGTGTTGAACCCTCCTGGCCCAAAAGACAAGCAATTTGCAAGTTCCAAATTAAAAGCCGGAAACCTATCCTTCCTTTTCAGATGGGTTTTGACCAAAGGCCGGGTTTGGGTGAAAAAAAACCTGAATTCTCGGTTTGAAAGAATCAGATCCCAGATCCTCCGGATCGTTATAAACTTGCCAATTCCTGGTTAATTGAAGGTCAGCCCAGAGTTGATTTGGTAGCAAAGAGAACTCAAACCCGCGAACTCCAAATTCCTTTCCAATGGAAAGGGAATGTTGAAATGGCTTCCAACCATTTCCCTCCGAAAGGAATACATTCCCCATTGGCTTTCAAATTATTTTCCCGGGCAAAAAACTCACGCTAACTTCAACCCCAATGCAAAGTTTACTTCACTTTCCCGAGGAGTGGAGCTTTTCACTTGATTTGGGAATTTTCAAAAGCTTGGGCTATTTATTTTCGATGCCTTACCGCCCAAAGGGCAATTGAACCAACCAAATTCCAAGCAGCCACTTGTGGTTTTCGAAGAAATAAATTTCTCCCGTGCGGTTCCTTTTAAAGTTCAAGTATCCGTGGCCCTTTTTTATAGGCGTGAACCCTCCGGGCAAAAGGGAAGCCCATTTCGTCCAATTACCAACATCCAAAAAACCCATTTTCCAAATTCCAAGAGCCCCGTAAAAGGTAATTTGCCGAAAAAACTGGTTATCAATGGGAAAGGCCTATCCCTAACCAATGGGGTGTCAGGGATCAAGGGCTTGCCGCTTTTGGCCCTTATATGAAAGGCAAAATGGCTATTCGAGTGAACCTTTTCGGTTAGAGTTCCAGGCCAACTCCGACCTCTTCAAACCCAATGGAAAGGACCATGGGTTGAATTGCAACGATCCCATAAAAGGATGTGCATTCTGCCTGAACGCCCAAGGGGATGTTCCCAAAGAAAGGGTCAATCCTCAAGGGCCACCAAGCGGGATGTTCGATAATACCCGACCTTTTCCTTTTCCTCCAAATTCGGGCAGTTTTTGAGTGGGGAATTTTAAACCCGGTATGTTCAAGCAAGACGTACAAACTCAGCTGTTCAACCCGTTTCTTCAAAAAAAAGAAAATGTTTTCAAAACTAAAATAAAATGTTCGGGGTTGTCTAAAAACCCTTTTGGTGGGTAATTTTGAAAGTTTTGGATTTTAAATCAAAACGAAAAGAAAATGGGAAAATTAAACAAAGGGGGGAACCAACGCCCAAGAAAGCTCCCCCACCGCCCCAAAATTTTCCCGCCCAACCCCCCCCTTATCCCCTCCCCCGGGCCCCCCCCACCCCGATTTCTCCCCCGGGACTAGTCGATCCCCTTCATCCCAGCCGAATCCCCCCTACCCCCCCCTTTCCCCGGGCCCCCGTCCCTCCCACGCGCCCCCCCATCCCCAGGGGGGCCCCCCCACCTTCCCCAGCTGGCCGGCCCCCCCCCCCCCACCACCCAAGGCCCGGGCTCCAGCCCCGGCCCCCTTGGAGCCCCCCCCCCCTCGGCCCCCCTTCCCTCCCCCCCCCGGCCCTTTTCCGTTTATGTACCGGAGGGCCAGGCCCCCCCCCTCTCTCCGCCGAACCCTTCCCTTTCTTAAACCGGCCCCGTGGGCCCCCTTTCCCTTTCGGGGCCCCCGCAATAATGGGCCCCCTTTAAAGTTTGGATTTTGGAAAAGAGGGGGGTAAACCCCCCTTACCTTCGGCCACCCCCCCCCTAATGCCCGCCCAAACCCCCCCTACCCCCCCCGCCGACCCGGCTCCCTTTCCCCCCCCCGGGTCGGGCCCCCCCTGCCCCTCGACGCCAACGGGCCGGCCCGACCCGTGCCCCTCCTTCCCCCCGGGTTTTCAAGGGGCCCCACCCCAAAAACTTTTAAAAAAAAAAAATTGAATAAAAAATTTTTTTAAAAAAAAAGAAAAAATTTTCTAATTAATCTCCAAACCTTCTTTCCTTTAACATGTTTTCTTGGTTTTGTTTAATGCAGGGCCCCTGCAGGGTTGCCTATCCCTTTGCCCCAAAGGCTCTGCAGCTTAAAAATTTTTCTTTTTTTTTTCCGAAAATTTTTTTAAAACTTCTTTTAACCGAACGTTAAAAATTTTCCTGGTTCCGAACGCCCGGGATGGGCGCTCCGTCCGCCCCACCCTAATATCGAACCGCCTTTCCCCGCCCTTCCCCGCCCAAAACAGGAATACCCTGATTTTCCCTAACCCTTTCTCCAGAGGGCAGCCTGCACGCTTGGCTGTTATGAAGCCGCAATTTTTTTTTCCCCTTTTTAAAGAAAAAGGTTTTAAAATTTTTTAATTTTTTTTACAATCCCCCTTACCAATATTTACTTTATTACAGTTATTAATAGTAAAGTTACCCGATACTCAACCCCGAAGGCCCTTGTAACTTCTTTTCACCCAATCCATATGCAGTATAATCATTTTCTTTATTTTTTCCTTTAATTTTTATACCTTATACGGATTAATATTTTAACATGAAATTGGAGACAAATCGGGTCGGCCGTGGGCACCCCCTACTTGACGGCATTTCTTGGGCCGCCCAAAACCGGTCTCCCTTGGTCTTAACAGCTTAACAGGTTTGGAGCTAGTTGGCTGACTTTCGCACAACCATCTCCGGGGTATTATGGGTTCCCCCTTAACCAAGCCGACGCCCCGGGACGGGGGGCTCCTGGGGGGCCCCCACAACGAACGTTTTCTCCCGGGGGCCCCCGGCGGTTTGAGCTGTTGGCCTTCACCCTAGGGGGCCGGTTGACTTCCGCCTACCCAAAATTTGCCAAATGGGATCAAGCCCGGGTAAATTCCCCCGGGTTAATTATTCGGGCCGTGATCCCGGGCACGGATTTACCTTACTTATACAATGAACCGGAACTTAAAAACCCCCCAAGGCCCCAATAAGTGGTCCCTTTTGGGAATGGCAGGGACGCGGAGGATTTTGCTTGGGGTACTTAATTAAAGGGCCCTTTTATTTGTTAAAGGGCCGAAGCTTTAGCCCTAAACTAGCATTTATTGATTCGCGTCACCAACTTGGCCCTTTCACATAATTCCAGATTGAGGAGCCTTGTTTGTTCTTTGGGAAGACCACGGTGCCTTGTTTTTTCCCCCTCCCCCTGTTGGAACCGCGTGGGCCCCAAGCCAGGCCTTGACGTACTTCCGGGGTGCCAAAAGGGCGCCCAACAGCCGGGGTATTTGGGGACCGCAGGAGGGGCCCCTTTCATTTCCCCTGTTTTCAGCCACTTTGGAATTGTTTAACTTATGCAAACGATATTGTTTTCCCCACCCCCATGCGACATTTACGGCCCTCGGGCCCCTGGTTGAAGATGCGTAGATTATTTATTTGTAATTGGTTTGGATTTTTTAGTTGATTTGCGTAATTTTAGTTTCTTAATCGGGGCCAAATTGGATCACCCCCAGGCCTTTCCACATTTGGCAAGTAGTTAGCTTGAAAACTTTATAACTTGGCTGTTCTTTCCCCCACCCCCATGGGTGGACTAGGACACCCGACCTTTATCGACTCAACTCCCCTTAACCATTTTACAACTTACTGGATTGAGAATCCCCCAAAGTGGTATACCTTTTCTTGAAATTAAAATTTCCAACCGCCATTTACCCGAAACGGGTTTTCGAAACCCCAAGGCAGGTGTGGCCAAGACGGTTTTTGCTGGGATCCCCTTGAGCCGAGAATAATTTTATGTGGGTACCCCCATGGGGTACCAGAATCCACAACCCCATCGCCCACCTCTCTCCGGGGAAATACACCCTAAACCCATTTTAACACGATATGGCCCAAGTGTTTGTTTGTTGACATTCCGGCTTGATTGGAACCCCCTTGTTTAATGACCCGGGGTGGGAACTTTACCCAGTCACCAGAGCCCTTCCCCTTAACTTTGCGAGTAGGGCTAGAGAGTAACCGACTTTTCCCCAAGGTACCCCCCCCAAACCTCTACTCCGGAGTATGACCCTTTGCCGATCCAAGGTGGTCTCCGATTCCCAGCCAGAGTATGCCCTTGGGGCGGTTTCGCGGGAGGTATCCCCATTGGCCCTTTCCCCCGGCCATTCAGCTCGAGTTGGGGTACCAGGGGGCTACCCCGGCTACCAGCTTTCAAACATACCTGTTCGGGGGAGAGTAGACTTTTTGAGGTTAATCACGCCGACCTTTGGGCCCCATGAATTTGTCATTAACCCTCTATGATAACCAGCTGATTCCTTTGTGTTGCCCACTTGAGCTACTCTTTCCCTTTGCTTTTCCATGAAGATTCCTTTTTTGCTTTTTCCCAAAAAACCCCTTAAAATACAGTTTAGGCACGGCTTCGGGGCAATTCCCCCAACCGGAGACTGGTGGTATGTAAAGCTCAAGAAGCCCCATGGAGAAATAGGCTGTTTCGCCCAATTGAACCAAAACTCAAAGGAAAATCCTTTAACCCAACCCTGGTTTCCCCCCTTAAGGTTCGATGACTGCCCGGCTATTAATGGATCTGTTTTAGCCCTGGGCCTATGTCCTTTTGTTCCCTTCCCCAAACCCAGCCAATGGTGGGAACCACCGCGATTCGCCACTTGGAAACCATAGCCCTTTCCAGTTCTCCGCCCTTCCCAAGGGGCAACCGAAAACGGATTCCGCAACCCACCCAAGGCAACAAGCAGAAGCCATACGGCCCGGACTTTCCCTATGAAGAGGAATTTGAAGAGCCGCAACAAAGGAATTTGCCCTTTCCTAAGCCCACTTTGTGCACACGCGATTTCGCCACCCGGGAACAAGGCTTCAATTCTCTGGCCGCAAATCCCAGGTCAAAAGGAAGCAATCCCACCCCCCCGGAAAAGAATTCCCCAAAAGAGTCCAAAATGCTCGCCCAAGGGTAATTGCCCAACCTCCCCGCCAAAAACGCCAAAGCTTCCAGCCCACCACCCCAAGCCCCTCTCCCACCCCTTGGTTGGCTTAAAAGGACAACCGGGCAAATAAGGAATCAACCGAACCGTAACACCGGTTCTTCCGTGGCCGTGGAAAAACCCCAACAAAGCCAATTTATGGCAACTCCCCAAACCCGTACCAACAACTCGCCACCGCACAGGGTCACTCAACAAGCTTTCTGCTTTTCACAAATCCTTTTCTGTCCAAACTTTGCATCAAGAGAGAAGTAAGGGTAATTTCCCGGTTTAAAACCCCTGGGCAAGAAACCCCAGGGGCCACCCCGGGAAATTTTGGAATTCAGCCCCCTTATCCCAAACGCCTAAACGCCTCATTTTGGGGTATTGGTTGAAATCAACGGAATCGCTTTTAAAGACCCCCATCTCTACCCCTTCAAAAAATAATAAATGCTCTTCTGTTAACCCGGGGTCACTTAATGTTGCGCCGCCCCCGGGGATTGAAAACCCCTTGTTTCCAAATTTTCCAAAGAACTTCCCATTGGGTGTAAACCCCAACAAACCTTGCCCACTTAAGCCAATTTACTACAAACCCCGATGAATTTAGCTAAAGGAGGAAATCGACAAACTCTTCAAATGGTTTCATTACCAATTGTTTTGGGGAACCCTTCTTTTCAAAAGAAGGTCAAAGATTTCCAAGATCCTCCTAAAATCGCACCATTGAAAAGTACCCTTTCCTACAAGTTTTATTCAAGGGTTCCCTTTTAAACTGACTTAGGGGGACCACCAAATCCTTCAGGGGTATCCCCAAGGCTTTGGACCTTTTTCAAGGAAGATGCCCTTCCAAGCCCACACCTTTCCCCCGATAATATTTTCTGGATTCCCAAGTCCCTTGGTTTATCCGTGTTCCCGTTTTTCCAAGAATGAAGGTTAACATTTCGTTGTGGAAAACAGAAAACCCCCTTTGAAGTTCTCCAAAGTAATTCCTTTCTAACCATCTTGGGCACTCTCTAAGGATGGTATTTTGAACCCCGAACAGTTCGTTTCCTTTTTTCCAAAAATAAGGTTTTGTCCCCATTTGCCCCGTTGAACCTAAGAGGCCCTCCACTCCTTGAAAGCCCCAAATTAATTGGGAAAGTCCAAATTTGGGCACTCAAAGAAAGTTGTTCCCCCAAATAGCTTCCGAACTAAGAAGGATTAATTTTCCGACCTCCGCCGGATTGGCGGCCTTCAAGAGGCGTGGTTCTTACCTTGAAAATTTTAAAGGAATCCCATAAACAATTAACTTGCCCTTTCACTCGTAAAGAAGGCCATTATTCGTTCCAAGGATTTTCCCCACCAAAGCGGTTTTTATCCCGATCCCCCCAAAAGGATAACGGGTTTTTATTTGGGTTTTCCTTCACCGTAAAAAGGGTTCCTTTGCCGCAAGTCTTACGAACCACCCGTTCCAAAAGTTCGCCCACTTGTTGAAAATGAAATCCTCCAAGTGTGGGACTCCCCCCTTTGATTAAATAACTCCGGTTTTTTGGGTTCCTTACCCGGGCTTTGAACCCTCTGTGGGCACCATAAAGCTCAATTTGAAATCTAAAGTTAACAAAATCGGTCCCTCCTTCCAATTGAGATGGGCCTTTGTTTCGGCCCTTATGGTGGAAGAAGGAAAACCTAAAATCGGGTTTAAAAAGCTCAGATACCCAGACCATCCCCAAAAAATTATCAAACATTGCCGAGATTTGTGGTCTAAAGGCAAATTGTGCGTTTGAGGGACCTGTAGAAAAGGTAAATAAAGGCCCCTGAACCTCCAATATCCATTCCGAATAAAGGGAATGTTAAAGGACTTCCCAGATTTCCCAAATCAAAATTGATGTTTCCGGCCGCCCTAAATTCCATTTTCCCCAAAGCGAACCGCACCCTTTCAAGATTGCCAAATTGTTTATTACTTTCCACCGGTTTCCAAGGACCCAATCCGAGCAAGGATCATGAAGTGCTCGAATTGCAACAGACCTCTCCTATAAAGAGCATCCGTCCGCATTCTCGACCAAGCTGAACGCCGCACACGCCGTAGGCATCAAGTTCTCAAAGTCCAGTGGTCGAATCACTCAAGACGGCCACCGGGAACGCGAGGATCGCCTTTCAGATGAATACCCCGACTCTTTCCTTCTACCTCCTAAATCTCGGACGAGATTTCTTGTAGTGGAGGAGATTTGTAACACCCGGATAATTAAGCTTGCAAGAATCACCTGTTATTGTGACTAAACTCACGCTGATTCAACCCCGTCTAAATCAAATAAGAAAAGGAAAATTAAAACAAAAGGAGAAAAATAAGAAAATAAACTAAAACAGAAAAGAAGAAAATAAGAAAAGGAAAAATTAAAACAAAAGGAGTGGGGGGGGGGGGGAACCCCAACAGCCCAACTAGGCCAAGCCCCCGCCCCCACCCGCCCAAGCCATTCATGGGCCGCCCAACCGCCGCCCCCACCTTATCCACCCTCCCTGCTCGTGGAACCCTAGCCCTCATCCCCCCGATCCCCCTTTCTCCTCCCCCGCCTGATCTAGATCGGGCCGATCCTCTGTCAGGCCTCGACGCTGACGACCTCGGCCGCCTGACCGCCGCCTCTCCCTCAAGGCCGACGCCTCGATCCCTCCCCACTGCCGCCCACGCGCGAGGCTCGCCGCCACGGGTCGCCCTCGACCCCACGCCGCCACCGATCCGCTTGACGCCGGTCGGCCGCCTCGCTCCTCCTCACCGGACGACCACGAGCGCCCCGAGCCCGCCCTAGACCCCTGGCCCCCTGAGCTCTCCCTCTCCTCGCCCCTCGCCCTCTCCCTCCCGAACGCCGCCACAGACTGGCTCCTGCTGCCCGCCGCTTCTTTCAAGGTCATCATGTGCGCGCGCCATGCCACGCCTGCCCCCACCTCCTTCTCTCATCGCCGAAGGGCGCGCCTCGCCTGTTTCACCGCCTCTCGGCCTCCGCCTGGCCTTCCTCTTCTCTGCCGACGGCGCGCCGCCTCGCCATCAACCTCGCTCTCCTGCTGTCAGACGCCTGGCGACGCCTGGCGATGCCGACGCATCAGGGTCGGTCTCAGATCCCCGCCTACCTTCGCTGCCTCCAACGACGGCCCTGCCTAGCCTCGCCATCGCCAAAGTTTCCCCACCGGGACAGCCTCGCTGCCTCGCCGAGGCCACGGTCTCGCCGCCTCCACCACGCCGGGCGCTGGGATCAAGGGCGCCACGCCTGGCCCCCTCGACTTGCGCCTCGAACGGCCGCGCCAAGACGCCAAGACGCCTGCTGCCCGCTGGCCCTCGGGTTTATGATGAGGGGCCTCACGCCCAAAAACGAATTTTGAAAATTAAAACTAATTAATAAAATAAAATGAATAAAGAAAGAATTAATTTATTAATTAATTAGTTAATTAACTAAGTAAATAATTAATCTAATTAATCTCGATTAATTAACCTAATGACTAATTAACCTAATTAACTATTGTTAATTAAACTAAGCTAGGTTAATTAGTTAACAGCAGTATGACGAAGCGGACCCACCGTCGTGGTTGACCTAGTCAACCCTCTTGATCGCCGACGCCAAGATGACGCCATGCCGACGCTATAAATACATTTTCAATTAATTAATTAATTAATTAAATTCCGTAAATTATTAAAATCTTCTAAAATCATATCTTTTAACCAGAATTTGATTAAAATATTTTCAACATGAAAGTTGCTCGTAACGACGAGACGAATCCGATACGCAGTCCGCTCGTCCGCCACACACCCTAACCTATCGAACCTGCAACTTTTCCTCCGCCCTTCCGCCTAAAATCCCAAAACACCGGAATATTTTCCTGATGTTTCTTAACCAAGACTTCATACCACGTTAGGGCACGCCTTAGCGCCGCTTGGCATGTCATGCATAGATATGCATCTGCTTACTTGGTATTCATTGTTTTTCCCCTTCTCTCCCAGTAGACTACGAGACCGCCGTCATTGCCGCTCGACCACGGTGTTGACGAATCTCTCTGCTTGTGAGCAACCAGCAAGCCCCCTTGATCACCAGATATCGCTTACTCTTATCTACACCGCTTGCATTAGAGTAGTATAGCATGTTATCGCTTTTCGATACTCCTATACCGCTGCATAGCATGTCCTTGTAACTTCGTTGTTACCTTACCCGCAATCCTATATGCTTAGTATAGGATGCTAGTACTTTCATCTGTGGGCCCTACTTTCTTGTCCGTCTCGCCGTTATATTATCGGGCCGTGATCACCGGGAGTTGATCACGGTATATACTATATACTTATACATGATACATGTGGAGACTAAAGTCGGGTCGGCCGATGGAGCACCATGAGTGGATCTTTGTGGCGAGCGACGTGGCAGGTTGAGACCGCTTAGGAGAGAGGTGGCCTGGCCCTGCTCGGCGCTCATGGATACTTAACACGCTTAACGAGGTCTTGGTATTTGATCTGAGTTGGCTACGAGCTTATACGCACTCAACCATCTACGCTGGAGTAGTTATGGGTATCCCGCCGCCGTGGTATCACCAAGCACTTCAGACGTCAATGACGAGCGGGGCGCTACCGGATTGGACCGAACGCCGATGGGCTAGGTCTGCTCGTCACAGACGAACGCAGTGTGTGCTCAGGCCATGGGCCTGCACTTCGCGCTGCTTAGGTTTAGACCGCGGTTGGCCTCTCACAGCCTAGGTGGGCTGCGACGTGTTGATCTTCCGCGCCGGCATGACCTGTGAAAGTGTGTCCGCCAAATGATCAAGCGTGCCTGGTAAGATGGTGCACCTCGCAGGAAGTTAATCTATTCGAATAGCCGTGATTTTCGTAATGTAACGACTTGGAGTTGTACCTTGAGCTTATGACAACTAGAACTGATACTTGATAAAACACACCCTTCCAAGTGCCGATATAACCGTGGTCGCCTCGCTCGTGGATATGAGCAGGGATCGCTGGTAGGATTATTGCTATGTGATGTTACTTGGAGGACTTCAGATCGCCTTCTTTCTACCTGCTGCAAGACAGTGTCCGTGGTTTAGTCTTCTAAGACTAGCTATCCCCTCTTATTCTCGCATTCTCGCAGCTCACCCACCGATATGGCCTTTACACATATATCCATGCATATGTAGTGTAGCTCCTTGTTTATGTAGTACTTTGATGAGTACTCACGGTTGCCTTGTTCCCCTTTTTCCCTACCTCTACTCGATTGCTGCAACCAGATGATGGAGCCCAGAGCCGACGCCACCGCCTATGACGACTACTACTGGAGGTGCCTACTACTACGCAGCAGCCCACGACGACCATTAGGAGTAGTTTAGAGGATCCTGTGCAGGAGGCCCGCGCTCTTTTCGATCCAGATCCTAGCTTTGTGCTAGCCATCTTATGGCAACTTGTTTAACTTATGTCCTCAGATCAGATATTGTTGCTTCCACGACTCGCCTATGATCGAGCACTTGTATTCGAGCCCTCGAGGCCCCCGGCTTGTATTATGATGCTTGTATGACTTATTTATTTGTAGAGTTGTGTTGTGGTATCTTCCCGTGAGTCCTCGATCTTGATCATACACATTTGCGCATGATTAGTGTACGATTGAATCGGGGCGCCACACTAGCTCGCCATAGTTGTATGCTTGCTCGATTGTATAGGGCCTTGGTGGCGAATCGAGCAAGGGCAGCAATCGAGGCTTCGTGCTGCTCAAGAGATGCTTCGGGAGCAAAGCACTCATTGGCTTCTGCATAGTTCCTTCATTGGCTTCAGGAGCGCTTGGGACAGTTCATTATTGGCTTCAGCCATGACCACGCCATTGGCTTCATAGGTGTTGGAGGTGGCAGCCTCGTTGTTTTCAACCTCCACTTGAGGAGATGGAGGGTCGGGCAATCGCACGCTGATATCGGGATCGCTTCTTCACCATCGGGGTGTAGGAACACGCTTCTTCTTCTTCTTCTTGGGTGTCAGCCGCCGATGCAGCCGGATTGTCTTCAGAGCTTTGGCTTCGCACTCAGAGACATTCACAGCTTGAATGGCTTCAAAACACTTGACGGCAACAGGTTGGTGGCGACTTCTCCTTCTTGAACGCCTAAGAGGCACTTGAGGCCTTTGACCTTTGGCGGCTCACAAACATCGGGCGACGCCTTTGGAGATGGGGTTGTTCGGGCCTCAAAGTCTTCCTCTTCTTCTTGGTGTTGCTGTTGGGGAGTGACTTGTTGTTGGGGAGTACTGGGGAGTCTTGTTGTTATGGGCGATCAGCCCATGAAGCATCCCTGCAATTGGCGCAGAGGACCACCAATGCCGATGAGTTCGTTGTTCGTATTTAACAAAGCGATGATACCACATTGTACTCGATTTGAGGAAGAACTTCATCATCTTCAACATTGTCATGGTGACCAATGTCTTCACTGCTGATGGGATCACCGCTGAATCTCTTCACCTTCGTGAGCCTCTGTGGAAGGTGCTCATGAACCGTCATTCAAGTTCTTGGGTTGCAGACATCGGACTAACCACGTAAATGGGTTCGACGATCAAGGGCCTGTGGGAGCAGCCCGATTCTTCTTGGTCTTAAGCTTCTTCTTGGAGGGAGCAGCATCGAGGCGCCAGGATTTTTCCTTTTCCGCTTCAGCCTCTCGCAGCCCTCGCCTTCTTCTGCTCGTAAGCTGTTGATCGGACCTTTGGCTTCGAGCCACCATGCTGCTTGGGAAGACTATGCGGGCTCTTCCTGCCTTGAAGGTGCAGCTTGGTCATTGAAGACTTTTTTTCTTTGCAGCCATCCCGGGTCGATGCCAGACGCCAAGTGCCTTACGCTTCTCAAATTTCATTGTAGGCAAGCACACACTTGTCACCAGAGCCTTCATGCGCCATGAGAGCCTCCGCTTCTTCACGCTTCTTGAGAAAGTTTTCTTTGAGGTCGCAGCATGACCTTGAAGTTTTTGACGCCTTGCACACTGAGTGCAGCCATATGCTTCTTGAACCGAGCCTTCTCATAGTCAATTTTGTGCTTCAGCTCATCAATCCACCGAGCTAGAGCTAGCTCAAGCAATGGCGCCGCTGAAAGAGACGCCGAGGCCAATTGGAAGTTGCAGTCTTCAAAGTTGATGTTTGGTGTGTCAAACCACTCATCAATGAAGTGATGGATGATTGCCACATCAAAGAGAGGCAAGTTGTTGAAGATTTCGCTTCTTCTTTGCTCTTGATAAGCTGCTCAAGAGCATCATCCGCAAGATCATCATCACTTGATGATCAATGTGCTCTTCACGCAGAATGGCAGCAGGGTCGTGTCGGCTCAAGATTCTTGACACTTTTATTTTCTTCTCCGCCTTCTTGGAGATGCGGATTGATCTCGACCGCGTAATCGCTTCGTGGAGGTGCAGGCTGGCTTCACACGAGAAGCTTTTGGAGGAGCAGCTGACTTTGGAGCCTTGACTTTCTTAAGCTTCGCGACTTTGAGCAGGAGCAGGAGCTGAGCCGGGCTTCATCAGAGTCATCATTGTCATCTGAGTGATCCACTGGCACCTTGGACCAAAATATAAGTGATGAGGCCTTCAAGGTTTGAAATGGACCGATGACATTGGGTTCAGCACACGTGAGTCACAAGACGGGAGCAGAGGGACCAGGATTGAAGTCTAATCCCAATGACTTCTTGTTTTCCTTTGCGTGCTTTTTATGCTAGAAGTTGCGCTTGAAGAGATTGTCATCGCGACACCCAGAGCAAAGACGCTGGTCGGCATTTTGAGGCCGAGGTCCACGGACCATGCAAGGATAGAAACCTTGTGCAATAGCTTCAGCCATGTTTTGGGAGGAGGCCTCAAATGAATATCACCCCAAGGGCTTCGATGGCATTCTTCTCGCATATTCTTGTGTGACGAAATTGTACTTGAACCATCGTTCAGCCTAATAGCGCCGAATCCATTGGATTCGTGGTCTTGCGCTGGTTATATGTCTCTTCAGATCTCTTGTACAGCTCTGCGAGGTCATCAGCAGATCTTTTGAGGTTCCTCACGGCGCTGCTCCGCCCTTCCCGACTGATTTATTCAGAGCCATGAGCTTCAAACTGAATGGCTTCACGCTCAAAGGCTTCAAAGGCTTATGCTTACTTGATGCATGTGAACTGGCTTCGGAGAGTTAGTTTGATGTTGTAAGAATTCTGCAAACGAATGCGATTTATGAGAACCAAGGATTCTCCCATGGACATGTACCGTGATAAAGATTAGAGATGCGAGGAAGGGAAGAGGTCATATGCATTCTCAAGATTTTGAAGATAAATTGGTTTGAAGACATTGACTCATGATGCTAAGACATTCACTTATACGCCGAGAGTTGGTTCCAGATTTGTACTAATCCGTGAATAAGTACAAGTGAGGAATCTAACTAGTTGTGAAGCTTAAGTGAATATACTAAGCAAAGACGAGATGCATGTAATAGATCTAATGTTGTATTGGGTAAACCATTTTGGCAAGTAGGATGAATCTTGAAGATCAAAAGATGGCAAAATATAGATATATTTACCGCTCAAAGAACTGCTAGACGGAAGGAAAGGAGGTCGAGTAATTCAGTCCACCGTGCCCTAACTTGGCGACGGAGGACACCTACGGCGCGCGGCGGAGATGAAGATGTTCGCGTCGGGCGTGAGGACGGCGCCGGAGAAGTCGCGCAGCTAAGCGCTTTCATCGCCGGGCGTTGCCGAGAGCTAGCGGTGGCGCTTAGGGTTTTGACGAGGTGGAGAGGTGGAAGAAGAGTTTTTTACCGCAGGGACAGTAATTATAACGAGGTAAAGGGCGAGCGCATTACGCAGTGTTCTCGGCGGTTCACGCCCGAGGGGCACGTGGCACGCATGCAACATACCGTGAGTTATCCCATGTTCCCACGCCGCCCGGGTTTGTTGGATGGTCGCTCGCTTCTCCGAGTTCAACAAGAATGATGAATCATTTAAAACAGACTTAAGTTTGTCTCTATAGCTTCACGACAAGGACACAGAGAAGACATTCGACAGCTTCAATAGAATGCATATGATTTGGACAGATAGAGTTTGAGATAGGAAGCATAGAGAGATTTGGGGTCCCATCACATTCACTTAGTTCAAAAGATTCAACTTGAAGACATAGCTATAAGTGAATGTCAGAAGGATAGATATATATATATATATATATATATATATATATATATATATATATATATATATATATATATATATATATATATATATATATATATAAAGAACCAAATCATCATAGTGAAGAAAATCATGGAAATAGGTTGAAGTTGAAGTCAAATCAAATGCTAATAGCTTTAAGAAATAACGCCATGAGTGAAACACTTCAAACAAAGAAATTTGGTGGTGGCGCTACTCATCAGATAGGAAGTATTAGACCTGCATATCGGCGCACAATTATCGTGGCGCCAAGTCAAATTCCACGTTAATGTATTCACACTCGTGAGTGTAAGTCTTCATTGATTGAAGATATACGTTACTTCGTGTGTTGCACATCTAAGTCATCAACATGCATAAGTGTTAGGATGTGTGCTTGATCACGTGACATTTGAGGATTCCAAGATATTTAGCTCACACCGTGAACTTGCAAAACCTTTTCTCATCCAAGGGCTTTGTGAAGATATCTCGCCATTGCTCTTCAAAGGTTGACGGAATGATGTCAATATCTTTCTTCATGACATGATCCCCGAGAAAATGATGACGAATTTCAATGTGCTTTGTCTTCGAAAGTGCTGGACTAGATTGTTGGCAATCTTGATGGCGCTTTCGTTGTCGCAGAAAAGAGGTACTTGTGTCGATTGATGCCATAGTCCTTGAGAGTTTGCTTCATCCATAGAAGCCGAGAACAAGCAAGATCCAAAGCAGCAATGTATTCAGATTCAGCAATTGAGAGTGACACACAGTTCTCGCTTCTTTGAAGACCAACAAACGAAAGTGATCGTCCAGTAAAGTGACATGTGCCTGATGTAGACTTGCGATCCACCTTGTCACCAAAGATAATCAGCATCCAAAATCCAACTAAATCAAAAATTGAGCCCTTTGGATACCATAATCCGAGTGTTGGGGTGTGAGCCAAATATCAAGAATTCGCTTCACGCCTAAGGATGCGATTCCTTTGGTGCCGCTTGAATCGAGCACACATGCAAACACTAAGCATAATATCCGCCTAGATGCACATAGGTAAAGTAAGGAACCAATCATGGAGCGTATACCTTTGATCGAATCTTTACCATTGTCGCTGGACCTAGATGGTGTTTATCGGCATTGGCGCTGTATCCTTTGCACTCTTGCATTCCAAACTTCTTCAAATAATCTTGGAGGTATTTTTCTTGAGATATAAAGATGCCATTTCTTTGTCGATTTAATTTGAAGACCAAGGAAGAACTTGAGCCTCCCATCATGGACATCTGATATTGCTCTTTCATCATGTATCCAAACTCATCACTATACTTCGGTTGGTGCAGCCAAGATAATGTCATCCACATATATTTGGCATACAAACAGTTCACCATCATATGTCTTCGTGAAGAGTGTGGGATCAAGGGATCCAGGTTTGAAGCCTTTGCTCTTCGTGAAGTCTTTGATTGTATCATACCAAAGCGCGAGGAGCTTGTTTGAGGCCATAAAGGCTTTATTTAGCTTGTACACCATATCGTGATGTTTTGGATCTTCAAAGCCGTGGTTGAGCGACATATACTTCTTCTTCAATCTTGCCGCTGAGAAATGCACTCTTCACATCCATTTGATAGAGCAAGATGTTGTGGTGGTTAGCATAGGCTAGTAGTATGCTAATAGCTTCAAGCCTAGCTACAGGAGCAAATGTTTCATCAAGTCAATTCCTTCAACTTGAGTATATCCTTGAGCCACAAGCCTTGCTTTGTTTCCATTTACTTGACCATGCTCATCTTGCTTGTTTCGATATATCCATTTGGTGCCAATAATGTTATGCTTATGTAGGGTCGGACGCTTGACAAGTTCCCAAACATTATTCAGCTTGAACTGCTGAAGTTCTTCTTGCATAGCTTGAATCCATTCTCGTTCCATAAAAGCTTCAAAGAACTTTCTTGGGTTCTCGATATTGATACAAAGGAAAAGTGCCCATGAAATTTGCTAGCTGTGTTGTTTTGAGCGAGTAAGCGGAGCAGGTGCGTTGATGCTATAGATTATCTTCTCAATCTGTACTTCATTTGCAACTCGAGGATGAATCGGATTAAGACTTTGCTCATGCCGATCATTTTCATTATTGGGAGGATTGTCTTCAGTCGAGCATTGTCTTCAAAGTTGGTTAGGTGCAGAAATGATAAGTTCCTCTTCAGCTGTGCTTCAAGGCATGATTTCACCAGGCCCCATTAGCTTGATAGATTCGCTGGTGGAGCTTCGCTCTAGTGTGCTTGGGTGAACTCTCTTTGTGAACCATTGGTTTCATCAAATCGCACATCTACAGCTTTCGACGATTTTGTAGAGATAGAGATTGAAGACTCGAAGAGTGTGAGTCCTTTCCAGAATCAAGCATGAAGCCTTCGTGAGCTTTGGGTTCAAATTTTGACTTGTGATGAGGATCCTTGATCCAAAGACTTAGCCCCAAATACTCAAGTAATCGACATTTGGCTTCTTGCCAAGAAGGAGCTCATAGGATGTTTTGTTCAAGCTTATGGATATAAACACGGTTGATGACGTGACAAGTCTGTATCAATGGCTTCAGCTAGAACTTTCTTGGTGTCTTGTACTGCCGAGCATTGTTCGAGCCATCTCAATGAGGGTTCGTTTTGCGCCCACGATGCCATTTTGCTGGGGTGTGTATGGAGCAGAGAACTCATGAGTGATTCCCATGGTATCCAGATAAAGATCAAGTCCGTGTTCTTGAATTCAAGGTCGCTATCACTTCGATATGCTTGATCTTGACGCCATAATTGTTCATTGCTCGACATTAATCGTCTCAAGACATCTTGCACTTCAGTCTTGTAGAGAATTATGTGCACCCATGTGTATCATGAGTAGTCATCAACAATGACGAAGCCATAGAGACAAGCAGTTGTTGTGAGGGTAGAGTAATGAGTAGGGCCAAACAAATCCATGTGAAGCATCTCGAAGGGTTGAGATGTCGTCATGATTGTCTTCGAGGGGTGCTTTGCCCTAGTCATCTTTCCAGCTTCGCAGGCACCACACAAATGATCCTTCTTGAACTTGACACCTTCGATGCCTATGACATGCTTCTTCTTGGCGAGTGTGTGTAAGTTTTTCATTCCAGCATGCCCCAGCCTCCGATGCCAGAGCCAGCATTCTGAAGCTTTTGCAAGAAGACATATGGCAAGCTGTGGACCTGCTGAGAAATCTACCATGTATAGATCATCTTTCCTATATCCTTCAAAGACTAGAGACTTGTCAGATTCCATTAGTACAAGGCAATGATATTTTCCGAATATCACAATCATGTTCAAGTCACAAAGCATTGAGATGTATATTGTTGAAACCAAGGACTCAACAAGCATCACTTTGTCCATGTGTTGATCCTTTGATATTGCAACTCTACCTAGACCCAATACCTTGCTTTTACCAAAGGTCAAGATATGTGATGTGACTCTTGTCCGATGGACGAAGGTTGAGTCCATGAGAAGACTTCGATCACCAAATATATGATTAGTGCATCCACCGTCCATAATCCATTCTCAAGCATGAGGTGTCATACACTACAAGACAATTAGGGGATAGGCTTCACCAAGAGCATTGTGAAGCATAAACATTTGACGGCAAGTGGATTATTGAAGCTTAAATCAAGATTAGGACTAATGGGATGAATGGCAAACGATTCAGAACAAAATACATAGTGAGACCATTTGGGCATTTGATCTTGTGCCCTACAAGATGTTTTAGGTCCCCAAAGAATAGCATCGACGCCTTTGATTTTCTACCGAGACCCTTTCCGCAAAAGAGAGTTAATTCTTCCTAACCACCCACATCTTCGTGGGGTGGCTTAGAAGCAATGAGTCTAAGTGCAGATCTCGAGAATTTCGCTTTGGAGCCCTAGCAAATAGCCTTGCAGGAGATGAGTGATACTATATGAATAAGCGATAAGTTCTTAGTTCCGTGAATATAGCGGTTTGAGGACACACGCCATATTCATAAATTTGAGTACTCGCTTCCTGCAAAACATTGGCGTTAGGGTGACTCAAGTGAGTCCTCTGTCTGTATGAAGCCTTTGGACCATATGACGCCTTTGGTCCTGGGTTTGTCTTCTTCCTGTGGTGTCATGATGACATTCACCGAAGATTCTCAAGACAGCTTTTGGGAACCCAGATCTTCTTCATAGGCGGTCCATTCCTGCAGTTAGTACCAATATACCCGCAAACACTTCACCATTCTCGATTCTTGAACAGCTTATAGTTTGCATCAAAGGATTCATCAATGATAATAGGTTAGCACAGCAGACGCTTCGATTCAATCGTGACACTAATCATGCACGCAAATGTGTACGATCAAGATCAGTGGACTCACGGAAGATATCACAACACAACTCTACAAATAAAATAAGTCATACAAGCATCATAATACAAGCTGTGGGCCTCGAGGGCTCGAATACAAGTGCTCGATCATAGACGAAGCCAGCGGAAGCAACAATATCCGAGTACGCATATAAGTTAAAAAGGTGCCATAAGATGGCTAGCACAAACCGATACAGACGAAGAGGAGCAGGCCTCCGCCTCGATCCTCCTAAGTTACTCCCGGTCGCCGCTGGGTTGCACGTAGTAGTAGGCACCTCCGAGTAGTAGTCGCCATAGGTGGCGCTCTGCCCCGGCTCCACTGCCTGTTGCAGCAATCGAGTAGAGGTAGGGGAAAAGGGGAACAAGGCAACCGTGAGTACTCATCCAAAGTACTGCAAGCAAGGAGCTACACTACATATGCATGGGTATATGTAAAGGGCCATATCAAGGACCGAACTGCAGAATGCCGTAATAAGAGGGGATAGTTAGTCTTAACGAAGACTACGCTCGACACCTGCCTTGCAAATGTAGAAGAGGTCAATCAAGTCCTCCAAATAACATCACATAGCAATAATCCTACCCGCCATCCCTCCTCATATCCCCGAGAGAGCGACCACCGTTGTATCCGCACTTGGAAGGGTGTGTTTTATCAAGTATCCGGTTCTAGTTGTCATAAGCTCAAGGTACAACTCCAAGTCGCCCTGTTATCAAGATCACGGCTATTCAATAGATTAATCACCGCAGGGTGCACCATCTTACCCAAAGACGCTTGATCCCATTTGGCCGACACACTTTCCGGTCATGCCCGCCGCTGAAGATCAACACGCCGCAGCCCCACCTAGGCACAACAGAGGCCAACACGCCGGTTCAAACCTGCCGCCAGGGTCCGGGCCCATCGCCTCGAAAGCACACCAAGACGCTATGAGGGCGGCCGGAAGGCACTCTAGCCTAACAGTGCTCCAGCCCAATCCGCGGCCACCGCCTGTCAGCCGACGTCTCAAGTGCTTCGCCGATACCACGACGCCGGATACCCATAACTACTCCCCGAGATGGTTAGTGCGATAAGCTCAGAGCCAACCCATATCAAATACCAAGACCTCAAGTTGCAGTTAAGTAACCGCGAACGCCGAACAGGCCAGCCCACCTCTCTCCTAGGCGGTCTCAACCTGCCTGCCGCCTCCGCCACAAAGATCCACTCTGGTGCTCCATCACCAACCCGACTATAGTCTCCACATGTATCATGTATAAGTATATAGATATACCGTGATCACCTCCCAAGTGATCACGGCCCGATAGTATAGCACGTGCAGACGGACAAGAATGTAGGGCCACAGATGAAAGTACTAGCATCCTATACTAAGCATATAGGATTGCGTAAGGTAACAATGGTTACAAGGACAAAGCTATGCAAAGATAGGAGTATCTCAAAACAAGAATATGCTATACTACTCTAATGCAAGCAATGTAGATAAGAGTAGGCGATATCCGTGATCAAGGGGGCTTTCCGGTTGCTCGCAAGAGAGAGGGGTCGCCAACACCGTAGTCGAATCGGCCAGCAGCAGCTTGGTCTCAGAGTCTACCGGAGAGAAGAGGGGAAGAAACAATGAATACTAAGTAAACAGATGCATAACGATGCATGACATGCCAAGAAGCGATGCTAGGCGTGTTCTAACGTGGTATGGGGGTACTGTTATGGGGAAACATCCAGAAAGTATTCTTGTTTTGGGTTTTAGCAGAGGTGCCGAGGGGAAAAGTTGCAGGTCTCGATAGGTTAGGTGTGTGGCGATTTAACGGACCGCATATCCGGATTCGCCTCGCTGCTCGAGCAACTTTCATGTTGAAAATATTTTAACCGAAGTTACGGATTAAAAGATATGAATTTTAAAAGATTTTAATAATTTCGGAATTTAATTAATTAATTAATTAATTCGAAAATGTATTTATGACGCCAAGATGATGTCATGCCGACGTCAAGAATTTACATTGTGGTTGACTAAGTCAACCCCTGACATGTGGGACCTGTCATTATACACCGTTAACTAATTAACTTAGTTAAGTGTAATTAAAGAGTTAATTAGGTTAATTAGTCATTAGGTTTAATTAATCAGATTAATTAAATTAGTTAATTACTTAATTAATTAGTTAATTAGTTTTATTCATTTTTATTTATTATTTATTTAAATTTCATTATCCTTTTCTTTTTATTTTTAAACGCCAAAGGGGGGTGGGGCCCCATGTGAGTGACTGGGTCGCTTGTCGCTAGCTGACTGGTCAACCTACCAACGGGCTCGGGGGCTCACTGGCAGCGACTGGGTGGCCTCAAGGCAGCAACAACATGGCGGGCGGCTTGACGCCAAGATCTGGGCCAGGGTGAGGGCCTGCCTCGCCGAAAAGCGCTTAGGGGCGGCTGCTTGCACAAGCGGGTTGGCACCGTCCGGCCGAGCACTCGCCATGAAGTCGAACGGCGGGTTGGCCTCACGGAGTTGGTTGGGATGGCGCCAAGCAGCGGCGGAGGCGGCGAGGAGGTTCGATCTCCGCTCGGGGCGGGCACGGGGCCGGGAGGGGTTATATGCAGGCGGCCGAGCCACACGGGCCGCCCCGTGACCATTTGGTCACGGGGCGCCATGGCGAGATCCACGCGGGGGGGGGAAGGTGCGGGCGGAGGGGGGAGAGCCGCCGGGCGAGGAGGAGGAGAGGAGGTGGGGACGGCGGCTGCTGGCGGGCGACCGCGGATGCTGGCGGGGGGCCGAGCCGGGCGACGGGAGGCCCGGGCGACGGGCGGCTCGGGAGGGGAGAGGGAGCGAGGGGTCCGAGGGGGGAGAGAGAGCTCACGGGGGTTCTGGGGTCACGAGGCGGGCTCTGGGCGCCGTGGCGCACCGTGAGGAGGGGGTCGGGAGGCGGCCGCCACGCCGGGCGGATCCGTGAGGCGGGGGGGGGGACGACTCACAAGGGCGGCGGGGCCTCTGGGTGGGGCGACGGTGGGGGATCCGGGCGGCGAGGGGCGAGGGGAGAGGGCGACGCTGGCCGGGTGGCGGGGGCCGGGCGCCGGGGCGCGACGGGTGGATCGGCCCGATCTAGATCGGGGGGGGGAGAAAGGGATCGGGGAGGAGGGCTAGGTTCCACCGACGGGGGTGGGGAGTGGATAAGGGGCGGCTGGTTGGGCCGGCCCATGGGTGGCCGATCGGGCTGTGGGGGGGCCTGGCCTGGGCCAAGGGGTTTCTCCCCACTTTTTTGTTTTAATTTTTTTCTTTTCTTATTTTCTTATTTTCTGTTTTAGTTTATTTAAAATACCAAACACTTTACAAAAATTTGTGCACCCCACCATAATTAGCTTTGTTATTTTTGACAACCCCTAACATTTTAGTTTTAGTTTTTGAAAACTTTTATCGCTTGCTTTTGTTTTGAATTTGATTTAGACCGGTTCAATCAACGTGAGTTTAGTCACAAAGAATCGTGGTGATTATCGTAGCTTAATTATCCGGTGTTACAAATCTCCTCCACTACAAGAAATCTCGCCCAGATTTAGGAGGTAGAAGGAAAGAGTGCGGGTATTCATCTCAAGACGATCCTCGCTCCTGTGTGGCTTCGCCTTCAGAGTGATTCACCATCGACTTTGAGGAACTTGATCGCCTTCCGACGCAGCGGCGCTCAGCTTGGTCGAGAATGCGGACCGGATGCTCTTTATAGGAGAGGTCCTGCTGTAATTCGAGCACTTCATGGTCCATCGCCGGATTGGGTCCTTGAAGCAGGCCGAGTTGTGACACGGAACACATCGTGAACTCCGAGAAAGGTTCGACGGAGCTCCAGCTTGATAAGCCACTTTTCCACGCCTTTCCAATAGTGAATGGGCCAATATAGCGAGGAGCTAGCTTGCCTTGATCCCGGCGTGAGCACCCTTCATTGGTGTAACGCCAAGATAGGCCTTTTCGCCAAAGTTGATAGACCATGTCTTTGTGATGACGGTCATAATTACTCTTTTGACGGATCGAGCAGTCTTGAGATTCTCGCGAATAATGCGGACTTGTTCTTCGCATGTTGATAATATCCGGACCAAGAGTGGACGCTCCCCGCTTCTCGACCAGTTCGTAGGGGTTCGCACTTTCGCCCATATAACACTTCAAGGGGGCCATCTTCATACTAGCTTGATAGCTATTATTATAAGAGAACTCAGATACGGAGAGATTCCTCCCATTTCTTGCCGAAAGAACGACACAAGCTCAAGCATGTCTTCGAGAATTTGGTTGACACGCTCAACTTTCCTTGAGATCATGGATGAAACGCAAGATCGAAAGATAAATGAGTACCCATAGCTTCTTGAAAACTTGCCCGTAATCTTGAAGTGAATAAGCTGCCACGGTCCCAACTCATAACCAATGGGATACCGTGAAGTGAAACAATTTCGACATATAGAGAGTTGCAAGCTGGCTAGCAGTGATCGCTTTTCGACCGCCGTAAAATGTGCAACTTTAGAAAGCCGTCAATGACGACAAGAATTGCATCATTACCTTTCTCGCGATTTGGGAAATCCAAAGGACGAAGTCCATTTCAACATGGTCCCATTTCCATTCGAATAGAGATAGGTTGCAGAGTTCCAAAGAGGCCTTTGATGTTCTCGCTTGATACGACGGCAAACGCCACACTCAAAGAACATAGCGAGCAATGTCTTGCTTCATATTAGACCACTGTAATCTCTCGATTTAATGTCTTGATACATCTTTGTACTACCAGGATGGATACATAGAGGCGATCATGAGCTTCTTTCATAACCTTCTCGAGTCATATTCAGGTTTTCCTTCTTACACGGCACCACTAGGCGGCCTTTGAAGTACAAGGCGCCATCATCAAGAATAGTGAAGAATGAGGGATTTCTCTTTGAGGTCTTGCTTAATCTTGTAGACTTCAGAGTCAAATCCCTGCATTGTCTTTATGGTGCCCACGAGATCGGGTTCAACAGCCAGGTATAGAGGGAACCTCGGGAACAACACGGAGATTCATCTTATGGAACTCCGAGGAGGGGAGCGAAAACCTTGAGGAACAATATGGAGGTTCATTTTTCAATTCTTCAACAAGTGAGGGCTGAACTTTGTGAACTCAAGGTGGTTGCAGAAGACTTATGCTCAAGGCATCAGCCATTACATTAGCCTTGCTCGGCGATAGGAATACCCAAATCAAAGTCTCGCAAGCTTCCATCCATCTCTCGCCGACGGAGGTTCAGGTCTGGCTGAGTAAACAGATACTTCAGACTTTGGTGGTCGGTGAAGATCTCGCAACGACACGAGAAGGTAATGTCGCCATCGCTTCAAAGGCATGAATGACAGCAGAAGCTCGAGGTCGTGAACTGGGTAGTTCTTCGTGAGGGCGAATCGCCGAGAGGCATAAGCAACCACTTTGCGCTTCTTGCATTAGGACACCGCCTAACCCTTGACGAGAAGCGCCGCAAGAAATGACGTAAGTCCTTCTTAGTATCGGAGGAGCTAGCATCGGGTAGAAGTCAACTTGTCTTTGAGTGCCTCGGAAACTTTCCCGACACTTATCCGTCCATTGAATTTGACGCCTTATGCAACAAAGTTAGTCGAGGCTCGGCAATCTTGGAGAAGTTCTCACTTAATCGACGGCAATAGTCAAGTAGACCGAGAAAACTTCTCGACTTGCTTAACATTCTTCGGAGGAGTCCAATCGAGAATAGCCTAAACTCGCTCAGGTTGACGGCAATACCATCCTTAGAAATGACATGCCCAAGATAGGTTACTTCGGAAGCCGTAATTCACATTTGGAGAACTTGGCATAGAGTTGATGCTCTCGTAGCTTTTCCAAAGACAAGACTAAGATGTTCAAAGATGTTCTTCTTCATTCTTGAAAAGATCAGATATCATCCAGATAAACCACGCATTTAACTTGTCGAGGTAATCCATGAATATATAGTTCATCAAAGTAGAGAAGGTGGCTGGAGCATTGGTTGCCGAAGACATGACGGTGTACTGATGAACCATAACGAGTCACAAAGGCGGTCTTGGGGATATCCTCCTCACTTAACACGGATCTGGTGGTAACCCAACCTCAAGTCGAAGTTTCGAGAACACCGACGAACCAGCCAATTGATCATAAAGATCATTGATCCGAGGAAGAGGATACTTATTCTGAATGGTAGCTTGATTTATAGGACGGTAGTCTTGGACCAATCGGTTTGTCCCATCCTTCTTCTTGACAAAGAGAGAAGGTGCTCCCAAGGAGAGCAACTTGGGCTAATGAAGCCACTTTGAAGAGATTTGTCGATTTCTCCTTTAGCTCAAGGAGTTCATGCGCGGCGCATCTTGTAGGGTCGCTGGCTATAGGAGTGGTGCTCGGTTTCAAGTCGATGACTAATTCGACAGCTCTAGGTGGGGAATCCTCGAAGTTCTTCAGAAAGACGCCTTGGAAATCGCAAACGACAGTGAATGTTTTCAATTCCTCGAGGGTGCGGCGCTCAATGCATTCAATGCATAGAGCCTTGCCTCGCATTTTGCACCGATGAGCTTGGTAAGTGACTATTTCATCTCAAGGGTGTAGCAGATGGACGGTCTTCGTGGCGCAAACTATGGAAGCAGATGCGCTTTTAACCAATTCATTCCTGAATGAGGTCAATGCTACAAGACTTCAAAGACGATGGGAGAGACTAGGAATTCCATTCCTCGATTTCAACGGGACGTCGCTGCAAATCATGGAGGTTCGACATTGGTCCGCTGGGTGTGTACTAATAGTGAAGCATTCATGTCTTCACTTTTAATGCCATGCATGAATGCAAAATCTTCGACATGAATGAATGCGATGCCCTGATCAAATAAAACACATGCGGTACTGAATTTACGAGAAGTGTACCCATCACAAGAGCAGGTTGGTCTTGAGCTTCGCTCAGATCAACGTGGTTGGCCTGAACTCGACCATAAGGTTTGGCAAGTGTTGTTATGGGCTGGGTGTTTCCACCGCCACCGCCGAAGGGCCAACTGATTCTGGTTCGTTGCATTCTCTAGCACGGTGCCCTCGTTGTCCGCACCAAGCACAAGCCATTATTGGGGTGGGAACAGAGCTGGGGTGGTGGAGCTGGAAGCTTTGGCTGCTTAGTTGTAGGCGCACGAGGTGCAGCATAGTTCTGCCTTTGGAGCAGTGCATTCGGCCGGTACATACCGTTGGGAATCCATATCTTGCGCTTCGCGAGGACGGGCTCAAGATGAGCCCGTGTCACGGTTATACCGTTAGAGCTCCGTATTCTTGCGCACCAGTTTCGACATTGATAGCTTTGTTCACCAAGGTGGCAAATCAGCAAAGTCGCACCGAAGTGCGAGCTTGATGTCGCCTTGAAGGCCGCCACGAACTTCTCTTGTCTGCGGCATCGCTTGTAATATCCTCTTCAAAGATAGCGAGACAAGTCCAGAACTCACGATAAGCTTCAACCATCTTGTTGCCTTGGGTGAGGTTATGAATTCACGCTTCTTCCGTCCATGACCCTTGAGGGATGAAGCGGCACGAAAGCAGCTTGGAAGTCCGCCAGTGATGAGTGTTCCAACTGGCAGAGTACGCCTGTGGCTGTCCCACCATTGAGTCATGGGTCCTTCAGAAGAAGGAAGCAAAGTGACATAGCTGGCTGGGTGGGCTACATCAGCAGACTCCATCTCATAGGTGATGTCACGAGCTACCATCAAGATCCAAAGGCTGAGTTGAGCTGCGGTACACGCCGGGTTCAGCGTATGAAAATCGCAGTTGTTCCGCTTGGGTGCTGGTTCATATTGGGGCGAGGAAACTGAGCCATCATGTTTTCCATGAACTGGCGATTCATCTCAAGCTGTTGGATCATACCAGCCATGTACTTAGCGGTGGTGGGAAGTTGGCACCACGACCACGCACTCAGCTGGCCTAACCATCCCGCTATTATATAACAGGGTAGTTCAGCATTTGAGAAGTTATGCAAAGGATAAGAATCATTCATGATGAAACATGCATAATGTAACACAAGACGATAGAAACTACATAGTAGTTGGCATATCTTACAAAAGGAATCATGCATAGAGTTCGATACATAGAGTCCAAAGACATAGACAACTACATCATAGGCGGCACGCAGCTCGCGGGCGTAATACATCAAACACTAACAAGCAAGTCTACATCAGTCCCACGCGGTACACGGAGGTACCTCAGCCCGAAGTCGATAGTGCGGCAGCGGATAGTCCTCCACGCCGCTGACTGGGGCCGCGGATACTCGTGCTGAATCCGACGCCCGGTGGCGTAAAGGGCAAGCGCGGAGAGTAGCCTCCCACGCCCGCCAACCGACACCCCGGGGCATCACGGTCCTGGCTGGGTAGATCGCAGAACGCCGCAGCTCTCCGGATCGGACAAAGGTGCATCAGCGCCGAGCACGGTAGAGGTGCCGACGGTGATGTACAACTTGTGGCGAAGAGCTCGTTAGTTCGATCCAGCCCATCGCGATGCGTAACAAAGTTCGATGGTAGAAGGGCTCTCGTGACAAAGGGAGTAGGCAGCAGTAGTAACCTCCTCACCAACATCGACGCGATAGCAATGTGCTCAAGGGGAGGTGTCCAACTCGATACTCGCACGAAGACGGTCGAGCAGCATAAGCAGCATCGTGGACTGCCATATCGATAGTCACCCAACACCATGTGCGTGTGAAACAAGAGTGGACTCTGCACTCCGAGAGTAGAGGTGGACGATGGCGCTGCATCGCTCCCGGTTATAGTCCCGTACTCCTCATAGACGGTGTACTGTGGTGCCGCCGATAACCCGCATAGGTCATCATCTCGCTAGCACCGCAGTGATCCCGAGGCACCAATGGCCGTCGGTGGCGCACGACCGCCTCGTGGGTTCCATCTGAAAACAAAGACGCTTCAAAGGAGTCAATGACAAGGTGGAAATTGCTCAAATACAATTCCAAGAACAACTAAGGCTATATCCAACTTTGGGGTGAATGCGGTCACGGGATCCTAGTGATAGTTAGTAAAATCGCTTAACCCGAGTAGAAGAGAGTTCAGAGTCCCCAGTAAAGGTCGAGGAGTAAAAGATCCTAGTACCACCCGATGGCGACGTGGTCCCGTAAGGCACACAGCCAAGTTAGTAAAAGTTTTTGCAATGTCTAGACTCGACTTCGCCAAGGAGTGTGGAAGGGGATTCTACAGCAATGGCTCGATATTAACTTCAGACGCTTCGATTCAATCGTACACTAATCATGCACGCAAATGTGTACGATCAAGATCAAGGACTCACGGAAGATATCACAACACAACTCTACAAATAAAATAAGTCATACAAGCATCATAATACAAGCCAGGGCCTCGAGGGCTCGAATACAAGTGCTCGATCATAGACGAAGTCACCGAAGCAACAATATCTGAGTACAAACATAAGTTAAACAAGGTGCCATAAGATGGCTAGCACAAACCGGGATACAGACGAAGAGGAGCAGCCTCCCGCCTCGATCCTCCTAAGTTACTCCCGGTCGCCGCCGCCTGGCTGCACGTAGTAGTAGGCACCTCCGAGTAGTAGTCGCCATAGGCGGTGGCCTCGCCCCGGCTCCATCGCCCTGTTGCAGCAATCGAGTAGAGGTAGGGGAAAAGGGGAACAAGGCAACCGTGAGTACTCATCCAAAGTACTCGCAAGCAAGGAGCTACACTACATATGCATGGATATATGTGTAAAGGGCCATATCAAGGACCGAATCGCAGAATGCCGTAATAAGAGGGGATAGTTAGTCTTAACGAAGACTACGCTCGACACCTGCCTTGCAAATGTAGAAGAGGTCAATCTAAAGTCCTCCAAGTAACATCACATAGCAATAATCCTACCCGCCATCCCTCCTCATATCCCCGAGAGAGAGCGACCACCGTTGTATCCGCACTTGGAAGGGTGTGTTTTATCAAGTATCCGGTTCTAGTTGTCATAAGCTCAAGGTACAACTCCAAGTCGCCCTGTTATCAAGATCACGGCTATTCAATAGATTAATCACTGCAGGGTGCACCATCTTACCCAAAGACGCTTGATCCCATTTGGCCGACACACTTTCTCGGTCATGCCCGCCATGAAGATCAACACGCCGCAGCCCCACCTAGGCACAACAGAGAGGCCAACACGCCGGTTCAAACCTGCTGCCGCAGGGTCCGGGCCCATCGCCTCGAAAGCACACTCAAGACGCTATGTAGGGCGGCCGAAGCGCACTCTAGCCTAACAGCGCCAGCCCAATCCAATCCGCGCCGCCGCCCATCGCCGACGCCTCAAGTGCTTCGGCCGATACCACGACGCCGGATACCCATAACTACTCCCCCAGAGATGGTTAGTGCGATAAGCTCAGAGCCAACCCAGATCAAATACCAAGACCTCGTTGTTGCAGTAAGTAACCGCGAACGCCGAACAGGCCAGCCCACCTCTCCTAGGCGGTCTCAACCTGCCTGCCACTCCGCCACAAAGATCCACTCTGGTGCTCCATCACCAACCCGACTTTTAGTCTCCACATGTATCATGTATAAGTATATAGTATATACCGTGATCACCTCCCGAGTGATCACGGCCCGATAGTATAGCACGCAGACGGACAAGAATGTAGGGCCACAGATGAAAGTACTAGCATCCTATACTAAGCATATAGGATTGCGTAAGGTAACAAATGGTTACAAGGACAAAGCTATGCAGCAAAGATAGGAGTATCTCAAAACAAGAATATGCTATACTACTCTAATGCAAGCAAAGTAGATAAGAGTAGGCGATATCCGTGATCAAGGGGGGCTTGCCTGTTGCTCCGCAAGAGAGAGGGTCACAACACCGTAGTCGAACCGGGCAAGCAGCAATACGGTCTCAGTAGTCTACCGAGAGAAGAGGGGAAGAAACAATGAATACCAAGTAAACAGATGCATAACGATGCATGACATGCCAAGAAGCAATGCTAGGCGTGTTCTAACGTGGTATGGGGGGTACTGTTATGGGGAAACATCCGGAAAGTATTCCTGTTTTGGGTTTTCAGCAGAGGTGCCGAGGGGAAAAGTTGCAGGTCTGATAGGTTAGGGTGTGTGGCGATTTAACGGACCGCGATCCGGATTCGCCTCGCTGCTCGAGCAACTTTCATGTTGAAAATATTTTAACCGAAGTTACGGATTAAAAGATATGAATTTTAAAAGATTTTAATAATTTCGAATTTAATTAATTAATTAATTAATTCAAAAATGATTTATGACGCCAAGATGATGTCATGCCGACGTCAAGAATGGCTGTGGTTGACTAAGTCAACCCCGACATTTGGGACCCGTCATCATACATCGTTAACTAATTAACTTAGTTAAGTGTAATTAACAATAGTTAATTAGGTTAATTAGTCATTAGGTTTAATTAATCAGATTAATTTAATTAATTAATTAATTAATTAGTTAGTTAATTAGTTTTATTCATTTTTATTTATTATTTATTTAAATTTCATTATCCTTTTCTTTTTATTTTAAAACGCCCAAAGGGGGTGGGGCCTCATGTCGCTGGATCGGGCTGCTTAGCTGCCAGCTGACTGGTCAACCCAATAACGGGCTCGTGGGGGCTCACTGGCAATGACTCGGGTGGCCTCAAAGTGCAGCAGGCCACATGCCGGGCGGCTTGACACCGGCAAGATTCAACAAGGGCGGAGGGCCTGCCTCGCCGAAAAGCGCTTAGGGGCGGCTGCTTGCAGGCGGTTGGCACCGTCTGGCCGAGCACTCGCCTGTGAGTCGAACAATGGGTTGGCCTCGCCGGAGTTGGTTGGGATGGAGCCATGAGCGGCGGAGGCGGCGAGGAGGTTCGGATCTTCGCTCGGGGCGGCACGGGGCCGGGAGGGGTTACAGGGGCGCGCCGAGCCACACGGAGCCGCCCCGTGACCATTTGGTCACGGGGCGCCATGGCGAGATCCACGGCTGGGGGGGGAGGTTCGGTGCGCGGAGGGGGGGAGAGGCGCCGGGCGAGGAGGAGGAGAGGGAGGTGGGGACGGCGGCTGCTGGCGGCGATCGCGTGACCGCTGGCGGGGCGGCCGGAGCCGGGCGACGGGAGGCCCGGGCACGACGGCGCTCGGGAGGGGAGAGGGAGCGAGGGGTCCGAGGGGGAGAGGGAGAGCTCACGGGGGGTTCGGGGTCTACGAGGCGGGCTCGGGCGCCGGTGGCACCGTGAGGAGGGGGTCGGGAGGCGGCGGCCAAGGCCGGGCGGATCCGTGAGGCGGGGGCGGGACGACCTCTGGGCGGGCGAGGGGCCTCATGGGGCGACGGTGGGGGGATCTGGCGGCGAGGCGCAGGGGAGAGGGGACGCTGGCTGGCTGGCGGGGTCGTCGGGCGCGGGCGCGACGGGTGGATCGGCACGATCTAGATCGGGCTGGGGGAGAAAGGGATCGGGGGAGGAGGGCTAGGGTTCCACCGACGGGGGGGGGGAGTGGATAAGGGGGGGGCGGCCGGTTGGGCTGGCCCATGGTGTGGCCGACTGGGCCAGGTGGGGGGGGCCTGGCCCAGTTGGGCCAGTGGGGTTTCCTCCCCCACTCTTTTTGTTTTAATTTTTTCTTTTCTTATTTTCTTCTTTTCTGTTTTAGTTTATTTAAAATACCAAAACACTTTACAAAAATTTGTGCACCCCACCATAATTAGCTTTGTTATTTTTGACAACCCCCGAACATTTTAGTTTTAGTTTTTGAAAACTTTTATCGTTTGCTTTTGTTTTGAATTTGATTTAGACCGGGGTCGAATCAACGTGAGTTTAGTCACAGTAACCGTGGTGATTACTGTAGCTTAATTATCCGGGTGTTACACACAGGTAAAGCCAGATAAGGTGGATGGATCCACTGAAGGTCCCTTTGCAGCAACCCATGTGGTTTTGGGATACCGCCAGCCCAAAGAGGAACCATCAACATTCATTTTCCTCTCGAACCCAACACCCTCTTTCCTAGGGTTTCAGCTTCAGAATCTGTTTTTGAGGACATCGCAGTGTCCGATGCCCTTCGCACTTTTATACATCCCTGTTTTAAGCAAAGGTCTTCAACCTAGCATTTTCATCAAGAATGGCAATGGTATCCTCTCGCAGAGGGGTTAGTTACCACATTGGTAGTTGAAGACAATGCAACAAGAGCAGCAGTTGAACATTCAAGAATGTGAGGTAGTGATATCACGCCAAGACATTTTATACATGGTGGTTCAAATCCATCCCGAAAGGAACTGATCCGCTGAGCGCCAAGTGACTCATTCTCTTTTGAAGATCTTCATGAGCCGCTCTCAATTTCTCAAGCTCTTGCTTCCTTTGAAGATAATCATAGGAGAGCCTTTCATGAGTAGTTGATAGCGCTTTCATGACGACTTTCAAGTTCTTGGTACTTAGCATGAAGATTTTTAATGTCTTCAACTAAGGACCGTGAACGTGTCATTTCCGGCCCAACAGGTCATCGCTTTTGTCTAACAGTTTTGAGTATGTTCCATAGCTCTTGTTGTTCAGTTGCAATTTTAGCAAGTGTTTTGTAGCTGGGTTTGGATTCACAATCGAGTCATCTTCACTTGATGTTTGAAAGTAGGCATCACGTGATTTTACCTTGGCACCGCTGCGCCATGAAGCAAGAGGGTGGGAGCAGGGTCGCCCTTGTCATCAGCCTTCTTGGTGTAGAAGTCATTGTCTTCAGTGTTGAAGATGGACTTGGCAACATAGGCTGTGGCTAAAGCCGACTTGCAACGCCTGGTCGGACTCTCTTCGATTCCACCTCCACTTCCTCGTATGCATCTCCTCCTAATCCATTTCCTTGCCAACAAAAGCACGAGCCTTGCCAGATGAGCTCTTCTTATGATGAAGACTTTGATTAAGACTTGGAAGAAGACTTTGAAGATTTCTTCTTTTCTTGTCATCGTAATCATATTCCTTGCTCTTCTTCTTCTTCTTCTTCTCATTGTTCCACCGTGGACACTCGTAGATATAGTGTCCAGCTTTTCTTGCACTTGTGATGTGTTCTCTTCTTGTAGTCTTGAGTGGAAGTTTCATCATTTCTTGAGCTGGATCGTGAAGACTTTCTCAAGCCTTTCTTCCTAGTAAACTTCGAACTTCTTCACAAGCATAGCAAGTTCCTTTCCAATGTCTTCGTGGATCATCGTAACCGCAATGATTCTTCTTCAAATGAGGAAACAAATTTTGCCTTCAAAGCGAAGTTCGCCATAGTTTGACCATAGATATCTCTTTTCTCGATAGTTGGAACTCATGTGTGTTGATCCTCTCAAGTATATCGACGGATCGAGTGTCTTGAAGTCGACGTTTGTATCATGAGGACAAGGGTGTCAAAAGAGCTGTCAAGGATCTTAGAAGTGTCTTGACGATTTCATGCTTGGTGACCTCAAGGGCGCCGAGATCATGAAGCTCATTTGTGATGTCATGAGGCGATCAAACGTGAGCTGGACATTTTCATTGTCGCTTCTCTTGAAGCGTTGAAGAGGTTGCGAAGAACACCGATTCTTTGATCTCTCTGGGTTGAGACGCCTTCGCTGACCTTGGATAGCCAGCCCGCAATAGCTTCGACGCTTCCAGAGCACTCACACGGCCATACGTCTTTGGTCGATGACCATAGATGATGTTCTTTGCAAAGGAGTCCAGCTTGAATGAACTTCTTGACATCGCCAGGGTGACACCTTCACCAGATTTATGAACGCCTGCTTTGACGACATACCGTAGGTCGACATCATGGCTTCAAGATGCATGCGCATCTTATTCTTCCAAAGAGGGATAGTCGGCCCATCGAACATGGGGCAAGCAGCGGAGACCTTGATTATCCCCGCAAATGATATAGCTAAAACCTGTGGTTAAACCGAATCACACGTAACAAGGAGTACCTCGCCTCGATACCAATTGAAAGTGCTAGTTATCGACTAGAGGGGGGTGAATAGGCGATTTTATGAAAGTCTTCAAAACATGGATGTTTCAAAGACAAACAAATGAAATGACCTAATTGATATGCAGCGGAAGATAACTACAACAAGCAAGCCATAGTCAAGTATGCAATAATGTAAAGGACAAGACTAATAGCAGCTATGTAGTAAGGATCAGATGGAAGATAGTATGGAGCCAAACAACAATAGAAGTCAAACAAGAAGTCAAAATGATAAGACATATAAGCAAAGACTTCACTAAGACAAACTTAGGGTAAAGGAGGGAAGGGATAGAACCAGTCACTAGTTGAAGACACAGGATTTGTTGACTAGTTCCAGCTTGTCGTGACAATCAGACATCCGTTAGGGAGGCTGAGATTCAACTCAAGACCGCGCTTTCACCTTATTCCCTTGAGCTAAGGACACACACCCTCGCCCAATCACTCCGTAAGTCTACAAGGTAGACCTCCGAACCTTCATAGACGACGCTCACCGCAATCCACAATGACTCTTGGATGCTCAGAACGCGACGCCTAACCGGCCGGAGGATTCATACCTCAAGTGTAATAAGTCTTCAGTCACACGCACAGAAAACTTCAAAGGATGCCTAACACTCTTTGGCTCGGGTGTTTTGGGCTTTGTCCTCGCAAGGATTTCTCTCTCAAAGGCTTCGAGGTGGGTTGCTCTCAAACGACAAAAGCCGGTACTAACTCCGAGCAGCCACCAATTTATGGTGTAGGGGTGGGCTATTTATAGCCACTAGGCAACCCGACCTGTTATGTCCGAAATGACCTCGGTCACTAAGGAACCGACATGTGTTCCAAATGGGTCGATTTCAAACACTCATGGCAACTTTACTTGGGCTATAAGCAAAGCTGACTTATCCAGCTCCGGATAAGTTTTGTCTCATTGTCTTCGTCAAGACATAGGATTTGGGTTGAGCATCACTCACCATTCTCGACTATGATCACTTGGACCCCACTTAATGACGGTGGTTCCTACGACTCAACAAAGAAGAAAAGGAAACAACTAAACAACACAGCCTTCAAGGCCCATAGTCTTCACTCAATGTCTTCTCATGTCATAGTCTTCAATGTGAATATCTTCACATACCACCATTGTCTTCAATGTCTTCATACATTTTTAGGGTCGCTCCGTAGGTAAACCAATCAATGAGGGACACTACCAAGCTATCCTGCATTCTCACAAACGCATTAGTCCTCAACCATATTTGTCGCCAATACTCCAAAACCAACTAGGGGTGGCACTAGATGCACTTACAAGAATGGGTTATGTTTTCTTATATCTGAAATAAAGTATATTGTTATGGATCATCCAACATGTTGAGCTTGCCTTTTCCCCTCATGCTAGCTAAATTTTTGCACCAAGTAGAGATACTACTTGTGCTTCCAAAACCCTTAAACCCGCTTTGCCATGAGAGTCCGCCATATCTACCTATGGATTGAGTAAGATCCTTCAAGTAAGTTGTCATCGGTGCAAGCAATAAAAATTGCTCTCTAAATATGTATGATTGATTAGTGTGGAGGAAATAAGCTTTATACGATCTTGTGATGTGGAAGAAATAAAAGCGATTTGACTGCATAATAAAGGTCCATATCACAAGTGGCAATATAAAGTGACGTTTTTTCAGATTAAGATTTTGTGCATCCAACCTCGAAAGCGCATGGCAACCTCTCGCTTCCCTCCGTGAAGGGCCTATCGCTTACTTTTGTCTTCTACCTTATGCAAGAGTCATGGTGATCTTCACCTTTCCTTTTTACATTTTATCCTTTGGCAAGCACAAAGTGGTGGAAAGATCCCACATATATATCTAACTCGATGTGTTAGCATGAACTATTATTGTTGACATTACCCTTGAGGTAAAAGGTTGAAGGCTAAACTATAAGCCCCTATCTTTCTCTTTGTCCCATTAAAACTCCGTAACTACAAGTATTGCGTGAGTGTTAGCAATTGTGAAAGACTAAATGATAGTTGAGTATGTGGACTTGCTGAAAAGCTCGACATAGACTCTTTTCGATGTTATGATAAATTGCAATTGCTTCAATGCATAAGATTATAGTTTGTTAGTTCTCAATAAAGTTTCGATTCATACTTTGCATTGTGAATAGATTATTACTTGAGCATAAGAAATCATATGACATTATCCGTGATATGTTGTCTGTTATGAGAATGATCATGATGCCCTCATGTCCGTATTTTATTTTATCGACACCTCTACCTCTAAACATGTGGTCATATTTATCGTTATCGGCCTCCGCTTGAGGACAAGCGAGGTGTAAGCTTGGGGAGTTGATACGTCCATTTTGCATCATGCTTTTATATCGATATTTATTGCATTATGGGATGTTATTACACATTATGTCACAATACTTATGCCTATTCTCTCTTATTTTACAAGGTTCACATAAGGAGGGAGAATGCCGGCAGTTGGAATTCTGGGCTGGAAGGAGCAAATATTAGAGACCTATTCTGCACAACTCCAAAAGTCCTAAAACTCCATGGAAGTTATTTTTGGAAATAATGAAAAATACTGAGCGGAAGAAATACCAGAGGGGGCCCACACCCTGGCCACGAGGGTGGGGGCGCGCCCTACCCCCCTGGGCACGCCCCCTGTCTCGTGGGCCCCTTGGTGGCCCTCCAATGCCAATCTTCTGCTATATGAAGTCTTTTGTCCGAAGAAAAATCATAAGCAAGCTTTCGGGACGAGACTCACGCCACGAGCGGAACCAATCTAGGGCTCAAGTGAGCTGTTCTCGCTGGGACACTTTCTCCGGAGGGGGAAATCATCGCCATCGCATCACCAACGCCTCCTCATCGGAGGGGGCCAATCTCCATCAACATCTTCACCAGCACCACCTCCTCTCAAACCCTAGTTCATCTCTTGTATCCAATTCTTGTCTCTAAGTCCGGGATTGGTACTTGTAGGTTGCTAGTAGTGTTGATTACTCCTTGTAGTTGATGCTAGTTGGTTTATTTGGTGGAAGATCATATGTTCAGATCCTATATGCATATTAATACCTCCGATTATGAACATGAATATGCTTTGTGAGTAGGTACGCTTGTTCCCGAGGACATGGGAGAAGTCTTGCTATTAGTAGTCATGTGAATTTGGTATTCGCTCGATATTTTGATGAGATGTATGTTGTCTCCTCTAGTGGTGTTATGTGAACGCCGACTACATGACACTTCACCATTGTTTGGGCCTAGAGGAAGGCATTGGGAAGTAATAAGTAAATGATGGGTTGCTAGAGTGATGTAAGCTTAAACCCTAGTTTATGTGTTGCTTCGTAAGGGCTGATTTGGATCCATATGTTTCATGCTATGGTTAGGTTTACCTTAATACTTCTTTTGTAGTTATGGATGCTTGCAATAGGAGTGAATCATAAGTGGGATGCTTGTCCAAGTAAGGACAGCACCAAGCACCGTCCACCCACATATCAAATTATCAAAGCACCGAACGCGAATCATATGAACATGATGAAAACTAGCTTGACGATAATTCCCATGTGTCCTCGGGAGCGCTTTTCTTTATATACGAGTTTGTCCAGGCTTGTCCTTTGCTACAAAAAGGATTGGGCCACCTTGCTGCACTTTATTTACTTTTGTTACTTGTTGCTCGTTACAAATTATCTTATCACAAAACTATCTGTTACCTATAATTTTAGTGCTTGCAGAGAATACCTTGCTGAAAACCGCTTATCATTTCCTTCTGCTCCTCGTTGGGTTCGACACTCTTACTTATCGAAAGGACTAGATAGACCCCCTATACTTGTGGGTCATCATGCATGATTTAAATACTTTGTGTGGTGAAGATAGAGCATAGTCAGACTATATGATTTTGTAGGGATAACTTTATTTGGCCATGTTATTTTGAGAAGACATAATTGCTTAGTTAGTATGCTTGAAGTATTATTATTTTTATGTCAATATTAAACTTTTGTCTTGAATTTTTTGGATCTGAATATTCATACCACAATTAAGAGAATTACATTGAAATTATGCCAACTAGCATTCCACATCAAAATATCTGTTTTTATCATTTACCTACTCGAGGACGAGCAGGAGTTAAGCTTGGGGATGCTTGATACGTCTCCAACGTATCTATAATTTTTGATTGTTCCATGCTATATTATATTCTGTTTTGGACATTAATGGGCTTTATTATACACTTTTATATTATTTTTGGGACTAACCTATTAACCGGAGGCCCAGCCCAGAATTGATTTTTTTTGCCTATTTCAGAGTTTCGCAGAAAAAGAATATCAAACGAAGTCCAAACGGAATGAAACCTTCGGGAACATGATTTTCGGAACGAACATGATTCAAAGGACTTGGACCCTACGTCAAGAAAGCTACCAGGAAGGCACGAGGTAGGGAGGCACGGGCGTGCCCTCCACCCTCATGGGGCCCATGTTGCTCCACCGACGTACTTCTTCGTCCTATATATACCCACGCACTTCAAACTACCAGACACGGAGCCAAAACCTAATTCCACCGCCGCAACCTTCTCGCAATTCGTGAGATCCCATCTTGGGGCCTTTTCCGAGTTCCGGAGGGGGCATTGATCACGAGGGCTTCCACATCAACACCATAGCCCTCCGATGATGTGTGAGTAGTTTACCTCGCACCTTCGGGTCCATAGTTATTAGCTAGATGGCTTTTTCTCTTTTGGATCTCAATACAATGTTATCCCCCTCTCGTGGAGATCTATTCGATGTAATCTTCTTTTGTGGTGTGTTTGTTGAGACCGATGAATTGTGGGTTTATGATCAAGTTTATCTATGAACAATATTTGAATCTTCTTTGAATTCTTTTATGTATGATTGGTTATCTTTGCAAGTCTCTTCAATTATCAGTTTGGTTTGGCCTACTAGATTGATCTTTCTTGCAATGGGAGAAGTGCATAGCTTTGGGTTCAATCTTATGTGTCCTTTCCCTGATAGTAGGGGCAGCAAGCCAGATTGTATTGTTGCCATTGAGGATAACAAGATGGGGTTTATATCATATTGCATGAGTTTATCCCTCTACATCATGTCATCTTACTTAAAGCGTTACTATGTTCTTTTTGAACTTAATACTCTAGATGCATGCTGGATAGCGGTCGATGTGTGGAGTAATAGTAGTAGATGCGGTGCAGGAGTCGGGTCTACTTGTCGCGGACGTGATGCCTATATACATGATCGCATTCTAGATATTCTCATAACTATGCTCAATTCGTCAATTGCTCAACAGTAATTTGTTTACCCAACGTAATACTTATGCTCTCGAGAGAAGCCACTAGTGAAACCTATGGCCCCGGGTCTATTTTCCATCATATTTAATCTTCCAACACTTATCTATTTCTATTGCTTTTTATTTTACTTTGCATCTTTATTTCTCTTTATCATAAAAATACCAAAAATATTATCTTATCATATCTATAAGATCTCACTTTCGTAAGTGACCGTGAAGGGATTGACAACCCATTTATTGTGTTGGTTGCGAGGATTTTATTTGTTTGTGTAGGTGCGAGGGACTCGTGCGTGGCCTCCTACTGGATTGATACCTTGGTTCTCAAAAACTGACGGAAATACTTACGCTACTTTGCTGCATCACCCTTTCCTCTTCAAGGGAAAACCAACGCAGTGCTCAAGAGGTAGCAGTACCCAACAGTTTCTTTTTGGGTATCATATGAAGACGCACTTCTCTGATTTGGGTTTGAGCTTATCAGGTTGAAACTTTTTCACGTAAGCATCGCAATCCCAAACTTTAAGAAACGACAGCTCAGGTTTCTTGCCAAACCACATTTCATACGGTGTCGTCTCAACGTATTAGATGGTGCCCTATTTAACGTGAATGCAGCTGTCTCTAATGCATGACCCCAAAACGATAGTGGTAAATTGGTAAGAGACATCATAGATCGTACCATATCTAATAAAGTACGGATACGATGTTCGGACACACCATTACGCTGTGGTGTTCCAGGTGGCGTGACTTGTGAAACTATTCCACATTGTTTCAAATGAAGACCAAACTCATAACTCAAATATTCACCTCCACGATCAGATCGTAGAAACTTTATTTTCTTGTTACGATGATTTTCCACTTCACTCTAAAATTCTTTGAACTTTTCAAATGTTTCAGACTTATGTTTCATTAAGTAGATATACCCATATCTGCTCAAATCATCTGTGAAGGTCAGAAAATAACGATACCCGCGTGAGCCTCAACACTCATCGGACCGCATACATCAGTATGTATTATTTCCAATAAGTTAGTTGCTCGCTCCATTGTTCCGGAGAACGGAGTCTTAGTCATCTTGCCCATGAGGCATGGTTCGCAAGCATCAAGTGATTCCAAAAGCCAATCAACATGGAGTTCCTACATGCGCTTTACACCAATATGACTTAAACAACAGTGCCACAAATATGTTGCACTATCATTATCAACTTTGCATCTTTTGGCATCAACATTATGAATATGTGTATCGTTACGATCGAGATTCAATAAACCATTTATATTAAGTGTATGACCATAGAAGGTTTTATTCATGTAAACAGAACAACAATTATTCTTTGACTTAAATGAATAACCATATTGCAGTAAACATGATCCAATCATATTCATGCTCAACGCAAACACCAAATAACATTTATTTTGGTCCAGCACTGATATCAAAGGTAGAGGGAGTGTGCGATGGTGATCTTATCAACCTTGGAATCATTTCCAACACACATCGTCACTTCGCCCATAACTAGTCTGTGTTCATTCTGCAACTCATGTTTTAGTTACTACTCTTAGCAACTAAACCAGTATCAAATACTGAGGGGTCGCTATAAACACTAGTAAAGTACGCATCAATAACATGTATATCAAATATACTTTTATTACTTTGCCATCCTTCTTATCCACCAAGTATCTAGGGCAGTTCCACTTCCAGTGACCATTTCCTTTGCAGAGAAGCACTCAGCCTGTGCTTGGGTCTAGCTTTGGGCTTCTTCATGGGAGCAGCAACTAGCTTGCTATTCTTCTTTGAAGTTCCTCTTTCTTTCCCTTTGCCCTTTTCTTGAAACTAGTGGTCTTGTTAACCATCAACACTTGATGTTATTTCTTGATTTCTACCTTCGCCGATTTCAGCATCGCGAAGAGCTTGGGAATTACTTTCGTCATCCCTTGAATATTATAGTTCATCACTAAGTTCTAATAACTTGGTGATAGTGACTAGAGAACTTTGTCAATTACTATCTTATCTGGAAGATTAACTCCCACTTGATTCAAGCAATTGTAGTACCCAGACAATCTGAGCACTTGCTCAATGGTTGAGCTATTCTCCTCCATCTTTTAGGCAAAGTACTGTCAGAGGTCTCATACCTCTCGACACGGGAATGAGTATGAAATACCAATTTCAACTCTTAGAACATCTTATATGCTCTGTGGCGTTCAAAACACTTTTGAAGTCCCTGTTCTAAACTGTAAAGCATGGTGCACCAAACTATCAAGTAGTTATCATACCGAGCTTGCCAAACGTTCATAACGCCCGTGATCTCGCTCCTGCAATAGGTCTGTCACCTAGCGGTGCATCAAGGACATAATTCTTCTGTGCAGCAATGAGGATAATCCTCAGATCATGTACCAAGTCCGCATCATTGCTACTATCATCTTTCAACTTATTTTTCTCTAGGAACATATCAAAAATAAACTAGAAGCTACATCGCAAGCTATTGATCTACAACATAGACATGCAAAATACTATCAGGTACTAAGTTCATGATAAATTAAAGTTCAATAATCATATTACTTAATAACTCCCACTTAGATAGACATCCTCTAATCATCTAAGTGATCACGTGATCCAAATCAACTAAACCATGTCCGATCATCACGTGAGATGGAGTAGTTTTCAAAGGTGAACTTCACTATGTTGATCATATCTACTATATGATTCATGCTCGACCTTTCGGTCTTAGTGTTCCGAGGCCATATTTGCATATGCTAGGCTCGTCAAGTTTAACCCGAGTATTCTGCATGTGCAAAACTGGCTTGCACCCGTTGTATGTGAACGTAGAGCTTATCACACCCGATCATCACGTGGTGTCTCAAAGACGATTTAACCGTCGAACGGTGCATACTGTGGAGAACACTTATACCTTGAAATTTAGTGAGAGATCATCTTATAATGCTACCGCCGAACTAAGCAAAATAAGATGCATAAAGGATAAACATCACATGCAATCAATATAAGTGATATGATATGGCCATCATCATCTTGTGCCTTCGATCTCCATCTCGAAAGCACCGTCATGATCACCATCGTCACCGACTTGACACCTTGATCTCCATTGAAGCATCATTGTCGTCTCGCCAACTATTGCTATCACGACTATCGCTACCGCTTAGTGATAAAGTAAAGCAATTACATGGCGATTGCATTTCATACAATAAAGCGACAACCATAAGGCTCCTGCCAGTTGCCGATAACTGTTACAAAACGTGATCATCTCATACAACAATTTATATATCATCACGTCTTGACCATATACTTGTTTTTGCAACAACATACGCTGCAAAAACAAGTTAGACGTCCTCTACTTGTTTTTGCAAATTTTACGTGGCTGCTACGGGTTTAGCAAGAACCGTTCTTACCTACGCATCAAAAACCACAACGATTTTTCGTCAAGTGTGTTGTTTTAACCTTCAACAAGGACTGGGCATAGTCACACTCGATAGACACCCACTAGCCACCTGTGTGCGAAGCACGTCGATAGAACCAGTCTCGCATAAGCGTACGCGTAATGTCGGTCTGAGCTGCTTCATCCAACAATACCACCGAATCAAAGTATGACATGTTGGTAAGCAGTATGACTATTATTGCCCACAACTCTTTATGTTCTACTCGTGCATATAACATCTATGCATAGACCTGGCTCGGATGCCACTATTGGGGAACGCAGTAATTTAAAAAAAAATCCTACGATCATGCAAGATCTATCCAGGTGATGCCCGAGCGGGAGAGTGTGTCCACGTACCCTCATAGACCGAAAGCGGAAGCGTTATATCAACGCGGTTGATGTAGTCGTACGTCTTCACGATCCGACCGATCCTAGCACCGAACATACGGCACCTCCATGTTCAGCACACGTTCAACTCGATGACGTCCCTCGTACTATTGATCCACTTGAGGCCGAGGGAGAGTTCCATTAGCACGACAGCGTGGCGACGGTGATGATGAAGTTACCGGTGCAGGGCTTCGCCTAAGCACTACGACGATATGACTGAGGTGTGTAACTGTGGAGGGGGGCACCGCACACGGCTAAGACAAATCTTGAGTGCCTTTGGGTGCCCCCCGCAACGATATAAAGGAGGGGAGGAAGAGGTGGCCGCCCAAGGGGCAAGATTGTGTGGGGAATCCTACTAGAACTCCCCAGTCCAAGTAGGATTCCCCTCCTCTTTCCTATTCGGAGTAGGAGAGAAGGAAAGAGAGGGAGAGGGAGAAGGAAAAGGAGAAGGAAAGGGGGGCCACGCCCCCACCCCTTGTCCAATTCGGTTTGGGTAGGGGGAGGCGCACACCACCTCTTGGCCCTTCTCCCCTCTCTCCACTAAAGCCCAATAAGGCCCATTACTTCTCCCGGCGAATTCCCCTAACTCTCTGGTACTCCGAAAAATACCCGAATCACTCGGAACCTTTCCGATGTCCGAATATAGCATTCCAATATATCGATCTTTACGTCTCGACCATTTCGAGACTCCTCGTCATGTCCGTGATCTCATCCGGGACTCCGAACAACCTTCGGTACATCAAATCACATAACTCATAATACAAATCGTCATCGAACGTTAAGCGTGTGGACCCTACGGGTTCGAGAACTATGTAGACATGACCGAGACACATCTCCGGTCAATAACCAATAGCGGAACCTAGATGCTCATATTGGCTCCTACATATTCTACGAAGATCTTTATCGGCCAAACTGCATAACAACATACATTGTTCCCTTTGTCATCGGTATGTTACTTGCCCGAGATTCGATCGTCGGTATCATCATACCTAGTTGAATCTCGCTATCGAAAGTCTTTACTCGCCAGTAATGCATCATCCCGTAACTAACTCATTAGTCACATTGCTTGCAAGGCTTATAGTGATGTGCATTACCGAGAGGGCCCAGAGATACCTCTCCGATACATGGAGTGACAAAACCTAATCTCGATATATGCCAACTCAACAAACAACTTTGGAGACACCTGTAGAGCATCTTTATAATCACCCAGTTACGTTATGATGTTTGATAGCACATAAAGTTTTCCTCCGGTATTCGGGAGTTGCATAATCTCATAGTCAGAGGAACATGTATAAGTCATGAAGAAAGCAGTAGCAATGAAACTGAAACGATCATAATGCTAAGCTAACGAATGGGTTTTGTCCATCACATCATTCTCTAATGATGTGATCCCGTTCATCAAATGACAACACATGTCTATGGTCAGGAAACATAACAATTTTTTATTAACGAGCTAGTCAAGTAGAGGCATACTAGGGACACTCTATTTTGTCTATGTATTCACACATGTACTAGGTTTCCGGTTAATACAATTCTAGCATGAATAATAAACATTTATCATGAAATAAGGAAATAAATAATAACTTTATTATTGCCTCTAGGGCATATTTCCTTCACATGGTTGGTGGCATGGTCTTGGGATAGGTCTCCCACACTCTACACCGTAGGTCTAGTTTTGCTTGCAATGGCTTTGCATTTCTATTGGACTAAATTATTGGTATGTGCTCATTTGTGTTTGACTCTGTGCATCTTGGTTGTGTAGAGGCCAACGTGTACTTATTATGTTTTTTATTCTTTTGATGCTACATTTTAAGTTAATAAAATACGTACTTTATCAAAAAATGAGTGATTAAGGGAAAATTAGGATGTCATTGAGACCAGGCCTCATGTTATTTTGTAGTGTGGATTCAGCTGCTTGGTTTGGTATCAATATTTTTTTCGCGAATACGCAAGATGCGTATCTTTTCATTGATAGAAGAAGAGTACAAGAAAGGGGTTACACCGCTAACAAGGCCATGTACGCACTAGGAATGGTGTACAAGCGCAGGAGCACAACAGACGGGGCATGCTCATCCCCCACGAGAGAAACTAGGGGCTAAGCGCCAGGGATAATGTTTTGTAGACCGGTGGCGCCCGCCCTGGCCCAGAGGTGCTCCTCGTCCTTGATGGTGTCGGAGGTGAAGGTAATCTATGGTGTAGCTCCATCAAAAATGCAAGCGTTGCGGTGCTTCCAAATCCACCAAGCAGACAGGATGATGAGGGAGGATAGACCTTTGCACATGGATGCGGCGCAAGGTCAAGCAAGGATCTCCACCAGAGCTGAAAAGATGTGTTAGGTTCGGGGAGGCCAATGGGCACACGTGCCCAGACGAGGATCTCGTGCCAAACTTGGCGAGAGAAAGAGCAGCCGACGAGGAGATGGTGCATGGACTCCTCCTCCTGATCGCAAAGGGCGCATGCTTCACCATGGGGCAGTCCGCGGCGTGCAAGGTGCTCCGCGGTCCAGCAGCGGTCTTGCATGGCCAGCCATAAGAAGAACTTGACGCAGAGGGAAGCCCAAGGTCGCTAAGTGAGCCGCTAGAATGGGTCTTCACAAGATCCAATAAATAGCGCCTTATAGCAGGAACTAGCTATGTATGTAGTGGAAGAAGTCCAACGCCAACATAGCCTATTCGGCTCGGTGGAGAGAATAGTGGGCCGCACCAGGCGCCATAGCTCGACATACTGCACCATGGCCGCCGGCCAAAGCGCGCCTCAGATGTCCCGCACCCAAGAGCGCTGGTGCAGGCCATCACGCACGCAGCGGCCCTTCCGAAGACGCCTTGGGACGAGGGCAAGAACGAGAGGGGCGATCTCCGAAGGAAATATGCCCTAGAGGCAATAATAAAGTTACTATTTATTTCCTTATATCATGATAAATGTTTATTATTCATGCTAGAATTGTCTTAACCGAAAACATGATACATGTGTGAATACATAGACAAACAGAGTGTCACTAGTATGCCTCTACTTGACTAGCTCGTTAATCAAAGATGGTTATGTTTCCTGGCCATAGACATGAGTTGTCATTTGATTAACGGGATCACATCATTAGGAGAATGATGTGATTGACTTGACCCATTTCGTTAGGTTAGCACTTGATCGTTTAGTATGTTGCTATTGATTTCTTCATGACTTTGTGTGCAACCAAACGTCACAACGTAACTGGGTGATTATAAAGGTGCTCTACAGGTGTCTCCGAAGGTACTTGTTGGGTTGGCGTATTTCGAGATTAGGATTTGTCACTCCGATTGTCGGAGAGGTATCTTTGGGCCCACTCGGTAATGCACATCACTATAAGCCTTGCAAGCATTGTAACTAATGAGTTAGTTGCGAGATGATGTATTACGGAACAAGTAAAGAGACTTGCCGGTAATGAGATTGAACTAGGTATTGAGATACCGATGATCGAACTTCGGGCAAGTAACATACCGATGACAAAGGGAACAACGTATGTTGTAATGCGGTTTGACCGATAAAGATCTTCGTAGAATATGTAGGAACTAATATGAGCTTCCAGGTTCCGCTATTGGTTATTGGCTGGAGACGTGTCTCGATCATGTCTACATAGTTCTCGAACCCGTAGGGTCCGTGACGCTAAAGTTTCGTGACGATTGTATTATGAGTTTTTGTGTTTTGATGTACCGAAGGTTGTTCGGAGTCCCAGATGTGATCACGGACATGACGAGGAGTCTTGAAATGGTTGAGACGTAAATATCGATATACTGGACGACTATGTTCGGACACCGTAATGGTTTCGGGAGTTTCGACATATACGGAGTACCGGGGTTACCGAACCCCTGTGGAGTTTAATGGGCCAAGATTGGCCTTAGTGGAGAAGAGGAGGCGGTTAGGCTGGCCGCGCCTCCCTCTAGTCCAAATTGACAAGGAGGGGCGGCGCCTTTCCTTCCCCCTCTCCTTCCTTCCTTTCCTCCTACTCCAACTAGAAAGAGGGAGTCCTACTCCCGTGGGAGTAGGACTCCTCGCGCGCGCCCCCCGGCCGGCCACCTCCTCCCCGGTCCTTTATATACGGGGTAGGGGCACCTCTAGAAACAACAATTGATCTCTTGATCTCTTAGCTGCAAAGTGCCCCCTCCACCATATTTCACCTCGATCATATCAGAGCGGTGCTTAGGCGAAGCCCCGCGCCGTAGCATCATCATCACCGTCATCACGCCGTCGTTCCGATGGAACTCCCCCACAAAGCTTGGCTGGATCGGAGTTCGAGGGACATCATCGAGCTGAACGTGTGCTGAACTCGAAGGTGCCGTACGTTCGGTACTTGGATCGGTCGGATCGTGAAGACGTACGACTACATCAACCGCGTAGTGCTAACACTTCCGCTTTCGGTCTACGAGGGTATGTGGACACACTCTCCCCTCTTGTTGATATGCATCACCATGATCCTGTGTGTGTGTAGGAATTTTTGTGAAATTACTACGTTCCCCAACAGTGGCATCCGAACCAGGTTTTATGCGTAGATGTTATATGCACGAGTAGAACACAAGTGAGTTGTGGGCGATACAAGTCATACTACTTACCAAAGATGTCATACTTTTGTTCGTGGTATGTTGGATGAAGCGCCCCGGACCGACATTACGCTGCATCGACACGCCTCCGTCAGATCTACTTTTCCAAACACTTTTGCCCTTGTTTTGGACTCTAACTTGTATGATTTGAATGGAACTAACCGGACCGACGTTGTTTTCAGCAGAATTGCCGTGACGTTGTTTTATGTGCAAAAACAAAAGTTCTCGGAATGACCTGAAACTCCACGAACATCTAGTCAAAAGTAATAAAAATCCTTGCCAAAGATGAAGACCGGGGGCCACACTCGTCCACGAGGGTGCCTCTGCATGCGCACCCCCACCTCGTGGCCCTCGAGCTCCTCCGACGCCAACTCCAACTCTATATATTTGCTTTCGGAGAGAGAAAAGCCAGAGAGAAGAATTCATTACATTTTACGATATGGAGCCGCCGCCAAGCCCTAAAACCTCTCGGGAGGGCTGATCTGGAGTCCGTTCGGGCCCGGAGAGGGGATTTCGCCGTCGCGTCATCATCAAGAATCCTCCAACACCAATTTCATGATGCTCACCGCTGCATGAGTAATTCCATCGTAGGCTTGCTGGACGGTGATGGGTTGGATGAGATCTATCATGTAATCGAGTTAGTTTTGTTAGGGTTTGATCCCTAGTATCCACTATGTTCGAGATTGATGTTGCTATGACTTTGCTATGCTTAATGCTTGTCACTAGGGCCCGAAAGTGCCATGATTTCAGATCTGAACCTATTATGTATTCATGAATATATGTGAGTTCTTGATCCTATCTTGCAAGTCTATAGTCACCTATTATGTGTTATGATCCGACAACCCCAAGTGACAATAATCGGGATACTTTCGGTGATGACCATAGTTTGAGGAGTTCATGTATTCACTATGTGCTAATGCTTTTTCCGTTCTCTATTAAAAGGAGGCCTTAATATCCCTTAGTTTCCATTAGGACCTCGCTGCCACGGAGGGTAGGACAAAAGATGTCATGCAAGTTCTTTTCCATAAGCACGTATGACTATATTCGAATACATGCCTACATTACATTGATGAATTGGAGCTAGTTCTCGTAACCCTATGTTATGATCGTTACATGATGAACCGCATCCGCATAATTATCTATCATCGATCCAATGCCTACAAGCTTTCCATATACTGGTTTATGCTTATTTACTTTCTCGTTGTTACTGTTACAATCATTACAAAACACCAAAAATATTACTTTTGCTTTCATTACTCTTTTGTTACCGTTACCACTACTATCATATTACTTTGGTACTAAATACCTTGCTGCAGATATTAAGTTATCCATGTGTGACTGAATTGACAACTCAGTTGCTAATAGTTGAGAATGTTCTTTGGCCCCTTGTGTCGAATCAATAAATTTGGGTTGAATACTCACCCTCGAAAGTTGTTGTTGTCCCTCACACTTGTGGGTTATCAAGACTAATTTCTCGCGCCATGCTGGGAGCATAGCTCTATTCTTTAAGTCACTTGGGATTTATATCTGCTGGACACTATGAAGAATTTGAAAGACACTAAGACAAAAATTTATCCCTCAACTACGAGGGGAGGTAAGGAACTGCCATCTAGCTTTGCACTTGATTCACCTTCCGTTATGAGTAAGCTTATACACCTAAACCTGCTTCGCTATTCGCTCGATATGTCGCATGTTATTGATGATGCCACTTCGCTATGCATGATACTTATGATGAAACTACTTCTATGCTTGATACTACTGTGCCCCTTAGTGAATTTCTTGATGAACAAATTGCTAGGGCTAGAGAGAAAGAAATTATTGAATCTGAATATGTTGATGAAAGTGATGATGAAGATAGGCCTGTTATTCCTGAGGGTTATGTTTTTGATATGGAAGCTTCTGCAGCTATTTTAGCTTGCAAAGATAGATATGAGCTCAAGAGGTTATTAGCTAAATGGAACAAAGAATCTCTTAAAGATAAAATGAAACCTGGCCCTGCTTTTGCTACTTCACCTATTTCTGTTCCTGATAAGGATTATGAATTCTCTGTTGATCCTGATATAATGTAGCGACCCGACCCAAAATCGGTCAAGTCTCTGTGTCTGTACCATCCCAAGATCATGCTGGCACACACAGTACATTGATGAAATAATCAAAGTTCAATCACACCTGAATTTATTACACGATTCTCATATCGAGTCTTTATTACAATAGAATAAATTCGCCAAGGCCAACTCATGAGAAATAAACTAAGTAAAGCTATGAAGCGTAGAAGAATAGCGAGTCCATCCGACTCCATAGGGCAATCGCCAAGCGGATCGTAGCCTCACTCCCCGATCGAATACTCCTCTACAACATAAGACGTTGCAGCCGTAGGTCAGCATTTTGAATATGCCGCAAGTCATGAAGAGAGAATAACAATAAAAAATACTAACACTATATGCAATTTGGTGTGGGGCTCTAAGTTTCATTGTTTTTGCTAAAAGCCGTTTTCCCTACAACAAAGGACTTGCTTGCAAATACTACAAAATTGTTGGTAGTTATTGAGATGGTTCCGCCAACCAATGTCTCGCTCCCAAATTATTAAATAATCCCTCAATTAATTTATTAGTTTTGTTGAGATTTCCAAATACTTCCAAGTTCCAGAGGCTCAAATTGTCCAGAATCGGGACACGGCTAACCGATTAGATCTTCACTCTGCAGAGGTTTGTGCACTTTACCCGCAAGTATCGCTCCTCCTTTTAAGTCTTCGCACTTCATGGTGTTTGAAGACGGACGAACGTAAACAGGGTCTTCCAAGAGTTCTTCCGCCACCGCCGTACCCATCCAATCCTACCGCTCTTCTACATCTCGTAGCACCGTCCGCCGAGTCACAACTAGTGTTGACCAAGCCGAGCCCATAATGGCTTGCGGCTGCACGTGTAAGCTTCCGCTCAATGGGGTATACATCCATCTCTTCGTGGCTGGGTGAAGCTTTCCGCAAGATGTCATGGCACTTCTCCATGCATCCCGCCAACCACGGGTTCTCCAGGTGCCCGCCAACCGCCCTCCACCCAAAGAGTAAATTTTGAAGTCCAGCTTGATCTTGAAGTCATGGGGTTGTCATCATCTTGACTCTCACATCTCCTTATGAATTCACTAAACCAACCCCGCCTCACGAGCATAGCAAAATAAACTACTTGCCCGGCAATGGTAACAAGGAAATTGGGTTCATCCTACCTCATGATACTACTCAAGAACATAACTTCAAATTCACCTACTGCATGCATGGTGGGAGGTATAATTCTAATGCAATAAAATCATAGGTATAGTAAAAGAAATATGATCAATGACTTGCCTTGCTGACGATCTTCGAAAGCTAGGGACTCGTGGTAGCAAGCTTCGCACTCCGGAAATTCTACCGAGACAAACAATAATCATAATAAGCATACAACATATGATCACTTAACATAATAGCATGCTAACATAACACACAAAGCAATTGAACCAAAACCCAAAGAAACTCGAAGAAATCCAATTCAATGTTTTCACCACATCAAACACAACCAAAGAAATAGTTTTGCATAACAAATTTTTTCTTAACAGAACCTAAGCATGGGTTTTTGCTACCTAACAGAAAAGAAATCATTATGCAACTAGGAGCAAAAAGAATCACATCAAAAGCTATTATAAAACTCCTATTAGGCCTAAAACAATCCTAGCAAGAAAAAATAAAATAAAAATTTTATTTATTATAAATAAAAGTCCCTGTTCTAAAGTTACAGAAACTAACCTAGAATAAACTATCACATAGGAAAAATAAAATTATTTGCTAATTAAAACAATAGGAAAACAATAGCTAGTTAAATAATTAAGAACTACATGGTTTTGATTAAAACTATTTTTTATTAAATCTAAAATGCCCAAATAAATTCCTACGGTTAGGTAAGGTCAAAACAAAGTTGTGACAAAAAGAATCACTAAAAATAATATTCCTAACTCACTTTATAGCAGAATTACTAATCTGTCTAAAACTAAAATAAAAATATTTTAAATAATTTAAACATGGCCAAACATATTTTCTACAGAAATTACAATAAATTTTCAAACCAACAAAAAAGGAATCACTTCAAAATATTAAGTAGATTAAAAGATATGGATTTTACAAAACTGAAACTATTCTGTTAAAAACAGAAACGAAAAATGAAATTAAAAGAAAAATCGGGCGCTAATGGGCCTATCTAGCGCTCGGGCGTAATATAACTAAACCGTGCCCTAGGGATTAAACCGAGTCGGCCGGTCTAAACTAACCTAAACAAACCGATAAACCGTAACTAAACCGTTCATTAAACTAAACCCTAAATAAACCGCATTTCTTCGATCTAATCTAGCGCTGCTCGCTTAGATCGGACGGTGGGGGTATCTCGGCGATTTCATCTGGGTCGACGGCGACGGCAGCTCGGGCGGCGACGGTGCGGGGGTCTCCGGTGGTCGGGGTCGGCGGCGGAGGCTTCCGGCGGGTGCGGCGGAGCGAGGGGGTTCCGGAGGTGGACTCGGGCGAGCTCGAGAGGGTCGGGATGGCCGAACGGGAAATGATGGCTGGGGCGGCTCGGCTGTTCGGCGAGCGATTGTGGCGAGAGGGAGGGTCGGCGAGGGGCGAGGGGGGTATATATAGGGGGGGCACCAACTTGGGCGAGGGGGCGATCGGGCGAGGGGATCGGGAGGCGATCCCGGAATCTCCGGATTCGGCATGGTGGCGGTTGGCGGTCTTGGGAGGAGGAAGACGGGTGGGGCCGGGTGTCGAGGAGAGAGGGAGAGGCGCTGGCCGGGCGGCCGGGCGAAGAGGTTTCTGCCGTGGCTCGGTCGGTTGGGCGCTGCTCAAGGCGCTGGTGGGTTTCGGCACTGTCAGCCGCCCTGTGGGTGGGCTCGGCACTGGCCGGGTTGGTTATTCGGGGCGCCGGGTCCTTTTTCTTTTCTAATTTTTTTGAATTTAGGAAAGGGAAAAATATATTTAAATATAAATATTTTATATATATATATATATATATATATATATATATATATATATATATGATCGGGAATATTCCTATAATTTGAACATTTTCCAGGCAAACTCAAACTTTATAAAAAATCATTTTTCTAAAATTCCAAATAAAATTCAGATTTGAATTCAAACTTTTTGGCAGGGTTTTCATCTGACATATTTGGAGTGTCATGTTTACTCCTCTCATACTTTTTCTCAAGTATTTGTCAGGCATTGATTTGAAATAAATTTCAACTGCCAAACTTTGAATTCAAATTCCAACAACTCCAAAAACTTCTGAAACTTCAAATGCCACTCAATTTCAAACAATATGCATAGATGCTTAGCTATAATTGTAAAACATTCCAAATAGGAAATTTGGGATGTTACAAACCTACCCACTTTAAGATGAATCTCGCCTCGAGATTCGGGTTGGCTAGCAAATAGGTGCGGTGGTCTCATGGAGGTCTTCTTCTCGCCCTGTGTGGCTTCCTCTCGGAATGATGACTCCACAACACCTTGCAAAACTTGATGATCTTGCTGCGGGTGACTCGTTCGCAGTCTCGAGAATTCGGACGGTTTCTCCTCATAAGTCGATCACCGTCGAGCTGTATGGCCTCTAGGGGCACCGTGTCTCTCAACGGAATATCGCCATGTCGGCATGGCATTTCTTCACCGAGAAACATGGAAGACATCATGAACTCCGACAATCCTTCCGCAATTCCAACTTGTAAGCAACTTCTCCACGACGCTCGAGGATTTGTAGGGCCAATGAATCGGGGTGCTAACTTTCCTTTAACACCGAACCTCTTGATTCCACGAAGTGGGGACACACGAAGATATGCCCGGTCTCCTGCTTCGTAAGTTACTTCCTTGGGTTTACTGTCGGCATAACTCTTCTGTCTCGACTGAGCTACCTTGAGTCTATCTCGAATCAATTTGACTTTCTCTTCGGAATCTCTGATAAGATCGGGACCGAAATTTTTTCGATCTCCAACACCATCCCATAGCAATGGTGTTCTGCACCTTCTTCCGTGATAGAGCTTCGAAGGGGCCATCTTCGATCGGGTCTCGATAACTGTTATTGTAGGAGAACTCCGCAGATGGCAAATTATCATCCCAGCTAGACCCATAGTCTAGCGACAAGCTCTCAACGTGTCCTCCAGATCTGGTTGACTCTCTCGGTCCGTCCATCCGTCTCGTGGATGAAAAGTCAGATCAACTCCAGCCTCGCACTCCAAATTTTCATGCAATTGATTCCAAAACTTTGAGGTAAATTGTGTTCCTCTATCCGACACGATACTCCTCGAACTCCATGCAGATATACGATCCTGGTCATGTATATCTTGGCTAACTTAGCGCTGGTATAGGTAGTCTTCACGGAATGAAATGAGCTACCTTGGTCAATCGATCAACCACTACCCGATGGAATCATAACCTGAACGGGTCCCGGTAATCCTGTGATAAAATCCATTCCAAGTTTTTCCCATTTCCACTGGAATCGCAAAGGTTGAAGTAACCGCTGGCTTCGATATTCTGCCTTTACTGCTGGCAAACATCGCAAACTGCTACGCATCGCAATATCCTTCTTCATACCGCCCACCGTAAACTTTCCTTCAAATCCAGATACATCTTGGTGTTACCGGGTGAATCGAGTACGGTGAATCATGAGCCCTCAAGAATTAGCTTCCCGAGTTCGGGATCATTGGGTACATAAATACGATCCTCGAACCATATGGCTCAGATTCATCCTCACGAAACCCTTTAGCTCTTCCTTCATTCATCCTTTTCTTTATCTCATCAATTTCCTTGTCTGCCTTTCCGGCTTCACGAATTCTTTTCAGCCAAAGTGGACTGAACTTCCAGAGTTGCAACGTATCCTCTCGAACTATCTCCAAATAAGATCTCTCGAGGTCATCGACTAACTCCTGGGTAATCCTCCCGCTATAAGAGTATTCACATAACTCTTACGGCTCAAAGCATCTGCTACAACATTAGCCTTTCCCGGTGGTAATGCAATCTCATGTCATAGTCCTTGATTAACTCTAGCCATCTCCTCCGCTCGAGGTTCAACTCTTCTCGTGAAAATATATTTCAAGCTCTTATGATCTGTAAACATCACAACGGTTTCCGATAAGGAAATGTCTCTGTGTCTTGAGTGCATGCACTACGGCTGCTAACTCCAAATCATGGGTGGCATAATTCATCTCATGTGGTCGTAGCTCGGAGGTATAAGCTACAACTTTTCCTTCCTGCATGAGTACTCCTCCGAGTCCCCGACGAGAAGCGCCACAATATACCGTAATCCTTGTGTATGTCCGCAAAATCAGCACTAGGGCTGTAACCAAACGCTTCTTCAATTCCCGAAACCGCTTCACAATCCTCGTCCAAATGTACTTGGCGCCCTTCTTCAACAGCTCACCATGGGTTTGGCAATCTTCGAGAAATTATCAATAAACCTCCGATAATATCCTCGCGAGTCCGAGAAAATCGCGGATCTCCTTGATCGAGGTGGGTGATCGCCAATCGGTGATCGATACAACCTTGGCGGGGTCAATCGCTATTCCTTCTCCTGAAATAACATGTCCGAGGAATCTGACTTCCTTCAGCCAAAATTCACATTTATGAACTTGGCATACAACGATGTTCTCAAGTTTCTCCGTAACTAGACGCAAATGTTCCTTATGCTCTTCCTCGCTCTTGGAGAAAATCAGTATATCATCGATGAACACCACGACAAACTTGTCCAGATATTCCATAAATACCTTGTTCATCAAATTCATGAAGTATGCAGGGCATTAGTCAATCCAATGACATGACGGTATACTCATATAAACCATACCCGCTGGTGAATGCTGTTTTGGGTATATCCTCTCACGGATCTTCAATCGATGATACCCGATCAAGATCGATCTTGGAGAATACTTTGGCTCCAACTAGCTGATCAAATAGGTCATTAATCATCGGCAGAGGGTACTTGTTCTTAATGGTCACGCTGCTCAACTAACGATAATCCACAACCATTCTCGTGGTTCCATCCTTCTTCTCTACCAAAAGAACTGGGCTCCCCAAGGTGATGAGCTTATTGAATATATCCCTTCTCCAATAGCTCATTAATTTGATTCTTGATCTCTTTCAAATCGCTCGGGGCATCCGATAGGGTCTCTTGGATATTGGGGCTGTGTCGGGCAATAACTCAATCAGAAATTCAATGTCTCTGTCCGGTGGCATTCCTGGTAATTCCTCCGAAAACACATCGGGGAAATCTTGCACTACTGGCACTTCCTCCTGAACAACTCCCGTGAGGGAATTTACCTGATTCTTCATCGCGATACGTCTAGATACATACTTGATCCTCTTCTGCTCCGGGGTGGTGAGCAGAATCGACTTGTGGGCACAGTCTATGTTTCCTTCAAACTTTGTCAACCAATCCATGCCTAGGATTACATCCAAGGTCCGGGTTTCCAATACTATGAGGTCTGGGAAATTTATGGTTTCGATGTTGAGGGTTGCATGACAGCCTAAGCTCGCCATCATTTCTCCTCCCGGAACCGACGTGAAGAGGGCTTCTAAGGGTTCTAGTGGGCAACCCATACTTTTCCACAACTACCCTTGATATGAATGAATGCGTTGCACCGTAATCAAAGAGTACCAATACGGATGTGAATTTAATAAAACTTACCAACCACGTTGTCTGGCTGATCATAGACGCCCTCCACGCCAATGTGGTTCACCCGAGCACGAGGAAAAGGGTTGGGCTTCTTTGCTGAGCTTCCATTGCCGCTTCCATTCCTCTCGCTTGGCCTCCGGCAGTCGGTGGCATAGTGCCCTGTTTTCCGCACTTGAAAAAGGTGATGTGACTCAGATCCTTCGAACCGGGCAGACGATGCTGGTTGCCATTGCCGCTTCCATTGCCTCGCCTTGTTGTCCTGGTTATGTTGTTCCCATTTCTCCATGATTATGTCCTCCATGGTGTGATGGGTATGCCCTCCCCAGTATGGGGCATAACGGGCTTCGCCGAGCTCCGAGTTGTACTTCCCCGCCATACTTCCGCTATGCTATCAATCTGCTGCTGCTTGCCTTCGAGTATGGTGGCCTTGTCTACCAGCTCCGGTAGTTGTTGAAGGTAGCCACCATTAGCTGCATACCCAGCTCGCCATTGAGTCCTCGAGAAACTTTTTCCTGCTTTATGCATCCGTGGCCACATCATCCGGCATAGCGAGCTAACTTGTTGAACTCATCCACGCATCGCCCCACAAGACGGTTCTCTCGGGCGTAAGTTGCGGAACTCACGCTTCTTCGCACTCATGGCTCCGCTGAAACATGAGCGTGCGGAAAGCCTCGCTGGAACTGATCCCACGGATGGTGGCGAGGGATAAGTGGCGTGTAGTTTTCCCACCAAGAGGCTGCAGGTCCATCAAGCCGATAAAGCGGCAAAGCGCACCTTCTCCGCTCTCGCATCCAGCAGTGGCTAACTCCTTCCGACCTTGCGGAGCCAATCATCGCCACAATCGCCAAGTGCGCTAGAGAACACCGCGGATTCAGCCTTAGGAAGCGGGTCAAGTTGTCAACAGGGGTGGTGGCGGTGGATTGTTGTTGTTGTTGTTCTCGGTTCGATGAGCATCCGCATGAGGGCATTCTCGCTGCTGGATCAACCGGGTGAGCTCCGCGGAAAGTTGAGACCGGGTCACGCTCTGAGGCATCCGTGTTTTGGAGTGGATGAGAAAATTAGAATAGAACAAGGGTCTAATGAGAAAATATCACTACCCAAATGAATGCACAATCATAATCACACCAATCATTTATTCAATCCACTCAAACATGGTTCAACCTCGGATTACAAATTTCACGACTAATCGAAAATAACGGCCTAACTGATCGACGGAAAAGTAAAATAACATGGCGGTCGACTAAATGTCTTCATCAATAATCCTTGCGTGCTCGTGCGGCGCCCTCCGTGTGGCGCCCTCCGATGCGGCGCCCTCTTGCGGCTTTCTTCGGAGCTCCCTTCATAATCCTGGTCATTGCTCACGAGGTCCGCCATCTCCACTGGAAAAGGTCCTCTCCCAAGTCCATCTTTCCTCTAATGCGGCAACATCCATCTTCAGCTTGTCGACTCTCCATGAAATCCTTGATTTCTTCTTCATGGTCAAGGAAGTCTGCGGTGCCTTCTCCTCCGCCCAGCTTCACGGAACAGCAGCCTCGTGTACCTTCGAAGTTACGGCGAGTCTAGATCTCCCGCTTCCGAGGAGACACTCCAAGTCTTGGACATATGAGAGAATGGAGTCGCCCTTCACGGCACGAATGATATCTCCATTCCTAGCTCGCGAGAAATCATGGCGAGGTCCGATGGGTCAAGCTCGCCCTGTACTCTTTCTCGAGATGTCCAAGTGCACGATAAATCGCCATGTCTCTTCCGAGGATCCAGTTGAAATCGGTAAACTCAAAGTCAATAGGCTCAATGTCCTCCAAGGTCCTCCTCGAATGTGCACCTCAACTCAGAGCGGATATCCGCTTGAAGTGCATTGGTAGGCTTCCGGTGATTGAGGGCGAGCAATCTTCAGCTTCTTCACGATCTGACCAGCTTCTTGCCGAAAGGCATCGCCTCATCTGGCCGGCAAAACTCCGTAGCAGAACCGGGTGAACTCGCGCCATCTAAAATGTTGAAAATCGAGAGGAGTCGAAATGAACAAGGGAGAATTACGGAATGATAAGGACATAAAATAAATAGTCTCTTCCTATGGCTTTCCGATCCTAGGGGTTACGCCCCACGGTCACAGGTGCTCGATACTATCTCTCAGAGCGACCCGACCCAAAATCGGTCAAGTCTCCGTGTCTGCATTCATCCCAAGATCATGTCGGCACACACAAAGACATTGATGAAATAATCAAAGTTCAATCACACCTGAATTTATTACACGATTCTCATATCGAGTCTTTATTACAATAGAATAAATTCGCCAAGGCCAACTCATGAGAAATAAACTAAGTAAAGATGCGAAGCATAGAAGAATAGCGAGTCCATCCGACTCCATAGGGCAATCGCCAAGCGCGGATCGTAGCCTCACTCCCGATCGAATACCTCCGCAACATAAGACGTTGCAGCCGTAGGTCAGCATTTTGAATATGCCGCAAGTCATGAAGAGAGAATAACAATAAAAAATTACTAACACTATATGCAATTTGGCTGTGGGGCTCTAAGTTTCATTGTTTTGCTAAAAGCCGCTTTTTCCCTACAACAAAGGACTTGCTTGCAAATACTACAAAATTGTTGGTAGTTATTGAGATGGTTCCGCCAACCAATGTCTCATTCCCAAATTATTAAATAATCCCTCAATTAATTTATTAGTTTCAGTGTTGAGATTTCAAATACTTCCAAGTTCCAGAGGCTCAAATTGTCCGTGAATCGGGACACGGCTAACCGATTAGATCTTCACTCTGCAGAGGTTTGTGCACTTTACCCGCAAGAATCGCTCCTCCTTTTAAGTCTTCGCACTTCATGGTGTTTGAATACGGGACAAACGTAAACAGGGTCTTCCAAGAGTTCTTCCGCCACCGCCGTACCCATCCAATCCTACCGCTCTTCTACATCTCGTAGCACCGTCCGCCAGAGTCACAACTAGGGTTGACCAAGCCGAGCCCATAATGGCTTGCGGCTGCATTGTAAGCTTCCGTCAATGGGGTATACATCCGCCTCTTCGTGGCTGGGTGAAGCTCGCAAGATGTCATGGCACTTCTCCATGCATCCCGCCAACCACTGGGTTCTCCAGGTGCCCGCCAACCGCCCTCCACCCAAAGAGTAAATTTTGAAGTCCAGCTTGATCTTGAAGTCATGGGGTTGTCATCATCTTGACTCTCACATCTCCCTTATGAATTCACTCAACCAACCCCATCTACGAGCATAGCAAAATAAACTACTTCGTCCCGGGCAATGGTAACAAGGGAAATTGGGTTCATCCTACCTCATGATACTACTCAAGAACATAACTTCAAATTCACCTACTGCATGCATGGTGGGGAGGTATAATTCTAATGCAATAAAATCATAGGTATAGTAAAAGAAATATGATCAATGACTTGCCTTGCTGACGATCTTCGAAAGCTAGGGACTCGTGGTAGCAAGCTTCGCACTCCGGAAATTCTACCGAGACAAACAATAATCATAATAAGCATACAACATATGATCACTTAACATAATAGCATGCTAACATAACACACAAAGCAATTGAACCAAAACCCAAAGAAACTCGAAGAAATCCAATTCAATGTTTTCACCACATCAAACACAACCAAAGAAATAGTTTTGCATAACAAATTTTTTCTTAACAGAACCTAAGCATGGATTTTTGCTACCTAATGTAAAAGAAATCATTATGCAACTAGGAGCAAAAAGAATCACATCAAAAGCTATTATAAAACTCCTATTAGGCCTAAAACAATCCTAGCAAGAAAAAATAAAATAAAAATTTTATTTATTGTAAATAAAAGTCCCTGTTCTAAAGTTACGAAACTAACCTAGAATAAACTATCACATAGGAAAAATAAAATTATTTGCTAATTAAAACAATAGGAAAACAGTAGCTAGTTAAATAATTAAGAACTACATGGTTTTGATTAAAACTATTTTTTATTAAATCTAAAATGTCCAAATAAATTCCTACGGTTTGGTAAGGTCAAAACAAAGTTGTGACAAAAAGAATCACTAAAAATAATATTCCTAACTCACTTTATAGCAGAATTACTAATCTGTCTAAAACTAAAATAAAATATTTTAAATAATTTAAACATGGCCAAACATATTTTGTACAGAAACTACAATCAATTTGCAAACCAACAAAAAGGAATCACTTAAAATATTAAGTAGATTAAAAGATATGGATTTTACAAAACTGAAACTATTCTGTTAAAAACAGAAACGAAAATGAAATTAAAAGAAAAATCGGCGCTAATGGCCTATCTAGCGCCGGGCGTAATATAACTAAATCGTGCCTAGGGATTAAACCAAGTCGGCCGGTCTAAACTAACCTAAACAAACCGGATAAGTCAGAATTAAACCGGTTCATTAAACTAAACCCTAAATAAAATAAAGATTTCTTCTGGATCTAATCTAGCTGCTCGCTTAGATCGGACGGTGGGGGTATCTCCGCGATTTCATCACTGGGTCGACGGCGACGGCGGCTCGGGCGGCGACGGCAGGGGTCTCCGTGGTCGGGCGGCGGCGAGATTTCCCGGTGCGGGCGGAGCGAGGGGTTCCGAGGTGGACTCAAGCAGCTCTAGAGGGTCGGGATGGCCGGAACGGAAAAATGCGCGGGCGGTTCGTTGTTCGGCGAGCGATTGTATGCAGAGGGAGGGGCGGGCGAGGGGCGAGGGGGTATATATAGGGGGGCACCGACTTGTGCGAGGGGCGATCGGGCGAGGGATCGAGGCGATCCCTAATCCCTGTGATTCAAGGGCGGCGGCGGGGGTTGGCGGTCTTGCGGGAGGAGGAAGACGGGTGGGGCCGGTGTCAGGAGAGAGGGGAGAGGCGCGGCTGGGTCGGGCGATCGGGTGAAGGGGTTTCGCCGGTGGCTCGGCCGGTCGGGCGCTGGCTCAAGGCAATGGGTTTGGCAATGGCTGCTACCGCTCTGGTGGGCTCTCACACTGGGCTGGGGGTTATTCGGGCCGGGCGCCTCGGGTCCTTTTTCTTTTCTAATTTTTTTGAATTTAGGAAAGGGAAAATATATTTAAATATAAATATTTTATATAGGACATATATATATATAAATGATCAGGGGAATATTCCCTATAATTTGAACATTTTTCCAGGGGCAAAACTCAAACTTTATAAAAAATCATTTTTCTAAAATTCCAAATAAAATTCAGATTTGAATTCAAACTTTTTGGCAGGTTTTTCATCTGACATATTTGGAGTGTCATGTTTACTCCTCTCGTACTTTTTCTCAAGTATTTGTGAGGCATTGATTTGAAATAAATTTCAACTGCCAAACTTTGAATTCAAATTCCAACAACTCCAAAAACTTCTGAAACTTCAAATGCCACTCAATTTCAAACAATATGCATAGATGCTTAGCTATAATTGTAAAACATTCCAAATAGGAAATTTGGGATGTTACATATAATTACTTTGGTTGAATCTGGTCCTTTTCATGGTTATGAATCTGAAACTGTTGTGGCACATCTTACTAAATTAAATGATATAGCCACCCTGTTCACTAATGATGAGAGATCTCGCTACTTTTATATCCTTAAAATATTTCCGTTCTCATTAAATGGTGATGCTAAGATATGGTTTAATTCTCTAGATCCTGTTTGTGTGCGTAGTCCCCAGGATATGATTTATTACTTCTCTGCTAAATATTTCCCTGCTCATAAGAAACAAGCTACTTTAAAGGAAATATACAACTTTGTGCAAATTGAAGAAGAGAGTCTCCCACAAGCTTGGGGGAGGCTTCTCAAGTTACTTAATGCTTTGCCTGATCATCCTCTTAAGAAAAATGAAATACTTGATATCTTTTATAATGGACTAACCGATGCTTCCAAAGATTACCTGGATAGTTGTGCTGGTTCTGTTTTCAGGGAAAGAACACCGGATGAAGCTGAAATTCTATTGAATAATATGTTGACAAATGAAAATAATTGGACACTTCCTGAGCCAGCTCCTGAGCCAATTCCTGAGCCTATTCCTAAACCAACTCCGAAGAAGAGGGGTGTTCTATTTCTTAGTCCTGAAGATATGCAAGAGGCAAAGAAATCTATGAAAGAAAAAGGTATTAAAGCCGAAGATGTTAAGAATTTACCTCCTATCGAAGAAATACATGGTCTTAATTTACCGCCTGTTGAAGAAACATATGATCTTGATCCATTACCTATTGAAGAACCTCCTCATCCCGATAACCCGACACAGGTAGTAAAGGTAAATTCTCTATATAGATTTGATGAAGGTGATATTCTTCACTATAAGTCTGCTAGACAATGCTTGGATGAGTTTGATAATTTTATTGTCAAACAAGAAAATTTTAATGCTTATTTTGGTAGACAATTAAAACAAAATACCTATATGATTAAACACTTGGGTGATTATATGGCTGATGTTAGATGTGAACTTAAACTTGTTAGGAAACATGCTTCTATGGTTACCACTCAAGTAGAACAAGTACTTAAGGCTCAAAATGATTTGCTCAATGAAATGAATAGTAAGAAAAATAATTATGATGTTAGAGTGGCTACTAGAACTAGTAGAATGACTCAGAACCTTTGTATCCTGAAGGCCACCCTAAGAGAATTGAGCAAGATTCTCAGAGAAATAATAATGATGTGCCTAGTTCTTCTAAAAGGAAGAAAAGAAAATGATAGGACTTTGCAAACTTCTAGTGAACCTATTGCTGAACCACCGAGAATCCAAATGATATATCTATTTTGATGCTGAAACACAATAACTGTAATGAACATGAACCTAGTGAAAATGTTAATGATGTTGTTCATGATGATGCCCAACCTAGTAATGATAATGATGTAGAAGTTGAACCTGTTGTTGATCTTGATAACCCACAATCAAAGAATCAACGATATGATAAGAGAGACTTTGTTGCTAGGAAACATGGTAAAGAAAGGGAACCATGGGTTCGTAAACCCATGTCTTTTCCTCCCAAACCATCCAAGAAAAGGATGATGAGGATTTTGAGCGCTTTCATTGAAATGATTAGACCTATCTTTTATGTATGCGATTAACTGACGTGCTCAAAACAAATCCTTATGCTAAGTATATGAAGGATATCATTACTAATAAAAAAAGATACCGGAAGCTGAAATTTCCAATTTGCTTGCTAATTATACTTTTAAGGGTGGAATACCAAAGAAACTTGGAGATCCAGGAGTACCCACTATACCATGCTCCATTAAAAGAAATTATGTTAAAACTGCTTTATGTGATCTTGGAGCCGGTGTTAGTGTCATGCCTCTCTCTTTATATCGTAGACTTGATTTGAATAAGTTGACACCTAATGAAATATCTTTGCAAATGGCTGATAAATCAACTGCCATACCTGTCGGTATTTGTGAGGATGTGCCTGTTGTGGTTGCAAACGTTACTATTTTAACGGACTTTGTTATTCTTGATATTCCCGAGGACAATAGTATGTCTATTATTCTTGGAAGACATTTTCTGAATACTGCAGGGGCTGTTATTGATTGCACCAAAGGCAATGTCACTTTTCATGTTAATGGTAATGAGCATACGGTACACTTTCCGAGGAAACAACCTCAAGTTCATAGTATCAATTCTATTGGAAAAATTCCATCGATTATATTTGGAGGTTTTGAATTTCCTCTTCATACCGTCAAGAAGAAATATGATATTCTTATTATAGGGGATGCATATCCTCGCTGAGGTAACATAGTGTTATTCAAATTTCTCCGGTTCCATGTTATTCGAATGAGTTTGTTGACAAGACTTGATCAACCTTGTTAGTGGATTCCTTTGATGATCATGAGATGGATGAAACTAGAAGAGCAACCTTCTGCATCTCTTTATACTTTCTGTTATTTAGTTGAAATAAAGTAAAATAGTATTTTTCTGTCTATTTCCTGATTTATCCGTGCAATATAAAAATACCTCAAAATAAAAGTCCTCCAAATGCCATGCCAATTTAATATGATTTTTTCGGGAATATTTGAGGATTTATGGTGCAAGAATTACCAAGGGGGGAGCTGCCACCTGGCCACGAGGGTGGAGGGCGCGCCCTACCCCCTTGGGCGCGCCCCCTGCCTCGTGGGCCCATGGTGGCCCTCCTCCACTTATTCCTGCACCCATCCTCTTCTTCTTCCTCCCACAAACACTAATATCTCGCCAAGCACGAGTTTCACTCACTTTGCTGCGATTTTCGATCTCTTGCTCAAAGCACCTCTCACCAAACTGCTTGGGGAGATTGTTCCTTGGTATGTGACTCCTCCATTGGTCCAATTAGTTTTTGTTCTAGTGCTTTATTCTTTGCAAATTTGTGCTGCATAGGTGACCATGTTCTTGAGCTTGCATGTCAAATTTATATGGTTCCAAGTAGTTCTAATGCTTGATATAGGCTCTAGGCACTTGTAGGAGTAGTTGCTATCAATTTTATTGAAGTTGGTTCACTTTTGTTTGAAGTTACTAAAATTTTAGATTATTTCAGAAAATAATGAAGAGATTTTTAGGGGCTCGCCGAGTCAAGCTCAAGGAAAACAAAATCAAGAAGCACAGAGGCCCAAATATAATTTGCCTCAGACCACGGAGGTCCGGCTGTGTGAATGGCCTTCCGATGACTTCTTGAGACAAGCCGAATTTATGAGGATTTTTATTCATTGGTTGAGAATGCTGGCCTCACCGACTTCATCCGCGACCAACGTCATCAGTATCTCTTACTCACTAATACTTTTGTGCAAAACTTATACTATTTTCCTAAGGAATCACCTCCTTCAGTAGAGTTTCATTTATATGACATTGTTAAGAAGCTGCCATTAGCTGAATTTTGCAAGGTTTGCAAAATACCCTCTGAGTGTACCTTAGAAGAACCACATCGTAAGGATGTGGAAGAATTTATTAACACCATCACTGTGGGGGAAACCAGGAAGGTTTCCATGTAAGAATCACTAGCATACATTTTCTTGTTTTATGCTACTTTGCCTTATTTGCTAGTCGTTGCTTGATTGGTCACGGAAACTGTGGAAACCTTAGTTTTCCTGATATTATCATTTTGTTCCATGGTTTATACCTCGATAACTCTGTTAGTATGGGCGGAATTATTGCTAAACGGTTAAGTTTGAACAGTACTAAAGGCCCCATCTTTGGAGGTATTTATGCTTCGCGCCTTGCTGCACATTTTAACATACCCATTAGGCTTTATGAGAAAGAAGAAAAATTGTTGCCTAGTGCTTATTTAGATTATAAGAGTATGCTAGCGCATGACTTTATTGTTAAGGGCAAGGAAGGGAGCTTAAATATAAATTGTACTTTGATAAACATCACCCCGAGACTATTACTTTGCTCGCTCATTCTTTGTTTAACTTGTCTCAAGGTCTTTATCTCATTCCGTGGTGGCCGCTCTGCTTATCGAATCCTGCACCAGCCCTGAGCCGAACCACAATACGAGCCTCCACGCCATCTGCTTATTCTGGGATCCAGAGGTGGCTGCCACCAAGGCAATGAGTCCTCTTCATCACAAGACGACCCCAGCCTACATTTACGGGTATCCGCCAGCCATCCTCGGCATGAACCAACTTAGGCCAAAAGCCTAAGCTTGGGGAGTACGATTTCCAACCGACATTACATTTATGTTCACACACACTCATTGCTAGATGTCGGTGCTCATACTCTTTCACTGTAATATCCATGCTAGTTTATTTTCTTTTTTCTGCTTTCTTCTTATGTGTTTGTTAAACTTTAAGAAAACAACAAAAAAATTAGTGTAGCTTCTAGTTAATTTACTTTTCTTGCTGTAGTAGTAATAATTAAAAAGAAAACCCAAAAAAATTTCCTGTTCTTCTTTTGCTTGTTGGGAGCTTTCCCGTGTAAATAGGTTTATTTCCCCTCTTTTCCTTGGGGTCGATAGGAGAAGACCATGATTAAATTGTTGAAGTGGCTCTTATATGCATTGTTGTTGATTTAACTAAGAGCCCATATTGCCTTGTCTTCTCCTACCTATTGAATGCTCGCAGATTCCAGCTTAGTCCAACGCACGTGCACTCTTATTATTATCCACATCGTTCGGTCGTGCAAGTGAAAGGCAATAATGATGATATATGATGAATTGATTGGTATAAGATAAGCTGGTCTGAACTTGACCTCTCTTGTTTTTGTAAATATGATGAGTTCATCGTTCTTGATTCAGCCTATTATGAATAAACATGTTTGCAATGACAATTAGAGATCATAGTTGCTTATGTCATGCTTGATTAGCTATGAGCTATAATGGTTTACCTTATGCGTACAACATGCTATTAAAATGGTTGTGATGTGGTATGATGGGGTGGTATCCTCCTTGAATGATTTTAGTGACTTGACTTGGCATATGTTCACACATGTAGTTGAAACAAATCAACATAGCCTTCACGATATTTATGTTCATGGTGGATTATATCCTACTCATGCTTGCATCCAATGTTTATTAATTTTAATGCATGTTCATGACTGCTGTCGCCTCTAGTTGGTCGCCTCCAGCCTTTTGCTAGCCTTCACTTGTACTAAGCGGAATACCGCTTGTGCATCCAATCCCTTACACCCCAAAGTTATTCCATATGAGTCCACTATACCTTCCTATATGTATTTACTCACTGCTCCAAGTAAATTTGTATGTGCCAAACTCTAAACCTTCAAATAATCGCTCTATTTTGTATGCTCGAATAGCTTATGTATCAACTAAGGCTGCCCTTATCTTCCGTGTTAGGCGGGTTATTCTCAAGAGGAGTGGACTCCGCCCTCACTCACGAGAACATGGCTGGTCACCGGATGCCCATCCCATGCTTTATGCAAACTAAATCAAAATAATTATAAACAAAACTCCCCCTGGGACCTAATGTTGGTTGGAGACACTCGTTGTTTCGAGCAAGTATTGATGCTTGTTGGTGGAGGGGGAGTATAAAGTTTACCATTCTGTTTGGGAACCGCCTATAATGTGTGTAGCATGGAAGATATCGCCATCTCTTAGTTGTTATGTTGACAATGAAAGTATACCGCTCAAAATATTATTTATCTCTATTTCAAAACCGAGCTCGCACCTCTACAAATCCTCGCCTCTCTCAAGGGCCTATCTATTTACTTTTATGTTGAGTCATCACCTCTTATTAAAAGCACTAGTGGAGAGCACAACTGTCATTTGCATCCATTATCGTTAATTCATATTGAGTATGATTATGAGTGGATCGCTTACCATGAATTACAATGTCCAGTCAGTCCTTGATCTTTAAAGGTGCTCTGATTTATGTTTTATGGTCTCGTAAGGGCTAGCGAGATACCATCTTGTTATATCATATTATGATTGTTTTGAGAAAGTGTTGTCATCCGAGATTTATTATTATGACTCGCTAGTTGATTATGCCATTGATATGAGTAAACATGAGACCTGAGAATTGTTGCAAATGTGGTTAGTTATAATCTTTGCTGAAAACTTGAATGTCGGCTTTACATATTTACAACAACAAGAGCAAACAGAGTTTGTAAAAGTTTTTCTTTTTTCTTCAGTTTATCAACTGAATTGCTTGAGGACAAGCAAAGGGTTAAGCTTTGGGGAGTTGATACGCCTCCGTCAGATCTACTTTTCCAAACACTTTTGCCCTTGTTTTGGACTCTAACTTGTATGATTTGAATGGAACTAACCCGGACTGACACTGTTTTCAGCAGAATTGCCGTGATGTTGTTTTATGTGCAGAAAACAAAAGTTCTCGGAGACCTGAAACTCCACGGAACATCTAGTCAAAAATAATAAAAAATCCTTGCCAAAGATGAAGACCAGGGGGCCCACACCCTGTCCACGAGGGTGGGCCCCCCCTAGGGCGCGCCCCCTACCTCGTGGGCCCCCTGGAGCTCCTCTGACGCCAACTCCAACTCTATATATTTGCTTTCCGAGAGAAAAATCAGAGAGAAGAATTCATCGCTTTTTTACGACACGAGCCGCCGCCAAGCCCTAAAACCTCTCGGACGGCTGATCCGAGTCCGCTCGGGCCCGGAGAGGGGATCGTCGTCGCCGTCATCATCAACAATCCTCCATCACCAATTATGATGCTCACCGCCATGCGTGAGTAATTCCATCGAGGCTTGCCGGATGTTGATGGGTTGATGAGATCTATCATGTAATCGAGTTAGTTTTGTTAGGGTTTGATCCCTAGTATCCACTATGTTCGAGATTGATGTTGCTATGACTTTGCTATGCTTAATGCTTGTCACTAGGACCAAGTGCCATGATTTCAGATCTGAACCTATTATGTTTTCATGAATATATGTGAGTTCTTGATCCTATCTTGCAAGTCTATAGTCACCTATTATGTGTTATGATCCGACAACCCCAAGTGACAATAATCGGGATACTTCGGTGATGACCATAGTTTGAGGAGTTCATGTATTCACTAGGTGCTAATGCCTTGTTCCGTTATCTATTAAAAGGAGGCCTTAATATCCCTTAGTTTCCATTAGGACTCCGCTGCCACGGAGGGTAGGACAAAAGATGTCATGCAAGTTCTTTTGATAAGCACGATGACTATATTCGAATACATGCCTACATTACATTGATGAATTGGCGCTTAGTTCGTGTCACCCTATGTTATGATCTGTTACATGATGAACCGTGATCCATATAATTATCCATCACCGATCCAATGCCTACGAGCTTCCATATACTGGTTTACGCTTATTTACTTTCTCGTTGTTATCATATAATCATTACAAAACACCAAAAATATTACTTTTGCTTTCATTACTCTTTTGTTACCAAGCATTACTACTATCATATTACTTTGCTACTAAATACATTGCTGCAGATATTAAGTTATCCAGTGTGGCTGAACCGACAACTCAATTGCTAATACTTGAGAATATTCTTTGGCCCCTTGTGTCGAATCAATAAATTTGGGTTGAATACTCTACCTCGAAAGTTGTTGCGATGCCCTACACTTGTGGGTTATCACGTACGCTTACACGAGACTGGTTCTACCGACGTGCTTTGCACACAGGTGGCTGGCGGGTGTCAGTTTCTCCAACTTTAGTTGAACAGAGTGTAGCTACACCCGCTCCTCGAGAAGGTTAAAACAGAAATAACTTGACGAACTATCGTTGTGGTTTTGATGCGTAGGTAAGAACGGTTCTTACTCAGCCCGTAGCAGCCACGTAACACTTGCAACAACAAAGTAGAGGACGTCTAACTTGTTTTTGCAGGGCATGTTGTGATGTGATATGGTCAAGGCATGATGCTATATTTTATTGTATGAGATGATCATGTTTTGTAACCGAGTTATCGGCAACTGGCAGGAGCCATATGGTTGTCGCTTTATTGTATGCAATGCAATCGCCCTGTAATGCTTTACTTTATCACTAAGCGGTAGTGATAGTCGTAGAAGCAATAGTTGGCAAGACGACAACGATGCTACGATGGAGATCAAGGTGTCGCGCCGGTGACGATGGTGATCATGGCGGTGCTTCAGAGATGGATATCACAAGCACAAGATGATGATGGCCATATCATATCACTTATATTGATTGCATGTGATGTTTATCCTTTATGCATCTTATTCTGCTTATTGACGGTAGCATTATAAGATGATCTCTCACTAAATTTCAAGATAAAAGTGTTCTCCCTGAGAATGCACCGTTGCCAAAGTTCGTCATGCCGAGACACCACGTGATGATCGGGTGTGATAAGCTCTACGTTCATCTACAATGGGTGCAAGCCAGTTTTGCACACGCAGAATACTCGGCTTAAACTTGACGAGCCTAGCATATGTAGATATGGCCTCGGAACACTGAGACTTAAAGGTCGAGCGTGAATCATATAGTAGATATGATCAACATAGTGATGTTCACCATTGAAAACTACTCCATCTCACGTGATGATCGGACATGGTTTAGTTGATTTGGATCACGTGATCACTTAGATGATCAGAGGGATATCTATCTAAGTGGGAGTTCTTAAATAATATGATTAATTGAACTTAAATTTATCATGAACTTAGTACTTGATAGTATTTTGCTTGTCTATGTTGATTGTAGATAGATGGCCCGTGTTGTTGTTCCGCTGAATTTTAATGCTCCTTGAGAAAGCAAAGTTGAAAGATGATGGTAGCAATTACACGGATCGGGTCCGAATTTGAGGATTACCTCATTGTTGCACGTAAGAATTACATCCTCGAAGCACCGCTGGGTGCCGTGCCCGCCGCAGATGCAACTAACGACATTAAGAACGCCCGCAGAAAGCAAAGTCGATGACTACTAAATAGTTCAAGGTGCTATGCTTTACGGCTTAGAACTGACTTCGACGACGCTTTGAACGCTATGGAGCATATGAGATGTTCCCGAGTTGAAGTTAATATTTCAAGCAAATGCCCGGATTGAGAGATATGAAGTCTCCAATAAGTTCTACAACTGCAAGATGGAGGAGAATAGTTCACAAGGAACATATACTCAAAATGTCCGGGTATAACAATCACTTGATTTAACCGGGAGTTAATCTTCCGGATGATAGTGTCATTGATGAGTTCTTCAATCATCGCCACCAAGCTACAAGAGCTTCATGATGAACTATAATATGCAAGGGATGGATAAGACAATTCCCGAGCTCTTCGCGATGCTAAAGGCATGGAGGTAGAAATCAAGAAGGAGCATCAAGTGTTGATGGTCAATAAGACCACCAGCCAAGAAAAGGGTAAAGGAAGAAGAAGGGGAACTTCAAGAAGAACATCGCATGTTGTTGCTCAAGAGAAGAAACCCAAGTCTGGACCTAAGCCTGAGAATGAGTGCTTCTACTGCAAGCAGACTGGTCACTGGAAGCAGAACTGCCCCAAGTATTTGGCGGATAAGAAGGATGGCAAGGTGAACAAAGGTATATGTGATATACATGTTATTGATGTGTACCTTACCGAGCTCGCAGAGCACCGGGTATTTGATATCGGTTCTTTGCTAATATTTGCAACTCAAATAGGGAATACGGATTGCCAAGACCGGCTAAGGACGAGGTGACGACGCATGTGGGAAATGGTTCCAAAGTCGATGTGATCACCGCCGCACGCTACCTCTACATCTACCTTCGTGATTAGTTTTAGACCTGAATAATTGTTATTTGGTGCCCAGCTGAGCATGAACATTATATCTGGATCTTGTTTGATGCAGACGGTTATTCATTTAAATCTAAGAATAATGGTTGTTCTATTTATATGAGTAATATCTTTTATGGTCATGCACCCTTGAAGAGTGGTCTATTTTTGTTGAATCTCGATAGTAGTGATACACATATTCATAGTGTTAAAGCCAAAAGATGCAGAGTTGATAATGATAGTGCAACTTATTTCTGCACCGCCGCTTGGGTCATATTGTGTAAAGCTTATGAAGGAACTCCATATCGATGGACTTTTGGAATCACTTGATTACTTAATCACTTGGTACTTAAGTAACCATGCCTCATGGGCAAGATGACTAAAACGCCGCTCTCCTGAACAATGGAGCGAGCAACTGATTTGTTGGAGATCATACATACTGATGTATGTGGTCCAATGAAATTTGAGGCTCGCGGTGGGTATCGTTATTTTCTCACCTTCACAGATGATTTGAGCAGATATGGGTATATCTACTTAATGACACATAAGTCTGAAACATTTGAAAAGTTCAAAGAATTTCAGAGTGAAGTGGAAAATCATCGTAACAAGAAAATAAAGTTTCTACGATCTGATCGTGGAGGAGAATATTTGAGTACGATTTTGGTCTACATTTGAAACAATGCGGAATAGTTTCACAACTCACGCCACCCGAGCACCACAACAGAATGGTGTGTCCGAACGTCAGAATCGTATTTTACTAGATATGGTGCGATCTATGATGTCTCTTATCGATTTACCGCTAACATTTTGGGGTTATGCTTTAGAGACGATCGCATTCACGCTAAATAGGGCACCATCGAACTGCTGAGACGACTCCTTATGAACTGTGGTCTGACAAGAAACCAAAGTTGTCGTTTCTTAAAGTTTGGGGCTGCGATGCTTATGTGAAAAAGCTTCAACCTAATAAGCTCGAACCCATATCGGAGAAATGTGTCTTCATAGGATACCCAAAGGATACTGTTGGGTACATGTCGGTGTCAAAACCGGCGGATCTCGGGTAGGGGGTCCCGAACTATGCGTCTAGGCGGATGGTAACAGGAGACAAGGGACACGATGTTTTTACCTGTGTTCGGCCCTCCGATGGAGGTAAAACCCTACTCCGCTTGATTAATATTGATGATGTGGGTAGTACAAGAGTAGATCTATCACGAGATTAGAGAGGCTAAACCCTAGAAGCTAGCCTATGGTATGATTGTTGTTCGTCCTACGGACTAAAACCCTCCGGTTTATATAGACATCGGAGAGGGCTAGGGTTACACAGAGTCGGTTACAATGGGAGGAGATCTACATATCCAGACGCCAAGCTTGCCTTCCACGCCAAGGAAAGTCCCATCCGCACACGGACAAAGTCTTCAATCTTGTATCTTCCAAGACGATGCTGCCCGATTGTTTTCCCGGCTATATGGTGAAATTCGAGCCCTCGAACCGAGCTGACATTTTTAGGACGGCGCCATGATAAGCTGCCATTTTCGGATCCTGGCATCAAAGTTCCATTTATTTGGGATATCGCGAGGTTCAATCCTCACAAGCACCTCTAGGCGTTGATGCCCATGGATACCGCCATCCGGAGACCATGTAGAAGGGCCTCGATTCGCCACGTTGTTGGAGTCCTTATACATTATCCGGAGGCGATTGAATCAGATCTCCTTTGGGGACGCTTAACGACGCCACTTCCATACCAGCCAACATTTTGGAGCCGCAAGTGCATGATCCAGTTGAATATGTGCCGATTTTTAGGAGTTCGCTTCACCATTCGGCGATGAAGTCGGCCAAAACTTTGTACTTAATAGCTCGCCGTGGCATATAGGTTATGTCGAAGGGAGGAGCTCAATGGCCCATTTGGCAATCCGCCCATCGCGTCATGTTGTTTATAATATCGCTAAGAGGTACTTCAGAGGCTATCGTTATCGAACACTCTTGAAAGTAGTGTCGCAGCTTCGGGTTGCTATAAATACCGCAGACGCTTATCTTTTGATAATGCGGTACCGCGACTTGCATGGAGGAGGACAAGGGACACATAGTAAACTAGCTTTTGAAGGGGGAATTTGTGTCCGCCCATTTCTCGCTCGACGACGAAAGCACCGCGCCATAACTTGATGAGTTGCCGCGATGTATAATAGCATTGGTTCGCCGATGTTAGGCGCGCCAGACCGGGTTTGTTGCCAATATGGCTTTTATTTCTTCGAAGTCCGTCTGGTATGCATCCGCCCACTGGTGTTCGTGCACGGAGGAGGCGATAAAGGGTAATGCCTTTCTCCCAAGCGGAGATAAAGCGGCTTAGAGTCGCCACGATCCGGTCAATTTTGTATTTGTTTGAGGTCCTTTGGGATATCCAATTGTGATAGGGCTCGGATCTTGGCTGGGTTTGTTTCAATTCCTCTACCGGATACAATGAAGCCCAAGAGCTTTTCCGCTGGTACCCAAAACGCATTTTTCCGGTTGCTTGATGTCATATGTTCGGAGGTTATCGAATGTGAGCCTCAAGTCGCCTAGTAGAGTTTCGACATGCTTGGTTTTGACGACCACGCCATCTACGATGCCTCCACTATTTTACCAATCTGGTTTGCCGACATGTCCAATCATGCGCCGATATGTTGCGCCGGCGCTTTTGAGCCCAAGGGCATTGTGTTGAAGCGAATGGGCCGATGGGTGATGAATGCCGCTATGCTTGGTCTGGTCTGGCTCGCCATCTTAATTTGATGGTAGTCGAGTATGCGCCGATTTAAACACAATGAATCGTGAACCGCGGTAGCCGATAATTTGATCGATGCGGGAGGGGAAGGGATCCTTGGGCAAGCCTTGTTGAGGTCCTTGAAATCGACGATAGGCGCTTAGGATTTGTCCTTCTTGGTACCATCACCAGGTTTGCTAGCTAGTGCGGATGTTTTATATCTCCGATGAATCCGCCTCCAGAGTTTGGCTAGCTCCTCTCACATGGCTTGTCTCTTAGGTTCGAGAAACGCCAAGAGCCCGCTTGATCGGCTTGAACTTTTAGGATGTTTAGGCTGTGCTCGCCACCATGTGGGATTCCTGCATGTCTGAAGGGTGCCAGCAAAATGTCCCAATTTCGCAGAGGAATTCTCAGAAGCGGCATCTACATCAGGAGTTTAATTGCGCCCGATGGAGGCGGTTTTTGTAGGGTCCATTGGATGGACTTGGAATTTGACTATTTCGTCCGCTGGTTTAAAGGAGGTGGACTTGGATCTTTTATCGAGTATCATGTCGTCCCTGTTCACCGTGGAGCGCAGCGCAGCCGGCCTTGGCGGCTAGGGCTTTGGATAGTGCCTCAAGGGCCGCAGGCGGCTGTCTTATTTTCGGCGCTGAGTGCTATGTCCGGTCACTAGCAAGAGTGATGATTCCGCTGGGCCCTGCATTTTGAGCTTCATGTACCCGTAATGGGGTATAGCTTGAAAATTGTAAATGCCTCTCGCCTAATAGAGCGTGGTATCCGCTGAACGGGCCACTTGGAACGTGACCTCCTCGGACCTGTAATTATCCCGCGCTCAACACCACATCCAAGCAGTGATTTTTCCCAGACAAAGACGCTCCGACTAGGGATTATTCCTCTAAAGGTTGTGCTGCTTCGCTCAATGCGGCTCCAGCCTATTTCCATTTTTCAAGGGTTTCTCAGAATGAGGTTCAATCCGCTGCCACCATCCATGAGTACCTTGGTAAGGCGAAGTCGCCCACTATTGGACCGAGGACCAATGCGGCCGGTGCTCGGGCTGTTCGGAATTTAGGTTCATCACCGCATTAAAGGTAATAGTCGGTTACCCATGGGTTTGTTATTGCTACTTGGTAGACTTCGCAAGGCTATGGAGTGTTCGCTTCGTGATATTATTTGATGCTAAAGTCTCAAGACTATTAATACCGTGATCGTATCCTTGGGCTGGTGCTCGTGGATCTCGGAGTTAGAAGCTCTTCGCCACTTCTCGACCACCCACCGGAGTATCCAACATGCTCTAAGGCAATGAGTTGGTGTGGCGCCTCCGCACTATGAATTTTACAGGTCCATTGAGCCATCCCTCCAAAGACAGCCCATGCCCTATAGAGGGTTTTTGCTTTTTGGTGTTTAACCCTGTGCCTTAAGTATAATGCACCCTTTTATTTCGGATCGAGTTGTATTCGTACGGATTGTCCCAAAATTTTATTTCGGTTTTCCAGCGCTTCATTGCACAAGATTTTCGCATTATGGACGCCAAGTCAGCGTAAGCGTAATTTCACGGCGACTTATGGCGTTGAGGATTCCGTTGTCCATGCAATTATTGCGTAAGAATGAAATTGCATCCTCCTCGCAGTCCTTTATCCTGTTCATGACCAGGAGGAATCGCCCAAGAATGGTGTATCGCTTTCAAGGGCTCTGCCGAATTTGGCATAGATCGCTATGTTTGGGTGGGCGGTGGAATTAAATCTGAACCTCGCCTAACTGAGACTCAGGCCAAGGAGTTTCCGAACTCAAGCTTGGGTTCTTGGATGTTGTCCAATGAATCTAGCCCACGCCTCGACTTTAGGTTCGTGGCTTGAGGACGCCCTCCCTCCGCTGGGTATCCGCTTGAGGATCGAACCGACATAACTAGTCCTTAAGATAGATGAAGGCTTGCCGATTGTTCCTCCACCACCGCAACATGATGGGTGACCGGGAGATTTAATCTCTCGGATCGGGTTTAGGCCCAATCTGATCGTAGTCCAGTAGCTACACTTAGGGATGGCGATGCGATCCAAGAGCTCGCTTAAGAAAGAGAGCTCCATCGGATCTAACTGCTCGCGAAGTTCCGAAGTTGACATGAAGATTGCTTTCGATGACCCGAGAAGTCATCGCGGCGCTGGCGCCGAACAGCGGTCATAAGAAAACCGCTTAGCCGGAGAGTTTGGCCGATAGCCAAAGCTCCTTTAGCAACGGTGCCGCCTTTAAAGACGGGATGAGGCATCCTTCCCGATGGCGACGGCACAATGAACTCTCAAAGAAAGCACCAATGTCGGTGTCAAACTGGCGGGTCTCGGCAGGGGGTCCCAACTATGCGCCTAGGCGGATGGTAACAGAGACAAGGGACACGATGTTTTTACCAGGTTCGGCCCTCTCGATGGAGGTAAAACCCCACCCCGCTTGATTAATATTGATGATATGGGTAGTACAAGAGTAGATCTACCACGAGATCGAGAGGCTAAACCCTAGAAGCTAGCCTATGGTATGATTGTTGTTCGCCCCACGGATTAAAACCTCCCGTTTATATAGACACCGGAGAGGGCTAGGGTTACACAGTAGTCGGTTACAATGGGAGGAGATCTACATATCCAGACGCCAAGCTTGCCTTCCACGCCAAGGAAAGTCCCATCAGACACGGACTAAGTCTTCAATCTTGTATCTTCATAGTCCAGAGTCCGCCAAAGGTTATAGTCCGCCATCCGGACACCCCTAATCCAGACTCCTCAAGACACCTTCTATCACAGATCCAAGGCAAGACATTCAAGGTTAAGAATGGATCCTTTCTAGAGAAGGAGTTTCTCTTGAAAGAAGTGAGTGAGAGGAAAGTAGAACTTGATGAGGTAACTGTACCTGCTCCCTTATTGGAAAGTAGTTCATCAAAGAAACCGGTTCATGTGACACCTACACCAATTAGTGAGGAAGCTAACGATATCGATCATGAAACTTCAGATCAAGTTACTACTGAACCTCGTAGGTCAACCAGAGTAAGATCCGCACCAGAGTGGTACGGTAATCATATTCTGGAGGTCATGTTACTTGACCAAGGTGAACCTACGAACTATGAAGAAGCGATGGTGAGCCCAGATTCCGCAAAATGGCTTGAGGCCATGAAATCTGAGATGGGATCCATGTATGAGAACAAAGTGTGGAGTTTGGTTGACTTGCCCGATGATCGGCAAGCAATTGAGAATAAATGGATCTTCAAGAAGAAGACAGACCCTGACGGTAATGTTATCAGTTATAAAGCTTGACTTGTTGCGAAAGGTTTTCGACAAGTTCAAGGCATTGACTACGATGAGACCTTCTCACCCGTAGCGATGCTTAAGTCCGTCTGAATCATGTTAGCAATTGCCGCATTTTATGATTATGAAATTTGGCAAATGTATGTAAAGACTGCATTCCTAAATGGATTTCTCGAAGAAGAGTTGTATATGATGCAACCTCAAGGTTTTATCGATCCAAAGGAGCTAACAAAGTGTGCAAGCTCCAACGATCCATTTATGGACTGCAAGCCTCTCGGTTGGAATAAACACTTTGATAGTGTGATCAAAGCATATGGTTTTATGCACTTTTGGAGAAGCTCAGATTTACAAGAAAGTGAGTGGGAGCTCAGAGCATTTCTAACCTTATATGTGGATGACATATTGTTGATTGGAAATAATATAGAATTTCTGGATAGCATAACAGGATACTTGAATAATAGTTTTTCAATGAAGGACCTCGTGAAGTTGTTACATATTGGGCATCAAGATCTATAGAGATAGATCAAGACGCTTAATTGACTTTCACAAAGCACATACCTTGACAAAGTTTTGAAGAAGTTCAAATGGATCAAGCAAATAAAGGGTTCTTGCCTATGTTACAAGGTGTGAAGTTGAGTAAGACTCAATGCCCCACCACCGCAGAAGATAGAGAGAAATGAAAGATGTTCCCTATGCTTCAGCCATAGGCTCTATCATGTATGCAATGTTGTGTACCAGACCTGATGTGTGCCTAGCTATTAGTTTAGCAGGGAGGTACCAAAGTAATCCAGGAGTGGATCACTGGACGGCGGTCAAGAACATCCTGAAATATTTGAAAAGGACTAAGGATATGTTTCTTGTTTATGGAGGTGACAAAGAGCTTGTCGTAAATGGTTACGTTGATGCAAGCTTTGACACTGATCCGGACGATTCTAAATCGCAAACCGGATACGTGTTTATATTGAACGGAGGAGCTGTCATTTGTGCAGTTCTAAACAAAGCGTCATGGCGGGATCTACATGTGAAGCGGAGTACATAGCTGCTTCGGAAGCAGCAAATGAAGGAGTCTGGATGAAGGAGTTCATATCCGATCTAGGTGTCATACCTAGTGCATCGGGTCCAATGAAAATCTTTTGTGACAATATCGTGCAATTGCCTTGGCAAAGGAATCCAGATTTCACAAGAGGACCAAGCACATCAAGAGATGCTTCAATTCCATCCGGATCAAGTCCGTGGGAGACATAGAGATTTGCAAGATACATACGGATCTGAATGTTGCGCATCTGCTGACTAAGCCTCTCCCACGAGCAAAACATGATCAGCACCAAGGCTCCATGGGTGTTAGAATCATTACTGTGTAATCTTGATTATTGACTCTAGTGCAAGTGGGAGACTGAAGGAAATATGCCCTAGATGAAGGAAATATGCCCTAGAGGCAATAATAAAGTTATTATTTATTTCCTCATATCATGATAAATGTTTATTATTCATGCTAGAATTGTATTAACCGGAAACATGATACATGTGTGAATACATAGACAAACATATAGTCACTAGTATGCCTCTACTTGACTAGCTCATTAATCAAAGATGGTTATGTTTCCTAACCATAGACATGTGTTGTTATTTGATTAATGGGATCACATCATTAGGAGAATGATGTGATTGACATGACCCATTCCGTTAGCCTAGCACTTGATCGCTTAGTATGTTGCTATTGCTTTCTTCATGACTTATACATGTTCCTCGAACTATGAGAATTATGCAACTCCTGCCATCGAGAAACACTTTGGTACTACCAAACGCCACAACGAATCGGGTGATTATAAAGGAGTACTACAGTGTCTCCGAAGGTACATGTTGAGTTGGCGATTTCGAGATTAGGTTTTGTCACTCCGATTGCTCGGAGAGGTATCTCCGGCCCTCCGGTAATGCACATCTTTATAAGCCTTGCAAGCAATGTGTCCAAATGAGTTGGTTACGGAATGATGCATTACGGAACGAGTAAAGAGACTTGCCAGTAACGAGATTGAACTAGGTATTGATACCGACGATCAAATCTCGCAAGTAACATACCGATGACAAAGGAACAACGATGTTGTTATGCGGTTTGACCGATAAAGATCTTCGAGAATATGTGGGAGCCAATATGGGCATCCAGGTCCCGCTTATTGGTTATTGACCGAAACAAGTTCTAGGTCATGTCTACATAGTTCTCGAACCCGTAGGGTCCGTGACGCTTAACGCTTCGCTGACGATATAGTATTATATGAGTTATGTATGTTGGTAACCAATGTTGTTCGGAGTCACGGATAAGATCATGGACATGACGAGGAACTCCTAATGGTCCGAGATAAAGTTTGATATATGGGATAATAGTGTTTGATCTCCTAAGAGTTCGAATTCACCTAAGGGGTTCCGGATGTTTCAAATGTTTGGGAACGAGAACACGTTATTTGGGCCAAAGGGAAAGCCCACAAGGTTTTTGGAAAGCTAAAAGGAAGTTTTATGAGTCTGGGGTCGACGCCTGTGGTCCTCGGTAACTGGGTCCGACGCCGAACCTCAAGGTTCGCCCCGAGTCCGAGAAGGACTCTTGCCTTTCGGGTGAAACCGACTTTGTGGAGGCTTTACTCCAAGTTTCACCCCAAGGCTCAACATATAAATAGAGGGAAGGGCTAGCACCAAAGACACATCGAGAAACACCAAGCCGCAGCCGCAACCCTGCTCCTCTAGTTTATCCTCCGCCATAGTTTCCGTAGTGCTTAGGGAAGCCCCGCGAGATTGTTCTTCACCAACACCGCCACCACGCCGCCGCGCTGCCGAACTCATCTACTACTTCGCCCGCCTTGCTGGATCGAGAAGGCGAGGACGCCATCGAGCTGAACGTGCGTAACTCGGAGGTGCCGTATGCTCGGTACTTGGATCGGTCGGATCGTGAAGACGCACGACTACATCAACCGCTGCTGATAAACGCCCGCTTGGCGCATCTTCGAGGGTATGAAGATACACCTCCCGCTTCGAGATGGAGATCACAAGCACAAGATGATGATGGCCATATCATATCACTTATATTGATTGCATGTGATGTTTATCCTTTATGCATCTTATCTTGCTTTGATTGACGGTAGCATTTTAAGATGATCTCTCACTAAAAATTATCAAGACGTGTTCTCCCGAGTATGCACCGCTACAAAGTTCGTCGTGCCTGCACACCACGTGATGATCGGGTGATAAGCTCTTCGTCCATCTACAACGGGTGCAAGCCAGTTTTGCACACGCAGTAATACTCAAAGTTAAACTTGACGAGCCTAGCATATGCAGATATGGCCTCGGAACACGGAGACCGAAAGGTCGAGCGTGAATCATATAGTAGATATGATCAACATAGTGATGTTCACCATTGAAACTACTCCATCTCACGTGATGATCGGTTATGGTTTAGTTGATATGGATCACGTGATCACTTAGAAGATTAGAGGGATGTCTATCTAACCGTTTTAGGCAATATTGGGCTTTATTTTCCACTTTTATATTACTTTTGCGACTAACCTATTAACCGGAGGCCCAGCCTAGATTTGTTGTTTTATGCCTATTTCAGTGTTCCGAGGAAAAGGAATATCAGACGGAGTCAAACGGAACTAAATCAATCGGAGAAGTTATTTTGGAAGGAAAGCCACCGATGGACTTGGAGTGCACGCCAGAAAGAAGGGAGGTGCTCATGAGGGTGGGGGCGCGCCACCCCTAGGGCGCTACCGCCTCGCGGGCCCCTTCGTCCACCGACGCATTCTTTCACCCATATATACCCACGCACTCTAAAACTTCCGTAATGTAAGATAGAGCGGAGTTCCGCCGCCGCAAGCCTCTCAGAGCCACCAAAACCTCTCAGAGCCCGCTCCGACACCCTGCCAGAGGGGGAACCCATCATCTGGCCATCTTCATCATCCCGGCGCCTCCATGACGAGGAGGGAGTAGTTCACCGGGCTGAGGGTATGTACCAATAGCTATGTGTTTGATCTCTCTCTCGTGTTCCTCTATGGCACGATCTTGATGTATCCCAAACTTTGCTATTGTAGTTGGATCTTATGATGTTTCTCCCTCTACTCTCTTGTGATGAATTGAGTTTCCCTTGAAGTTATCTTATCGGATTGAGTCTTTATGAGAACACTTGATGTATGTCTTGCCGTGTTTATCTGTGGTGACAATGGGATATCATGTGCCACTTGATGTATGTTTTGGTGACCAACTTATGGTTCCGCCCATGAACCTATGCATAGGGGTTGGCACACGCTCTGACTCTCCGTAGAAACTTTGGGGCACTCTTTGAAGTACTTTGTGTTGGTTGGATGAATCTGAGATTGTGTGATGCATATCGATAATCATGCCCACGGATACTTGAGGTGACAATGGAGTATCTAGGTGACATTAGGGTTTTGGTTGATTTGTGTCTTAAGGTGTTATTCTAGTACTAACTCTTTTATAGATTGATCCAAATAATAGCTTTGAGGTGGTTTCGCACTCTACCATAATCTCTACGCTTGTTCTCCGCTATTAGTAGCTTCGAGTGACTCTTTGTTGCATGTTGAGGGCTTGTTATATGATCTATCTATGTTATTATTGTTGAGAGAACTTGCACTAGCGAAAGTATGAACCCTAGGCCTTGTTTCCTATCATTGCAATACCGCTTACGCCACTTTTATCATTAGTTACCTTGTTGTTTTTATTATTTCAGAGTACAAATACTCTTATTCATCATTCATATTGCACTTGTATCACCATCTCTTCGCCGAACTAGTGCACCTATACAATTTACCATTGTATTGGGTGTGTTGGGGATACAAGAGACTCTTTGTTATTTGGTTGCAGGGTTGTTTGAGAGAGACCATCTTCATCCTACGCCTCCCACGGATTGATAAACCTTAGGTCATCCACTTGAGGGAAATTTGCTACTGTCCTACAAACATGTGCACTTGCAGGCCCAACAACGTCTACAAGAGGAAGATTGTGTAGTAGACATCAAGCGGCGCCCCCTTTCCTTCCCCCTCTCTCCTTCCCTTCCTTTCCCCCTCCTACTCCAACTAGGAAAAGAGGGAGTCTGTCGGCGTTCTGGGAATGGGGGTCCCCAGACTTGCCTGCCTGCGGCCCACGGCGTGGCTAAGCTAGCGGGCCGTATGGCCCATCTTCATCAACAAGGCAATCAAGACCTTCGCGAGGGTCCAAGCCTCGCGAGGCGGACGATGCAAGACCTCCTCAGGAGCGCCCTAGCCAAGCAGGCTCACGAGGAGCAGAGATATCAAGGCGAGGCAAACCTCGCGAGGCTCTCGTGACGTGAGCCATGACGATTGACACCAGGCGGGCGCCAGGGCGCGCAGCGTCCTTGTTTCCTCTTTGGTGCTAAAGAAGCAGGCGCAGGCGCAGAGTACCAAGGCGTCAAGCAAAGGTTTCCATATCGGTGCAACGAGACCAAGACCAGCAGGACGGCAAGACGGAGGTCATCATGGAGCCCAAGATGGCGTCATCACCAGAGCCTTTTGGAGGTGAAGACCGCTTTTGTCAGGATAGCTTGTACTAGCTGTCCCCTTTCAAATTTGTCCGCCGTTGTTGGCTCCCTTCCCGCCAATATTTGGGGAGAGGACCAAGGCCCATATAAGTAGAGCTAGCCACCACAAGAGAGAAGGAGAAAAGTCGCGCCTCACCGCAGACAAGTTCACCAAGCACAAGAACACCTCAACCTCGTGGAGGCTGTTCTTCCCTTGTACTATTCATCATCAACCCAAGAGGCAATCCACCACCACACACCGGAGTAGGGTATTACACCACAATGGGGGCCCGAACCAAGATAAATCTCGTGGTCTTTCTGGTTATGCAGTTCGCCGAGTTCGTCTGTGAGATCTTAGCAAGATAGGGCGGATCGTAGGAGGAAAGAACTTCGCAAGCACCCCGTAGTTTGAACCTTAAGGGTTTTGCCGAACCTGAGATCCAACATTTGGCGCGCTGTAGGGGTGCGCCGCATTTTCCTTTTTTGATCCGCCGCCCGCTGTTCCATTGATTACATGGCGACGCCGCCGCCGCCGAGCCGAGCGCCGGTTGTTCTCACCGCTCGCTGCTTTCGGGACGGCTCCAGCTTGGCGGGCCACCTTGTCATTCTTCCGCCTCCCGCCGCCATCGTCCGCGGGAACGAGCAGCAAGTGTCTCACCGCACCCATCGGTGCGGCAGACGGCCGCACCGCCACTCCATCGCCGACCTTCGCCGTTTTTCGTTCATGCACGCCAAGGCCCCATGGATGCGCGGGCCGCTCCTCGCGCAATGAGCTCCTCGCGCTACCGCCGGCCGAGGACCTCACGAGGAGTGGCTCGACCGCCGCCGAGCTCGTCCGCACCGCAGGGGCTCTCGCCGCCCCTCTCTCTCGCCTCACCTCCACTAGCTATGGGCAACGTGGCCCATGGCGCCTCCACCACCTCTGCCTCAAGACTACGCCTTGGAGCCAAGGCGCTGTTGGAAATATGCCCTAGAGGCAATAATAAAAGGATTATTATTATATTTTTGTTCGTGATAATTGTCTTTATTCATGCTATAATTGTATTATCCGGAAATCGTAATACACGGTGAATACATAGACTACTATATGTCCCTAGTGAGCCTCTAGTTGACTAGCTCGTTGATCAACAGATAGTCATGGTTTCGACTATGGACATTGGATGTCATTGATAACGGATCACATCATTAGGAGAATGATGTGATGGACAAGACCCAATCCTAAGCATAGCACAAGATCGTAGTTCGCTTGCTAGAGCTTTTCCAATGTCAAGTATCCTTTCCTTCGACCGTAACTCCTTGGATACCATAGGAGTGCTTTTGTGTACCAAACGCCACAACATAACTGGGTGACTATAAAGGTGCACTATGTATCTCCGAAAGTGTCTCTGGGTTGTCACGATCGAGATCGATTTGTCACCCAGACACGGAGAGGTATCACCGGCCCACTCGTAATGCATCATCATAATGAGCTCAAAGTGACCAAGTGTTTGGTCACGGATCATGCATTACGGCACGAGTAAAGTGACTTGCCGGTAACGAGATTGAACAAGGTATTGGGATACCGATGATCGAATCTCGGCAAGTAACATACCGATTGACAAAGGGAATTGTATACGGGTTGCTTGAATCTCGACATCGCGGGTTCATCCGATGAGATCATCGAGAGCATGTGGGAGCCAACATGGGTATCCAGATCCCGCTGTTGGTTATTGACCGAGAGCCGCCTCGCTTATGTCTCAGATGTCTCCGAACCCGTGAGGGTCTACACTTAAGGTTCGTGACGCTTAGGGTTGTATGAATATGAGTATGCAGCAAACCGAATGTTGTTTGGAGTCACAGATGAGATCCCTGACGCCACGAGGAGTACCGAATGGTCCGGAGGTAAAGAATTATATATAGGAAGTGCGGTTTCGCCATCGGGAAAGTTTCTGGGTCACCTGAGATTGTACCGACCACCGGAGGGTCCCGGGGTCCACCGGTAGGGCCACCTATCCCGGAGGGCCCTGGGCTGAAGTGGAGGGAACCATCCCCAGTGGGCTGGTGCCCCCTTGGGCCCTCCCCGCGCCTAGGGTTGAAAACCCTAGGTGGGGCGCACCCCACTTGCCTTGGGGCACTCCACCTCGCCGCCCCTTGGGAGATTCCCATCTCAGGACGGCGCCTCCCTGTGGGGCCTATATAAAGGAGGGGAGGAGGGCAGCCAGACCCAAGTCTTGGCGCCCCTCCCCCGCTACACCTCCTCCTCCTCCCGTAGTTGCTTGGTGAAGCTGCCGCCGAGTCTCGCTGCATCCACCACCACGCCTGTCAGGTTGCCGATCTTCATCAACCTCTCCTTCCCTTGCTGGATCAAGACGAGGAGACGCCACGCTGACGTGACGCAGGTTGAATGTGACGCCTCGATTTAATCGCACACTAATCATGCACGCAAATGTGTACGATCAAGATCGTGGACTCACGGAAGATATCACAACACAACTCTACAAATAAAATAAGTCATACAAGCATCATAATACAAGCCAGGGCCTCGAGGGCTCGAATACAAGTGCTCGATCATAGACGAAGTCAGCGGAAGCAACAATATCCGAGTACGCATATAAGTTAAACAAGGTGCCATAAGATGGCTAGCACAAACCGGGATACAGATCGAAGAGGAGCAGCCTCCCGCCGGGATCCTCCTAGGTTACTCCCGGTCGCCGCCGGGCTGCACGTAGTAGTAGGCACCTCCAGAGTAGTAGTCGCCATCGACGGTGGCGCTCGCCCCGGCTCCAAAGTCTGCTGCAGCAAGCGAGTAGAGGTAGGAGAAAAGGGGGAACAAGGCAACCGTGAGTACTCATCCAAAGTACTCAAGCAAGGAGCTACACTACATATGCATGGATATATGTGTAAAGGGCCATATCATGGACCGAATCGTAAAGCCGTAATAAGAGGGGATAGCTAGTCTTAACGAAGACTACGCTCGACACCCGCCTTACAACATGTAGGAGGGGACAAACGGAAGTCCTCCAAGTAACATCATATAGCAATAATCCTACTCGGCGATCCTCGCCATATCCCCGAGCGAGAGCGACCACCGTTGTATCCGCACTTGGAAGGGTGTGTTTTATCAAGTATCCGGTTCTAGTTGTCATAAGCTCAAGGTACAACTCCAAGTCGCCCTGCTATCAAGATCACGGCTATCCTAATAGATTAATCACTGCAGGGTGCACCATCTTACCCAAAGACGCTTGATCCCATTTGGCCGACACACTTTCCGGTCATGCCCGCCGCGAAGATCAACACGCCGCAGCCCCACCTAGGCACAACAGAGAGGCCAACACGCCGGTCTAAACCTGCCGCCAGGGTCTGGGCCCATCGCCTCGAAAGCACACCAAGACGCTATGTGACGCGCCGAAGCGCACTCTAGCCCAAGAAAGCGCTCCACCAATCCGCGCTACGCCACTCGCCGCCGACGTCAAGTATTTCGGCCGATACCACGACGCCGGATACCCATAACTACTCCCGCGAGATGGTTAGTGCGATAAGCTCAGAGCCGCCCTGCATCAAATACCAAGATCTCAAGCTGTGTTAAGTATCCGCTAACGCCTAACAGGCCAGCCCACCTCTCTCCTAGGCGGTCTCAACCTGCCCTGCCGCCCGCCACAAAGTATCACTGGGGCCGCCGGAACCTGTGCCCACCTCACCGGATGGAGCCACCCGTCTTTCAAATTTCATCTCCTAACAAGCATCACATGTAATGTAATAGCGTAAAGTATATATTATATACCCGTGATCACCTCCCGAGTGATCACGGCCCGATAGTATAGCACGGTAGACGGACAAGGATGTAGGGCCACAGATGAAAGTACTAGCATCCTATACTAAGCATATAGGATTGCGTAAGGTAACAATGTATAACAAGGACAAAGCATGCAACAAAGATAGGAGTATCCAAAACAAGAATATGCTATGCTACTCTAATGCAAGCAGATAGAGAAGAGTAGGCTATATCCGTGATCAAGGGGGGCTTGCCTGGTTGCTCGCAAGAGAGAGGGGTCGCCGTGACGAGTCGATCACAGGACATCAAGACGGTCTCTGGGTCACCGAGAGAAGAGGGGAATAAAACAGAAATACATAGTGCAAGTGCATAACAGACAATGCATGTAGCTAGACGTGGTCTAACGCAGCGCTAGGCGATATCGCGAAGGGGGAAACATCCGGAAAGTTTTTCTGCTCCGACATCCGCCGATGATGAACCGAGAGGAAAATTTGCAGGTTCGATAGGTTAGGGTGTGGCGATTTAATGGACTGCGATCCGGATTCGCCTCGCTGCTCGAGCAACTTTCATGTTGAAATTATTTTAATCCGAAGTTACGGATTAAAAGATATGATTTTCTAAAGTATTTATTAATTAAATATTTAAATTAATTCAAAAACAGATTAATGACATCAAGATGATGCCATGCCGACATCAGCAATAACGCTGACTGCTGACTTGTCAATTCGACATGTGGGTCTGTGGGGACCCACCGCCATCCTCTAATTAAGTTAATTAGGATTAGGTTAAATTAACTATAGTTTAATTAAACTTAATTAGTTAATTGAATTATTAACCTTGATTAATTAACTTAAGTAATTACTTAATTAATTAATTGTTAATTTATTTATTTATTATTTTTTTAAAACCAATTTATTTTTATTTTATTTTTTCCTAGTAAATTGGGGGGGGCCCCTAGTCAAGGACCTGGGGTCCTAGCGGTTGTAACGGCATGCTGGGCAAGGGGCAAGGCGCAAGCGCGCCGACCCAGAGAGGGCCGAGCGGCGCAGAGGGCGCTTGGCCGGGCGCTGGGGTTCACGCTACAAGGGCGGGCGGGTCACCGGAGTGGAACGCCACGGGAGGCCGCAAGGTGGGGGGGTAAAAGCAGGCAAGACGGCGCACGGGTGAGCAAGGCCGCACATGCGGGCGAAGTACGGGCGGAGCGATCACGGCGAAGCTTCGGCCATGGCGGGCAACGATTTAAACGGACGGATCAAGGGAAGAATGGGAATCGACGAGGAGCTCATCGTGAGCATGAAGAGGGCGAGCGTGCTCGAGGAGGGCTCGAGGAGGTCGGGGAACCTCACGGCAAGGTCCGGGCGATCGACGGGCCGACAAAGCGGTGGGCGCAGAGGGCTCGGGGCGCGCGCTGGGTCGACGGGCTCCGACGGGCGAGGAGGAAGCCGTGGCACGGGGCGGTGGCGAAGCCATGGGGAGGTCCGGCAAGGCGCTGGCGAGGTGCCAGCCTTCGCGGCGATGGTGGGGGGCGAGGCGAGGCTCGGGCGGCGATCGCGGGCGCAAGGAGGGGCGAGGAGGCGAGGCAACGGGTGGTGGCGCGGGCGGGGTCCGCCGAGGAGACGGCGAGGGGGTGGCGGTGCTCGGCGCCACTGGGTGGCGAGGATTAGAGTGATCTCTCGATCCCGATCTGGATCGGGCGGGGTCGGGGGAGAGAGAGGGGCGAGGAGCGGGGTTAGGTTTTCTGGGTGCGGTGGCCTATAGGCTGTGAGGGAGGCCGGTTGGTCTGGGCCGCCCGGTAGGCTGGCCGGGCCGGGTGGCCCAGGGGGGGGGGCCTTTTTTTTGTATTTTGTTTTTCTTAATTTTTCTTTTACTGTTTTACTTTTAGTTTCTCTTTATTTTAGTTTTAGTAAATTACTAAAGTGGCACCTAAATAGATTTTACAAATTATGCCACCGCCACAATAGTTTAATACTTAAAACAAATTAGTTTTGAAAATGTTTATTATTTTTAAAGCACTTAAATAATTGTATTTGCTAACGCTTATTCATTTTAGAGTATTTAAACATTTTATAAAAGTGTGGTTTCACCACCATAATTACCTATGCATTATCTGCTCACTCCTAACATTTTAGTTTTAATATTTGAAAACTTTTATTGTTTGCTTGATTTTGAATTTGAATTTAACAGGTTTCAACTAGCGAAGTTTATCCACAAGAATCGAGGTGACGTGGCATCATTAGCGGGATTATCAGAGCGTAATTACCCAAGGCCACAATTCTCCTCCGATTACAAGAAATCTCGCCCCGAGATTTAAGAGGGGAGCAAGGGGAAAGTTCGTTACGATAAACTAACGGCCTTCTCAAGAAGTTAATCCTTTCACGATGTCTTCAATTCTTTATCCCAAAGCATCATGATGAAGTTGTCGCCCTTTCTTCGGGAACTCCATCGCATTTTACTTAATAGGTAAGGGCAGCTCTACAATGATAGGATGTTATAAGGAAATTCATCCGGGCGATCCCAAGAATGAACTTATGAGTATCTCTAGTTGAACAAATGACACACATCGAGAGCAAAGTAAGACAAAGGCGATAAGGAGTTTCAAGCGGATAGGCAATCGCTCATTGCTCAAGCAGGAAAGAAAGGGTTCAGAGCAACGGAGTAAGTATTGCGTCCGATACTGAATAGATCCACAGCAAGTGGCCCGTGAATTACCTACAAAGTCAAGCGTGAGGAATAACTTCGGCAACAGGGTGTGCAGTGAGAGTCGTTTCGATCCCGTGGAACTCAGGTTATGGGCCCACCATGTGGTTAAAAGTAGAAAGGTTGGTGACATCTTGCATGATCAAGTAAGCAAGGCATGTCAGAGGAGAGTCTGAGGGTCATGTCGGCAACAACATAGGTACCAAGGGCGAGGGACGAAGAGAACGTTGAACGAGGCGGACCAATAGGCAAGGTTCTCGTCCATCGGTGGTTACCGGAATGTCATCAAAATAGGAATAGGGTCTTACTTACAGAGTGGTACAACGAGGTGCTTACCTAAGTAGGGGATTATCACTGCTTAGATTATATAGGTCACAAGAAGGGTCAAACAGACCCAAGGAAAGGAAAATGTGATCATTAGGTTAAATGTAATAATGGAAAGGAAAATGTGTTTAAACACATATTACAGGGTTATATCCTTCCCAAGGATAAGCAGAGCATGATATCCATGACAGGATATAATGTAGAGAACCCTTTAGGTAAGGGGAGAGAAATTTCATGACAATACCCAAACAACGGTGTTCGGATAATTGAGCAAGAAACATTTAGCATTGGGCTTCGAATGTTCTTGTTGAAAATCAGAGTATCACAGACATGTTTCGAGATAGCATTGACATGGTCTTCGTGTGAAGATCGACTTTGAATCACGAAGGATTCATCAGAATAACTTGTAGAATAAGTCTTACAATTTCTCATGGATGAACGGATAACCTTGATGAAAAGGAAACTATAATGATAGGTCCTCCAACCGGGGTGCTAGGCATGACATCATGCTACCGGTCATCAAAGGATCAACATCATAACTCTTGAAAGTTGTCCCAACCATCATATCTGACCGAGTTTCAGATCCGATTGGTGTCGGATACCTCTGACTTAGGATACCGAGAAGAAACGGTGCCACGCGAAATTGACGAGATGACATTGTAAGATTCTCGGAAAGGAACTATGAAGTGATTTCCGCTAACAAGAGTCCATCATTAACCCAAGGAGAGGGCAAGGAGGTGTCTCGTGAACTCAACGGTAATTTCACCGAGATTCCCAAAAGATGGATTTCCACAATTATGAACAGGAGATAACATTTGTCGATCAAATGATATAAGGAAGTATGCTCGAGGAAAACATACACAAGTAAACATTGGTTGAAAGGTGCGCTCGATGGGTTGGGTTGCACGACCAATGTCGTAATGGTGATTCGAGAAGTATTTCTATGACAAGAATTCTCAAGAGGTGGAACAATCTCGTAACATCCCCGACATAAAGGATGGTAATTACTCCAAGGTAAAGAAGAACGATTGCTGGATAGCAAGGAACTCAAGGTATAACACCAAACATGAACAAGCTTGTGTTGGTGGGAAGGCAATAAAGTGGTCGGCGATAATACAATTCATCGAGGGCAAGGATGGTATTTCATCATAAATTCAATTGATATCCCGGATGAGCTCGAATGTTGATGATCACGACACCTTTGTCGCGAGAGTTCATGAAGATGTAATCGATCATGGCGACATCAAGTCAAAGTAATGATGAAGTGAAAGGGTATTGAACCAAGGTTACAACACAAACTCGAATCCAAGCTTGTCGCTCAGGAGAAGTGATATGACGATGAGGATCGACGAAGGTTAGTTCACCGTCGAAAATTGTGCTCCGAGAAGAAGGAACGGTAGTAATAGCTTAAAATCATCACGACAACGATATAGCCAAACAGGCTAGGAACGGCGGATCGGGTATAAACTCGCACTTATAGAAGCTCATCAAGAGTTGTTGAACCGTGAAAAGCGGACTCGTTCATTTATCTGTCTTTGAGTGTTTAAAACTCGTGAGCCCGTGAAAAATTGGAAACAAGTGGGAAGGTAGCACTTGATGAAGAACTCATAAGAGGTTATGCAGTTCCATGATAATCTCGAGATACCAGGGGTAATACTCGGCGACATATCAAAGTAGAGGTTGGACGGGGTTATTGCTCTACGTAAGACAAGTGCTAAAACTTGCACGAGAAATGGTATTTAAAAGAGAACATGGTCGAACCACGATTGCAAAAGGCCGATCCCCGATATAAGATGAACTTATACCAAAGGAATAATTAATTTAAGAGAAGCTTTAATGATAAGATCTACATCGTCCATGGGCATGAACACAAGTTCAAGGTCGACTCCCACTTCTCCAATGCATAACCCTTCATTCACCTCACTTTTGATGAAGTTGCAATGTTGAAATTTTTATCCGCTAAGCACCGTAAGAGTAATATTCGTGAAAACTTTCGGTTCACACGGTTTAGCGAAGGCATATGTTCAACCCATAGGGCTTCTTAGAAACATATACCACAAGTTTCAAGAGTAAATAACACAAGCTCGGAGGTAGAGCATGGTTGACAAAGCAGAGGATGCAATTTACCAAAGGCATTATGTATCGTGGAAGGTCTCACAAAGTTATTGAATATGAAGGATGCCGACGGTGAAATCCAATAATGGACCCGATGGTCCACAAGGGTCCGACGTGAGCATCAAGACTTAACTAGAGGAAGAAGAATGCAAGGAGATCAAATTATAGAAACAACTCGACTAACTCAATTGTCAAATGCAAAGGAATTATGATTCTAAATCAAGGGATCAAGCAATGCTCGATTAGGGATGGATAAGTTGAACAGCCTTAGGGTACAATCAACGACAATTGGATTGGTCGAGAACCAATTCCAGCTTAAAAGAATGGCAGCTCAGCCGTAAAGGTAATTTATAAGGATCAATGATGATTATGGTATTCAGAAACATATTGAGTCAATGACTCCAAAATGATAATGACAAGGAAGGTCAATATGACTACGAGACTTATGGGATTAACCATAATGCAAGTGTTAAGGATCTCAAGAGCCAAAGGCTCCAGAGGATTTTCGAAGATCGAATAGTAATTTGAAGAATTTTGTGAAACACATGAACAATCGGGTTGAGCGGATACTGACGAAAAGCGAGGATTCATTTGAAAGGGTATTCATGTGGCAAAGAACTGCTAGGCAAGAGGCACAAAGTATTCTCGAACAATAGAGAAAACTTCGGGTATCTTGTAATAACAAGATCAATGGGGATGATCGATGAATGGCAAGTGTAAGTAGTTATCCATACGGATTTATCGGTGGTCGTGAATAGCAAAAGTGATGGGCACAAAGTCTCGAGAGATCATCGAGAGTATCTTCGAATCTTCCGATTAGCGCATTTCATCATCTGAAGTGAGGGGTTCTCCGGAGAAAGTACTTATAGAACCTAAGGTTAGTTTTGTTTTAGCAAATTCATTTAACCCGAATAGAAGAGAGTTCGTAACCCTGAGTAAAGATCGAGGAGTAAAAGATCCTAATACCACCCAATGGCGACGCTGCGCCCATAAGACACACAGCCATGTTAGTAAAAGTTTTGCAATGTCTAGACTCGACTTCGCCAAGGAGTGTCAAGGGGAATTCACAGCAATGGGCTCGATATTAATCTCAGACGCTTCGATTTAATCAGACACTAATCATGCACGCAAATGTGTACGATCAAGATCGTGGACTCACGGAAGATATCACAACACAACTCTACAAATAAAATAAGTCATACAAGCATCATAATACAAGCCAGGGCCTCGAGGGCTCGAATACAAGTGCTCGATCATAGACGAAGTCACGGAAGCAACAATATCCGAGTACGTATATAAGTTAAACAAGGTGCCATAAGATGGCTAGCACAAACCGGGATACAGATCGAAGAGGAGCAGCCTCCCGCCTCGATCCTCCTAGGTTACTCCCGGTCGCCGCCGGGCTGCACGTAGTAGTAGGCACCTCCAGTAGTAGTCGCCATCGACGGTGGCGCTCGCCCTGGCTCCAAAGTCTGCTGCAGCAAGCGAGTAGAGGTAGGAGAAAAGGGGAACAAGGCAACCGTGAGTACTCATCCAAAGTACTGCAAGCAAGGAGCTACACTACATATGCATGGATATATGTGTAAAGGGCCATATCAAGGACCGAATCGCAGAAAGCCGTAATAAGAGGGGATAGTTAGTCTTAACGAAGACTACGCTTCGACACCCGCCTTACAAATGTAGGAGGGGACAAACGAAGTCCTCCAAGTAACATCATATAGCAATAATCCTACCCGCATCCCCTCGCCATATCCTCGAGCGAGAGCGACCACCGTTGTATCCGCACTTGAAGGGTGTGTTTTATCAAGTATCCGGTTCTAGTTGTCATAAGCTCAAGGTACAACTCCAAGTCGCCCTGTTATCAAGATCACGGCTATCCTAATAGATTAATCACCGCAGGGTGCACCATCTTACCCAAAGACGCTTGATCCCATTTGGCCGGACACACTTTCCCGGTCATGCCCGCCGCTGAAGATCAACACGCCGCAGCCCCACCTAGGCACAACAGAGAGGCCAACACGCCGGTTCAAACCTAAGCGCCAGGGTCCGGGCCCATCGCCTCGAAAGCACACTCGCACGCTATGTGACGCGGCCGAAGCGCACTCTAGCCCAAAGAAAGCGCTCCAGCCCAATCCGCGCGCACCGCCCGTCGCCGACGCCCTGGCATTTCGCCGATACCACGACGCCGGATACCCATAACTACTCCCCCAGAGATGGTTAGTGCGATAAGCTCAGAGCCAACCCGCATCAAATACCAAGATCTCGCAGTTGCAGTTAAGTATCCGCGAACGCCGAACAGGCTGTGCCCACTCTCTCCTAGGCGGTCTCAACTCTGCCTGCTGCCCGCCACAAAGTATCGGGGGGGCTGCCGAGAACCCAGGCCCACCTCTACCGGATGGAGCCACCCGCCCTTTCAATTTCCATCTCCTAACAAAGACCACATGTAATGTAATAGCGTAAAGTATATATTATATACCCGTGATCACCTCCCGCTATCACGCCCGATAGTATAGCACGGCAGACGGACAAGGATGTAGGGCCACAGATGAAAGTACTAGCATCCTATACTAAGCATATAGGATTGCGTAAGGTAACAATGTATAACAAGGACAAAGCTATGCAACAAGATAGGAGTATCCGAAAACAAGAATATGCTATGCTACTCTAATGCAAGCAGATAGAGAAGAGTAGGCTATATCCGTGATCAAGGGGGGCTTGCCTGGTTGCTCCGCAAGAGAGAGGGGTCGCGGTGACGAGTCGATCATGTGGACATCAAAGATAGGTCTCTGGGTCTACCAGAGAGAAGAGGGGAAGAAACAAGAATACATAGCAGCAAGTGCATAACAGACAATGCATGTAGCTAGACGTGGTCTAACGCAGCGCTAGGCGATATCGCGAAGGGGAAACATCCGGAAAGTTTTCCTGCTCCGGACGCCCGCACGATGATGAACCGAGAGGAAAATTTGCAGGTCTCGATAGGTTAGGTGTGTGGCGGACGAACGGATCGCGATCCGGATTCGCCTCGCTGCTCGAGCAACTTTCATGTTGAAATTATTTTAACCGAGTTACGGATTAAAAGATATGATTTTCTAAAGTATTTATTAATTAAATATTTAAATTAATTCAAAAACAGATTAATGATATCAAGAAGATGTCATGCCGACATCAACAAATAACGCTGAATGTTGACTAAGTCAATTCCGACATGTGGGTCCAGGGGACCCATTGCCATCCTCTAATTAAGTTAATTAGGATTAGGTTAAATTAACTATAGTTTAATTAAACTTAATTAGTTAATTGAATTAATTAACCTTGATTAATTAACTTAAGTAATTACTTAATTAATTAATTGTTAATTTATTTATTTATTATTATTTTTAAACCAATTTATTTTTATTTTATTTTTTCCTAGTAAATTAGGGGGGGCCCCTAGTCAAGGACCTGGGGTCCTAGCGGTTAACGGGCGCCAAGGGCAAGTGGGCGTTAGCATGGCAGCGGGCGCCCGACCCAGAGAGGGCCGAGCGCGCAGAGGGGCGCTTGCCGGGCGCTGGGTTCACGGCATGGGCGCATGGGTCACCGGAGTGGAACGCCGGAAGGAGGGCCGCAAGGTGCGGGCGTGGTTAAGTGCAAGACACAAGACGGTGAGCAAGGCTGCACATGCGGGCGAAAGACGGGCGGAGCGACCACGGCGAAGCTTCGTCATGGCGGGCAACGACGAAACGGACGGGTCAAGGGGAAGAATGGGAATCGACGAGGAGCTCACCGTGGAGCATGAAGAGGTGCGAGCGTGCTCGAGGAGGGCTCGAGGAGGTCGGGGAACTCCTCGCTGCAAGGTCCGGGCGACCGGACGGGCCGACAGCGGTGGCAGCGCAGGGCTCGGGGTGGCGCGCTGGGTCGACGGCTCCGACGGGCGAGGAGGAAGCTGTGGCACGGGGCGGTGGCGAAGCCAATGGAGGTCCGGCAAGGCGCTGGCGAGGTGCCAGCTTTTCGCGATGGTGGGGCGAGGCAGAGGCCTCGGCGGCGACCGCGCGGGGGGAGGGGCGAGGAGGCGAGGCGACGTGGTGGCGTCGGGCGGGGTCCGCCGAGAGACGGCGAGGGGTGGCGGTGCTCGCGCCACCGGGTGGCGAGGACGAGGCGACAGGCCCGAGCGCCACGGCGAAGATTGCTTCTATCCCGATCCGGATCGGGCGGGGGGTCGGGGGGAGAGGAGCGGGCGAGGAGCGGGGTTAGGTTTTCTGGGTGCGGGTGGCCTATAGGCTGGGGGCGGCCGGTCACGGTGGTCGGGCCTGTAGGTCACGGGCCGGGCCGGTGGCAAGGGGGGGGCCTTTTTTTGTATTTTGTTTTTCTTAATTTTTCTTTTACTGCTTTTACTTTTAGTTTCTTTTATTTTAGTTTTAGTAAATTACTAAAGTGGCACCTAAATAGATTTTACAAATTATGCCATCGCCACAATAGTTTAATACTTAAAACAAATTAGTTTTGAAAATGTTTATTATTTTAAAGCACTTAAATAATTGTATTTGCTACTGCTTTATTCATTTTAGAGTATTTAAACATTTTATAAAAGTGTGGTTTCACCACCATAATTACCTATGCATTATCTCGCTCACTCCAACATTTTAGTTTTAATATTTGAAAACTTTTATTGTTTGCTTGATTTTGAATTTGAATTTAACAGGTTTCAACTAGCGAAGTTTATCCACAGAATCGAGGTGACGTGGCATCATTAGCGGGATTATCAGAGCGAATTACCCGGCCACATTGAACGCGGAGGTGCCGTCTGCTCGCGCTAGGATCTCCGTGATTTGATCACGACGAGAACGACTTCTCAACCCTGTTTCACTTGAACGCTCCGCCACGATCTACAAAGGTATGTAGATGCACTCCTATCACTCGCTAGATGAACTCATAGATGGATCTTGGTGAAACCGTAGGAAATTTTTATTTTCTCGCAACGCTCTCAACAGAGCGCGCCCCACGTCACGATCCACCACACCCGTGCTCGGCCAAGAGAGGAGCTGCTAAGAAATCCTCTACCGCCAGAAGCTGCACTCGCGCCTCCCCGCCGCCGCCAAGATCAAGCGCGCCCGCTGTGGCGGCTCAGGACTTCATCAAGACCAGGCTCCACCTCGGAGGCGAGCCCCGCAACCACGGCCGGCCGCCGACCTTCACCCCCGAAAGGCGAAGGCCGCTCGCCGGGCAAGTTCGCCGAATCGCCCTCGCTACGACGCACCGCCAACCCTGCGGAGTTCTCGCAGCTCTACGAGCTGAGCATCGGCAGCCAACGGCGACGAGAAAGTCATGGCGAACTGGTTCCCTATGGTTTCAAGGATGGTGCCCGCCTCGCTCTTGAACTCGCCGCAGACGGCTCGGTTCTCTTGGGACGAGATGCGCGACCACTTCGCCGCCAACTTCGTGGCACCTGGATCGCCAGCCACCAAGCATCTGCGCCGCATCAAGCAACAACCAGAGAGACCCTCCGTAAGAACAGCAGCCGCTTCAACAACACTCGCCTCAAGATCCCCAAGGTCACGGACGAGGCCATCATCTCCGCGTTCTCCGACGGTGTCCGTGACGTCAAGATGAAGGAAGAGCTCGCTATCCATGAGGAGTTGTGCACGTCTCAGGAGCTGTTCAACCTGGCGACCAAGTGCGCAAGAGCTGAGGAGGGGCGCCTTTCCCTCCTCGAGCTGCCAGCTGTGGGCGCAGAGGAAAAGAAGGCCAAGGCCAAGGACGTGAAGCGCAAGGAAGCGGTCGTGCTCGCAGCGGAGCCCGACACCAAGCGGGGCACAGATCAGCCCGAGTCATCCAAGAACAGCCGCCGCTTCAGCGCTTCCACAACCTCAACACCCACAACACCGTAGACTGTCAAGAGCTCAGAGCCATCCGCGAGGAATGCTTCGGTCGACGCCCCGAACGCAGCGACCGTGGCTACGGTCGTGGAGGAGGATGTGGTGGTGGACGACCATGGCCCACGCCAGGAGTGGAGTGACCGTCCTTGTGAGGACCGCTGGCAGGATCATCCTTGCGAGCGCGCCTGGAGAGACCAGCCTCACGAGGACCGCCCTCAGGGCAATGCCGGTCTTCCCCCGCTGCCGCCACCGCCAAGGAGGAACGACGACCACCACCAAAACGAGGGGGTTGGTGGCTTCAGAGCCACGGCAATCGTCAGATCTCAAGCGGAGCTCAGCCCCAGCTCGCAGCAAGATCTTCAAACAGTTTGCTCATGAAGTGAACGCAGTCCTCCCTAAGCTCGAGGCCACGCGCCGCCAAGTGGTCCTCAGGCGCCATCACCTTCAACTCAAGAGATCAGCCTGCGCAAGCAGCCATCGCCGGGCGCCTCCCG